>OZ024725.1:52123388-52814804 GCA_964016875.1 Fallopia convolvulus
TATAGAAAGCCATGTTCCTTTTGTGACGCGCTTCCTAAATCTGTCACTCATTCCCTCTATCGTTCCTCACAATGTTCCGTCATTCGTGACCATGTACCTGTTTTCCTGAAACACTTATATGTAAAAGCAAGTTATAATAATTAAGTTTGTTATCATCAAAACTAAGAGAAACCATGGAACAACCATTGTTCCAATAATTTTCCCCTTTTTGATGATGACAAACCTATACAAAAATGCACGTCTAGAAACCAGTAGAAATATAGATCAGAAAAAAAAATCATGTATGGTTCCCCCTTAACAGATGCACTGTTGTTCCTACTCATCAGAGTTAACAACATATTCCCCCTTAGCCAAAGTTCCCTCTTTATTTCCTGGATAGAACGCATCTCTGCATTTTTGCTAACTTCCCCCTTTTGACATCATCAAAAGAATAACAATAATCAAGCAAAAGCATAGAGAAAATGAACAAATTTAATTGAAACTTAAACCAGTCATAAGCAAAAGATAGTTATTATTATAGATAATTGTCGCAGAGATCACAGCCATAGAAAACATACAAACTTAAAAGTCTTAACATCCAAGAAACAAAAAGAAACTTTAAACTGGGGGTAGATAGGCTAAGGAACTAGAGAGGATCCACATCATGGTTCGGAGGAGATGGAATCAACAACAGCAGTGTCAGCGTCTCTCTTAGCCAGGTAACCAATGATGGTACTCAGCTGAGAGGAAATCTTTTGAAGCTCTGTCAACATCTTGGTAGTAACACCTTCACTCAGCGAAGAACTCACAACATCCATCTGGGCAGTCTTCTTTGCAGTTGTTCCTTTCGAATCACCCTGAAAATTCATCCTCGAGATATTGCGCATCTCCAGGGGCAATCCAAAGAACTCCTCTTTCGAAGGCTTGTAAGCCTTTCTCTCCTTCAGTATAGCCTTCACAAAACGAGGATAAGGCAGGCTATGCTTCTTCCCAATGCACTTAGCCATCTGCCTCATCATTATCTTCGGAAGACTGATACGTTCCCTCCTTAGAAACTTGTCCAGCAGAATCATATCATTGATAGTGAGTGTAGGTCTCTTCTCCAGCCTAGGAACAACAACCTTGATGAGAAATTGATGTGCGATTCTTGCAGTGTAGCTTAAATCCGTGGTGGAGTAAGGACCAGCAGCAGGAACTTTGCCTATGACCCGCTTGATTAATTGAGTTTTGTTCCTTGGCCAGTTACTCGAAGTGTGGACATCCCCATATCCCTCAGAAGGCACCTTCAGAATTGTAGCAACAGATCCCAAGGAAAAGGAGATCTCCAACCCACAGACAGTAGCAAAACCCATTGGACCAGTTGAGAGATCAGCAAGTTGATAGGAGCCAAAGAATTGAGAAAGAATCGAGACATCTACCTTGACCCCAGAGTCACAGATTTTCTCCCATCCCTGAAACTTGAGTAGTTCCCAGAACTCCTCCAAGTCATGGCTTTTCAGGAATTCTTCGTCGATCACCAGAGGAGCGACGACCTTCTTTGAACCCTTCTTGGAACGGGTTTTAGATTCCATTGGTAATTTTCCTTTCGCCTTGGCAGACTTGAGGTCCTTTTCAACCTCTTCTTCCAACTCCTCTTCTTCTTCATCTCCTTCCTCACCAGACTCCTTCTTGTCTTCTTCCTCGCCAGACTCCTTCTTGTCTTCTTCCTCACCCTCTTCAGACTCCGAGCCAACCTCCTCCTCATCTTCCTCGGGATCTTCTTCTTCAGAGGATTCCGGAGCCACCGATTCCTTTGGAACGGTAGAGCGAAGGGTGTACTTGGTTCCTGAGGGAGTGACCTTCGGCTTTTTGGTAGCAGGAGATGGGGTGCGTTCCGAATCAGAGATGTGAAGGATCTGAGACGGCAGGGGAGGAACACTCTTTCTCACCTTTCGCTTGCCACGACTCGTTGGCTTGACCCATCCTGGTCGCTCACTTATCGGCAAAGATTCCACCTTTTCTGGGTCATCGGTGGTTTCCTTTGGAGGCGAGTTCACCTCTTCCTTCTCTGTTGCATCTTTGCTCTCCTGGGCATCCCCTGTTTCAGCAGCCGTGTCGGAGGGGTTTTCCGAGTGAACCACAGATTGATCCTTCTCAGATTTTTCACCCACAGTCTCCTTCTCCGATGAGACTTTATCAGCGGTGGCCATCCCAGTGTCGGAGACAGCATCAAATTTTGTTTCGAGTTTGGAGATTGGAGTAGGAGAAGAAAGCTTGGCCTTTTTTAGGGTTTCAAGTTGGGCTTGAATAGCAGCGATCTCGGCGGCGGCGAGACCCTCAAAGTTAAGGATTAGGGTGTTTGAGGAGGAAGTCATTGTTGCAGAAGAGAGGAAAGATCGAAGCTTTGAGAGAGATTTAGGGTTTGAGAGAGAAAGGCAGAGATGCGGTAAAAAAATGACCGAGATAAGAGTTTATAAATCACACCTCTTTCCTTGTTGATAAAGATCATAATCTTTCCCAAAGATCTTCTATCCAAATCTTAATGGCTAAGAGTTGCCATAATGATGAATTTTCACCGCCATTAAGTCTCGTCTAAGCAGACGTCCTATCGTTCCCTGCAGAATTACTGTGCAACGGCTGGATTTTTCAAAAGAGCAGTCACAACGGCTATAACTCAACTGCGTATCCTGTTTGATTGATGTCTATTCTTTTTGCATAAAAATCTTCAAATGTAATCAAAGACGTTCCTTTAATGTGATACTATTCTCAACCACTAGTTCCATACCTCGTTACCATGAGTGGATAAAAAGGCTATGTTTGAACAGACAAGGGACTAGAGACATTCCATTCAAACTTTTTGTGGGCTGGGAATATTGTTGACATCCACACAATTATTCCCCGGTTAAAGGTAATCAAAAGATGTTCATAGGGAACGTTTGTGTGGACCAGGCTAAGGGACAGTCTTATAACCAACTATCATTTCGGTTTGAAGTGAGGGATAAAATAGATCAAGTTGGTTATTTTGGGCCAAAAAGAAATCTTGGATGTAAGCAATTATAGTTTCAGTTCCTTTTAGCATGCAACATTTAACAATTTCTAATATATACAACATTTATGCATAGAGAAAAGATATAAGCCATTAGAAAACTTGTCAAATGATATGTAGTTACCTGAGATGTTACCTTTTTAGTCAAGCATTAAGAGAATAAAGGACCGGGACTTGTTTACTCCAAGGAAATCATTCCTAGCAACATCCTCAAATGCTCATAGGGTTTTCTGTCCAAAGCCTTGGTGAAAATATCTGCCACTTGATTTTCAGTCCTACAGTGATCCATCTTGATAAAACCTTTTTCAACATTATCTCTTAAGAAATGATGTCGGATATCTATATGTTTGGTTGTAGAATGATGCACAGGATTTTTGGAGATATTGATGGCACTTGTATTATCACATAAGATAGAAATAGTTCCAAGAGACATACCAAAATCCACCAGTTGTTGTTTTAACCACAATACCTGGGAACAACAGGCAACTGCTGCAACATACTCCGCTTCAGCCGTTGAAAGAGCAACCGAATTCTCTTCACTTCTTTCAGATGTGTTTCTTTAGGATTAGATTGGAATCTAGCACAAAGACACACACTGAACATAATATATGGCCGACTGGCCGTTAGGTACAATAGGGAACCAATCATTCCACGGTACATCGTTTGATCAACATCAACACCATTAAGATCAGCATCAAGACGAGTATTAGGAGAAATAGGGGTATCAAAACTTTTTGTAGAATCCATACCATACTTCTTCAATAGTTCCTTGATGTACTTTTGTTGATGTACCTTTGTTCCCTCATCAGTTTGTACCACTTGTAGTCCAAGAAAGAGAGTGAGCTCACCGATCATGCTCATCTCAAACTCACTGCTCATAAGATTCTTGAAGCTTTCTACAAGTTTGGGGTTAGTAGAACCAGATATAATATCATCAACATAAACTTGAACTACTAAAACCTCACCGTCTTGTACCCTTAGGAACAATGTCTTGTCGATCACACCACATCTGTATCCATTGGCTAATAGAAACTACGCGAATCTATCATACCAAGCACGAGGAGCCTGTTTAAGACCGTAAAGAGCCTTATCCAGCACGTAGACATGGTCAGGGTGATCAACATCTTCAAATCCTGGAGGTTGTAGCACATAAACCTCCTCTTGTAGGTAACCATTCAGGAATGTTGTCTTCACGTCCATTTGATACAACTTGAATCCCTTGTGAGCAGCATAGGAGATTAGAAGACGGATGGCCTCTATTCTTGCTACAGGAGTGTACGTTTCATCGTAGTCAATCCCTTCTTGTTGATTGTACCCTTTTGCTACAAGTCTCGCCTTGTTCCTTGTGACAGCTCCGGTGTCATCAAGTTTATTCCTGAAAACCCACTTTGTTCCTATAGCCATCTTGTGCTTTGGCTTGGGAACTAATCTCCATACTTTGTTCCTCTCAAACTGGTGTAGTTCCTCTTGCATAGCAACTATCCAGTCAGGGTCTTTTAATGCTTCCTTCACATTCTTCGGCTCTGCAAGAGAGATAAACGCATTGAAAGCACAAAAATTCTTAATAGAGGAATGAGTAAGCACACCTTTATCGTATGGAGTGATGATGTTGTCAACATGATGATCCCTCTTTTGATGATAGTTTTTGACTTCAATCTGAGTGGGATCTGTTCTTGACTCCTCTTGTTCTCGTTGGCTTGTCGTTCCATGTGAAGTTCCTTCCCCATGATCTTCCATAATTTCTTCATTTTGTGAAGTATCATCTTCAGGAACTAGAGCATTTTCAGTGTTATCTCCATCCAAGTCAGGACTCGGAGGCATAACATCGTCATCTAGAGCTTGTGCACCTGTATCTGGAACTTGTGCACTTGAATCTGGATCGACTTCATCATCTGATTCTGAATTTAGAACCTTGAGTACATCCTCGTCACTAGATAGGTTCCCTCCATTTTTGGACTCGTCAAAGACAACATGAATGCTTTCTTCGAACTTCTTAGTCCTTTTATTGAACACCTTGTAAGCCTTGCTGTTGGATGCATACCCCAAAAAGATGCCTTCATCACTCCTTGGATCAAACTTGCCTAGCTCGTCTTTTCCGTTGTTGTGAATAAAGCACCTGCATCCAAAGACTTTCAAGTGGGAAATATTTGGCTTTCTGCCCTTGATTATTTCATATGGAGTTTTAGAAAAGTTGGAACGAATGGTGACTCGATTAATGATGTAGCAAGCAGTACCGACTGCCTCATCCCAAAAGGACCGAGGCAAGTTACTTGCCAACATCATAGTACGAGCCATGTTTTGTAGTGTTCCATTCTTTGTTTCTGCTACGCCGTTTTGTTGAGGAGTCCTCGGCGCAGAGAAGTTTTGAGACACTCCATGTTCATCACAATAGCTATGGAACATGGAATTCTTGAACTCTGATCCGTTTTCAGATCTGATAGCTTTCAGTTTTTGTTCTGTTGATGCTTCTACTTTCTTGATCCAGCTTTTGAATGCCATGAACGTCTCGTCTTTGGAACCTAGAAAGAGAGTCCATGTATATCTAGTAAAATCATCAATAACAAAAATGTACCTGCTACCGCCATGACTTCTCACCCACATGGGACCGCACAAATCCATGTGTACCATGTCAAGAGGATGAGAGGTGCTAACTGACAACTTTGGCTGAAAAGATGACTTGCTTTGTTTTCCTTTCACACACTCTTCACATAGGCTTTCCTTTTCTATAAGAACTTTGGGAAGTCCTATCACCAGATTTTGTGAGTAGAGCTTGTGGATTCCTCGATGATTTGCATGACCAAACCTCCTATGCCAGAGATCAGTCTTGTCGGCTATTGTAACAAAGCAAAGTTCTTCTTGTGGTTGGAAACTTGAGTCGACAAAATACACATTGTTGCGCCTCTTTCCTTTCAGGACCACAAGATTTGATTTCATGTTCTTGATCATACAACCATCTGAGGTAAAGGATACCTCGTTGTTCCTTTGGTCACAAAGTTGAGCAATACTCAGCAGGTTGTAACCAAGACCTTTCACCAAGCTTATGTCTTTCACGCTTGTTTTATCATTTAGCTTGACTTCACCAATTCCAATGATTTCTCCTTGATTGTTGTTGCCAAAGGAAATGTTTCCTCCAGCATTGACCTGAAGTGAGGACAGAATACTCTCGTTCCCTGTCATGTGACATGAACACCCGTTGTCAAGGATCCAACGGATGTTCCCCCTCACTTCAACCTGCAAGAAAGAAATCACGTTTTAACGACCTAGGCCTGCTTAGCCTTCCCGGGTCGGTTGGCATAGCTCACAGAATGATAAATTTGTGATTGAACTAAAGTAGCTTTTTGTGGACTCTTAGAACTAGAAGCAATATTTGAGGGATTAATATGATTTTTCCCTTTATCAGTTTTAGAATCTTGCTTCTTTTGTGGTTGTGGGGCCTGTTTCTTCCCTTTCTGATGAGATTTATCATACCCTTGATTTTTCTTACCAGACCATTGTTTCTTGTTGTTCCTTGTGTTCTGGTGAGCTCTTTTGTTTGACATTTGTAATCTAACCTTACAGTCTTTTTGAACATGACCTCCCCCACCACAGTGATAGCACACCCTATAGTATTCACCAAGATAGCGTTTAGGATGTGGTTTCTGGAGGGTACGTTCCTTTGCTCGTTCCTTGGAAGGAACTCTATGTTGGTTCCCTTGAGACTGTTTTAGGTATATTTTATGAGCCGTTTTTCCAGAATACCATTCAGAGTTATCATACAGATTACTTTCAAGAATTTTGACTCTACTCTCTAGATGAGTTACCTTATCTCTAGCGGATTGCATTTCCGTAGCTTTTCTTTCCATTTTCTCTTCAAAGGTAAGATCATCCGGAGGATATTCAGATTTGTTTTTACCATAACCAATGCCAAACCTAGCAGGACTAAACTCAATCTGAGTTCGTTTACTTAGTTCATGCTCTAATTCTTCCCTTTTGAGTTGGTGAACAAGTAAATCTGACCTAAGTTCGTTATTGGTTTCAGTTAGAGTCTTAATATCTTTCTTTAAATCTTCACACTCTGAACAAGGAACAACATTAGTAATTGTAGTTTTTGATAATTTTTCTTCAAGATTAAGACATTTCTCATCAGAAGCTTCTATTTCATCTTGCATCTTTAAGTTATCTTCAAATGGCTTTTTGACAAGGATAACAAGATCAGATTGTTTAGTGGTCTCTATACTAGAAAGAAATTGTTCAAGAGTTACCTCTTGATCGACATCTTCAGTTTTCAGAGTCATGGCGCAGACCTTTGATTCAGACTCATCATCTGAGTCAAGATCCCATGCAGCGATGTAGGCCCTCTTCTTCTCGTTCCCAGTGTCGTTACCTTTGGAACAACTCTTTGCATAGTGACCCTTTTCCTAACAGTTGAAGCAGGTAACGTCCTTGATTTCTTTCTTCTCAAAGTTGACTCTTTCCTTCATGGCACCTTGCTTCTTGCCTATCCTGTAGAAAGATCTCATCGCTTTGGTTATGAGCGCCACATCAGAATCATTCTCTAGCTCATCATCATTTCCAGCAGTGATGTTTTCAATGGCCTTCTCCACCTTAAGAGCAATACCCTTGCTAGAGCTCGAAGCGCCACTATTGTCTTTCTCATATCGCTCGTAGTCAGTCAGCTTTCCAAAGATCTCATGAAGTTTGCAAGTCTTTGTTATTGGATTTTCCTTAAGGAGACCTCTAGTGACCACGTACTTGGGACCTAAGTCATCAACAATTGTTGAGACTTTCTCAACATGTTTGATAGAATCCCCAATTCCAAGATGATTAATGCGATTGACCAAGCCTTCAAACCGAGATTGGTATGTGGCAATGGTTTCTCCATCTATCATCTTAAAATTGTAGAATTCCTTTTTGGCGTCTTTCTGATGGCTTTCTTACAGATCTACGCTCCCAATGTGTATTTTCTCAATGGCTTCCCATGCTTCTTTAGCAATCTCATAATTGACTACTCTTAAAAGATCTTCAGCACCCAAGGCATTGTTTAGTAGCATTTGTGCCTTGTAGTTCTTCTCCATTCATGTCCATTCAGTTTGGCCCCATTCAGTCTTTTTGTTCTTCTTGGCTTCAGGAATGACGTAGTCTCCATCCTCAATAACTGACCAGGCTTGGTAATCATTGCTTTTGAGCCATGTTGCGAAGAGCTTCTTCCAGTGGTCATACTCTCCAACAACAAGAAATGGAGGCTTGTTGTTTCCAATTCCAATGTTGTGAGTGTTGTTTGAAGTCATTCTGTATTCCTGCACTAACACACAATCTAGAACAAACATGCTCTGCTACCAATTGTTGGATCGTGACGCGTTAGTAACAATACAGGGAACTAGTAAGGTTCCCTGGGCAGCGGAAATAAACAGTAGAACACAGAATTTAGAGAGGAAAACTTTCTGTCCGACCAACAAGTCGTAGAAAGAAAAACCTCTACCCTTGAGACTCCTTCTCAGAGGATTTTCAATAGAGTACCTTTATTAAGTTTCAACGATTACAAGGCAAGTCAAGTAACTAAGGCACCAACCAAAGTTCCCTGGTAACTACGGCACCGACCGAAGTTCAACCAACTAGACTTCTACAACCCTAAGCGTAAACCTAAATGGAAGTAAACTACTGACTTACTTGAGGATTCTTCACCGGAAAAAGCCACACACGCATACACTTGAAAATCTCTCTCTCCAAGTTCGTCTTCTTCAACCACACTTTTTACCCTAGCTATTTATAAGATAAGTTAAGTCTGATCTCACACGTAATTCTTGCCTAATTACGTTGATATTCCACTTAACAAATCCCACACAATAAGGAAAAAGATTGTTTGTGATTTCGGATCCTCAACCATGCCGATTCTTCCCAAAACCGAATGATCTCGGATTTCCCAAGATAAGATCGTGTGAAGATTGATCTTATCTTCTCTTTTATCTCCTTAAGCAACCGCCTACAGTTGTAAACCTTCGTAGAAGATCAATCGCAGAAGATATGGTAATTTGCCATTTATAGAAAGTCGTGTTCCTTTTGTGACGCGCTTCCTAAATCTGTCACTCTTTCCCTCCATCGTTCCTCACAATGTTCCGTCACTCATGACCATGTACCTGTTTTCCTGAAACACTTACATGTAAAAGCAAGTTATAATAACTAAGTTTGTTATCATCAAAACTAAGAGAAACCATGGAACAACCATTGTTCCAACAATAGTCATTACTCGGGAGGTGATGCATTCCATGCAGTAAAGGGTTGGCCTGAGAATGATTGTGTTGAAGATCATTCTAAAAAAGGCATATGATCGTCTTCAATGGGCTTTTATTAAAGACATGCTGCATGAGATAAAGCTACCAAGTGATCTTATCCATTCAATCCAATTTTTTCTTGACAAGTTTTGTGCGATGTTGGTCTCTAAGATAATCTATCAAAATCTTAGGTGTGCTTGCCTTCTTGAATAGCGTGCCTCGGGCGCTTGAAGTAGATATCTTAGCTAGTAGTGGAATACTTGTAACTGAGGATATTGGAAGGTATTTTGGGGCCCAACCTCACCAAAACATGACCAAACAAACACTTATACAAACATTATAGCGAAGCAAGTAAATAGGAAACTATCTAAGTGGAGAGAAAAATATCTTTCGATGACCTTTTGTATGGGCAAAGTCAATTCTAGAGATCATTTCTCAATCTTTGCACATATGTGACACAATAAAAAAGTAGACTAGGAAATTTATATGGGGCTCCACAAAGGAAAAGAGGAAAGCGCATTGGCTAAATTTGGATTAAAAAACCCGCCTAAAGAAGTTGGAGGTTTAGGAATGTGGAGTATGAGGCAAGTAAATGAAGCTTTTATGGCTCAAATTAGAAGCCATGTGCTTAAAGAACGGGATGCCCTTTGGTCTAGAGTTTTTAAGGGGATTTATTGCCAGCGGAGATGCGATCAAGATCGACCTAAAGAAAGTTGGGGGTTCTAGTCTTTGGAATGGAGTTGTAATGTCTAAGGAGACTCCATTTCAAGGACTCAAAGTGGCAATGGGAGATGAAAGGCGTACTTTGTTTTGGCCTCATGCTTGGGCAGTTGAAGGGCCTCAAGTGGATCTCACCACTAAACAAATTCAAGAGAAGAAATTGGCAAAAAAAATTGTAGAGGGATATTGGGAAGAAAAGACAATTGGAAATGGGAGGTGTTTGCTTATCTCCTCCTTACTAAAGTGTTATTGGATTGCTAATAGAAATTATCACTCACCTCTTCTTCAACGAATTGAGTTGCCACAATTCTATTTTGATGACAAGTGTAGAATCTAGTAGCGCCAAAGATGATCAAGGTGTTGTTGTGGTTGATGGATCTTCCTCTCTAATGCTCAACAGGTCAAATGTCATTTTAGCTCTAGCGCATATTGTAGGGATTGCAGTGATATGTCTGAAACAACATTGCATACAACTTAGAACTACCCCTAAGTGATCAAAGTTTGGAATCAACTTTTACATGAGTACTCGCGGCTTAGATTTATGCAAGGCAAGTTGCAGGATTGGCTTGAGAGAAACCTACAAACACGGTCATGATGCTATGTTGTTTATTGTGGGAGTTTTTTTGGCTATCTTGGTGGCAAAATGCTCAATACTTGGCGATTCCAAGACCATCCCTAATGAGAGATATGTCATCAATAAGCTCCACACTAATAATTTTGTTGACTTGTACAAAAACCAAATTGTTATTCGTTACAAGTGACCATGTTAGGGGAGTGAGGAGGTTTTGAAAAAATGTCAATGGGATGGATAAAACTTAGCACCAATGAGTCGTTCATTGTGGGAGAATCGATTGTAAGGGCGAGCGACATCTTTCGAGATCACGAAGGTAGATCTATGTGAGTTGTAGCGTCGGGGAGGGAATACTCAATTCTTAGGATGAAATTCTAGGAGTACGTGTTGCAAGGGTTAATGATAACTAAGGAAATGAAGAACTTGTAGATTGAGATAGATGGAAGGGAACTGGTAAAGGCCATAGGGGGCGTGGAACCTACAAATAATTCATTTACCATGGTTGTTAAATGTCGACAACTGATCATGAAAGATGGCTTACATGGGTAGTGATCATATTTGTACACAACAAAATTACGAGCCTATGGTTTGGTTGACTATGAAGGATAGAGAACTTGTAAATAGTTTTATTATTTTTTATACTCTTCGAGATGAATTAAAGTTTATATGTTATGAAAAATCTATAAACAATAGTATGTTTAGTTTAATATGAATAAATCGGTGAATATTCCTCCTTAATTACAAAAAAAAAAACAAAGATAAAAAGCCATAATTTTTTATTTTTTTTTGATAAGGAAAGATATTAAGGTGAGCACTAACAGGTTAATGGTCACTGTACAACATCTTGTCGAATGAGGGTAAGCAAATCCGAGTCAGTCAACTGCAAGATTGTCTTAGTTCTTTTTTTGAAACAAGATTGTCTTAGCTCTTAGAGTTTGTGTAGTAGTTGCCCAAGTTTTTGATCATAGAAGAGAGAGGGTATTTTTTATCATAAAATAATTAGAGAGAGAAAATTTTAGTCTAAAAAAAGTTGAGATTTTGGACATCATGATGCCCAAAAACCATCTTGGTCATTGCATAACAATTTAACAAGTGTTAAATTGTAATATACATTTTTCTTTTTTAGTTAAATAAATAAAATAATAGAATAAACATATATTTTTATAATTAGATGACCAAGATTTTTGGGTAACCACTTGCTCTTAGGAATACCAAATGCGGCTCATAATACATTAAATTATTAAATCTGATAGGGTTTTTTTGGTGAAAGTTATTTTTTATGTCTTGAAAAACGTAAAAAGTAAAAAGATGGACGAAGAATTTAAAAAATATTAAAAGTAAATTTTTTGTGAAAAGTAGTTCTGAAATATAAGTGAAACAAGCCATAATTATAAGATTTAATGCATTCCAATTTCCACCCTTATCCACAACCCGGAAAACGAGAAACAGTACAACTACTACGTGAGGCAGGCACTCACATTGATTGACCAGGTAGAGAGCTTTGAGAGCAAAGAAGAGAAGCAACGTCGATAAAACGCCGTCGTTTCATCGGCCGCGTTTCTCTCTCTCCCTCTCTCCTGTGATTTCTCGCTCTCTCTGAAACTACCGGAAATTCCAGCAGTGTTGACCTTGGCGATGGTGGTCTGCTGAGTTTGCTTCGTCAGTAGAAATTTTACGTTCTTAGGGAGGAGAAAGAGGAGATGAAGCAGAGGAGCGAGAGGCGACATGGCTCTGCGATGCTGAAGAAGGTGTTGATCGGAGTGATTATTCTTCTCGGTCTGCTTTGTATCTACTATGGATCTTCTTTCGCTCCTCGTTCCCCACGACTGGAGGATGCGTCCGGCGCCGGCGAGGGTGAGGATCCCGTTTTCCATAGCCTTGTTCTCAAGGAAGATGATCCTGCCAGGAAATTTGAGGATCTTGAGCTGGATTCTTTCGTTCCCAAGAGTATTCCGGTTCGATTCCTGTTCATTATCTTGAATTCGAGTTTCATTACTTCTTATTTGTTGTTTAGCTTCGAATTTAGAGCGTTTTATATATTCAATTGGATGACTAGCTGTTGTCATCCTCCCACATTTGCCGAGAGCAAGGGATTCAGTTTATGCTGTCAGAAAGAATGTAAACAAAGGCTGGCGATGCATTCTTTGTGTAATTTAGAAGTCATACCCAGTGGTTCCATTGTCTATTCTTTCTGATTTTGTGATATATCTTTGTCTGCCGCAATCAATGTGCATTTTTTCTCCGTGGAAATAGAAAAGTTTAATTGCCGTTTGAAAGGAATGCTCTATCTGAAGTGTGGCTTTGATTCTTCTTCTTTAACTGTATGGTTGCTGTATAATGTGATTGATCAATCACTTTGCAGATTTGTGACATGAGATACTCGGAATTGATACCATGTCTTGACAGAAACATAACTTACCAAATGAAATTGAAGCTGAATTTGGCCTTAATGGAGCACTACGAGCGACACTGCCCTCCTCCTGGTCGACGTTACAATTGCCTTGTTCCACCACCAGTTGGTTACAAGGTGTGTCTGTGTTTCCCATTTTCTTGGCCCTTTTGTATTTTTTCATTCCAACCTGCTTTAGACACAAATGCTAAACATCTCTTCTTTGGGAAATTCAGATACCAATCAGATGGCCAGCTAGTAGAGATGAGGTATGGAAGGCAAATATTCCACATACTCACCTGGCAAAAGAGAAATCGGACCAGCATTGGATGGTTGTCAATGGAGATAAGATAAATTTTCCTGGGGGTGGAACTCATTTTCATGATGGAGCTGACAAGTATATTATAGCTCTAGCAAGGGTATGGAACAATGATATAATTTCTTCTACCGTACCCTGGTCTGTCCATATCAGATATTGCCGTTGTATATAATGATGATTTGTTCTTATATGTATACAGATGCTCAAGTTTCCTAGGGAGAAGCTCAACAATGGTGGCAACATACGGACAGTTCTTGACGTGGGATGTGGCGTGGCAAGTTTTGGAGCTTATCTTCTTAAACATGATATAATTGCAATGTCTCTTGCACCTAATGATGTTCATGAGAATCAAATACAGTTTGCATTAGAAAGAGGAATTCCATCCACTCTAGGTGTACTGGGAACTAAGAGACTTCCTTACCCAAGTAGATCTTTCGAATTGGCACATTGTTCTAGGTGTAGAATAGATTGGCTTCAAAGGGATGGGATTCTTCTATTGGAGCTTGACAGAGTTTTAAGGCCAGGTGGATATTTTGCTTACTCTTCTCCTGAAGCATATGCAAATGATCCTGAGAATAGGAGAATATGGAACTCAATGTATGATCTTCTGAGGAGGATGTGCTGGAGGGTTGTCTCTAAGAAGGACCAGACTGTTATATGGGCTAAACCATTGAACAATATCTGTTACTCAAAAAGAGAATCTGGAACTCAACCCCACCTATGCAGTTCAGCTGATGATCCAGATGAAACTTGGAATGTCTCTATGAGGGCATGCATTAACCCTTACTCACCTAGTAAGTAGTTCGTATTCATTTCTTCGTGTTATGCCTTGCTGACATAACATCAGAAGGACAAAATAAATAGCGATTAACTTGGTGACTACTTGGTGTGTTGATTTTTTCTATGAATTTCCAAACTATTTATGATTAACTTATACTACAGATGCGACAGAATAATCCTCATAAAAAAAAGAAACATCGTCATGATCACAAATCCACAGTAATTGCTTACCTAGATTACTTGCAAACAAGTCCCATTTTAAGGTTTTGCCTATTCTCTTGCTTCTTTTGTGTAAATAGTGATGCACAAAATAAGAGGAATTGGACTGCTTCCCTGGCCTCAAAGACTCACTGCTCCACCTCCTCGACTGGAAGAAATTGGATCAAGTGAAGATGAATTCCAAGCAGACACTGTAAGTTTCTGAATGGACACAATTGTGAGCTGCAAAACATTTATGTGTTGTTTGAAAAGTTCTGGTTGAGTAGATATAATTTATATACTCTTGTATGGTTGTTGGCTTAAAGAGTGTCACCATTAACAGAGCATATGGCATTTTAGAGTTGTTGAGTACTGGAACCAGATGAAATCTGTTACAGAGAGAAACACATTCAGAAATGTCATGGATATGAACTCCAATTTGGGTGGCTTTGCTGCTGCTTTAAAGGACAAAGATGTTTGGGTGATGAATGTTGCTCCAGTGAGCACATCTTCTAGGTTGAAGATCATTTATGATCGAGGTCTTCTTGGAACAGTACATGACTGGTAAGTCTGTGATCTCTTTTATGTAAGACAAAGTAAAGGAGCTTCATAATTTTCTTAACATCTCATATCATGTGGCTGGGCTATGATTGCATTAAAGACTATCCATATTTGCATATGAACTTTTGATTAATGCATATATGGTGTTGCGCAAAACTCTATCTGTCAGCTTCAGTTTGTAGGGAAATTAATGTCCATGGTTTGTTTGGATGTCATGCAGTTTAAAGAATTATGCTTTATTGGACATTAAAATTAAAAATGTAGTTTTTAATCTAAGATGAATTATTTAGAAGCCAAAGTGATTTAATTTGGGGGGCATCCAAACCCCCATCTCTTTGGACGTATTTAATTTAAGATACATGTCTTATACAACATTTTTTTATGAAACAAAGAGTTTTTTTTTAAATACACTAAGCTGAATTTTTCTCTTGCTACATTTTATCTGCAGGTGTGAATCATTTTCTACCTATCCACGTACCTATGATCTACTTCATGCTTGGATGGTGTTTTCGGAAATTCAACAGCGTGGATGCAGCATTGAGGATCTATTAATTGAAATGGATCGAATAGTACGTCCAAAGGGATTCATTATCATAAGAGATGTTCCCTCAGTCATAAAGTATGTCAGGAAATACTTGAAGTCCATGCGATGGGATGACTGGGTTGCAGATTTTAATCCAAAGGTTGATTCTCTTTCGATCACTGAGGAAAGAGTATTGATCATCAGAAAGAAGCTGTGGTAGAATGGGGTTGCACTAAGCTGATTAAAGCTTCAGACAGGTAATTACAATGAAATTGCTTCTCTTTATCTCCATGAAAAATTTTCTATTCCACTGTCGGTATCAAAAAGAGTTGGTTACTTGTCAATTATTCTTTTCTTTAGGTTTTTTTTTGGGTTGCAAATCAACTTTTTAAGTAGTGTATCTTGAACAAACCAAGTATAATTCACTAAATTATGCCACTTATAGTCATTTTCAATGCAATTTGGTATTAGTTGACCGAAATGATCTTGGTTAAAAATTTATTGTTAAAATTAAAGAATTTAAACAAACTATAATTTAAAGGTCAGTTATATAAAAGATAATACAAAGTGAATTTTGTTTAAAAAAATGAATGGACTAATACCTCTAAAATAAATTAATTTAGGGTATTCTAGTGAACTAATATACCATTTAGCTAGAAAATGGTTATTGATGACTTAATTTAGTGAATTACAGTAACAAAACTGTATTTCTTTATAATTGTATTTAATTTATTTTTATATTTTGTCCAATCTTATTGTTAGGGGTGCTCACTGACAGAAGCCTCACATTAATCTAGATTTTATTTGGTTCTCATTTTCAACTGAGGGTGCATTCAGGCACTCCCATCACTCAGCTATGCCATGGCAACAACCTGAACTAGTTTTTTTGCCAGATCTCTTGAGCCATTCTCTTACATGCTGATAACGACAACGAAGCAAGCCGAAGGTTTGTGTTCACAAGTCTAGCAATTTCCAATTGAGTACGTACCCGGGAGTAAAATTGCGTTGTATAGGAAATGGAAAGTAATATCACTGAGGCTCCCTAACCATTTTTTGTTGTTGTTCTCCTTGCATCTTTATGTATTAGATTCTAGGTTCTGTTGTTCTAAATGTATTTCTTGTGTTCTGCAATCTCTTTGAAAAATGAGTGCATTCTAAATTTTTTGTTCTTCTTCTTTATTGTATTTTTCGTATAGAAAATAAGTGCATTCTCGGATAAAGCGAACCTTATTTGAAGCACTTTAAAACTTTAAAATAATCAAATCAAGGAAAGGCTTGAATCGAAGTATTGGATGACAAGAGCAAGATACAAGCAGCAGCAGCCAGCAGGTCCTAATTGCTGTTTAGGGCATAGGAACGGTGCAAAAATGAACGTATTTTCCTGTCAAACTACCCCTGATTGCTTGATTGAATTTCGTGAGTCTCTCATTTGTCGTGTATATACATGAGAAGTTGTCGGTTATATAGTGGAAACGTTTTCTTCACAAGCGAATTCAAGAGAATAAAATGATCTATCACTGAGGAGCTATCAACAAGGCTTTTGAAATGCAGGAACTATCAACAAGAGTTTTATAGTACTATTTTTTTTGTAAGAAAAAACGGTCCTTGAAAGCAATAGAAAAAGATCTATAAAGTTGATCTCAATCAACGAGCCCCACAAGACCACAAAAGCAGGAAATCAATGCATGTGTATTGTGCTGCCACACTTCTGACTTCCCATAATACAATACCATCATCCCACAATCCCTCATTTGTAAAGATATTTCCCATTTGGCCTTTTCTCCCCCCACAATCCCATGTGAATTCTTTAAGAAACCTCACCCCCCATTTTCAGCTCTCTTTTCTTTCCTCCTAAACCAAATGAAACCCATGATGAACCCATCTATGTTTCTGCTCTTCTTCCTTTGGGTTTTGCGTGTTGGAGCGTCCAACGAACGAGCTCCGTGCGTATTTCCGGCGATCTACAACTTTGGAGACTCGAATTCCGACACCGGAGGGATCTCTGCAGCGTTCCAGCCGGTTTCTTGGCCTTATGGTGAGACCACCTTCAAGCAGCCAGCTGGCAGGGCCTCTGATGGTCGCCTCGTCATTGATTTCATCGGTTAGTATAACTATGAGCCCTCGTGTACTATATGTATTGTAATGTTTTAAATTGTGCAAAGCACTCTTTTATGAGCCTTTTTGATGTAACGCGGGGAGTGGGATTTGAACCCATGGTATAAAGTTGCCAAGGTATGTATTTCAATGATTAGTAGTACATAATGTACATTGTAGCTTAAGATAAGAAGATTATATCATGATACAAGTGCTCATAACTTCTGAAAGAAATTAACTGAGGGAATCTGCAACACTTGCTTCAAGAGCCCTAAATGAATCCCATAAGAAGAACAAAAACAGAACATGAAGAACCAGCTTATATTTTCTAGGACTCACTGATATTCTAAACTCATAGAGGTACCAAAATCATTTATTGATGAAATGAAATGTAGTTAATTTATGTTGTCTTGGCTCTTTTTGAAGCTGAGAAATTGGGATTACCATACTTGAGCGCGTACTTGAACTCAATCGGAGCAAACTTCAGCCATGGAGCTAATTTCGCCACAGGAGGATCAACAATCCGGAGACAAAACGAGACAATCTTTGCAAATGGGATCAGCCCTTTTTCTCTGGATGTTCAAATTTGGCATTATGATCAGTTCAGATCAAGAACAACACAACTCTACAACCAAGGTACTGTTACTTGAACACTTCAATTTCACCATTTGCAGATTGACAATGTGTTTTTGTGTGCGTGTCCTTAAATTTGCAGCTAAGGACTCGTTCCAAAAGAGCGTTCTACCAAATCCGGAGGACTTCAACAAAGCAATCTACACATTTGACATTGGCCAAAATGATCTCTCTGTTGGGTTTAGGAAAATGAACAATGAGCAATTACTACCAACTTTGCCTGATATCCTCTTACATTTCTCTGAAGCGATACAAGTAAGATACATCAATCACATTTCAATGAAACTGATTGTAGTGGAAATTTGAAAATTTTAAAACAAAATCTACTAAACAAGTCTTTCTATCCTTTTGTTCCCATAGTATACAAATTCTGTTTTTGGAAATTGAAAAAAATATATACCCTTTTAAGAAATCTTAAAAACCCGAAGTCTTATCAAATCTTTCTAAATCAAGATTCTTATCCTACGACATTAGGACATAGGATAGAAAAATTGTTCTAATAACTGCAAGAATGCTCCCAATTGACTGATTTTGTACAAAATCAAGCATCTTTTTGTTTTCAGCATTGGAATATAAAGTGATGAAATGTGCTGGTATTGCTGTTGTAACAGCATTTGTATGAACAAGGGGCAAGGTCATTCTGGATACACAACACAGGACCAGTTGGTTGCCTACCGGTGTCAACCTTGTACGTAACAAACCCTCAGCCGGGTTTTCTTGATGAGTTCGGATGCATAAAGAGTCAGAACGAGATGGCGGTTGAGTTCAACAAGCAGCTCAAAGATACAGTTGCCAAGCTCAGGAATCAGCTTCCCCAGGCTGCAATCACCTATGTGGATCTCTATGCTGCAAAGTATGGTCTCATTAGTAATTCTAAGAGTCAAGGTAACATACTGATGTGTTAGCTTTATAAATTGATTGAAAAAATGTACTAAACTTAATCATCATGTGAAAATCTCACTTGGGTGTTACAGGATTTAATCAAATTACATATAGGTGTTGTGAAATTCTGTAATGATTTGAAGTTTTCATCTTGTTGGAATAGGATTTGAAGATCCAAAGAAGATATGCTGTGGATACCATGAGAAAGATGGACATGTCTGGTGTGGACAGAAGGGTCAGACATACAATGGCACGTCGGTTTTCGGATCTTCGTGTGAGAAGCCAGAGGCATACATCAGCTGGGATGCAGTGCACTACACTGAATCTGCAAATCACTGGTTTGCAGATCACATTCTCAATGGCTCACTTTCAGACCCACCAAATTTAATCACTCAAGCTTGTTACAGGACTTAAGATACTATTGATCGATTCGTTGAACAACACAGAGTCCATGACACACGAGAAGATTATTAGTTCTTAGTATAAGGTCCTTACATTACAGTTCATTTAGCATGTTTTGATAGCTATAGGTTCGGTGTAATGACTTAGAATAGTCAGGACCAAGCTTTTTTCACACTTTGATCTTGTGGCAATTATTTGAACTTGTAGGGAAGCATCCGGATTTTTGTGTGGTTGAATTTCAAGTTGGGTAGATTTTGGATTGGTGCAATTCAGTTATTAAATTAATTGAGTATCGAGTTGGAATAAGTTAGGTTAAATTGGATTTGAAATTGTGTGTTTTCATAAAATAGTCTTTTTAATCTATGTTCTTAAGAAGGTTTTTTGAGAAAATATGGACCCTATAAAAAATATAAAAAATGTTGTCAGATAAAATCCAACATAAGCTTTCTCATTAAGGTTATTAATTATATACTCAACATATAGGTTAGAAAAACTATTCATAAAAATACTAGATTTCCTCAAAGAGAGGAAGCCATAAATGATAAAACGTCTAAGAATCCATTTTTAATTAACTTTTTGTCAAGGAGTTGCACATATAACAAATATTAATGCTTAGGTGTACTACTCACTTTCTTTATGTTTATAGGCTACCAAACCCATTTTTGTCGCCAGCAAAGAGTCGTTTTTTCGGTAAGTAAAAAGTTCGTTTTCTTAATCCACGGATCCTGAAACATCAACGGCTAAATTCATTATGCACCGGTATTTAGTTTACCTAATCAACGGACAGCTGTAGAACAGAGCATAGACCGCACGATTCTTAAGGTGTGGACGCAGTACCTGAACACTACCCACCCAGACAGGAGGGCAACCCCATCAAAGCACATGTGCCCTCCACCAACAGCAAAGCAAATGTCACCACTCCCTTTCTCCTCCTATTCAAACACATTTAAATATTTATTAAATTTCAATTTTTAAAACTCCAAAGGCGAGAGAGAGAGAGAAAGAGAGAGCACGATCGGAGTTCTAAACAGTTCATGCGAACCGAGTAGATTTAGCAACCAAAAACCGGCATACAGCCAGAATTTTCTCGACGAAATCGTTCAATCGTCGGCCAAATTACGAAGAAAATTCTCCACTTTCCGATTCAACATTCTCTTCCCTGCGAGGTTTGGTGCTAGGGTTCGTATTAGCGACCGCCCAGGTGTTTTTGCTCGGTCTCAAGGTAAGGTTGCTTTTTCATTGTGATCTTGTGGAGGATCGGGCTGTTTTTTGGACGATGAATGTTTTTTGGTGCAAGTGACTTCACTTTTTGCTGATCGATTGATTAGTCATTTGAGAAAAATGCTGATTGCTTGCTCTCTCGGATGCTGATAAGTATTATGTGTTTTTTCGCCATTGATTTATCGATTTGTCTGTGGATTTTTTTGAGTTGATAGAGGAAAGTGCGGAATGATCAAAGCTTTTGTCCTAAATTACACTTTTCGGCCTTAATGAGTAGAGAATTAATCATTCGAAAAACTGATGGAATGTTTTTGAAGTAACCTTTAAGTTACGATTAGCCAGACAAACGGCCTAAGGAGTTTCCAATTTTGGCATCTTTTAATAAGTAAAATACTCATTGTTCAAAAAAGTATGTTACAAAATCAGCCAGAAACCTTCCAGTCAATCCAACATGCTATTGGATACTTGACTGAATTGAAGACATCAACTTTTCTACTTTGGTAACTCCATGCTTACATCTCTGTGAATGCATCTGTTTTCTTTTAATTTTTTTTGGTATTTGTAAATTTCGATAATGTAGTTCCTGTCTCTTCTGTTTCAAACATCAAGTTTTTCCCCTTGTAGAGCTGGGCGCCTTCCTGTGAGAATCCGTAGTCTTTCCTGGGGAACTAAACTGATTTTCATGAGAGTGAATATCTAGTGTTGGAGGCATTGCTGCTTCTAAACTGATACTTACCTCGTAACAGAGATGGCAGGTCATGGTCGCAGGTTGTACTCCATTATCTTCTAGCTCATATATTATATTTAAGTGTCAATAGTACTTGGAACTTGCCTCAGGGGTTTTTGGTTTCTGCCTTCTCATATCTGAAAATTAGGCTTTCAAGCCAAACAAAAATAGCATTCCTACCATTTTTGTTTAAAATTCTGACAAGAGTTATCCTTACTGTTTATTGCAGTCCAAGAAGACTAAATGATACAATGAGGATTGTTATAACAACTTTTGTTGGGGTTCTTCTTGGATTCTTCTTAGGAGTGTCTTTTCCATCACTCTCTATCCCAAAGGTAGGTTATTGTTCAATGCGACCTTTTGGGTTTTGACTTAAACTAATCTTTCCTTTGTTTTTTTAATATAAATATATTTATTGTTAATGATATCCGTTCTTGTATGATTTTAGCAGATGAACATTCCCACCACACTGCTCCCATCAGTTGATTTGTCATACATGGACGATAAGTATTCTGGCCTCTCAACACAAGCTTGGTTGAATGCTTGGTCAACCTTGAAAGGAAGAAAAGGTGGCCCATCACAAGCACAGAACTTCAATGAGACCAGCGTATGGATTCTTAATTCTTTAGTCAGTCTCTAACTTGTTTGATATAAGTGAATAGCTTCATCATTGTCTAACTTTATCCTAAAGTTTGTTAAATGACCCCTTATCAAAGTTGGGGTGATATTTACGTTAGATAGGTAAGCTTAAGCTGGTATTGCTATGGATGTTATAAAGACCCAAGTGGGTGGAGTCAGAGTGAGGGGGAAAATGGTTGTAGTCTGTTGCTGGGTAGTATTTTCACTTGAGGCCTACCCTTGTATTATAAGTCTGTGTCTTGTATAAAGAATCTTTAAATCCTGCTGTAAGGGTTAGTCAAACTCCAATTTGGCTTCACACATGCGCACACAATGTAGCGACATGATCAGGAACAAAAATTGAACTTGGTTGTCTGGCCAAAGATTTGTTAAAATCCTATTCCTTGTGTCCAAAAACTCAAAAGTCAATGATGCAGTGCTATATTTTTTCCGGAATCCATGTCACAAATACTGTCGGACTTATTGCTTATAATTCTGTGGATTGTTCCTACTCATGTGTATGCCAACTGTCATGAAAAAGATAGCTGATGCTCTGTAATTTGAATATTTATCACGCATTAATAACTATGACATATGGAGTAGTAAAAAATGTGAAAGAAGTTACATCCATAAGGGTAGCTGAAACATCAATTTTTTCATGACAATTATTCAACTTATCTAACACCAATCTCCTGTTCTGGGGTACTGCCATGCTGGGCATATGGCTTATCTTGATATATAATATATCTCTATTTTCTTTTCTATTTCTATATGCAGATTTGGGTTAAGACCAATCCTCGAGGTGCTGAGAGACTTCCCCCAAGCATAGTTGAACCTGAATCTGATTTCTATCTTCATAGACTCTGGGGTAACCCTGAAGAGGTTTGTCTCTCATAACCCTGAAGACACGTCTCTCATAACATTTACAAGAGTAATGTCTAAGCTGCTAATTAACACTAGTTCATGCGCTTCTCACACGAACATCCTGTGACACCTTGTTGCACCCTCTTCATATGTTTGATATTGTAGCATTCAATAGGAAGTCACCTCCTTTATTCTCCTGTTTGACAGAAATCTGTGCTGTAAATTATGTGTCTCCATGTCTCGCATGGGAGAATATAGAATGTGATTTCATTATCAATCTTGTCTTCTGATTCTTGATGCTTGTTCAATACCTACCCTCTAAAATTGGATCGATTCAGAAGTTTATGAATAATCATTGATTTGTGAGGTGTACATGAGACTTGTATTGTACAATGGAACTTTGTAGGCTACGATTATAATTGGTTTTGATTCAGGAGTCTTGCTCTTGGGTCTTTTCTGAGATATCTGTCAAACAGAGGAGTTTTGCTTATAAAAGTAAATATGTGGGTCTGAAGTATACATTTTAAATGAGGTTATCTCACTTACATGTATCTCTGTACGTATGACTCAAAAAAAAAAATCTCTGCACAATTGCACATATTGAGGTGCTCTTCTTTCTACTAAATTTCAGTTGAGTGTTTATACTCATCTTTGTTGTTGATTATCCTTAATTTAGTAAGTGATATTTCAGGACTTCACCCGCACACCCAAATACCTTGTTACTTTCACTGTTGGCATTGCGCAGAAGGCTAATATTGACGCATGTGTTAAAAAGGTAATTAACCCACTCACCGCCCCCACCCCACCCCCAAAAAAAAAAAAAAAATTGCCAGTACATTGT
This sequence comes from Fallopia convolvulus, assembly GCA_964016875.1. Classification (NCBI taxonomy): domain Eukaryota; kingdom Viridiplantae; phylum Streptophyta; class Magnoliopsida; order Caryophyllales; family Polygonaceae; genus Fallopia; species Fallopia convolvulus. The sequence continues at coordinate 52,146,984 of OZ024725.1, forward strand.
TTTCTCATTTAGTGGATTTGTAATGACAGTTTTCAGAGAGCTTCACTATTTTGCTTTTTCATTATGATGGTCGGACAAGTGAATGGGATGAATTTGAGTGGTCAAAGCGGGCTATACATGTTAGTGTTGCAAAACAAACTAAATGGTGAGTAAGTCTGGGTTAAATTGATTACTGTTCTGACCAGATATATGATTTGGCTACAGATTGTTTGAGAGAATACAGAATTTTTAGGTTTACCTACTGGAAGATATTTTTGAGAGCTCTTCAATTATGAATGCAGGTGGTATGCTAAGCGATTTCTGCATCCTGACATAGTTTCTCCTTATGATTACATCTTCATCTGGGACGAGGACCTTGGAGTGGAGCATTTTAATGCTGAGGAGTAAGCTATGAGACCTAGCCTATGTTGTTTCTGACATTGTCATATAGATTCTTGAACTTAAGCTTATGAAATGTATCACTGCAGATACCTCAGGCTCGTTAAAAAGCACGGCTTGGAGATCTCACAGCCTGGTCTAGAACCAAATAAAGGTTTAACATGGGAAATGACAAAGAGAAGGGGAAATAGTGAGGTCCACATGTAAGATTCATTTGTTGCAGTTTATTCTGCTGCCTAAATGTAGCGTTGGATTTGCTTTTTATTCTGCTTCAATAATTGCATTATGCTTCTGTTTCTTTTGTTTGGCAGGTCAACAAAAGAAAAACCTGGGTGGTGTGCAGATCCACTGTTGCCACCGTGTGCAGCGTATGTGTCCCACTGCTGAACTTTTTTTCCTACATGTTAAATACCTTTCATTTGACAATTTGTGTGAGTTTACCAACAATTTCTGCCAACAGGTTCATTGAAATTATGGCACCCGTGTTTTCAAGAAGTGCATGGCGTTGTGTTTGGCATATGATACAGGTTGGATTCCTTAATGATTTGCATTTGTCTTGGTACTGATACCCTTCCAAAAGGATCTAGAAATTCTTGTGAAGGCTCCTTATGGAAGTGTATTGTTTTATTGATTATTTGTAGAATGATTTGGTTCATGGATGGGGCCTGGATTTTGCTCTTAGGAAGTGTGTTGAGGTTTGTGTCTACTTCTGAGCTTTTTTCATTTTTGTGAATTCATCCACCAGGGATCTAATTTGAATTGATTTCTATTTCATGATTTCACAGCCTGCTCACAAGAAGATAGGTGTCATAGATTCTCAATGGATAATTCATCAAAGTGTGCCTTCATTAGGGAAGCAGGTAATGAAACTAACCATCTGATCATATGATGTCAAACAATTCAATGAACTACTGAATAAATCTCTTTTTTCTTTTCTTTCATTTACAGGGTGAGTCTGATAAAGGAAAGGCTCCATGGGAAGGGGTAATTGTCCACATGCTCTTACTTTTCACTATCTCTTATATGTGCAAAATCTGCCCAATTAATTTGATTTCTTAAACCTGATACTTTTGTCAGGTAAGGGATAGGTGTAGAAGCGAATGGAAGATGTTCCAAGACCGCTTGGCTAATGCAGAGAAGTCGTATTATGAATCACTTGGATACACCTACAATCCTGCTCACTAGGGTGTACAATTTTGTAGACTCAATACACGTGGAATTGCTCAGCTCAGCAGCTTGTGAGTAGAGCGTCGTCCAGTTGGGGACTTTGCAGTAGCTTCTTCAGCTTATTATACTGTTGTGTTATTATACTGATGTGTCTTGTTTGTGTGTGTAAGCTAGTTCATTCTGTTTCCTTCTAGATTGATTAGTTTAGATTGCAGTTCAGCCTATTATGTCAGCTTTGAATGTGTAGCCTGAAATTTTATGTAAATTTTCGGATGTTTCCACTTACATTCGGATTCCAATATAAGAATGTTTTGTTCGACAGAAATCAATACATATAGCGGATGGCATTTCCTAATTTCCCTCTGTCGCTGATCATTGATCGACACTGAATGCAGTTTGGGCTGGTTTTTGGGTGATTTAGCATGTGGAATTGCCAAATTTGTAATATTAACTCCCTGCTAGTCTTTCGTAGATGCACATGGTATAATAATGAATGTTGCGTATGAATGTTTGCTAATGCGTGCTTGTTGCTCCTGTAATGGGTTGTTTATTTGCTGTTATTGCTACTAACCTTGGTCGTTGCGGCAGATGTCCAATCTACCGTAATAGTAGATTGCGTCATCTTTAACCTTGAGTGAGGCAGAATCACAAGTTCACAGTAATCCAAATAGCACACAAATCAGATAATTTCAAACATTAACTAGTATAATTTTTTTAAATAAATCCTAGATTCTAGTTTATTCAATCAATTTGGACGGAGTGAAATGAGAAAATACCTTTGAACAACGAGTTTGTACTTTTTTTCCCTTCAAATGCGTCCAAATATGCTTAATCTTTATGAATCTTGCAAAAGTTCTCTTGGGAGGAAGAAGGAGAGTTGTGAGAATGGCTAATGTGATTTTAGGTTAAATTTTATTTATATCCGGTAGGGTATTGACTATTGAGTGAGCCATTGTGAAATTGTGAAAGGTGGAACAATTTCTTGTAATTAACCCAAAGGTAGAACTATTTTCCGTAATTTTTTATTGTAAAAACGTAAATATATAACTTTAACTGTGGTATGTGGTAGTAAGTTTCTTTCTATCGCCTTCGCCAGTTCGCCCTCCACCATCACCGCTCTTCGCGTCCGTCGACATTCCCACCAGTTCTGGCTACCCCTCTCACTTCTTCTAACGTTTAGGTGAGTTAATGCGTTTTCTGAAATGTGTCTATTCTGTGAGTGAATTGCTTTGTGGCTGCTCGTGTATCATTTTGTTGTTATTGCTACTGAGAAACTCGATTTTTTCCCCGTTAATGGAGAAGAGTGGGATTTAGGATCATTTGGGCCCCTTTTGGCTCGTCCTTTCCATTTTCACTTTTTTTCGCCATTTGAAAGTTCAAATCTAACCAAGTTTTTTGACGGATTCTCAATGAAAGGGTATTACGCGGATTCGAGTCGGCGACGACGTTGAAATGGTAAGGGTTGAGTTTTCCTTGCTATATGTTCGATGGTTGGTGGCTTGTCCCTTGCATTTGATTGCGTTTATGTCATATTAGAGAGTTTGATTTAGTCATTCTCTGTGTTCCAGAAAGAGTAAAATGTGGTCCTCCATTTCTTGCTTTTAATTTGAGTTGTTGCTATTTATTTTATATAAGCCAAATATCATGTATATCATTTGAAATATTGCTCATTGTTGTTGGTGAGTGGAGACTGTCTTTTTGCTAGATAATAAAGCCATGATTTTTGGAAATTGAGAGTTGGTTTGTAGCTAGTTCGAGTAGAGTATGATTTTTAGCTAGTTTGGGATTGATTTCTTGATACCTTGATTGTAGGACGCTTCAAGCAGCAATGACGAAGAATCTAGTCGCAACAGTGATGACAAAATGGCAGGTGATGATGATTCTATTAAGAGTGATAGCCAGCCATGCAGTAAGAGAATAAAACGTGAGAATTCTTCTTGGTCTGGTAAGAGAAAGATAGCCTCTAGCTCTGCCTTGTTGGTGCATTATAATGAAGTTGATGAGGGGAAGGACCTATTCGACTGGTGACATTGAGGGCCTATTCGACTGGTGAAGAGAGAATGATGAGGGGAAGGACCGAAGGAGGTGACTTCCCTTAAATTGTTTGGATCTGTCAAAAGAAACAGATTGAACCTAAAATCCCTAAATTGAAATCTAGGCTATTTTATTTGTGTATATAACGATGTACCAATCGGATTTTAGATAGGGTTGGTTGGAACAAGTTATCTTAATGTGAGTAGCTCAAAAAGATAGCCGGAAGATTGGATGAATAACATAGGAAATGGAAATACAGAACTATGAGATAAATACAAGCACTCAATAAGTGAGATGCAAATTTCGATTAAAAAAAAGTAATATGCAAATCCATATAACAGTTTCAAATAGTTAATACAATCCCGTCATTTAGTTTTTCATAAGAAATACATACATTGATGAAGCTCTTATAAACTAGCTATACAACAATACAGGAAGCTCTTGTAAACGATATACAACAATACAGAGAATAAGCAGACAAGATTGGATTATCCGAGCCATTTAGAATAATCCCACAATTGAGAGTCCCTTGAACATATCTCAAAGTATGCATCAAAGCTGTCATGTGTGAACTGTATGGTTGCTACATAAACTGGCTAAGAGTCTGAACTGTATAAGCTAAATTAGGTCAAGTATTGGTGAGGAAGTTTAACTTGCCAATAACTCAATAAGCATTCTATAGATAGTTGGATTCTACATAGGCTCTCCATCTTGAGGTAGAAGTTTGCAATTCAAAGGCAATGGAGTGTAAGTAGAAGAGAGATTATTGAGATTAACATCTTTCAACATATCCTGAGCAAACTTCTTCTGTGTCAAAGCTATTCCTTTAACTAGATAAGAAACTTTCAGACCAAGAAAATAATGCAAATGCCCCAAATCCTTGATGCTAAAAACTGAGTGAAGATAAGTCTTAAAGAGACAAAATTTCAATATCATCAAAACCAGTAATCAACATAAATGGCCACTATAGTGATATGACCATTTGTAGACTCGGTAAACAAAGAATAATCATTTCTAGACTGTATGTAGCCCAGAGAAAGAAGAGAAGTAGTAAGCCTATAAAACCATCGCCTACTTGCTTGCTTAAGTCCGTATAAAGACCTTTTTAATTTGCATACTAGATGATCAGGATTTGGAATTCCTTCAGGAACCTTCATATAAACTTCCTCATCAATAGATCCATGCAAAAAAAAAAGCATTGTTAACATCACATTGATGAAGAACCTGTTTCTATGAGAAGGCTATAGAAATAATACTTCTTATTGTTGCCATTTTTACCACGGGAGAGAAGGTTTCCATGTAATCAATACCCTCATTCTGAGTAAAACCCTTAGCAACTAATTGAGCCTTAAACCTTTCAAGAGAACGATCTGACTTAAGCTTTACGTTATAAACCCATCAACATCCAACTAGAACTCGATGTTATTGCCTTAAGTAAAGCTTAAGTCAAATGGTTCGTGGAACTATTCTCATGTTACAACCTCCTCCATCTGTTGGCTTAGGAGTGCTATAAGTTTCTGGTATTGTTATTGAGAAAGACCAGCAATCATTGATCAGATTCTAGAAGCAACTGAAGTGGAAGAATCATGAGGAACAGAAACTTTTCCATCAACAGATCCTGAACTAGAAGCATTAGCAACCACTTTACCCCCCTCCCCCCCCCCCCCCCCCCCATACATGATTAGGAGGGTAACCATGAAGCTTCCAACAACGATCTATAGTATGCCTTGGATGCTTACAATGATTGCAGAAGTAAACTCTGTTGTTGTTTTTAGTGTTGACATGTCCTCCTTTAGAATCAGATGAACGAGTCCCTTTATTAGCAGCAAGAGCAAATGATTCAGTATCAATAGAGCTTGAAGATCGAGTAGTTCTTTGAAACTCCTCTTGCAGAACCATGTGATAGACAACAAAAAGAGATAGAGGTTGTAACATGAGAATAGTTCCACGAATAACAACATAAGAATTCCCTAAGCTCATCAGAAATCGGATAACCTGTTGGTCTTCAAAAATACTACGAGCGACTAAATTGGAACCACAAGAACAAATCTTTGACTGAACCATAAGCAGATATTCGTCCCAGAGCTTCTTGCACTTAGTGAAATAACTAGCTACAGAAGAATTGCCCTAAGAAATTGAGCTAATATCTCGCTGCATTTGATACAAATTTGTACGATCAATTCTGCTAAACCTAAATTCTAGGTCAATCCAAACTTGTCGTGCAAATTGACAATATAAAATCAACTCGACAATATCTTTACTCACAAAATGAAGCCAAGAAAAAACATATTGTCGCACCTGTCCCAGTGTTGCTGGTGAACGGAATCGATCGGAGGTTGAACACAATATCTAGTAACAAAACCGAGTTTGTTTTCAGCGATATGAGACACCTCGATTGATCTTTTCCATGGTGCGTAGTTGCGTTCATCCAAAAGGCTGGTAGAGAGAACATAACTCGGATGATCGATTGTGCTGAAGATACAACTCATCTATTTGGATCACTGTTCTAAATATCCCTTCTAGGTCCCGTCTAGGCCCCACCTAGGCGCTGGAAGGTCCTAGCACGCCTAGCCGTCCAGACCGCCTAGGAAACCGTTCAGGCCGTCTAGGCGCTAGGCGGTCCCTCTCCGCCCAGGGTCCGCCTAGCGTTTTTTAGAACATTGATTTGGATACAAAATCGGAGCCTGATTCCATGGATTAGCTGAATCGCGATTGCTGGAATTGGGAGAATCTCGAGCAAGAGGATCACGAACCAGAGGCGTTGTTGGTGTTGGAGGAGCCATAGCGGAAGAAAGATCGAAAGAAGGATCGAAAATTAGTATGATGCTATGTTAACAATCAAGAGTTGGAAAACAGAGAGAAACAAGAACCAGAGGAAGGAGGATAATTTCATTATGTTTTGGACAACTGAATCTGTTACAATAGGAAGGCTATTTAAGTAAGAATATAGCCGGTCTTAACAACCCGGACGATAGCTTTACAAATGTAACAGACTAAAATAAGCAACTAGGTGATAATACTCATCAACTTTCATGTATTAAACAATAATTTAAATTTATAATATAAGTAAATAATAATATGTACATAAATATTTAGAGTATTTTGGTAGTTGATAAAAAAAAGTATAATTATAATTTAATATGAAATGAAGATGTATATTTGTAATTCAACGAAATTTTGCGCACTTTGTTTTTTCTGATGTGCACTCCAATTTGTATGGGTTAAGTATCCTTATATGTATTTTTTTTAAACCAGGTTCAAGGTGTGCGGATATGAAAATCGTCCATAATGGTGGTATACGTAATACTGCTATGTATATTGATAAAATCCCGTTGTTTGCTTGAGGTTTTTACCGAACCGGGTGTTAATTTTTGTATGGATTCTGAATCTGTTTACGATTTTTCCAAAATCCGGTTTTTGGTGTGTTGGTTACGAACCCGCTCATATGGGAGTGCGCAACAAAAATTTGAGAGTGCGTAAACGAACCGCTTTATAATTTGATATGAAAGAATTGAGATGCATGAGAGTTCAGAATAATTGATAAAATGATAAAATAAATATGAAATGTTTAAATCATGTCGCTCGCAAAGAGTAAGCAAGTAAAAAAAGTGATTAAAAGGATTTTGAGTGCTATGAATAAATATAAGACTCTAAGAGCACGTTTAACGAGAATAAATTCTAGCACCGATACTAAAAATAATTTTTTTAACAAATTTGTGGGGCGGTAAGGAACATAAATACTACATTTATCGCCTTTGGGCATTTGGTTCAATGGTTTGGCCTTTGAGGTAGTACCCGAGGTCACTGTATCGAACCTCTTAGGTGGCGGTCCTTTACTCTTTAGAATTGGTCCCAAGTAGTACTTGTGACGACCTTAATTCTTATTTAATAAAAAAATAAAAAAGTGCTCCATTTACAAATCCAAGCACTATTCCGCCTAGGGCTGTCAATGGGTCGAGTTATGGGTGGGTGGAGCACTTCCACTACCCGACCCGCAAGTTAAAACGCTCCACCCGACCCACCCGTCACCAGTGAAATGTTCTACCCGCCACCCAAATCACCCGTCACCTGCTGGTTGTATGGGCGACCCGTATAATCTTTATATAACTGTTGTATTTTATGTTATAAATAAATTTTCATTCATAAACTAAAACAAATATACATAATACATACATAAACAAAAACAAATCCCATAAGCAATAATATTCAAGACATCATGTTATTTGGGAAACAAACATATACTAAGGGTTAGAATATCTTTATCAAGAGGTGGTGAGCGGCGACAATATATTTATCATGTAAAAATGTAAAATATATCTTAGAGTTAGCTTCTACATCAATCTTCTCCTTCAAAATCCCCTTGATCCCACTCTTCTCTCTTTATGTTGCATATTTGACTTCCATTGCCCCATTCTTCTACAATAAATCTTCATTTTAGAGGAGATAACTTATTATTGTACAATGTATATATACTTAATTTATACAGTCTCCTACCTATTTGTGGGTAAAAGGGAATGATCTCAATGATATTGCAAAGATTAGAGAACCCACTCATTTTATGGTCATTTTATACTCCTATGAGCGGATGAGCCATGATCAAGAATAAACGATATTTATAATCAAAGTTATGCTCTTTTTTCCCTTCATTTTTATAGTCTTATTTTGATTATAAACTAATGAAAACTTAATTGTTTAGCAGTAGGCTTGCATATACAATCATTACTATATGAGTTTCTCTCTTGCATTAATGAATGAAGACAACTTAAAAAGAACAATCAAGCTTCCTCTTTATGGAGAAAACAAATACCTTGCTCTTTAATAATTTTGTTGCCTGTTCAAATGCAAGAATGCACTTCTCTGATTCATTGGCCGTGGCAAAGAACAACACGTTAGGCCTGGGAAGGAAATGGTACCTATAAAGGTCAGTCATATTAGCAGCCGTGAAAGAGATAAGTAATTTTGCATCAGTGGCCCCAATATATAGACCTGGTTATTACGTAGTAATATAATGTTCAACTATAAATAGGCCAATTTTCCTAGGAAATGTAAATAACAAAGTAAATTTGTTGGTGGATACAAACTCCAAGATAGCGAATTTGTAGAACTCACCAATTGCAAATCCCAAAAAATTACACATCAGGATTGACTCATGCTTTAGAAGAGAAAAAAAAGGACAAATACGCATCAGTAGAGATTAACAAAGAACAATAAAAAAAGAAACCAGTCTCACCACAAATTCATTCAAGGGAGAACAATAGAAGTCAGAATCGATCTCTTTGTCCTTCTTGCACCCTTTCATCGCCACTTACATCAAGATTGTCCTTTTCGACCGATCACTCTCAGTAACTTTATGTAACATCTTCTTGATGGATTTTTTCTATTAAGAGATCCTTCTAAGATGTTAGATGAAGCCTTGAAGCTGGAAACTGGATAGCACGAAGATCGGAGTTTCCAAATGAGGAAAGAATATGTTCTTTCTTCTGGAGCAGCGCCCTAACAACCTTACCAGCATCTTGTTCTGATGTTTATAGGATAAATACAGCACGTCTAAGGTCATCAATGATTTGAGATATCTACAAATTATTCATATAGTGAAACGTGTCAAATAAAATAAAAAGCATTTTTTTTTGTCAAGCAGTCTTATATATAGGGTCAACAAAAGTGATAATAACTATAAGAAGACGTCTTCTAAATTCATAATCAGGATAAGAAGATCAATATGCAAGTATAGCCTACACCTAAGACCAAGAAAAATAAGCCAGAAAAATTGACAAACCTCCAATTTCAAGTTCAATGGGACCATAGACTGAAGTTCATGTAAACTTTGCACCAATATTTTTTGAGTTCTTTCAAATCTCGACACAATTGCATCACTTGTTATTGCCTGGAAAAATCAAGTAATAGCAGTTCGAATTACTAAGACTGGAATAAGAAGAATATATGGTACCATCACATAGATGAAGACAAAACAATCAAAACTGCTTAAGGTATTCCCTGGAACATTAACCTAGATTTTAAACAACACCATGCCAAATCACATCCTCTTAATACACCTAAAATATCCCCACCTAGCCAAGCAAAACAAGTTCCCATAATATTCATATACTAACAAGCAAAACAATGAATACTATTATTTCAAGAGAGAACATAATTGGAACAAAAAGTCTCAATTAGTCAAAAATATCCAGAAGTATGCCTTTCAAACAAGGGTAAATGATCAGGATCAGAAAAACTCATGATGCAAAGAGAATAATCATGATCTAAAATGCAGCGAGTACTCTATTGTTTGGAACGACAAAGAGCCCTAAAGATACTGATGAAGATTGACACAGAGGAATAACTACCAAATTCTTCCAAGTTTCTATAGCACACAGAAGCCATAGCAGAAAAACATACCAAATTGAACTTGCTCGACTCGCTCCAATTTTGAACCAATTGCTTTGCTTTCCCAACAGAACCCTGTAAAAGGCATAGAACATGGATTCCAGCTGAGTATCTAGGCCGAGCAGCTTCTATATCTGGAAATATCCTTAAGATTCTGTCAATCAACATTCTAAGTTGGGTACACATAGCATGATGCACCTGAAATCCGGTGCTAGAAAGGCATTAATCTACCAAATTGACAAGGCAAATTAAAATTTATTGAGTCCATAAAACAATTAGATGCATGATAAACAAACAAAGCTGGGACATAGCAGGTTAGCAAAGACTGAGAAGGAAGACACAATACATATGCAAGAGGTTTTGGGCATTACCAATCTTCTCACATTGATTCTTCAAAGAGAGAGAGAGACTCTAAGATGCCTATATTGAAAACCCTAAATCTGAGACCATGAATTTGCGTGAATCATAGTAAAGGATTTCTCCTCTCTCAGTCACGGGCAACCGGGAGTTCTCAGCCAGGCGCTAGTGGCACAAGAAATTTTAAATTAGGATCTCTCTCAATTGAGAAATGAGAACCATGGTTGACATAGAGATATTAGGAAACAAAAATCAATTAAGAACAAGTTCAAACCGATCAATTTGGGAGACGAATTTGTGCACTTTGACGAAGCAGAGAAGATATGCCGATAGTGAAGGTTCTTTCTCCCGAGTCCGTCGTTCCGTCTTGATTCTGTCTTTATTCCTTCTCAATTGAGAAATAAGAACCACAATTGACATAAAGACATTAGAAACAAAATTCAATTGAGAAGAATAAGTTCAAACCGATCAATTTGGGAGACGAATTTGTGTAGTTTGACAAAGCAGAGAAGATATTCCGATGGTGAAGGTCTTTCTCCCGAGTCCGTCGTTCCGGCTGGATTCTCTCTCCATTCCTTCTCAGTCAAGGAGAGAAGATATGTCGACGGTGAATTTCTTTATCCCGAGTCCGCCGTTCCGTCCTGATTCTCTGTGGTTCAAGACGAATTTGTAGATTTTGACGAGGCAGAGAAGATATGCCGACGGTGAAGAATTCTTGCTCCCGAGTCCGTCGTTCCGCTCTGATTCTCTCCGGTTCAGTTACAAAGTGGAAACGGAGTCATAAGCGAAACGGAAGGAGGATCGTCGGATTAACAGGGCACGCAGTTTACATCTTGTTTGGTAGCAGGGTTTTGGTAAGAAAGGGAGGGGAGGAATTTTTTTTAAGAAGAGGGAAAGTAGAATAAGGGAAAATTTAGAAGGAATAAAAGGGGAGGAAAATAATTGGTATTGTTTGGTTGGAAGGGGAAGGGAGGAAAAATTACGTTTATCTAAATCAATTAAACAATTATTTTTATTTTTTATTTTTTTAATAAAAGAAGTACTCTCACTTTCTCTCCAGATTCCATCAAATTGAAAAAACAAGCTTTCTCTCACTTTCTCTTATTTTTTTCTCCTCCTTTTCCTTCTTTTCCTCTCAATTCCCTCAAATAAAAAATAACCAAACAAGGAAAACAACTCCCCTCTCCTTCCTTCCATTAAATTCCACCCATTTCCATCCAACCAAACATGGTAATGGATTTTATAAAACGGACGGTCGAATTTTTCCGGTTACGTTCTCATTTATAGTAGTATAGATATAGATATAGATTATAACTTATTTCTATTAAATACTTTTTAACTATTTAAATTTATCTCTAACATCAATAACATATTTATTTAGTATAACAATTAGTATGTATTCCCGTACCTTGTACGGGTTTTAAAAATAATAAACAAAAATTAATATATGTAAAGATGTTTAAAAAAATAAATATATTGATTGTTTTATTTACCATATAAATATAAACAATTAAAAATAATCAATTAAAATATCTTAGTTAAGAAACGATTCTATCTAAAAATAAAATATGTATTCTAAAATTTGTATGTTAGGCTAATAGCATAAAAAAATATCTTAATGATTTTTCTATTTATCATATCCAAAAATAAAAGATTGTTTCATAATAAGATTTTCTATCCAATATTCTACAAACATGAATAAGAATTTATCATGTTTAAAAATAAAAGATTATTATTAGAAAAAAGGAGTGATGTGGTCCAATCTAAAAGTGACATATGTCGTTAAATAATTTTTTTAACCTCCGCTTTAGGTTATAGTTATGATATTTTTTGAAAGCTTCCTTATACAAGTATTTAAAATTAAAGATAAAATATTTAAAGAATTAAAAATAGATATAAATAGTTTTCATATATCTTTTGATGAATTTATTTATAGAAATATAGTGATTTCTTTTATAAAAAAATTAATGATAAATAGTTAATTTTTTTTAAATTAATATTAATGAATAATAAAATATTTAATAGATATTGAAATATTTGATAAACTCTAAATTCACGTACATGAAAAGTAATAACATAGAAAGAATATAATATTTGATTAAAAAGTTATATACATTCTATGAATAATAAATTACTTATATTAAATATTTATTTATTTATTAATTCTTATAAAATATATAATCGTAGTTGTACATGGTACGACGGGTAAAACTAGTAATTAGGTTATTTGTGAAACAAATGGGCTCATTTATCAAATGCTCGAAATGGGTTATACGAGTGACTTTAAAGACCCACACACATATTAGAATTATGGGTTGAAACGGATTATACGGGTGGTTTGAGTGAAATGGGTAATGGGTCGGTTGATGGGTCGGGTTATTGTGTGATAAAATTTCACCCTTACCCGACCCATAACTTGTTTCGCTTGTCACTCGAACCGTCCATCAACCGCTTTGTTTGGGAATTCACCCGTTTATTTCGGGTGGGTAAGGTATCCCGGGTATTTTTTTTTTTGAATAGGAAAGGATTCGAAATACCGAACAAACTCGATAAGACGAGAGACCGAGACAAAACTCGGTAGCCGGACAAACCGGCATAAAAAAGAAAAACAACCCAAGCTAACAATGAGAACTAAAGGGAAGGCATTAAACGAGAGAGTATGACACTTCCGCGGGTTAGAAACCAAGGCGTATAGTGCCGCCAGATAGCAAGTTAAAGTCCACGCGAATTAAGGCCTAGACTACTACTTCCGCCATTTTACAACGTTTTTTCTAAAAAAAAAGGGTAAATTCCTTCTATGGTCCCTAACCTATCACATAAAGTTCCTATTAATCTCTAACCTTTATAAATGCTTTTTTAGGTCCCTAACCTTTGAAAAGTGTTATTATTTGGTCCTTTTTTATTTTAGACTTTAAGTTTATTTACAACCAAACACCTTAACTTTATATTTATTTTTTCATAATACCAATATTTATTTATTTTCAAAAAAATACCTCAATCTACACATTTTAGGAAACAATAATAAATTATCAATTCATATTTACTTCTTTTTTCAAAAAATAGTACTTTTCATAAAAAAACATAATTTTAAAAATAAAAGGTAAGTTATAGGTATTTATTTCCCTCTTTTTGAGTTTAATAGTTATTAAAAAAAATTAAAAAAATTAAAAAAATTCTTCTATTGCCCTCTTATTGAATTTAATAAAATCACCCATTATTTACCCTTTGTTAAAAAACATTAACAAAGGGTAAATAAGGGGTGATTTTTTTATATAAAAATTTCTTTTATCAAATTTTTATGAAGTTTATAAAATAGCTGCAAAAAATTGATGGATTAAAAGGTTGTTGATTTATACACACGAGAAAATTGGTAAGCGCACACAGATATCCGCGCAACGCCAATTCACGCGAAATGGCGTTGCGCGGAAGGGGGCAATTTCGGAATATTGAAAAGGGTTTCGGGAGCATGGAGAAGGGGACCCGCGCAACCTCGTTGCGCGCGAAACGGTGTTGCGCGCAATCCAACGGTAAAAAAAAGTACAGTTGGACTGGCGCGAGGCCTCGTTGCGCGGAGCTCAACGGTAAAAAAAACGGTCGAATGTTCCCTATAAATACCCATTTCGATTCCACATTATAGTTGGAGTATACCTTCATTCCACATCATTGCTTAAAAATGTCGTCAGGAGAAGAAGATACGTCATCGAGCGATTATCATCCCGAGGAGGAAGATTCATCGTCAATCGATAGTTTCATAGCTGAGGATGAGGAAGGTGTATTGGGAGAAGAATACGGAACCGACTTCGATGCATCAAGCGAGCCAGAACAGGTATTTTTCAAAGAACCCATAATATTATGTCATTTACGAACGTAGTATATTGAAAGTTAGGATAGTGTAATTTATAATATTTTGTTTTTACATTTTGAAATCATAGGTTGTCGGAATAGATTTTTCTATTGTTTTCCACTACGATGGGTTGTGGAGTGATCGAAGAGAAATGCTTGATTGGGCTAGACAAATTGCAATTTCGAAGAATTTTGTACTAGTCATAAAAACCTCAAATCCAAACAGGTTCATACTCACTTGTGACCTACCGGTAGATATAGATGTGGCAAGAGAGTGTTGCCCGGACTGGAAAATAGGAGTATTTATAAGCCACTTACCGATACACCGACTAGGAAGTGTGGATGACCGTTTGAATTGAATGGGGTCCGCCTCAAGGAAAAAAATGGATGGATCTTAACGGTAAAGTGTGGACAACACAATCATCGCCTCCCCACTAGTTTGTTAGCTCATCCATATGCAGGCCGATTGACAGTTGAGCAGAAGGAGTTTGTGAAAGAGAAGTTCCTATATCTAGCCACCCCGAAGATGATACTTGAAGAGTTGAGGTCAAGGTACCCGAGAAATGTGACCTCAATTAGACAAATCTACAATATGAGGGATAAGTTACTTCTTGAGGAAGCTAGAGGAGGAGTATTACAGTATTGGGGAAGCTAGAGGAGGATTATTACAGTATTCGATGGGAGCTTCAGGCAGAATTGATGCGTAACAGAAATATGTATCAAGTCTTGTTCACTAGGGGCCTTACATCATTTGATGACTTCTTGGAGCAGATCGGCCATGTGGAGTCTCCTTGCTCGAACAATTATTGGCTAGACATACAGCTACACGGCCTTGTGTTTTCTACCTTTTATCAAGTGCCACTTGTGATGGGAGCTAGGGATCGAGGCTCCCACACGTGTTTACCGTTGCGGATATTTGGTAACAATCAAGGACATGGGATACCGCCACCTGTCGTTGCTATTGCCCTCGTTGGTCAACGGGACCACTTCATACCGGTGAGAAATTTGTAATCATTTTTTTTAAGTTTTTTGTTTAGGTACATCTTGCTTGCATATATGTGACATAACATTTTTTTCAGGTATGGCTTACCAGGAACGCGCCTATCCCCCCACCTCCTCATGCATGGCGTCAATTTCACGACCTCAGCGCCGACTACTGGCTCGAGGCTCTTACCCCGAGGATTGACCATTGGAAGGCTTACCGAAGGGACATCGGTCGGGATCCGGAGACATTTGCTTAGGACAGTGTTGTTGCAAGATGGATTGTAATGGGATATGTACTTTATTAAGAAGAACTTTCGTATTTCATGTATTTCGATGTATTGTGTGCCCTGTTTAGAAGATTTATGAACTTTCATATTTCATGTATTTCGATGGATTGTTATGGGATATGTACTTTATTAAGAATAACTTTCATATTTCATGTATTTCGATGTATTGTGTGCCCCGTTTAAAAGATTTATGAAAATATTTCATGTATTTTGATGGATTGTTATGGGATATGTACTTTCATTAAAAATGGACCTTCGTGACACGAAGGTCCATTTTTACGAAGGCCCATTTTTAATAGTATAATATCTGGGTTGGGTGAAAGGGGTAACAGAAGGCGCGCAATGGGCCCTCGTGTCTGCGCGAAATGGGCCTTCGTGCCTACTCGAAGGCCCATTTCGCGCAGACACGAGGCCCCATTGTGCGCCTTCTGTTACCCCTTTCACCCCAACTGGGTGACAAGACTTATGCATGCACATCTCTCCCTTCTGAAAACAAGACTTTCATATTCCATTTTTACCAGTTCTGCGCATGCTTCTGAAAACAATATACCAACAGCTTTTCTGGTGACAAGACGTATGCATGCACATCTCTCCCTTCGAGCAAATTCCAAGTATAAAATGAGACCTAAACCTTCTCCATTGTTGCTCCACGCTCTATCAGCCCTAAACTCTATACCGAAACCAGAATTTCATTATCGGCACCCCAATGGCTAAAAGGAAAGGTGTTCATCGTGAACCTACCCCTTTGCTCCACCCATCATAAACTTCTCCATCGTCCACGTCCGTGGGGTGAGGGAGACAAAGACGGAATGGTCTGTGATACAAGGCGCATCAATAAAAAACATCATCATGAACTGGAGCGAAGCTGGCTATGGAGCACCACCGGGATATTGTCGCTTCTTCTTGAATGTGGTCCGTCGCGCCAAACTCTCCCGAAATGCAGAGATGAGAATGTGGTCCGTCGCGCCAAACTCCATGCCAATCAGCCCGGTGAGACCGCTCTGCTGGGCGAGGCCCCACCAAGAATCGGGTCCTCCATGCATATACTCTCGAAACAAGTCTAAAGGATCCAAGTTCCTAGACCAGACTCCAATGACCTGAAGATACTAAACAGAGGAAAATAAACGTGACTTAGAAAAACTAAGCATTGCTTTCGAAAAAAATTAAGTACTCGTAGTTTGGAAAAGTTTACGTACGGTACGGTCGATCCAAATCCTGCCCGCCACATGTGTGGAATACGTCGTCAATAGGATGTCGTCAATAGGACCTCCCGGAAAGCCCTCCGCAGCAGGAGGGTCCTCATGAGCGGCCCCTGTTGCTGGTGCAGGGGGGGCGGGGGTACCTCCGCAGCGGGGGGAGGTATGTGAGATGATGGAACGGGAGGAGGGATGGGTGTTGCTGGAACGGGAGGAGGGGATGTGGATGTGAGCGGAGGAGCTGAGGGTCCCGCCACGGATGTAGTAGGATCGGTCGAAGAAGTAGGTGGAGGACTGGAAAAGACCGGTGGTGGTGGCGGGACATGGGTCGTGGTGGGAGGTGAAATAGAAATGGTGGCCTCGGATATGTGGTAATCGTCAACCGACAAATCCTCCGTTGTACCTAAGGGAGCATCAAACTGTACGTCTTGCTCCGTGAAGGGCATGTCGCCCCTGCAACGTCATCTGGCAAGTCCTCCTGCAGGAGCTCCTCCGTAAAATCAACCTCCACCTCGACGGAGGGGTCTACATCCATCTCCGGTGCATGCGTCAACTTCGGATCACTAGCTATCCCCTGCTGCTCGGTAGGCGGCACTCTGGCAAGTAACGCATGTGCAATCTCGGCGCACGTGAGCTTGGGCGCCTCCTTTTTCCTCCTCTTATCGAGGAGGACGGCGCTCAAACTAGTGTGTACGTCCTTTAGGCGACAAGTTCAAATTAAATTAGTAAGTTTTCTATTAGTTTTTTTCTTTATTTAGAAATTCACCCCATGAATATGAATTCAACTAATGAATTCGTCGTTTCTGTCGGAATTCAAATTCCGAACCAAAAACTCATTTATCATTACTAATTTTATTTCAGTTTTCATTACGTTTGTAATGAAAAATGAATAAAACAATAATTCAAACTCTTATTATAACTGTAATTATTTTTTTTAAAGCAAGAATTCAACCTACGACTATAAATTCATATTAAGTACAAGATCATAACTAATAATTCAAAATCTAAATATAACTCTAAATTAAGACAAATAAATTAAATAAAACAACTAATAACAACAACACAAACTAAACATAAATAGGAATTTAAACCCTAAACAGGATTTTCTAACGTAGTCTCAACTCTAACCTAATCCAAGTTGAAAATTTAGGGTCAAAGTTAGATTATCTTCTTATTTATCTTGAAAAAAATACTTATCTACTTAATTTAATTATTCATCAAGAGTTTGGTTCAAATGAAACAAACTCTTATCCTAAAACGAACTCTTATCCTAAAACGAATGCACTTTTCATAGTTAGTAATGTACTTTTCATATAAAAGTGCATTGAGAAATACAAAAAGTGCATTACGAAAAAGTGCACTAAAAAAATTTGAAAAGTGCACTAAAAAGTACGAAAAGTACAAATGCGAAAAAGTGCACTCCGAAGTATGAAAAGTGCACTACTAACTACAAAAAGTGCATTCGTTTTAGGATAAGAGTTCGTTTTAGGATAAGAGTTTGTTTCATTTGAACCAAACTCTATTTATCAATTCTTTTAGGGTCATACTTATCTACTTATCTACTTATATTAATTACAAGTTCATAACTAATAATTCAAAATCTAAATATAACTCTAAATTGATACAAATAAATTAAATTAAACAACTAATAACAATAACAAAAACTAAATATAACTAGAAATTTGAATAGTAAACAAATTATCAAATTGATTCAAATTGATTAAAAACCTATTCTAATTTATTAACTCAATTATATAAACGAAATTTAATATCTAAAATTCAATACGAAATTTTACAAAATTTAAATCATATAAAATTTCATAATTAATTTAAAACGTACCTCAGCCGTAAATGTCGCTCGGGTGCGGATCCGACTACGAACCGGATCGGGTCGGTGGACGGTGGTGGCGACGGGCTCGCTGGCGACGAGCGCGGTGGGCTCGTTGGCGACGGGCTCGCTGTCCGGAGCCGACGTGGGGGAGATGGCCTCGGTGGCCGGAGGTTCCACCCGAACAGCCGCTGTGGAGGCGGGTTCGGTGGGGTCCGTCGCGCCGGCCATTGGTGCGGACTCGGTGGGGTTCGTCGCGACGGCCTCGGCTTCGCTCGATGGCAACGATGGCGATGGGTCGGTGGCCATGGTTGACGACGGGATCGGGGTTCGGTTTTTATTTTGGTTTCAGATCTCGTTTTTCGCGAAATGCCGTTTCGAAGCTTGAGGTTGACGACGATGGCGGCGCGCTCGCCTTTTTAAACCTAATGACCCTCGAAACGGGCTTGCGCGGGGCCTCACAGGCCCATTTCGTGCGGCCCAAAGCTGCCGGCTCCATTTCTTTTGAAACCCTAAATACCCGCGAAACGGGCTTGCGTGGGTCCTCACAGGCCCATTTCGTGCAGACCAAATTCATTTCCCGCCTCATTTCCCACTTTACGGTTTTGCCATTTCCGCGCAACGCTATTTCGCGCGAAATGGCATTGCGCGGATATTCTGTGCGATTTTTAAAAAAATATGTGCGTATGTACCCCGCGAAAAAAAAATTGCATGATTTAAGTATTTTCCGTAATTTTTTATTTTAAAAAAGTAAATGAATAAATTTAACCGTGGTCTATGGTAGACTGGAAATAGGTTTCTTTCTATCGCCTTCGCCCGCCGGCCGCCACCATCACCGCTCTCCGCGTCCGTCGACACTCCCACCAGTTCTGGCTACCACTCTCACTTCTTCTGACGTTTAGGTGAGTTAATTCATTTTCTGAAATGTGTCTATTCTGTGATCGAATTGCTTTGTGGCTGCTCGTGTATCATTTTGTTGTTATTGCTACTGAGAAACTCAATTTTTTCCCCTTAATGGAGAAGAGAGGGATTTAGGGTCATTTGGGCCCCTATTTTGGATTTTCACTTTTTTTTCGCCATTTGAAAGTTTTTGGATTTTCACTTTTTTTTCGCCATTTGAAAGTTCAAATCTAACTAAATTTTTCTGACGGATTATCAATGAAAGGGCACCACACGGATTCGAGTCGGCGACGGCGTTGAAATGGTAAGGGTTGAGTTTTCCTTGCTATATTTCGATGGTTGGTAGCTTGTCCCTTGCATTTGATTGCGTTTATGTCATATTAGAGAGTTTGATTTAGTCATTCTCTGTGTTCCAGAGAGAGTAAATGTGGTCCTCCATTTCTTGCTTTTAATTTGAGTTGTTGCTATGTATTTTATATAAGCCAAATATCATGTATATCATTTGAAATGTTGCTTATTGTTGTTGGGGAGTGGAGACTGTCTTTTTGCTAGATAATAATGTCATAATTTTTGGAAATTGAGAGTTGATTTTTAGCTAGTTCGAGTAGAGTATTATTTTTAGCTAGTTTGGGACTGATTTCTTGATATCATGATTGTAGGACGCTTCAAGCAGCAATGACGAAGAATCTAGTCACAACAGTGATGACAAAATGGCAAGTGATGATGATTCTATTAAGAGTGATAGCCAGCCATGCAGTAAGAGAATAAAACGTGAGAATTCTTCTTGGTCTGGTAAGAGAAAGAAAGCCTCTAGCTCTGCCTTGTTGGTGCATTATAATGAAGCTGATGATAAGAATTGTGCCCATTGTAAATATTGTGGTAAAACAATTCGTTGTGAATCTAAAAATGGAACTGCTCCTCTGAAGAATCACATTCGTAAATGTAAGAAGCTTTATGCAAATATGGATAAAAAAGAAAAGATGTTAGAAATCAATTTGAAGACGTCTGCTTGTGATGATGAGGATGCGCTCGAGACTAATCCTGTTCCATTAGGTTGGAAATTCGATCAAAAGGCTGCTAGAAAAGCTCTTGTAGAATGTATTATTGTGGACGAGTTGCATTTTTCTTTTGTTGAAAATGTGGGCTTTCGTAACGTAATGCCATTATTAAATCCTGAATATGAATTGCCATCACGTCGTGATATTCGTAGAGATTGCTATGCTTTATTTCTGGAGGAAAGGAAAAGGTTGAAAGATATTTTAAGCAAATTGTCTTCTCGAGTTAGTCTAACCACCAAGGCGTGGAAATGTGCTCAGGACTTCGACTACATGTGTTTGATTGCTCATTATATTGATGATGATTGGGTTTTACATAGAAAGATTATCAACTTTTGTCCTCTTGCTAGCTACTCTGGGCAGTTGATTGGTAGAGCTGTTGGAAAATGTTTAGCTGACTGGGGAATCAAAAACATCATGGCTGTGACAGTGGATAATGATAGCTCCGATGATTTAGCTATTGTTTATTTGAAAAGGAGGCTTAATAGTTTGGAATCTAGTATTCTGAATGGAAAATATTTACATATTAGATGTGTTGGTTACATTTTGAATATGATTGTAAAAGATGGTTTGAAGGAAATGGAGGATTCAATTTCAAAAGTCCGAAATCTTGTACGGTATGTTAGGTCATCACCTGCAAGACGTAAAAGGTTCATAGCTTGTGTTGAAGAGGAGGGGTTGGAAAGCAAACATTATGTTGGTATTGATTTTATAACAAGATGGGATTCGACATTTTTAATGCTTCAATCTGCTTTAAAGTTCAAGAAAGCATTTGATAACTTGTTAATGAAGGACCGTTCCTGCATTGAAGAGTCTATAAGGTATACTTTCGAGGAAGAGTCTATAACGTCTGGTGGTGTTCCTACAGATGAGGATTGGACAAAAATAAGTAGCTTCTTGCCGATCTTTAAAGTATTACATGATGCTACTTTGGTATTATCCAGTTCTAGGTATGTGACTTGCAATGATCATGTGCACAATGTCTTTGCTGTTGGCTTGGCGATCTCCAACTGTTGCAAACACGAGGATGAAGGTTGTCAAAAGATGGCACAACAAATGAAATTGAGGTATGAGAAGTATTGGAGTGATGTGTCTAATATCAACTACTTGCTGTTTATTGCATTACTTCTTGACCCAAGGCGTAAGATGAAATTTGTTAATTGGCTTGCAAGTTATTCTTTTGCTGATGCAAAAGCCAAGATCGTGCTTCTGAGTGTGAAAATGCTTGTTAGCGAATTGTATGAGTGTTATGCTTCTTCTATGCCTCAAGTCTTCAAAGATGAAGAGAGTTCATCTTCTGTTGCAGCTTCTTCTTCCAACACGAACTTGAAAGCGAGCGGTGGACGAGAAATTATAGATTTTGCCAAATTGCTGCATGAGGAGTTTGAAAAGGAGACGGGTACGGATGAAAATATAACTGAGTTGGACAAGTATTTGGAGGATCCGTGTGAAAGTGATGTCTCGGGCTTTAGTGTTTTACCTTGGTGGAAGACGCATCAAAAAAGATACCCTATTCTCTCTAGGATGGCTCAGAGATGTGCTTGCCATACCTATTTCCACCGTTGCTCCTCAATCTTGTTTTGATACCAAGGGATCTGTTCTTAGTTCTTTTCGCACTTCTTTGACTCCGAGAATGGTGGAAGCTCTTATTTGTGCAAAAGACTGGATAGTGAGCACTAAAGCCTCAGTAGTGGTAGAGTATAACTTTCTTGCACCGGATCAAATAGAAGGTTATTTACTTGAATTTTTATCTTTTATTTTTGAAATTTATTAATATTAATATTTACAAGTATATGCTTCGTCTTGAATATTACAGGAATGGACGACTCAGATATGGAACCTGACATGCTGATAGATGAAACTCTTGGCGATTGGGGTGAGTAATGTGGTGTTTATGTCTGGAGTTGCTGACTTTGAAAGTGTTTTTGTTGGTCGATCCATGTTTTTTGTTGACTTGATGGGCATGTCTCCTTTGGTTTGTATTATCGCATGGTTTAACTTGTTTGTGATACTTATTATGATACTTAATTATGTTTTGTGTGGTTTGTATTATAAACTTTGGTAGGTTAGGTTGTGTGCCTTTTTTTAGGAGCCTCGAAAGTAGTCATGGGTCCGGTTCCATTTGAACCGTGGAACCGAACCGGGAAAAACGCCACTTTTTGAACCTGAACCGGCCCTCCTCTGGTTCCGGAACCGGACCATAACTACTCGAAAGTGATTTTTGGAAGTCTTGTATTACTGATCGCAAAAATATTAATGAAGACCGCACGTGTGTAGACACTTACGAGTTACAAGTAGAAAGCTTATAAAATTCTACGAACTTTACTGCATTCAAAACCCTCACATAACTTCTGGCTTCTGCACAAAACATGTGAAAATAAGCTAGGAATTATGGGGGTAGACGTGAGAACTGAAGGGAGGGTAATTGTATTTCAAACGAGTACGATCGAGTTGAGATTACTACTAGACATTTAGGGCCCATTTGGTTGGTCACATTCAGGAATGATGAGGGCAAGGAAAGTGATCCCTTGAAAAAAAAATACCCCATATACTTCCAGATTTAATCAAATTGCCCATTCCACCTCTCTAGGCCTGAATTGCGACAAACAAACAGGTTAGAGTCCATCGAAATCAAGTGTTTGAGGATTCAAATGCATTTTCAGTTTGGAATGTTTTCAATTTTGAGTCGTTATAGATGTAAAAGGGTCATTTGAAGTCAAATGTTACTACACTTTATCAATTCACTTCAAAGATCAGCTTGAATTTGTGTATATAACGGTGTACCAATCGGATTTTAGATAAGGTTGGTTGGACCGAGTTATCTTAATGTGAGTAGCTCAAAAAGATAGCCGGAAGATTGGATGAATAACATACGATATATGGGGTTAATTTAAAGGGGAGAATAATCAATGACATATTGTACAGGTAAGGGAAATAAAGGTCTATGAGATAAATACAAGCACTCAATAAGTGAGATGCAAAAACAACAACAACAACAATGACTTAGTGTAGCTCCTCTTACGGAGAATTCGACCGTGGTTAGGATGGGGGCACCCCTGGGTTAACACAATGGAAAGCGACACACCGCAGACTAATGTAGGAAAACAAAGCCACACAAAGCAAAGCCGAAAACAAAAACAAAAACGAAGCAGCGAGAAGAAAAAAGTTGATTACATTGCAACGATTGACCAAGAAAATGACCACTCAGATTTGACAGGTTTTTCATCCATCCGTTCTAACTAAGGGTGTTCAACGGATCGGGTCGGATGAAACCTGCACGGTTTTTTTTTTATAAAAATACATGTTTTTATGTAAAAAAGAAGAAGTTATTTTAACACGATTGACTTAGTCAAACGGGTCAAGCGAGTCGACCCGCGACCCGACCCATTAGACTTGCGGGTCAAATTTAAGGTGAAAATAATATTTTTTGCGAGTTGTGGGTCAACCCGACCGACTCGACGTGTGAGCCTCCCTAGTTCTAACTTCTAAGGCGATGATGGACTTCTTGTGGATCGAGTCCCCTATTATTACTTGTTCCTATCTATAACTATATATTAAAGTTGTTCCTTTTTGAGCCACCAGAATGATTCTGGTCCCACCCCATATTTTCAAAACCTTATTTTTCATTATTATTATTATTTTTATTTCTATCTTATTCCAATAATCTTTATGAATATTGTTCCAATAATATCGTTTCTCAAAATTGGATATCTATCTACTATCTATCTTTTATAAAATTGATTTTTATTTCTAATATTTTAACTTTTTTCTGTTAAATTCTTCTTTAACTATTTAAATCTATCTTTAACATCAAACAAATATCTATTTACTATAACAATATCTTTTGAAAACTTCTTTATACAAATATTTAAAATTAAAGATAAAAAATTTAAAAAATTTTAAAATAAGTATAAATATCTTTTATCTTTTAGCATGATGTCTTTTCACGAATTTATTTATAGATATAGTGATTTTTTTTATAAAAAATGATAAATATTTATAATAAAAAAAATTAATAAAAATAGATAATAAAATATTTAATATATTAAAATATTTTATAAACTCTAAATTTACATACATGAAAAGTAATAAAATATGAAGAATATAATATTTGATTAAAAAATTATATACATTCTACGTGCAATAAATTACTTAATTATATTAAAATTTATATTATATTTTTTATTTATTTATTTATTAATATCCTATTTATAATATTTATAAAATATTAAATAGTAGTCGTACATGGTACAACGGGTAAAACTAGTCAAAATAAAAATAATGGATACACGCATATACGAAAACGAGTTACAATTGTATTAGGCAGAAATATTAGAGGTTTGTGACATAGATTACGTCACCAACAATATCTCCATTAATCTGAAAAAGTGCAATCATAAATACAGACCGTGTGAATCCCCCGACATTATTGTAAATTAGATATGGTATTAAGAGAGTGCTTAATAGAGACGGTAACTAAACACGGTTTATACGACTTAAATCAGTCATCAAGTCAACCACGTACATACTCCGTATGACACTAATTAAGCGCTAATCAATCATGGATTACAATTCTATTTGTCATTAGTGTTAACTGTTTTAAACCCTGCAAAATGTCGAGTAGATAAGATTGAGATTGCACAAATAATTGTTTCCATGTACGCATCTTTACCCTCCAAAAACAATTCGATTAAAAGAGGGAAAAAAAAAATGAAAAGCAGTTTCCTAATTTCTATGGACAAAAATATATAAATTGCATTTTGTTGTCATCTTATAAAGTTGCATATCAACCGGTCCAAGAAAAGGAAGTTTCGTACGCATGATATTTGCGATTTCCATTTCTTAAGTTTTTCTCCGAAACCGCTTGTATTGTATTTACTAGTTATCCCGTCGTGCCATGCACGATTATAACTCGATATTTTTCAGATATACTATAAAAAAGATATTAATAAACAAAAATATAATATAAAATTTAATATAAGTAATTTATTGATCGTAAAATGTATAAAAATTATTTTTTTAAATCAAATAAAAATAAATTAAGTTTAGATTATTAAGTTTAAATAATGAGAATAATATATACAATGCTCATAAAATGTAATGGTAAATTTTCAAATAATGAGAATAATATATACAATGTTCATAAAATGTTATGGTAAATTTTCAAATTGTGAGTTGCAATAAAAAGAAGATATTTTGACCAAACTTCTCATAAGGAAGTATTTTGATTAAAAAAAGCATAGATTTATCAAAATATATAGACCTATAATTATCTATTTATATAAAATATTTTTTATTAGGAAAACATTTTTTTATCATTATACTTAAATATGACATGTAAGTGACGCGGTAAAAATAATACGATGTGGCATATGACGTGTTAAAAATTATATGATATGGCTTAAGGAAAAGGCGACACGTGGCAAAATACGATGTGGCGCATTCTAGAAGCGACATGTGGAAAAAGCTGACGTGGCGTAATGTGGAGGCTCCAAACCTTATTGCTTTTATATATATAGTAGATTCACAGTGATAAAATTGAAACTGCACATAATAATTTTTCTTTTCGGATTCTTTTCATGTGCTCGTTCTCCTTAAAGCAACCCTACATGTCTTGGTTTTTATTATTTTATCTATAAATGTATATTTTTGTTTTCAAATTCGCCTATACAATATTTTATTTTTCATTAATAAATATGAGTAAAATTTATTAGTTTAAAACCCGCGTATTTTAAAATTGAACCACACTCGGACCATCTTCCCTCTCTTTTTGAAAATTGAACCACATCTTCTTGCACTCGTCCTTTCCGATGTCAAGCTTCTTGGATGCTTCATGATCAATTTAAAACTTTTGTTTATGATCAGTGGCGGCGTTTCACTGGGTTTACGACTTCTTGTCTTGATAACTTAGCGGCTGAACTTTTATTACGGAACGAAGAAGTTTATGGTAACATCTTCAACCGTAAGTGTATCTTGTGAGCTAGCCTAGGGTTGTAATTGAACGAAATTGAGCTTTGATTTACTCAAAACTCAAATTGGTTAAAAATAGACGAGTTCGAGCGCGAGCTTGGTTCGAATTGTTTAAGCTTGGTTCATTAAATGCTTATCGAGCTCAAACTTAACTCACAAACCTCTCATTTAGTTTCTTCGTGAGACAAATCCGCAAATAATTCGTTTACTTGATTAATTATACAAGAAAATGAAACTAAAACTTAAACCATGTAGTATAACATAGAACACAAAAACTATATAATTTAACATAAACTATATATTGTATTTATATATAGTAAAACCTATTCATGAACGTATAATCTAGTTTTTTATGAGCATATAATCGAGCTTGCTCATGAGCGTATAATCAAGCTAGCTCATGAGCAAACCAGTCGATCGAGTTATCTTATGCTAAAGCTCAGTTCATTTATCTTTCGAGCTTTAAAATTGTGCTCAAGCTTAACTCGTTTATAAATTTAGCCGAATATGAACAAGATTTAACTGAGTCGAATGCCGAATTTCTCATGAACGACTCTATTCATTTACAACCCTACGTGGGCCATATTGGAGGGATCTCATCGAAAGCCTCCTATTAGGCTAAATGATAGGGATGGAAATGGGGCGGGGATTTCCCATTACCCGTGGGGATTACCCGTTACGGGTACGGGGATGGGGATTTTTAGTGGGGATGGGGGTGGGGATGGGGGTAAAAGTAATTACCCGCTAGGGTATGGGCACGGGGATGGGGATAGGTGTCCCCGCCCCACCACCCGCCCCGAACCCGACCCCATTGGGGAACCCCGTGGGGAATCCCCGCCGGGGGACCCATTGGAGAACCCCGTGGGGAATCCCGCCGGGGACTCGTTGGGGATCAATAGAATTTTTTAGGATGTAAATGAAAAATAAAATGAGTAACTCGTGGGGATTATACAAGGTGAAAATCAAACGGGGAAGGGAAGTCCCCGCTATAGATTATAAATGGGGAAATATGGGGAAATCAAGCGGAGATGGGGAATCCCCGACGGGGATTATAAATGGGTAAATCAAGCGGGGATGGGGAATACCCGATGGGGACGGGGACCCGACGGGGATAAATTTTATTACCCAATGGGTAATGGGACGGGTATGGGGAGCATATATCTAAATGGGTATGGGTACGGGGAGGGTATACCCTGCCCCGAACCCGCCCCATTGCCATCCCTACTAAATGATGACCTTGTAAACTAGAGAGGTGTTAAGACTAAGCTAAACAAAACGCGGAGTTTTACACATTATAAAGAGGTCAAAGTCAATATTGTCTATTGTATTATCAAAACGTTGTGTTTTATGTAACTGTCTACTAGCTAGCTAGAGACTTCCTCTCAAAGAGATATAAATAGGAGCATCAGAATATCGAGCTCCTCTCTTTGTAATTTTGATCGATCAATCTAATCAAAGCAAAATGGTTTGGCCTCCCAATTTCTCAATCTTCTAAATTGTATTATGGTATCAGAGCATTCGTTCCTACTCAACAATTTTTCCGCAATCGATCGTTGATTATCATTAGAGATGGTGGACGAAACGAAGAAGGAGCTCGATGGGAACAAAAACAAGTCTCTGATGGTCACGAAGTCAGATCTGGAGATAGCGACTTCCGATCCGAGTCATGTGTTGTATCTACAGCACTCGGATCATCTGAACTATGTTCTAGCAACTCAACTCCTCAACGAAGACAACTATCACCATTGGAGGAGGTCTGTAGAGGTGTCGCTTACCGCGAAGAACAAGCTGATGTTCGTCACTGGGGATTATCCTCGACCGGAGGCTGGATCTGCTCTGGAGATGCAATGGAATCGCTGCAATAGCATGGTAATTTCTTGGCTCCTTCACTCAGTCGATAAGGACATAGCTGAAACACTGTTGTATTGCGATACTGGTCACGATGTGTGGAATGGCTTGAGATTGAGGTTTGGACAATCTAATAGCTCTCGATTGTATCAAGTTCAGAAGGATTTGTTCAATATTTCACAGGGAAATTCATCTGTTTCTGCATATTATACTCGATTCAAAAAATATTGGGATGAATACCTAGTGCTTGTGGAATTGCCAAAATGTAATTCATGTGGAAAACTGAATTCAGTACCTGAGATGATCTTAAATCAGCAAGTTATGCAGTTTCTAGTTGGTTTAAATGATGTGTATAATGTTGTGCGTGCCAATGTTCTCATGACCAAACCCATACCGAATATGGGAGAGGTCTATCGGAGGGTACTTGATGAAGAGAAACAAAGGTCCCTCAATTCAAATTCGTCAACATCTGTCAGCAACTCATCAGCATTCAGTGTTTTCCCAAAGCCAGGCACGAGCTCTCAGAATTCTAGCCAGAATACAGGACAAAGTTTCAATCCAAAAGGAACCAGCAACTCAGGAAATAGCCAATCCAAAACTGTGCAGTCTGGAGGAAGTCAGAATTCCAGTGGAAACAACAATGGCAATCAGAAAAAGAAGCCATACTATTTCTGTGAGGTCTGTCAGATTTTAGGACATTCTACAAGCAGGTGTTTCAAGGTGATTGGCTACCCAAAAGACTGGAAGGAGAAGAAGTTTGTTGGTACTTCAAGTGGTACACAAGAAGGGAATAAGAGTGAATCTGAGAATGCACCAAACTTCACTCGTGAGCAGTACGACATGTTAATAGCACTACTAAGCAACCATCAGGTTGGTGGTAACAAAGTGGTAGACAACAAAGCTTGTATGTTGGCAGGTAAGTCTTATTATTTTTCTATTCATGGCAATACTCATGTTTGGGTCATTGATAGTGGAGCCACACACCACATAAGCCCTCACAAAAATCTCTTTGATAAACTTGAGCCATTACCTAATCCTAGCTACATAACTCTACCCAACAATGAAAAGGCCAGAATCACACATACATGAATTGTGTGTTTAAATGGCAACATAACCCTTAAAAATGTCCTTCATGTGCCTGAATTTTCCTTCAATTTGTTGTATGTTAATCAGTTGATTACAGACCTTGATGCTAACCTTGTTTTCACTCCTTCTGAATGTTTTATCCAGGACCATTCAATGAGCAAGTCTCAGGTTCTTGGTAATCTCACAAAAGGCCTATATCTCACATCAAATTCCTCAACCAATCAATTCCAGCAGTCTGTTGCATCAAGAGATGTTTTGTCTAAGAATTTCAGTTTCCTTTCTCCAAGTTGTAATAAGTGTTCAAACAATTCCTTTGCTGAAACAATTCCACATACTTTCAGTGCTGTGTCACTTGAGCTTTGGCATTTGCGTATTGGTCATGTACCTTTTGAGCAGATGAAACAATTTCCATTTGCTAAACAAGTTGATTTTTCTAAGAATATTCCTGTTTGTTCTATTTGTCCTAAAGCTAGACAGCACCGCTCTTCTTTTCCCACAAGTCAAATCAAAACCGAGTATGATTTTGAATTAATCCATGTTGACCTCTGGGGGCCATACAAAGTCACAACTTATAATGGATACAAAATGTTCCTAACCATTGTTGATGACTTTACTATAACTACCTGGACCCATCTTCTCACTTTCAAACACAATGCCTTTGAGGTGCTTAAAAATTTTGTTACCTTTTTTGAGACACAATTTGGCAAACCAGTCAAAATAATTAGGAGTGATAATGGAGGAGAATTTTGTAGCACAACCTCTAACTCCTTTTACATTGCCAAGGGCATCTTACATCAAACCTCATGTGTGGACACTCCACAACAAAATGGTGTTGTGGAGAGAAAGCACAAACATCTTCTTGAGACAGCCCGATCACTCATGTTTCAATCCAACCTTCCAAAGAAATATTGGGGAGAAAGCATTCTTACAGCTACTTATTTAATCAACACATATCCTCTCTCAAGTATCAATTTTCTCACGTCTTATGAGAAGCTATACAATCGGTCCCCTACTTATGCTCATCTTAAACCCTTTGGTTGCCTATGCTTCATCTCTACCAATAGAAAGGATAGAACCAAATTTGATCCAAGGAGTTTTCCTGTTGTTTTCCTTGGATATCCACATGGTACAAAGGGATATAAGGTTCTTGATCTTACCACAAATCAAGTTTCTATCTCTAGAGATGTGCTCTTTCATGAACTCATTTTTCCTTTTCATCTACCCAACATTGAGCTTTCATCACATTCCATTCCTCTTCCAGTTTTGCCTACAGATCCTTTCTTTTACCCCTCTACAATCAACTCATCCTCTCAGCCCATGCCACATCATGATAACAACATCACTGAGGATGCTTACCAGTTTCTCCCTTCTTCTCTTGATGATGTCCTCTCTCCACACTCAGATTACTCTTCTCCATCACACTCTCCCTCATCTACTAATCATCATATGGTAGATAATTCTCCTCATGCCACACCTTCTCTACTGTCTACAGTTCAACCCAGACGATCCACCAAAGTTACTCACCCACCTAGTTACCTCCAAGATTACATCTGTCATTTCTCTGATGCAACAGAACAATTCCCACTCATGGATGGATTTGCCACTTCCTTCTTTGCCCCTGTTTCTTGCTTATCCAAACATATTCCCCACATCACTGAACCTAAAACCTTTGCCAAAGCTTCTAATGACCCAAACTGGATAGAAGCCATGAATAAAGAACTAGAAGCCTTGCATGCTAATCGTTGACTTGCCTCCAGGTAAAAGAGCAATTGGATGCAAGTGGGTTTTCAAAGTCAAGATGAAAGCAGATGGAACATTAGAAAGATACAAAGCACGACTTGTAGCCAAAGGCTACACTCAACAATATGGACTTGACTTTGAAGAGACCTTTTCTCCTGTGGTACAGATGACAACTGTAAGAGCATTTATCTCCTTTGCACTCAGCAGACGTTGGAAAATTTACCAACTAGACGTGAATAATGTTTTTTTGCATGGAGACTTACCAGAGGAAGTGTATATGCAAATGCTTGATGGAGTACCTAATCCTAAGAACAAAGTATGCTTACTTCAGAAAAGTCTGTATGGGCTGAAGCAAGCTTCTCGACAATGGTTTCATAAATTGGCAATTACATTGATCAACCTCAATTTCAAGCAATCCAAACATGATTCTTCTATATTCCTGCAACAAACTGCCTCTAGCATCACTATTGTAGCTATTTATGTGGACGACATACTGCTCACAGGTTCAGATATGAATGTGATCGAGCATTTGAAGACCTCTCTGGATTCATTGTTTAACATCAAAGACTTGGGAGAGTTAAACTTCTTTCTTGGTATTCAAGTCCAGCACCAGGGAGAGTGTTTATTGCTTACTCAGTCAAAATTTGCTCAAGAATTAGTCCATGAAGCAGGAGTGCAGGAATTGAAGACTCAAGTGACACCACTACCCATCAATCTTAAATTAACTGATGATTCCACCAGTACAGAACTTGCAGATCCATCACACTATAGAAGTCTTGTTGGTAAGCTGAATTACTTAACCAACACAAGACCGGATATCTCATTTTCAGTCCAAATCCTTAGTCAGTTTCTTCAAAAACCCAAGTGCTCCTATATGGAGGCTCTTACACATCTGCTTTGCTATGTTAAAGGGACCACTCACTTTGGTCTCTTATTTCGCCCCAGCACCAACATCAAGTTGCAAGCCTTTTCTAATTCAGATTGGGCCGATTGTCCCATCACACGACGATCTGTCACAGGCTATGTAGTTCTTCATGGAGAAAATCCTATTTCCTGGAAGTCTAAAAAACAAGCCACTGTGTCAAGAAGCTCCTCTGAAGCTGAGTATCGTGCCATGTCTCAAGCTGTTGTAGAAGTGACCTGGTTGGTTAACCTTTTTCAAGAGTTTGGTGACACAAATCTGCAACCTGTCACCCTACACTGTGACAACAAATCTGCTCTCCATATTGCCACTAATCCTGTGTTCCACGAACGAACCAAGCACTTGGAGATAGATTGTCATTTCACGCGTGAAAAGGTGATGGATGGACTCTTGGAACTTTCTTATCTACCTACTTCAAACCAACTAGCTGATGTATTAACCAAGATTTTGCCTGCTGCACATCACAACCAACTACTGAGCAAACTGGGTATGATTACTCATCACACACCAGTTTGAGGGGGGCTGTTAATACTAAGCTAAACAAAACGCGGAGTTTTACACATTATAAAGAGGTAAAAGTCAATATTGTCTATTGTATTATCAAAACGTTGTGTTTTATGTAACTGTCTACTAGCTAGCTAGAGACTTCCTCTCAAAGAGATATAAATAGGAGCATCAGAATACCGAGCTCCTCTCTCTGTAATTTTGATCGATCAATCTAATCAAAGCAAAATGGTTTGGCCTCCCAATTTCTCAATCTTCTAAATTGTATTAAGAGGAGCCTTTGCCATGACCTTGAAAATGTTCTTCAACAGGAGCAACTTCATTGGTTTCAAGCGTGTCAATCGAGATCTTGTTTTCATTTAGATGGTGATCGTAATACTCGTTATATACTATCACTTATCTATGGTGATTCATACTATCTTAATAACATGATACGTATCTACATTTTTATCTAGATTTTAACACTATAGATATATAAAATATACACAAAAATAAATATATTTTATTAATATTTATATTATATATATGCGATCATAATTGATACATAACTAATATGTTTTGACATTATAAATTATGAGTTTAGTTCAAATGAAACAAACTCTTATCCTAAAACGAACTCTTATCCTAAAACGAATGCACTTTTTGTGGTTAGTAGTGCACTTTTCCTACTTCGGAATGCACTATTTCGCATTTGCACTTTTTGTACTTTTTAGTGCACTTTTCATACTTTTTGTAGTGCACTTTTTGTATTTTTCAATGCACTTTTGTATAAAAAATGCACTACTAACTAGGAAAAGTGCATTCATTTCACGTTTTAGGATAAGAGTTTGTTTCATTTGAACCAAACTCTATAAATTATTATATATTTCTTTAAATATGATATCTATATTTTTTATGATTGAAATATGTAATTTTTATTTTATGTAAATTTCATACATGGCACAGAAATTAAACTAGTTGGACAACTAATAAACGTTTTAGTTCTGTCCATATATATTACTAGTTATTAGTTGTACCCGTCGTACCATGTACGATTACGATTCAGTTTCTTATAGACATTATAAATAGAATATTAATAAATAAAAATATAATACAAAATTTAATATGTGCAATTTTATTGCTCTTAAAAAAAATTTAGTCAATATAAATGGTTAAATTTAATGTTGAAAATGAAGATATATTTTTAAGATAAAATAATTACATGTCACTTTTTCCTTGATGATATTTCATAGATATGTAATTAAAAAAGAAGATAAAATATGAATAACAAAATTTATATATTCAAATATGGAAGAGATAAGAATTTTAAAAATAATAGTTAACTTAAAAAATAAGATATAATAAAATATGAAAGATAAAGATAATTTAATTATATAAAATATTTAAAATATAATTAATTTAATGTAAGATGGGACAAACTCATTTTTTGGTTCAATAGAGTAAAGATTAAATAAGATTAAATATTATATTATTCATAGTTTATTACTTCCATGTAAGTAAATTTAGAGATTGTCAAATATTTTAATATATCTATTAAATATTTTATTATCTATTTTATTAGTTTTGAACATTATAAATATTTATCATTAATTTTTAAAATATTTTAGATATTTTATATCTATAAATAAATTCGTCAAAAAATATATGATAAAAGATTGATATTTATTTTTAAAATATTTTAGATATTTTATCTTTAATTTTAAATACTTGTATAAGGAAGCCTTCATTCCCTTGAAAAGATATTGTTATACTAAATAGATATTTGTTTGATGTTAGAGATAAATTTAAATAGTTAAAAAAAGTTAATAGAAAGAAGTTATAATAATAGAAATAAAAATTATTTTTTTAAATATGAGGTGGGACCATAATCGTTCTTGTGGCTCGAAAAGGTATAGCTTTAATATATAGTTATAGATACTTGTCGTGCATGACCCGGATTAACTATGAACATATTTATTTTAATATAATGATACAAAAAAGAAAAAAAAATTATACTCACATATAGAGGTGTCAAACGGGTCGGTCAAGTCGGGTTCGGTTATTTCGGGTTTGGGTTGAGTCGGGTTCGGGTCGTAACGGATCACCTGTCAAATCGGGTCGGGTCATTGCGGGTTGTCGGGCGGGGCGGGTCGACCTAACATGTTAAGAAAATTAATTTTTGTACAATTATTAAAATATTTTTATTTAAAAAATAATATTTAATAATAAATCTATTATTTTTATATATTTTAATAATAAAATATATTACAATTTTCAAAATATATTATAGATTGTTAAAATATAACAAATTGGGTCAACCCAACGGTTTTTTCGGGTTTGAACCCAGCGGGTTTTGGGTCTATCGGGTTCGGTTTATTTTGGGTTTCGGGTTCAAATTTTCGGGTCTTAACCCTAAATTTTTCGGGCGGATCGGGTCGATTTTTTGGGTCGGGTCAACTTTTGACAGCTCTATATGACAGTTTTTTATTTTTAGAATCAAATAAATTTCAAATTTTTACAATCTTTATAAATAAATAGAGAGAATTTTTTTGAAAAAGATAAAGTCAAATAAATAAAATTTTAAATTTTAAAAATAAAGTTGGGCAAAAGTCAATGCGATGCCTAAAAAGGATACAACTTTAATATATAGTTATAGACATATTTTTTAACCAAAATTTAATTTTTTAAAAATCTTTTACATCATAAATGAAAAAAAAAGACATAGATAATAGATAATGTAATTTTTATTATCTTGTGGTTTTTTTTATTTTATCACAATTTGATTTAAGAAAACTTTTGTAGAATTAGATATATAGATAAAGATAATTTAATTAACTGATAATCTATAACTATATATTAAAGTTATCCTTTTTCGAGCCACCAGAATAATTCTGGCTCCACCTCATATTTATAAAATTTATTTTTATTTCTAGTATTTTAACTTTTTCCTATTATATTCTTTTTTAACTATTTAAATCTATCTTTAACATCAAACAAATATCTATTTAGTATAACAATATCTTTTGAAAACTTCCTTATACAAATATTTAAAATTAAAGATAAAAAATTTAAAATATTTTTAAATAAATATAAATATCCTTTAGCTTTTAGCATGATAACTTTTCACGAAATTATTTATAGATATATTTTTTTCTATTATAATAAAAAAAATTAATGATAAATACTTATTATGTTTAAAAATAAAAAAATAGGTAATATCTATAAATATATAATTAAAGTTGTACCTTTTCAAGCTACCAGAACGATTCTAGCACCACCTCATATGTAAAAAGTTAATTTTTATTTCTATTATTATAACTTCTTTCTATTAAATTCTTTTTAACTTTTTAAATTTATCTCTATCATAAAAAAAAATATCTATTTAGTATAACAATATTTTTTGAAAGCTTCCTTATACAAGTATTTAAAATTAAAGATAAAATATTTAAATATTTTAAAATAAATATAAATATTTTATCATATATCTTTTGACGAATTTATTTATAGAAATATAGTGATTTTATTTTATAAAAAATTAATGATAAATAGTTAAAAAATTAAAAATTAATAAAAATGGATAATAAAATATTTAATAGATATTGAAATATTTGATAAATTCTAAATTTACGTACATGAAAAATAAAAAGTAATAAAATAGGAAGAATTTAATATTTGATTAAAAAATTATATACATTCTACTAACAATAAATTACTTATATTAAAGTTTATATTATATTTTTATTTATTTATTAATATCCTCTTTATAATGTTTATAAAATATCGAATCGTAGTCGTACATGGTACGACGAGTAAAACAAGTCAATTATATACTCTGAATCTATCCTAATATTTAGTATAGTTTATTTTGTGTTAGATAGAATCTTTTCAATATATATAAATTGTGAGAATGACATGTGCAAAAAATCCTTTGTGGAACATAGTAAAATCTTACGTGGAAGATAGCTTATATTGTGATAGAAAAAATAACTTAAATAAATTATTATAAATAATAGTCATCAATTTTACCAAATATTTAATGCTTTTATAATTCATTTTATTTTAGATATAATCTTTTTAAGTTAAATAAATTATCATATCAAATATTTAACATTAATACTTAAGATTTAACATTAAATAACATCTTTATTTTAGATAGAATCTTTTCTAAATTAATTATTATGCTAAAATAATACGGAGTATCAACATATATAACTCAAAAATAAAAAATCCTATGTGGCGAAATTTTAGGTGCCTTGATGTGGAACAGACACGTAAGAAAATTTTAGGTGGCGCAACGTGGCCTTATTTCTTGCGTTTTTTATATATACATAGATTCCCTTGGTATTATTTATTTTTTAATATATTTGAAACAATGTTGCGTATAACTACAATTTAATTTTGTTTGGTCGAATCTACAATTTTATCTACTCCGTATTAATTACAAGTGTATTGAAAAACATTCTCTATTGAAGTAGTAAATGGTAAGGAGCAAGACTTAGTCAACGCTGAGAGGGTATTTTCATGAAGGCGACGAGACTTTAGTTGTACAACTACAACAAACAGATCAATGTTGTTAATTTTGATTTGAAATCACGTTCTCAGTACTAGATGCCAAATTAAACTGTACTGTATCTTTTTGGATAGGAAATTTGCTCACGAACAAAGCTTAGAGCGCTTTGCCTTGAACACTGATGTTTTTCGGGTATTTAAAAATGTTTCATATCTTAAATTAATGTTTAAAGTATTTTTAGAATTTTTTTTGGTCGGAAGAAGTATTTTTAGATTTTTTTTATGATTTCTAAATTTTATATTTTTTAGATTTTCTACCTTATATTTTTATATCTTTATATCTTATTTTTTAGATTTTTTATCTTTTATTTTTATATTTTTATATATCTTATATCTTTAATAGTGTTCTCTATATATCGGATCGTATGTAAGCCTTGAAAATTTATCTTACCGTTGTTATTCTTAGTGCTTGTTTGGTTGTTAAATAAATTCACATGAAGTTGAAAATTTTCAAGAAGTTAATAAAATATATGTGTTTGGTTGATTATTATCTATTGAAAAACCCATGATTTTTAACTTCCATGGATTTCTCAATTCCGACATTTCAATGTAATAAAATTACTTAGGGGAGAGTGGGTGAGATTTTCTTCCCACATAATTTCCTAGAAAATAAATTTTTAACCAAATATATTTTTTAAATTCCTATGATTTATAATTTCATATAAATTAATTCACATAAATTAAATTTTTAAAAATTATACTTCCCACATTCAACCAAACAAGCACTTAATACAAAGTTTTTATCTTTCAATCTGTAGATTCCGTTTTATATTTAGGTATTATTTCTTGTTCTCTAATAAGACTCGTATTTACCTATCTAATGTGTTTCCTAGCGCGTCAACCGCCTATATTAATTATCACACGTATTTATTTTATCCGATTGCCTTATAGAGTTTTTGATAGAATATCCAATTGCCTTTTAGAGTTTTTTGTGTATAAATACAAATTCCCCGCACTCATCACCGCCCAACACCACCATTATCACCATTCATTCTCCCACCTCCAATTTCCAGACTTTGCCCCCTTAATTCTCTAATTTCCATCTCTCTCTCCCTCCCTCCCTCTCTGATAGAGAAGGGGAAAGAACACCAAACGCCTGTAATCGTTGAAATTCACGCCACAGAGGCTTGATTTTTTTCCTGGATTTTGGATTGAGGCGATCTGCTTTTTCCGTTGCTCTGTTTCGGCAAGCAGAGTTTGTTGAATCAGAGTATTGATTGATCGGTTGGTTGATTGTTTGATTTTGCGTTTGCTGTTTCGTCTTCAGAAATTCTGCTTCGTTCCTAGGATTCTGAAGACGATGGCGTCCGAAGGTTACTGCAATTCGAAGAAAACGGACGTCAGTTGTGATGATTATTGTGGCGAGGTGAGATTCATCTTCTATTTATTTGTTTTTGATTGATTGTTGATATTCTCTGCTTTTGTTTGATGAATTTGTAAACCTATCTTAAACTGCGCCTTTCAAACTTGTTTTCGGATTGCTGAATAGATGTTTCTAGAACTCAGAAATTTACGCTCAATTTATAATTTTAATTGATGCCTATAACTTTTATGTCGAATACTTTACGATTTTCCCTGTCCTTCTCTAGGTTTACCCTGTTCAGATTAAATGCTAATTTTATTTATTATTATAGCCGTTAAACCCTCACCAAATTTATTCTTACAATTTCAAATTTTGCTCACCTAAAAGGCGTTTCATGTTAGCATTATTTGTGTGATTGATTGATTCTGACACAAACCAAAAAAATTCCAATTATATTCCGATTCCTCTTAACCCTGCTCTGTTTGTTCTGTAGTGTTTGTATGTGGAACATTATAAAATATCTAGTCAATAAAAAACTAACCATAATCTATTGATCAATTCCAGGGATCCCGGGGAGCATTGAGCATGGCGAGATTGAGATGCATTCTTCAAGGAATCGACTTAAAAACCATAGTCCTAGCCCTAATTTTAATCCCAGCATTGATCTTCGGCATCTACGTCCATGGCCAAAAGGTGACTTACTTCTTGAGACCTCTTTGGGACTCCCCTCCAAAGCCTTTCACCGAACTCCCCCACTACTACAACGAAAACGTGACGATGCCAACCCTCTGCAAGCTCCACGGCTGGGGCGTCCGCGACTACCCGAGACGAGTCTTCGACGCGGTCCTATTCAACAACGAGGTCGACATGCTCGAGATCCGTTGGAACGAGCTTTATCCTTACGTAACACAGTTTGTCCTCTTGGAATCGAACTCGACCTTCACGGCCATCCCCAAGCCCTTGTTCTTTGACATAAACCGCGAGAAATTCAAGTTCGTGGAGCCTAGGCTGACCTACGGAAAGATCGGAGGGCGGTTCATGAAAGGCGAGAACCCGTTCGTCGAAGAGGGCTATCAGAGAGTGGGACTTGATCACTTACTTAGGCTTGCCGGGATTCAAGAAGACGACTTGCTGATCATGTCGGATGTCGATGAGATCCCGAGCAGGCATACGATTGATCTTTTGAGGTGGTGTGATGACATTCCGCCGATCCTTCATCTTCGGCTCAAGAACTATCTGTACTCGTTCGAGTTTAAGGTGGATGATAGTAGCTGGAGGGCTTCTGTTCACCGGTACAACCCGGGGAAGACGAGGTACGCGCATTTCCGCCAGACGGATTTGCTGTTGGCGGATGCTGGATGGCATTGTAGCTTCTGCTTCAAGTATATTCATGATTTTATATTCAAGATGAAGGCGTATAGTCACAATGATAGGGTGAGGTTTCCGCATTTTCTGAACCCGGAAAGGATTCAGAATATAATTTGTCAAGGCACGAATCTGTTTGATATGCTGCCGGAAGAGTACACGTTTAGGGAGATCATTGGGAAGATGGGGGCGATTCCTCGGTCGTTTTCGGGTGTTCATCTTCCGTCGTATTTGCTGGAGAAGGCTGAGAAATTCAAGTATCTATTGCCTGGGAATTGTGTAAGGGAGAGTGGCTGATCGAGTTTGAGATGGAAGAGTTTGGACTCTGTGTACAGGAAGCTTGAAGCTGAGGAATTGACAAGTCTGATTCTTTTTCAGGTTTATGACAGAAATACCCTCGGATTTTGTTTTACCACCGGGGGGTGATATGGTCATTAGGAATTCATTCTTTTTAGATTAAGATTTCAGTTTATGATTATTAATTATCTTGTTTCGGATGATTTGTAAAGCTTTACTCTGTAATACCCTATTCATATAAGTCTATTTGTCTTTCTACTATTTGTTTTTTTAAGTATACACACATCTTAAGAATTATAGGGCTAATATGGTAATACTAGCTCTTGCCTTAATATATGTGTAAAATGCTTAAAAGACAAGTAGATTTATACGAAGGTAGTATAATGAATGTTCTATTTGAGCATATTCACCCCGTTTTTTGTGCTTAGCTTATAGAGTAAGAGAAAAGTATGAATGAGTGCTTCTTTAGGCTAGCAAATACGTGTGGGGCACATGTTCTAACTCGTGTGATGTTCATTTGACTTGACTTGGAAAGTCGTCTTATTTAAAAAATGAATCAAACGGGAACACTTGTAAATGGTAGACTTGTTCGTTCATCCACATGTTTATTATGATTGATAATTTATTGATAAGGAAAGATCCAAGAATTCTTCAGCAACTCGACTAGGTCTCGCTACTAGCTCTTTTTTCTTCCATATAAGGTAGTAATAATTTGATCAAACTACTAGCTACATAGGGTTGGTAGATCCAGAATTCGAAAATGTCCGTAGATGAACAAACTGGCATGGAAAACATGGAGAATTGCTACTAGCTCGACCTGATATCATAAGCTATATTGTATTATTGTTGCGGAAATTTTGTTCTATGTACTATTTTCCGTTAGTAAAAATGTTTTTTTTTTTAATGTAGCTATGCTCTAATATT
Source organism: Fallopia convolvulus (assembly GCA_964016875.1). Lineage (NCBI taxonomy): Eukaryota > Viridiplantae > Streptophyta > Magnoliopsida > Caryophyllales > Polygonaceae > Fallopia > Fallopia convolvulus. The sequence goes on from OZ024725.1 coordinate 52,187,904, forward strand.
GTTGTCCTTTCTCTTTTATTTTATTTTTATCTGATTTTTTAAGGTGAACATTATTCTTTAAAGGGTCCGTTTAGATGTCCAATTTATTATTTTACATTAAATTGTATTAAATTCTAAATTTAATATAAAATAATATACAGAGTATAATACAGAGTACAATCTAAATCCATAAGAACTTTGAAGGAAGGTGATCATATGATGAATTACACACATCATTTTTATTTTTTTGGTAGAAGAATTACACACATCATTGCATCACGTGGAGCTTGATTTTTCCTACACATAATTATAGAGAGCATATTTTATATGAATAAAATCGTGTCTATTTTTATGCACTAAGGCAAGTACTTTACACATAGAGATCGAGGATTGGATCATGTCATAAACCCTAGTACATAATTTTTATAATAAGATTATACTAGCTTAACATAAGAGATAGAATTAAAAGAAAAGATTCTCTAATTAAGATAATACGTACAATAATTTGTTATCAATAATATAAAGAGATTCCAAGGCAAAAATGTTGCTATCATATACTACAAATTTTGGTAAGCTCGATTAGGGTCAGCCGTAAAAGTTGGTAACTTAAGCCTCGTAAGCTAATCTCGAAGAATAAAAAGTAGATCAACTTTTCCTAAAACGAGTTAGGGGGAACTTGATTCGATCGGAAATAGCTTGTGTGAATTTGCTTTCCAAGAATAAGGACTTTTCAGGGAACTTTGATTCCACCCTCTTTATATGGGAAAATTAGAGGGTGTGATTGTGTGAAGGATAAATGAATGTTGGTAGGAGGATATAGCGATTTTTTTTATGTTTTAAGGACAATAAGAATCATAATTTAGAAAGTAAGTGTAGTTTTAGTTTTAAGGACATATGAATGTCGCATAGGCTTCAATATAATTGATATAAAGGAATCTAATTTTCCGATCCAAAATAAGTGTCGTTTTTATTTTTGATATAAGTTTAAAAAAGTCATCATCATCGATCATTAATCCAGTGAGGCTCCGCTACAGCAGAATCTTGGAGGTCAAGATGGAGGTATCGGCCCGCTGCCCAAGAGAAAAGGGGTACGTCCGATAGACCCAAGAAAAACTGAAATTCAGTTATGTGACAATAATAACTCATCACCTTATCATTCATCACCTTTTTATACCAATGAATGAATAGTTTTAGTCAATAAAAACACATTTTAATAACCATTCTCACAACTCACTCCTAATCAATTGCCTAAAAAACTTTAAACGACACATAAAGTGGATAAAAAATAAAGTGTTAAAACGACAATTATTTTGGATTGGAAGGAGTATTAAAAAAAAGAATTGATGCAAAAATTTATGCATTTAAATGTCACGCACTTGTTAAAATTCATGTATATTTTTTAAGAAAGTTGTGAACCGCTAAGGTAGGTACGTAGGTTAGGGACATGTTCATAAGAGCACATATAGGATTGGTAATTATCCACGGGTAAATGATTCATCTATTTAACCCATTCAAAATAAATGAGTAAAAATCCAAATAAAACGGGTGATGGACGGATTGGTGACATGTGAAATGGGTGATGGATCGGATGTGATTGGGAGTTTCTCGCCTGATCCATTTACTTTTTACAAAGATAATAGGATGTTAAATTTATGCTTAATCGTCGTTCGTGTAAGGTAATACTCCATTCAGTCACAAATACATGTTGTTTTAGAATTTGTCTCAAAAATTAAGTAGTCGTATGATTTAACTTAAATACCCTCAATCTTGTTAAGATATTTCCACTTCTATTATGTATTTACGCAATTATTTTTTATTAATGAGAATAATATTGAGAAAATATGATAATATATGTCAAATACTCCCTCCGTATAAGTCTACTTGTCTTTTTAGACTTAAAATCTTGTTCAAAAGAACTTGTCTTTTTATATATTTTGGACCCAATTTTCCCATTTTAACCCTTACATTTAATGATAAAGTAAACTAAATTTACTCAATTTTTATTTTCAATGCATAAAGTAAGCATTTAATTCGGGGCATTTTTGTCTAATGCAAAATTTTCTTAATATATGTGTCCAACTCTAAAAGGACAAGTAGAGTTATACGGAGGGAGTAATAAGTATTGTTGAACAAAAAAATCAAATTAGAACGTCAAAGTATGTTTAAATTGTAGAAGTAGGATGATAGATTTATGCTTAAACGTCCACTTTTTTTTGGAGTTAATGTGCATGATCCATTTTACTTTAACAAATACGTACTCTTTTCGTTTAATTTTACTTGTCTTTCTAACAACAAAATTTTATTCAATAAAATTTGTCCTTTTAGAATTGTTTTTTACTTATTGTGTTGAAAAGTGTTTGTATCAACTTTTCTCTCTCTATCTATTGGCTATAAAGTATGATTTATAATTAATTAGTGATTACATTTAGAAAAGTTTGGATTTTTGATAATTTTTTTATATTTTTAATAAATTTCTTAATATATGTAAAAAAATTTAATGAGATAAGTAAAATTAAACAGATGGACTATAATTTTTTAAAGATAATTAGATAATTGGATGATAAATTCAATTTGTGTATTTTTATCTCCGTGTCCTTTATCAATCCCCAATTATTGTGATTGGTTAAGATTATTTTTTTTATTTAACACATAATAATATCACTTTATAATTTAAACTATTTTTTAACCCATCACAATAAATGGGAGTCCTGAGACATAACTTAGGAGATGGAATAGAGCATGGAATTTGTGCTACATTTTTTTTTTTGGAGTTTCGTGCTTGTTTCTTGTACAACGGGTATAAGTGGACTTTGTTGGTGTGACTTGGGAAATAGCACAAGCTGCATGTAAAGCTCTTTCCAATATGAGCCTACCAAACACTAACTCAACCGTGGGATTTCTTGGTGTAAAGAATTTTTTTTGAATTTTATCCCTATAAGGAGGCTTGGGGCAGAGTGAGTGGTGGAATAACTTTTTTTAAATCTAACTTTTAGTTTAAATTTTAGGGTTTTTAGATTCTAGTTTCCTGAACTAGCTAGGTACAGTGCATGAACTAGGTCAATCGCCTTGCGCCGACCAACTCGATATGATGGAAGAAAAAAGGTGAAATTTTCAATGGGTCGAGTTGGAGAATCACATGTAGTTGCTTGATGCGTATGTTCATTATTTCTTATGTCAAACTATATTTAGTTTAATTTTTGTATGCTACTTTCAATTTAGGGTTTTTTAGTTTTTAAATTCGGAAGATGTGAAGTATTCTTGTTTTGAGTCCATCCGTGCTTTAAAGCTAATATGAGTTGAAGTTGATGTTGATATTTATACAACAGCTGATGTTGATTTAATAGTAGTTAATTTTAGGAGTTGAAATTATTAGCTTAATTTTGTTAAAAATATTAAGTGTTCACTACACAAAGCTAATCAAAATTAATTTTCTAAAAGATGGATGTAAAATGACCAAACAGAGTATATTAATAAATAATAATTTTCTTAAAATGAACTTCGAGGGTAATTGAAGGAAGAAATCGAATGAGCACTCATAAGCTCGGATAAGGTTGGGAGGGGTGGCTCAAATTTTGTGTGAAATTTGAACTCTGATCAAGTCTCATAAACTTAAGTAAGCTTCATCAACTCTTTACGCCGAACAGACGAGACCGGGCTGTTTTTTTAATTTAAGCTTGAATAAGTTTGGATAATCTCAAAATAAATACTGTCAAACGGGCCCTTGATTAAAAACATATTATAGTTTATTTAAACTAATATTCTTGATTTTTACTAATTAACTTCTATGTAAGTTAATATGGTTTGACTATAATCTTAGACTTTAAGCTCTTAAAATTTACGTCCTATGAGACAATTGAGAAATACCCAACCCTTATATGAAAGGATTAAAATCTTCAATGTAAAAGATCAATGGATTGATAACCCGTCTCAAGCGGAATTTGGGAGGTTATGATGTACGCACTTTTACTCCAATATAAAATCGAGAAAGTGTATAAAGATTGCCCAAGTATTATCATTGTCATGAAGATACAAAGAAAATCAAAATTCAGCTATGTAACAACTGTAACTGAATCTAGTTAAAATTCACCAATATTAATACAAGAATTATATTCGTATTTCAAAGGCATTCTACAAACATAGTGATGCATTCTACAAACATAGTGATGCGCCCCATAATCCATAATCCCACCTAAACCTAAGTTTTAGGGTCAAGTTTGAGCAGGTGTATTTAGGGTCGGTTTTGAAAAATCTTAAAGATTTTGGTTTACATTGGATGGCCTTCTTTAGAGGAGAGCCACATGTAATGCAAGGATGGACATGCAGATTTTGCTCTCGAACTTCCCCATTCACTAAATTTGGATTTTCCATCAACTTTTCAAGGGTTTTCTTCAAATTAATTTTTCTCATCATCGTCATCATAATTGATAATTGTACATTTTCCAAGTACTGAAACCAAATAATTAGGTGGATTTTTGGTCTACTATATTCCTAATTATTTTCTCTGTTCCAGTTTGATGGGAAATTCGGTTGTCATTCAACCGTCTTCTTCAGGGGATTATTGATTCTATTGCTTCTATTCTCCAACAACTCACCATGGTGTACAACTACAAGAGTATCTAGACAAACATTTGGGTGCCTTTTGCAGGTAGTTTCAGATTACCAGCAACAATAGTAAATGAATATATATATATATGCTATTTTCTCACCATTTTGTGCATTAAACTCTCACCTTGCAAACTCTAGCTTATCAATTAGGGATAATGTTAATAATTAGTGTTGTGGCCTGTGGGTGGTTTGGAAACTTTAAGCATGTACACACGCATCAAACAGATGTCAAATTCTTTTGTCTATATTAATATAATAAACAATTCATATTACTTTATGGTTTTTTCTATCCTATGTCCTAAGGGCATAGGTTAAAAATACTAATAATGGAAATTAAAATTCTAAAAGAAAATTAATTAACCCTATTAAAAAAATAATTAAAGGACATAGATTAGAAAAATCGTTACTCTATTTATATATTGTGGATCTTCTTTTTGAAAAAAAAAACAGCTTCAACTACAAAAATGTACATATTTATTACATAGATAGAACTTTAGAAGTGCATTTTAATAATAATAATAATAATAATAAAAAGTGTACATATATACGAATAATAGTACATCTATTGGGCCCATTTGGTATCTAGATCAATATAGATATGGATATTACTCATATATGTATCTTGTGATTTGTGTATATAAATATCTTGTGATTTAATTATATGTTTAATGATGCACTTTTTACTCGTAAAGTATAGGATCGATCTCCTTCATGTGATGACTCTTTTAATTAAATCGAACCCATGTGATAATGACAAGGACATATATTTTGCTATATAAGAGCATAATAGTTAATTGGATGTAATCGGTGGTTGGAGATAGAGAGACTCAGTATATAGTTACGTGATAGTTTACTCATTGTATCCTAAATTTCTTTCCTATAAAAAGTTTGTAACAATTCAAAATTGATTAAAGAGCTAGACATATTCCGTTATCCAAGGATGAATGGCTCTCGTTCTTTCCCTTAATTTAGTTTGAATGAAGGGTTTCATTGTTTTTCCCTCCACAAGAAATTTCTTCTCATTGTAATTTGAAAGAGATTGACGAAGGAATAGTCTTCGTTTTCATCATTGGCCTTTTCCGAGTCTTGTCCTCTCTTGTTGTTTTCTTCTTCTTTTCCTTTTTAATCAATCAATTAAGTTTACTAAGAAGACCTTGAAAGATTCAAACTAGACTTGGATTTAAGTGTTTCACCCAGTCTATCACGCAAAAATGTACTCTCTTCGATTCAAAATAAGTGTCGTTTTAATATTTTACTTTTGATCTATTTTATGTGTCGTTTTGAGTTTTCTAGGCAATTTATTAGGAGTGAGTTATGAAAATACTTATTGGAATGTGTTTTTATTGACTAAAATTATTCATCTATTAGTCCAAAAAGGTGGTGGGTAATAAGATTGAGAAAAAGTTTAAGATTTTGAGTTTTATTAATACTTTTCTTAAAACTTGTGTCAAATTCTAAAACGACACTTATTTTGGATCGGAGGGAGTATATAACTTGAGCTTAAAAGTCAATGTAGCAAACTAGCAATGTTTTTCCACTTTACATCAAAAAAGAAGTAATGTTTTTCCTCATTTTCTTTTCATGCAAAAAAAAAAGGAAAAGGCTTGTTTAATATTCGTTGATAGTTTGGATATACAGTAATCATGTTTGAATATTTACTATGAAAAGTTTAGGAAAAATGACTTGCAATAATACCAAATATTCACTTTACCATAATAATAATATAAATTTTAAAAATCACTAAATAATATACAAACTATTATGATATTAATCCAAAATAATACAAAGTTTTAAATAACTTATAATAATAGCATGAATCTAGATCAATATTATATGTAAAATGGTTAAAAATCCCAACGGAGTGCACTAAGCTAGCAAGAGATTGAGGACAAAAATTAGATATTTGTAGTCACTGGAATTCTTACACGTATAATACTTGTAGTCAATGCCAACGGAGTGCACTAAGCTAGCAAGAGATTTGTTTGAAATTAGATATTTTTGTTGTATTAGAATTCGGAACATTCGATACACCCAACATATATAACGTGTATATTTATTTATACACGCATTCTAAATGCCTACACGTATTATTCCTCGTACACATTGAGGACAAAAAATAAGTTGCATGCATAAAAATTGGTGGTGGTTGTACCCATTTCGATTAGAACACGCTTGTATTATTATTACTTATTAGTATTCGTGTGGATGCACTTAAATTTGTTTTGTGAGTGCATATCATCATATGACGGCATGCTTAGCCCAGCCGTTAAGACAACAGACACCCAATATTTGGTTGTTTGATTCGAGTAGCTACCAAAATCAACTGAAATTGATTTATACAATTCCTGAAATGGCATGTCATAAACTTCGACAAGCCTTGTACAAGTATATAACTAATTTAATTATCATTTTCATTCAATAATTATACTAATTTTTTATATACCTTTTTTGTAATTTGATCACCGTATCTAATAAGATGGTCATACCCCACAATTAGGAATATGACTGAGTCATCTCATCGTACAAGGGCCAACTATCATGTAGGAATTGACCATACTTGACATGTTATTGATTTAGGGAGTGGCCTAGTGGGTGTATTATTCCTGTACGTCCAAATTGAGAATTCGAAGTAGTTACTTATTATAAAATAGTTTGTTTAGAAATTTTAAATTTTTTGTATAAAAATAATCATAAAAGTATCACGATTGTCGAGAGTGCCGATTGCAGAAGCTCTTGGAAATAGGATTGTTTTAATTGCATTTTGCAGGGTGCACATTCAGTAAGTCAGATTGCTGTTTAATTTGATTCTCTAAACATGCCTAATAACAAAAGTCGTTGTAGTATAGTGGTAAGTATTCCCGCCTGTCACGCGGGTGACCCGGGTTCGATCCCCGGCAACGGCGTCGTTTTTTTATTTTTTTGAGTCTTGAATGTAGTAGCTAGGTGGTTCATCTTTGTGCGCATTTTGAAATACAAAGCAAAGCACATCCAATGCAATGATCCAAACCAAGTCCGAGAGACAAGGTTTATGAAATCAAATTCATTTTCCATCAATAAGTTTTGTTTTGTATTTTATCCTCCAGGGATGGGGATCAATAACAGTCTTCTATAATCTATAGTCTTCGTTCCATCAAATACTAACACATTGACTAGTCAATTTCTTTCAAATAAACTTAAGGGGAAAACTTTAAATTGTATATCAAATAAACACCAACAGCAGTGTCTAAACCAGAAGCAGCAACTTCCCAATGTGTCAATACTACAAGACTTTTTATCTTTAACAAAACTTCAGCCGACCAAATCGTGCAGACAAGACACAATCCACTTAAAATGTTCACTTGCTTGATTTTTGGCCCTTTTCAATCTTCTTCTTCCGTTGCCTGAGCACGTCAGTCTTCGCCTTCTTCCTCTGGTTGCTAATCTCAACGGCTTCAACAAGACCACGCATTTTACGGGTCATACCAGCCCTCTCCAACCTAGCTATATCCTCTGCAACATGTTCAGGATTAGGCTCTGCTTCCTCCTCTGTTTGCTTTTCCTCAATCAACTCCTCAGTGAGAGCGACACTAGATGAAGAAGTAACCTGGAGAGCTTGCAACTCCTTTCTCAGCCCTTCGTGGTGTTCTTTTTCCAGCTCCAAAGCCTGTATAACATCACATACAGTGATTATTAAGACTTATTGCAAGGCATCTATTTGGAAACATGTTTAAGACTCTTCGATCAAAGAAATTTGTAAGAACCCAAATATTAACTTTATTAGTTAAAAGTATCCCTTTTCCCTTGTATAATTAGTTTACGTATTTCCCATATTCCCACTGCACAGGTTTTAGGCAGTTTCCCATTTTACCCACTTTCTCTATGTTGTTTCCATATTCTGAATATTATTAGCAGCTTGATGTTATAGACACCTGATGAATAAAATGAATTACAATAGAGTAGTAGAGGATTACAATAGAGATATTTGCTTTCTGATGACCTATCCTTTTTATTTTCGATTTTAGGTTTTGAACACAAGTAAAACAGCTCAATTACTACGGTACTATTACTCAGCAGTAATTACCTTTCTGTGTCTCTCAGCGGCATCATTGGCTTCAACTCGAAGCATTACAGCTTCTGACAGTAAATTCTGAGGATCATCAAGATCATCTGTTCCTGCACCTGCAATAGGAAGGACTTCATTTTTCGCAGCAGCCTGTAGCCGTTTAATTTTCTCTGCGTACTCGGGAACATAGCCTTCTGCATCATTGTCAACAAAGGGTGACAAGTGGGGAGGACAGATCCTGTTTAAATAAAATTACTTGTATTAGCGTATCACTTCCTTAAGTACCAAACTTGCAAACTATATAGAAATTCAGCTAATTTCTAGCTTCTTTATAGATTATGGCTCATATTCATCCATCAAGAAGTAATACAAATAAGTTAACTTTTTCTTTGAGAATCATAGAAGCAAGAGTATAGTAAAATGGACTGACTATAGAAGATGGAGAAGAAAAAGAAAGTTATGATCATGTTCCTTGTTTATACCTGCCTATCAAATACTCGTCAGTCGGCAGTATAATCCGAGCATTCACACAATCATAGACCCACTGAGGCTGAACATACTCCCTAGAAGAAACCTTGTGGGCTATTGTTGGGCGATCAATAATCTGGTAAACAGATAAAATTAAGAGTTAAAAGGAGGAGAGATCATTTATCAAACATTATAATTGAGTCCTGTTGAAGCATCAATTGCTAGAGCATGTTTACATAAAAAAAAGATATATCAAATAAATATGATGATCTTCATATTAGTTCATCTCTAGACACAATGTTTACCTGATAAGTAATGGTTTCATCTGTCTCGGCAAATGGAGCACCCTCTCCTTCCCAAGAAACCATGCCTCCAAAAGCAGGAATCACAAAGAGCAAAGACTCCCTGGGTACCTGGAAGGCAAAAGACCACTTAACAATTTAATCTTTTGTAATTTCCCAGGAAAACATAGAATTATGCTACATCCATTTGGTCAAAATAAAGCTCACAGTCTATTATAGACAAAATGCTTTCTTTTTTAAAAAAAAGGACATCAAGTGGGGCAGAGAAAGGATCTCTTCATCATGCCTTCATTTCACTGAGACAACACTCTTAAACACTTATTAACATTTACACCCAAATATTTTTGTCCTATAACAAAATGTATTTTTTCTTTCTCAATTTCCACCTAAATTTCTACAAGAACTTTGTTCAATTAATCTTTTGAACAGAAAGCACCTAGAATCCTCGATGTAAAAAACTTGCTCAAATGGCTACTTCTTCAGTCACTTTGGAGCTCAGATTCAAAAGGTATTAAAGCTAACCAACAAAGATCTAACAACTTGTAAACATTTCTTGACACAAATAATGTGTTTCTTATGCATTATGTTGAATAACATATACACTGAAAGACATCTTCAGGAAGAGAATTTATTAAAATTCTTTGGCTTTACTCAAATTAAAGGTCATTAAATAAATACGACATGTTTTAAGCTTAGTATCCAGCTTAAAATACTTCGGATTTCTAACATGCCATTCAGATATAATTTAATGAAACATTATCTCTTTAAATAGAAAACATAAAAAAACACCTCCGTAGAATGGTTTCTACAAAGACATAAATTTTAAAATAAACATTTGGCTCTTGGAATTTTAAATTAGCTCAAAATTACCGCAGAATTACAATGTTTGCAGTAGATGATTATATCATCCCCGAATAAACAAGTAAGGAAAAAATAAATAGCAAGAGCTCCACAAAAATTTTGCAATCATTTGTGCATTGACAACAGTTGGTGGTTAGCAGTAATTCTTAGCTTAATCAGTCAAGTAAATCACATAGACTAACCTCGCGGTTCAAGAAGAACTTCATATTCTTAAAAAGTGACTTGCATTCTTTTGTTTCATCGTCATCATCATCCTCGACATCTTCAACAAGACTAGTCAGAGAACCATTCTCATGGGAAGGGAGTTGATGCTGAAGTTGGGCCAGTCGAAGCTCAGATTCATTTCGTTTTTGATCTGTGTTATTGTTGTCGGTCTCTGAAGATCCACTTTGCTGTCCAATTGCTGATTTGGCAGAAATATACCTTGAGAGAGCATATAGTTCTGCAAAATCACACAAGTGACATTATAAAAACAATGAATTGATGGAGCACAAATATATTTTGTATTAGGACAATAGATCAGAATAGTAATAAAAGTCCCTACCCTCTGCTAAAGCTTCCAGACGAGGATCGAGAATTGGTGGATAGCTTACATTTAGTGAATGATAAAGTTTAAAATTAACAAATCCAAGAAGAGTCTGCAAAAAATGGTTTCATTAGAATTACAAATGTGAAATAAAAACAGGGCATATACACAACATTAGACATAAATGCATCTATATCAATACCTCGTAGAATTCCTGAAAGATCAACATAATACCAAAGTCAATATCATCTGTCACCACTTGTTGCAGCTTGTGAGGGGCTATCCATCTTATCTTCTGGCCTTCAACCACCACCTAGAGTTTATGGAAAAATTTGAATACACAATAAAAATACAGACATCAAGTTTAAAACTGGGAGTAAAAAAAAAGACACAGAGCACCAATCTAATTTCAATGTTCAGAGAAGCATTATATTAAAATCATACAAAAGTCAAATTACCTCGTAGTAAATGCCCTTCACTGAAATGAAAGTTTTGCGTAGTTTGTGAGTTCGTGCAATGTAAGCTTGCCATTCATGACATAACCTGAACATATCAAATAATAGACCAATTAGAGGCAAGTTGAAAACTTTCTGCTTCCAAAGAAAACTTTTAGAAAATATATATACCAACAAATATTAATCCAATCACCTTCTACAATTATGGATCCGCTCTACTCCAATTTTATCTTGCTGTGAAGCAGGAAGTTCAGCAAACAAGTGCACCATTGAGAGGCAGTCATCTAAATCCCCTAGAGCGTCAACAAACCTTGGATACCTGTATTGCAAATAAGCTCAATCCTTTTCAGTATGAATTAGTTACAAAAGTGACAATCCAAAAGTTATTGAGTAAAATTACCTCTCACGGATTAGTCTATCTAATGTATAGTCAGGTTTACGTGACTTGAGACGTTTTGCAAGATCTTTATTCTTCTTCGATAGAGCTTTCTTGACCTTCTTTTCATGTACCCTAATGTCTCTGAAGGTTTCTAGAAGGGGCTCGTGTCTAAGGAATGATACATCTTTCACATGGTAATAAGTCTGATGAGTTCCCTTGAACTTTCTCTTTGGTTCCCGTGGAGATATTCCCTTGAGAATACATAGTCTCCTGTAGTGATCAAATAAAGAGGAAAGCTATAAACATGGCAACCAACAAATAAATTCTATGAAAAATAGCTCTTTCCAACTTACATTTGCAAACTAAAATAAGATAATAGCTAATCTATAATAAATTTGAAAAAAAAAAACTTGAAAACTGTATGTGATTGGATAAAATGAGATATAAACATGTAGCTTGACAAGTGAAGACGTGCATAGCTCCCTCTACTATAAAGCAGCTTTTAATCAAGCTACCATCTACATTTAACAACTTATAAGCAGAGAAGAGAAAATAAATTTTAAGAACAGATACAAACTAAGAAATATAATACAAGTTCTCGTTGAATAAACCCTCTCCTTTTGCCAGTTACTAAGAAACCCTAATTGCTATTCTGCAGTTTTGCATTAAGCATTAAATAAAAAAACAACTCAAACTCCTCCTATGAATTTAAACACTAGCGAACTTCCACTACATGTAGCATCCACATGCGTCGAAAATAATAACCGATAGGGAAAAGATGAAGAGGTGCTGGGAGAACCTGAATAGAGGGAGGCTAACTTGGAGCTGCTTGATAGCCTGAGAGCGTGTAGCATACTTGGCCGCATTTCCTTCCTTCTTCTTGCCCTGCAGAATAATTTCACCATGAAAAGGAAGATGAGCAATTCAGATGAGAAGCCGAAAAATGGAAGGAAGAAACGGCGAAGGAGAAGAAGAAGAAGAAGAAATTACAGCAGGCCGGTAGTGCTTCGGCATGGTGGCTGCTGTTTGTTTGGAAGGAACTCGAGGAAGAGAAAGGAGGGAAGCTGAATAAACCCTAAACGATGAAAACCTCCGATTTATTTTTCCTTTTTGGTTTTATTCTTTATACGGACTACTTTGCAATGTAGGTTTCAATGGTGTACAGTCTGGGATAATATTGGGCCGCGAAATTTAGGCCCAACTTCCTCTATGGCCTAAAAAAGAGATCTCATGCTGTAATTGTTTACATTTAGGTAGTGTTCAAAATGCATATTTATATTTATATTTTATTGTTTTAGCTTAGTTTAGTCTAAGGCTCCGTTCGGATGTGGCTTCTCGTAGCTGGTAGAAGCTGGACTGACAAAATTCAGCTCCGGTCATCTCGTTCGGCGAAGAGCTTGAAGAAGGAGCTGAAGAGGCTGAATCTAACTTTTGTGAGCTTATTTTCTTCACCTCCCCTCCCCAAGCTTGTCAAGCTTATCAAAAAATATTCAGCTCCCCTAAAATAAAATTACATCTAATACCCTTTCATTCCACCCGATACCGCTTCTATTTTTTGGAAGAGATTTAGCAAAGTAGTCGAGCCTTTGTTCAGCATCGCAAATCCAGATCTGGTCGGAGCTCTCAGCCGACGATGACGACGCTCAAGTAAGGCCCTTCTGCTCCGTCTTTCGGATCTTGAAGTTCCGGTTGCGTCCAACGCCGACGAACTACTACTGTTGATGGATGTGGGTGCGAGAGGTGCTGCTGCCGACGCCGACGGTCGTCCCACGAACGAGAGAGCAAGATTGATGAAACGAGAGAGTAATTGATGAAACGAGAGAGGGTGTGGTTATGTCACTTGCGACAGCAAGAGATTGAATAATAGAGCAATTGATGAGAAACCCCCAAATTCATTCACTCATTCACTGTAATCTACCTACACAATACACATGAGGAGTTTGTGGTTGGGAGTTGTTATTTTTTTCCATCTATAAGGGTATTTTGGTCATATTAGGTTATTAATGAAGCCTATTTTAGTAATTATATCTATCTTAATATTTTATCCAACTAGACCTACCGAACATTCATTAGCGGATTCAGCTCGTATTTCCAGTTCCAGCTCCTCGGTAAAATTCAGCTCTCGTTCCAACTCCAGCTACTAAATCCAGCTATTATTCCAGCTTCAGCTAGTACATCCAAATGAAGCCTAATTATTAGGTTTTTTAGGAAATTTGGGTTTTGCACTTATTTTGTTTGGTTTTGTAGATCTTTAGATAAAGAAGTGTGCACGGGGTGGATCTTAGATGATTATAGTGGAGTTTGATGAAGCTTAGAGCCTTAGAGTGGTGTAAGTGAAGATTGGAAGAACCAGTGCCAAGAGGTTGTGGGAAAAGAACGCTTAAATTTGGGTTATGCATTAGATTTGTTGTTTCGACGCCTCTATCTTGCAATGCTTCATTTGGGAGTTATAGTGGTCTGATGAGGTTGGTTTTGGTATCATTGAAAAGCTAATTAAAAGAGTTACAATTCATGGTTTACTCCAAGTCCAAATTCCAACTCGAAGGGGGTCAAAACAATCTTTGAAGTGTCACTTGAATCTTGAACCGAGCCATGACGCGAGCTGGTGATGAGAAGACACGACCGTGCTACCCATATTTCTATTACTTGGTACATAAGTAAAAAAATATAAATACACGAGCCTCTGTGGGATCGACCCTTACTTAGCATTCTACTCAGTTTGGTTAAGTTCAGTTCTTTGATAGGTAAACGATTGAAAAATACTTCATCAGGATGACAATGGGTCGAGTTCAATTCGAATGGAGAATTTTCTATGCTCGTCTGTTATCTATTGTTTGTTGGGTGATTTGGGTGGGTCGGGTGACTTTAGGTCATCTACGGATGCTTAAAAAAAAGGAAAAATGACTCTAAATAATCTCAAGTATCAACTTTGAACCAAAAATAATCCCAACTTTAAAAATCACCGTCAGCGGTACCAACTATCACAATATTAACTCAAAACGATACGAAGCCACTTTTCGATCAGAACTCTGGCGAGATTGCTGACATGGCAATCTGAAATCCTATGTGGCAAAGTTAATATTTTACTCTTTTTTTTGCCATGTCATTTTATATAGCCAAGTCATTAAAATTTTAGCCTAATAAAAAAAGTTATAAACAAATTAGTTTCCAAATGATTAAAATCAGGTTCCATTTCCATCAAAAATAAATTCAAACGACAACAAATTTTATTCTTTAAACTCAAAACAAAAAATCGAAGAAGGAGAGAACTATCAAGTAAGCAAGCGAGTAAACAAGAACGAAGAAGGAGAAGAGCATCCAACGCGTCGAAATCAAATGAAGAAGAAGAAAAAATCGAAGGGGCGCCCACCAGGGAGAGAGATGGAAGGTTTGGAACACGAAAGCTCTCATGCCAGCTCGAACTCGTTTAGAAGAGAGGCTCGATTCACAGCTCTGACGTGCTTCCATGGCCTCCCTACAACGCTACAAAAATGTCGATTCACTGCAAATTCAGGGAAGAAATTCTATGGGTGTCCCTTATGGAAGTTAAGGTTTTCTCATTAAATTCTACCAAATGTAGATTTAGGGTTTCTGAATTGGGGTAAATTTCGGCTTTCTATATTAGGGTTTCTAAATTTTTTTGGGGGTAATTAGATGTGTGAAAATCTTAATTAAGAAAATTTAGGTGTGGATTTGTCTTGTTGAAACGTGCACAGATGATGGATGTTGAAATGTAATATCATGCTCAATTGAACTGCGAGCATTTAGCCTTCAATAGATAAATTGCACAAATGATGGAGGTTGTTGGATTTGTCTTGTTCTCTCTCATTCAATATGGGAAATTATTTAAAGTGGAAAACACATTGGTAATTTGATCATCGATAGATAAATTGCAACAACTCATACATTGTTGGAAGCTACTCTATGTTTTTATCACTTTTAAAATTTTCTAGGTTGCTGAACTGATTTAGTTTCTTTGTGTATTACATATGGGTGAGAATTGCAAATATTTCAAATGGAGGGACGAGATTTATTATTTTAGAGGCATTGCAAGTACTTCAAGGATGTGCATTGACGAAGATTATGGAACCCCTACGACCCATAATTCACATCATTCGGATTTGAGCAATGATATTATGAAGATCCAACGAGATAATTTAGTCATGAAAGTTTTACATGGATTTGTGGTGGTTATGTTTGTCATTGTGTTGATGAGAATTTGAAATTCTATGTAAGCTTATGTAATGAGAATTTGAAATTCTATGGACCCTTATGAAATTTGATTCACCTTTTAATGAAAATTGGGAGTGATGATGATTAAGTTCTTGTTGTTTATTGTTGTTTGTTATTCATCATGACATGACTTGTTTGTTGTCGATCTGAGGCTAATATATGATAGTCAGATGCTGAATTTTCTGTTATATATGACAATGAGTTGTTGGCTGCTGAATTTTTGATAATGCCTGCTGAATTTTTTGCTCTGGTTGAAGTTTTTCATGCTTATTCGGTCATTCAATCTATTCTCTAGTTGTTTTTGCTGTTTTTTTTTTTTTGCTCTCGCTGAAGTTTTTTGCACACACTGGCTGAATTTTTTTGCACATACTGGTTGAATTTTCTTGCTTTGGCTGCTTCTTTTTGCTACTGAATTTTTTTTTTAGTCATTCATTCTATTTGGTCATTTTTTTGAGTCATTCATTTTATTTTTGTTGTTGCTGAAATTTATTTTTGTTGGTTGCTGAAGAACTGATTCTATAACTTAGTATAAACTAGCAACAAACAGCTACAATAAGAAGCTTAAATCCAAAAGCTCAATTTCCCATTCCACTACTTGCCTTAATACTCTTTACAGCTGATTAGCTTTAGACAAACAAAAACCTAGAAAGCATAATATTCCATTACAATAAGAAGACAATTAAGGCTCATACCCAGCACATAGTATTTGGCATTAACTACATTTAAAGTATTAAAAAAAAATCACTAGAATGATGCTTTCCAAATGAGTGTTGGTGGATGCCATTTAAGTTGTGGTTGACTACCATTAAAGGTGTTGCTAGCTGATTGAGACACCTCTTAAGATGCATGATGCTCATATTCCTAGAAAGCATATCAATATTAATATCAAGTGGCCCAAGTGCTTTATCTAACCTTATACTCAATTGAACGACATCTTCCATACCTCATTCTTGCCCCATGCCTTATAAGTTTTCCTGGCCTCTTAGGATCTTCATGAGGGTCTTTCATACGGTTCTTTCTAGGTCGCCTAGCTGTTTTTTTAGGGGAGGAGGGTCCAAAGGAAATTCACCTTTGGCCAATTTTTCTCACTAACACACGGATTTATATTTTCTAAATAAGCCCCATCATAAGTCATCTTCTTATAGGAATCGTGGACAATAACCTCTGGACTCAACTTCATATAAGCAAGTACAACTACAACATGGTGGCAAGGTACGCCAGTGATATCCTATTTCTTGCAAGTACAGGTGCGAGCTTCAATATCCACCTTTAAGACATCCAGATATTGTTTAGCTTGAAAAATTGTCAAAGATGAAGGTAAGATTCCTACATCCCATGCTTTGAGCTTATCCTCATCTAGCTTCACTTGTATTCTAAGGCCAACAACATGATCTTTGTAGCCTTCCACTAATTGTTGTTTTTGGACCATTCGCTCCATGAGTAAGCTCCTAATATTATCTAGTATATCAATGATGTGTTTTTCTCGAGCTTTAAGAATATATTCATTAAACGTCTCAGCCATGTTGTTAACCACTACACATCGCATTTGCTTGCATTTGAAAAGAAAGCCTTGCATAATACCTTTGG
Organism: Fallopia convolvulus; assembly: GCA_964016875.1. Taxonomy (NCBI): domain Eukaryota; kingdom Viridiplantae; phylum Streptophyta; class Magnoliopsida; order Caryophyllales; family Polygonaceae; genus Fallopia; species Fallopia convolvulus. The sequence continues at coordinate 52,205,341 of OZ024725.1, forward strand.
ATTTAGATGTAACAAGTCTTTAACAGCCTTAGGAGATATCATCTTAAGCTCTTTAAGAGCCTCTTCAAAATCAAGTTCGGTATTAGCTCAAACAACCTTCCAAAAAGCCAACTTCAATTCATCTACTTTATGAACTTTTTTCCAATTGGCATATATATATATCGTGCAAAGTTTCGGTGATCACCTCTAAGGAAAATAGAAGGATAAGCTGCAAGAAGCCCCTACACATACAAAGCAGAAATTGTATGAATTATTACCCAAAAAGAAGAAAGTATATCAACTACATAGAAGGAAAAAACATAAATTTTATGTTACATTTTGTTGGTCAGACATGAAGGTGTATCCTTCACCATTTGTCCCATCCAATTCAAACTTCAAATAATTTAGAAACCATTCCTAGCTATCACTAGCCCCTCCCTCGACAACAGCCCAACCAATTGGAAACATTTGATTGTTTCCATCTCTTCCAATTGCAGCAAGTAAGATACCACCCAAGAATGTCTTAAGATGACATCAATCCAAGCACATAAATCTTCTACAACCTTTAATGAATCCACTTCTCAATGCCTTGAAGCACAAATCTCTTAAACGTTGGAGAGTTTGATGGGATTATAACTAACTCAAATATACTCCCTACATTTTCTCTTCTTAACTCTTCAACGTACCTCCCAACCTTGTTATAATGTTGTTTTACAAAACCATGTAACATTTTCAAAGCAGTCGTCTTTACCTTATATGCAATCCACTTTTGAACGATGACACCATACCTCCTCTTCACACTATCCATTATGCCTTTTTCTCCCCCATTAAGGGTTCTCTTTAAAACGCCCCAAATATTCTTTAGTAAGCCATTTGGATGTAAGTAACCGATTCCGTTCTATGTCTCTAATGCAAGTGTGTTCGATCTTAACCTTCTCACCATCAAACAACTCTCTCTTTGATGCCATGATGCATAAAGGTAGAATGGACAACCTTCCTTACACTTCACTCCAATTCTTCCCATGTGTTTGTCAAACACACCAAATGACAAACTATAGTCATTGAAGATGTCATACCTTCTTACATCTTCCTTAAATACAACAATGTTTGGGAATCTCAAACCAATTTCCCATACTAATTTCATGATATCTATTTTTGGACCAACGATCAACTTGCTTATTGTTCTCCTCCTTGTCTTGGCATTGTCATCATCTTCATATTCAGACATGATTTCCATGTCACCGTCGGAGTCTTCATATTCACTCAATTGTTCTTCCATTTGCTTCTCAACTTCTGCTTGTATTCAATTACTCTCTGTCTTATGATTTGAAACTCCTCATCAAAAGTATCCATTTCACGTGCATTCAAGCCAATGAAATCCACCTCTTCCTCTTCGAATGATTCTTCAAGTTCATATAAAACTTTTTTGCCTTCGAAACTCCTAGTGAATCGCCTTTTATTCTGGCCAGATTCATCCTCACCACCTAAATTCATTCTCAATAGCTTCTTCCTCATCAGATTCATCATCATTGGAGTCTTCCTCTTGAGACTCATATTCAACAGAAGCATCATCAAACTCTTTCCAGTCCATGTCATCTTCTTCATTAGATTCTTCTAGTGCCCTCCTTTCACCCTCAATGGGAATGCTTCCAAGGTCATTTGGAGTATCCATACCACAACAATCAAGTATATTCATAAATCTAAAAAGCAAAACAGATTGGTTTATGGACATTTATAACTAATACAACAATCACTTAAAACTTAGACAAGTTGTTCTTTGGGGGCATTTCAACAAACATGTGGTGTGTTCCAAAACATTGACAAACTTCTGTGTTCTATATGACGTCCGACTACAATCAAAATTGATGGAATTCTCAAAACACTTGGAATCCCTAAAACATATCAACTAAAAACCCTAAACTCGTTCTGAAATTTTCACTTATAATCCTTAAACCCTAAAAACCGTAAACTCGAAATACTTACTTGGTTACACGTAAGACAGAGATTCGAAGTCCACGAACACTTGATGTCCACAAACGTACCCCCAATGGTTCGTCGCTTGTTCTTCTTACAAGTTCGAATGGATGTAGATGATGTACGTATGTCGCTTGTTCTTCTTAATTAATTTCTTTTTTCTTTTGAGTTTAGTTTTTTTTAAGTTTTAATTTGGGTTGGATAAAATTTTACACTTTAATCTGAATAGAAATAACTGTTTTTAAATTTTACAGGTTCGAAAGTTTATAAATCTGATTTAGTTTTTAAATTTGATCAATTTGTTTCTGCCATGTAGGATTTGGATGTAAAAAAGTAAAATATTAACTTTGCCACATAGGATTTCCGATTGCCATGTCAGCAATCTCGCCAGAATTCTGATCGGAAAGTGGCTTCGTATTGAGTTAATATTGTGATAGTTGGTATCGTTGGCGGTGATTTTTAAAGTTGGGATTATTTTTGTTTCAAAGTTGATACTTGAGATTATTTAGAGTCATTTTCCTAAAAAATATAATTTCATGTAACATATGATGCATATCAAATGAGTTTAAAGCTTATGGTGTAAAATGCGAACGGATGTGGAACTTTAGATCTAGGAAATCAACGGTTAATATAGCATGTGCACCGCAATGACATATGTCCGCATGGAGAGGTCGAACGTACTATATTAACACATGTTGTGGAATGTTCACTAGTACAAAAATGAGATTAAAATACACATTATATACAATGGTTAATTAAACATTGTTGTCTATTTTGGTTATTTATAGGACGGACAACAATTATTTTACCAACCGTTGTCTTTGCAATTTTACAATCATATATGGACAACAGTTATTTTCAAGAGCCGTTGTTAAATATTTAAAAGACGTTTAAAAGACAACGTTAATTATGATTGTTGTCTAATATATTGATTTGGACAATAGTTAAATAAATGCCTGATGTCTATTATTTTGACACGGACAACAGTTAGATAAAAACTCGTCGTCTGTCAAATGCCTTTTTTATACTTGCGGTTTACAGCCGAAGCTTCAATTAGGTCATCATTCTGTGTAGATCAGAGAACGCGAAGTGGGCTTATCTAAGATGGGGAGCATCGATGGCATCATGGAGGAGCTATTGTTTGTCTTCAAGATGTGCAAGGATTTCTCTTGGTTCTCTCTTTCCCAATTTAATTTAATCCTTCTCTTTCGTGCTTCGGCAATCGATTTTCTTTCAATTGTTTGGAAGAAGTTAGGGATTTTTTCCTTTTCAATTTAAATGAACTCTCAATTTTTTGTTTAAAGATGATGGATCGACGACGTCCTGCTAGTTATGGATTCTGATTATATTCAATTCTGAGTACTCTCAATATCATCAATTTTGATTTTTAGTTTAAAGATAATGTTGTCCTCTGAATTTTAATGATATCAAGGCCCATCGAAGATGCGATAACAATATCAAAGGCTCTTTCAAAATTCGTTCAAGACTCAACCGGTAAGCCTCTCTTCTTCTCCTCTGCATAAACCTGATGACATTAGCTTCTAATTGCTATCCAACGCCCATAAAATCCCATTTTTTGGTTAAAAATTAGTTCTCTTTTGTGTACGATTTTCAGGGTTCAAGTACGGTCTCCATGGCTTACAGTCTTCCACATCCATGCCCTTGGCGACACCCCCAATAATCAATCCTTACTCTTTTCACTATTTTTTAAAAGAATTGAGAATCTGATAGTTATGAATTTTGATTGTGATGGGCTTGTTCAAATTGATCTTTAAAAAGACCTCAATTTAATCCATTGAAAAAGATCATGGAGCTCCAATCGATTCCAATTATTGTCTCTTTATTCACAAAGAAAAGAATATGATCAAGCTGGAAACAAAATAAGTTGCAAGAAATATGCTTGATATTCATAACAATTTTAAATTTGTGACAATAATTTAAGAAGGATAAATTTAAGAAACAATGACTAGTATTCGCAAAATGATGGCTACAAGTATTTCTTACAAACACAACTAATAAAATGAGATCAATAAAAAGGAATCTAACAATATGTTCAAACCTAAAAAATGAAGGCAGAACCCATCTCCAATCTCTTGTATCTACAAACCAAAGATAAGAACATGCATCATATGTTGAATCATCTAAAAATTGAAACAGATTGGCAACTCCATGATTTTGCAAGACTACATCGCCTATCCAGAGGAAGCCTTTTTCTTGTGATATTCTAGATCTTATTCCATATAAGTGTGTGTTACTGTGTTTAGCATAACAAGACCATAATTAGCTCATGATCATAAGCTAAAAATAACTTAAGAGCTATGAATAGATCATATAAAAAAAGTCTGGGTTACAACCTATAAGGTGCTTTTAGCTTTGTTGTCTTACACCTAGTTTACTTACTTCTCACTTTATCCACTCGTATTGATGGCACAATAAGGAAAAAAATCAAGGACAAGTGTGAATCAATATGAAATTGTAGTGAGACTAATACTCACCTGATCAAGACCCGAGGGGAGGGAATCAACCACAAAAGTTGGGAACTCGTACAATCGTACATCAAGTCATCAACCTTCCCTTAGTGGAGAATCCTAGCGAACCCTCCCATATCAAATGCATGTAGATCTCGCTGCTGCTCATACCAATAGTACATAATCCTACATTGCCATTTGTTGCAAGGAGCATCAATTTCAGTCAAAGCTACATGGAAAGGCACCTAGCATTTTGCTCCTCCAATTAACCAACATCAAAACACATAAAGACAATATTGCAATTGGAACAAACAATTTCAATATGCAAATTGCAGTCAATTAAGAATTTGTTAGATATAAGGACAACTAGAATTGAACTATCTCTGCATGACAAAGAATTGAAACAAAAAATTGCCAAAATTAACTTACTGTGAGTCTCTAAACAATAATTCAGCAACTCTTGCAAATTTTGTCAACTAAAAACATAGTAAACACACAATTGAGCTAAATTTAATCATACATACATATATGCTTAAACAAAAAAAATTAAATGTTTGAGATAACTATGAAAAACTAAGTACTACTAGAGTTAGCAATAAAATTAACTAGGTCACCCACGTGTCTTCACATTGAAAACAGAACCAAATGGTCACAGGTGCTTCACCGATGTCCTTTTTTTTTAATTTATCAATTAGCAAAGACAATTGTTCTTCTAATATGCATTGTCTCTCTTTTATTTTTTTTATTTTCTTGAAAGGTATAGACAACGGTTATAATTACTTATATATACAACCGTTACAACCATTGTCTATAACGAACCGTTGTGTAAAATGCAACCGTTGTACTTACAAAGACAATGTGCACATATACAACGGTTCCAAATCCGTTGTCTATGGCTAAAAATAACCGTTGTCCGAGGTCCAAAGTGTACTAGTGGTTAGAACTATGAAGTTAACCCTGTTGTTGAAGATTGAATTTGATTGATTCTTGTCCATGCACATTGTCGCTTGATTCTTCTAGTTTGGACCAATATTTATGTTGTTTTTGACCTTAATTTATGTTCTCTCTTCATTGATTTTTGTCTAGTTTTTTTTTTCAGGATTTCATTTTCACAAAAATGGGTTTTGCAAATTTTGGGATTTTGTACTTCGAATTGCATGTTTTTTGTATTCCATAGAGCAATATTTGTTGATTTTACTCAAACTTATGAAGGTTGTGTGTGCTTTGGATTGCAATTTGAAAATTTTGATTGAAAATAGCGGCTAATTAATGGTCAATGCTCGTCTAATTATCCATCACATATCTAATAAAATGCCCAAATGATCAACTCCCTTCTCAAATTACGAATAAAATAAGAGAAATTAATTTCTAACCGATTCAACTAGGTTGCGCGAACGAGTTGGAACAACGCTTTGTCTCTTTCAATAAGAGAAATTAATGTTTTGTAATTTTTAAGTTTAATTTTAAAAAATAAATAAAATACGCATGCACAATTTTAATGAAACGATGAGTATTGGAAATGAGTGGCCAAGGGGGCAAGCTGCACACTGCAGCCTGCAGGTCTTCTTCTTCATTTGTTTTCCATTTCCCCCATGACTTCCTCCATTAACGACACATTACAGGTCCTCTTCTTCATTTTTGTCAATTCTTCTCCAAACTCCTCCTTTCCATTACCATCGCGTCGGATAGTCTTATGGGGGCGGAGTTAAAAAAAAATGATTCCCAGTCTTCTCTGTAAATTTTATGGCTCCTCCCGCCCGATGAGGGGCGGCCGCCCCCGCTCACACCCCTTGGATCCGCCCTTGCATACAGAAGGAGAGAGGGAGGAATAAGAGCCACGAGATGCCTTCCTTAAGAAATGTTAGGCACTTAGTCAAATCAACGGAGGTATTTTCATGTTGAGTTCTCTTTTATGGTAGTATGGATATGGATATGGATATGGATGTATGTATATGTATATGTATATGGATGTGGATATGGATATGGATATGGATATGGATATGGAAGTATGGGTATGGATATGGATAGATTAGTAAAGTAATAATATTATTAAGTAATATTCTAATAATAAATATATTATAATAATTAAAATAAATTTACAAATGTAATTTTCAATTTATTTATTAGTAATGTTATTTTTACTTAAAAACGTTTGGGAATATCTGGGTGGGTCGATTCATCAATTAGTTTTACGTAAAATCCATATAGTTGTGAATGGCCTAAGAGCATCCACAACGGGATGATGTTCAGATGCACCGTGTCAGAAATAATATATAATATGGAACGTGGGAAGTGACCCGATAAATTTCGGTGCATATAATGACTCTCGGACAAAATCAATGCACCTAGGCAAGCGTGTTTCACGTGCGTGCCTTTGAGCAAAACACGCTCATAGTCCATATCTCTAAAGCTCCGCGTTTTGAGCGTTCTCTAGCGGTAAAAAAATTAATGAGAGTGTCACACATTGTGCTTGTAGTGGGCGAGCGTGGCCCGCTCAACGGGCGGCGTGTGACACTTGGGGGAAATTAAATTGGCACTTGGCACTTGGTGGCATTTGGGCAATTTAAACATAAAAAAATTAAATTTTTTTTACCATAATTCATAATATTTATTTATCATTCTATAGACACCAATGTTGTGTATATTTAACTACATTAAATTTAAAAGTATATTTTAGGGTTGTTTATGGTATTTAATTATCCATAAATAAATTATTTATTATTTAAATTATAGGTCCTAGGCTCATAAAGATCATGATAAACCCACGACAAAAAACATTGTATACTTTTTTTGGGGGTGCTTCGCCCCTTAGACCCACATTTCAAAAATTGTGTGGTTCTACCACATTCGGGAACTGTATGGTTCTGCCATATTTCAGAAATTGTGTGGTCCTGCCATATTCATAATTGTGTGGTTTTGTCATATTTCGAAATTGTGTGGTTCTAGAACATTTGGAAATTGTGTAGTTCTTCCACATTTAGAAATTATTTGGTTCTTCCACATTCAGAAATTATGTGGTTACGCTACCTTTGAAAATTTTGAATCTGTTACATAAACCATATTTTACCAAGACTATAAATTAATTTTTCAAGCTCAACACACTCTAACTATTTTTAAAATGTCTGATCTCTTCAAGCTCAACAAGCTCTTCAAGCTCATCTCCCAATAGTTCAACAATGGATAATGAGCTAGAGAGTCTTTGAACCAAATGCGGGCTATTTACGAGTATCTTGAACAAAATTTCAAAAATCGAAGGGTCACACAAAGAAGAAGATCAATAAGAGGAGGCACTCGAGCCCACATTAAAAGGAAGGGAAGTAGGGCACGAACGACTATATAACGATTACTTCTCTGACATGCAACTTATCTGGCCAATGTCTTTCGACGTAGGTTTCAAATGAAGAAGCATGTTTTTATGTGTATTGTTGATCGTCTATCAACCAATAATGAGTACTTTCGGCAGAGGCCATATGTGACACCCTTATACCCTATGACGTATACTTCATAAAACTTATCTCTTATATAAATAGATAAGAAACATATATCAACTATTCACATAAGCACATAGCAAACAATAACAACCATACAAGGTTGCACACATACATTTATGTCGTTACTTCTCATACTAAAACATTTGTCACTCTAACTTCTATTACAACTCATATGTCTAAGATGCAAAATGAGGAGGAGAAGGTTGCATTGAGTTTCAGCCGGCCGACCTATATGAATGTGACCTCTAAAACAGACAAACGTCAGAAAGTTCTAATTGAACCTGAAAAATTATTTTGCGATTTACGTGAGTCACATACTTAGTGAATATAAATCATCATCAATTATTTCACACACAGTCAAGACATATAGTCCATGTACATAAACATACATATTATACATATGTCATATAAGAATTTACTATGCAAATGCTGATGTATCCGATTCATTATTATGTTAACTATTCAAGCCTGAATCTGCCCCGAGTTTCCATTACCGACTCTTTTCCATTACCAACTTTTCCTTTCTTTTTTTTCCATTACCGACTTTTAGGCATCTTAGGCCTCATTTTCTCATATACTATCTCTTAGGCATCTTAGGCCTCATGTATGACCCGTAGGTCTCTTTTGTATACAAATTCAGGGCAAGACAATCACAGGTCCTTTTAATCTCATTGCAATATGCTATGCAATCAAGTGCATTATGTAACCATATAACATATGCCATTTGTTAACATACTTTCCGTGCAAACAACTCTGAAAATTTCAAAGCTATCATATAAAACACATATATCCATATGATTCATATAACACATATATCCATATAGCTTATATAGCACATATATCCATATAGTTCATATAGCACATATATCCATATAGCTCATATAGCACATATATCCATATAGCACAAAGGGTTGAATCTCCGGTCTATATTCACCTGTTCAAGACAATTACTATATTTCTCCCCCTTGTCTCTGACCCCGTTCTATGACTTGTGCTCCTATATATAACCCAAATCAATAAAAAGTCTATTTACTCTTACAAACTTTAACGCCAAATGCAATGAAATGACAGAATGCATTATAACTTCTTGTGCATAAATCCAAATCTTTTAAAACTTGACAACGATAAACTACATATATAGAAGAACATTTTTCTAGTTCAAACCTTTCTGTAAAACTTGATCAAGGGTCTCCATAATATCATTACGAAGCAAAACCTTAAGATTACTCTGAAATCTTTTACCGAATATAAGTCCAATATCGAAAACATCCTTTGAGAGCTATAAATCAACTGATTTTCAAATCAAAATCAATTGTAGATCTAGATATGGAAAAATCAATGAAATCTAGATAAATCATTAACTAATTAAAAACTTACCAAGTTAAGCTTGTATTTCGAGATTAAAACCCGATAGAAGAGATCTTGTACTAGATCCAACAAAAACAACCAACCTTGAGTTTTCTGTTCACTTCTCTCGTTTCTTTCCCTCTGTAGCCTCTCCCATTTTTTTTGTGTTGTACGTAGCTTAGCAAAGTAGACAAGCTCACAAATATAAATATCAATGAGAGAAGTCGATTTAGTTTTAGTAAAATTTCACTTTTCACCCTAAAATCTCCTTTACTACAAACTTTACCATAAATAATTATTAATTAATTTTTAGTTAATATTTTTTTAAAATATAATAAACTTAATTAGAAACCAAACATTACTTTTAAAAATCTACTATATATCATGCCAATATGCTATCCATATGCTTCTAATCTTATATAAATACTGAATGGCGTATGCATTTTGGTCGGAGATGTTACATTTCTCCCCCTCTATAAGAATTTTGTCCCCAAAATTCGCTATCTCTTCATTGACTTTCTTATCTTATCCTCAGTGTCACAAGTTGTTCCCTCTATATATACCATGATTCTTCGAAATCACTTTAACCATCAGAATTTTCCTATTCCTCAACTGTTTGATTATGTAGTCTACTATCATGATCGCTTATCTATGTAGATTAGATTTTCTACAGGATGTATGTCTGAATCTTTTAGCACATGTGACGGATCAGATTGATATCATCGTAATAAACTAAGAAGGAAAACATTATGAATCTGAGCCAAACATCAATGTGTCATCCTGAATGTCAAATGACGTATCTTTACTTTGTTGAACCTGTTAAATAATTTCTGCCAACTTTTCATCTCTTGCTTGTGCATCTTTAATTTTTTGTCTCAGCACTGGCCGAATCTCAGAAGTAGCAATCAATACTCTATATGTGTCAAATTGTAGTCTAGCGTTTAGATCTCACAATGCAATCAAATCTGACAATGAAGTCAGATGCATTTGGCCATCATACTACAAGATTTTTGACTCAAAGCATCTGCTACAACATTAGCCTTTCCTGGATGATACTCGATTGTACAATTATAATCTTGCAGTAGTTCTATCCAACGCCTTTGTCGCATGTTCAACTCTTTTTGGCTCATCAAATACTTCAAACTCTTATGATCTATAAAGATTTGAAATGATTATCCATATAGATAATGTCGCTAAATCTTTAGGAAAAATACTATTGATGCCAACTCTAAATCATGTACAGGATAATAAACTTCATGTGATCGGTACTATCATGATGCATAGGCAGTTACTTTTCCATCCAGCATTAATACATAGTCAAGACTCTGATATGAAACATCAGTGCAAACAACAAATCCTCTTGTACCTGTAATAATTCTCAATATTGCTATTGTAGTATGTCGGGGCTTTAACTCATTAAAGACCTGTTTGTACGCAGAATATCAATGGAATGAAGCATTTTTTCATAGCAATTTAGTAAGTGGTGCAACTATAATGGAGAATCCTTCCACTAATAGTCTGTAGTATCCAACCATACTAAGAAAGATACAAACTTCTGTAACTGTAGTTGATGCTTTTCAGTTTACCACTGCTTCAAACTTTTTAGAATCAATCCTCTATATCTCTTCTAGATACTATATGTCCTAAAAATACCATATGATCCAACCAGAATTCACATTTTCTCAGTTTAGCAAACAACTATTTTTCCCTCAAGACTTGTAGCACGATACACAAATGATTAGCATGTTCCTCTGTACTTTGTGAATACACCAATATGTCATCAATAAAGACGATCAAAAATCTGTCTAGAAAAGATTGAAACACCTTGTTCATCAAAGTCATAAATGTCGTTGTTGCATTAGTCAAACCAAATGGAATTATCAGAAACTCATAATGTCCATATCGACTCCTGAATGTTGTCTTGGTAATATCATCTTTAGCTATCTTTAACAGATGATATCATGATCGAATGTCTATCTTCGAAAATACCTTTGCTCTCTAAAGTTGATCAAATACATCATCTATTCTTGGCAATGGATATTTGTTCTTCACTATCACCTGATTCAACTTTCTGGCATTAATTCCACAATAAACTCTATCTCTCTATCAAGTGGCAATCCTAGAAGATTGTTTGAAAACACATCATGATAATCTTTATCCATTGTACTATCTTCAACATCATCACATTCAACTGTACGGTCTATAACATGGGCCAGATTTGCCTCACATCCCTCTTTGATCATGCGAAAAACCGTTGTTGCAGATATTAAGCAAGTGAGAACCATTTGTCTATCACCGTAGAAAATCAATCTAGATTTCACAAGCGAGTCTATCACTACCTCTTTGGTATAACAATCCACTTTAACATCGTGTCTTGATAGCCAATCCATACCCAATATAACATCAAACTCATATATGAATAACAAGATTAGATCAACTGTTAACTCTACTATATCCACTAATATTATACAATCTCGATATACTGTATGCACCTTTACCAATTCCTCTATACTTTCTCTTTTAATGGTCCATGTATATGAAATGTATGTTCATGTAGTACTATATACGATGCTCTTATAAACAAATTGGCACGGTTGAACCTTCTCTCCTTTATGCATCATGCTCATGAATGCAATTTTAATGTCAATTACATGTACTTATGAATGTATGCCCTTAAAGAATCATATCCTTGCTCTGATACCAAAAACTAGGTGTGACACCCTTATACCCTATGATGTATACTTCATAAAACTTATCTCTTATATAAACAGACAAGAAGCATATATCAATTATTCACATAAGCACATAGCATACAATAACAACCATACAAGGTTGCACACATACATCTTTGTCGTTACTTCTCATACTAAAACATCTATCACTCTAACTTCTATTACAACTCATATGTCTAAGATGCAAAATGAGGAGGAGAAGGTTGCATTGAGCTTTAGCCGGCCGACTTGTATGAATGTGACCTCTAAAAGAGACATACATCAGAAAGTTCTAGTTGAACCTGAAAAATTGTTTTGCGATTTACGTGAGTCGCATACTCAGTGAATATAAACCATCATCAATTATTTCACACAGAGTCAAGACATTTAGTCCATGTACATAAACATACATATTATACATATGTCATATAGGAATTACTATGCAAATGCTGATGTATCCAATTCATTATTTTGTGAACTGTTCAAGCCTGAATCTGCCCCAGGTTTCCATTACCGACTCTTTTCCATTAACGACTTTTTTTTTCCATTACCGACTTTTAGGCATCTTAGGCCTCATTTGCTCATATACCATCTCTTAGGCATCTTAGGCCTCATGTATGACCCGTAGGTCTCTTTTGTATACAAATTCAAGGCAAGACAATCATAGGTCCTTTTAATCTCATTGCAATATGCTATGCAATCAAGTGCATTATGTAACCATATATCGTATGTCATTTGTTAACATACTTTCTGTGCAAACAACTTTGGAAATTTCAGAGCTATCATATAAAACACATATATCCATATGATTCATATAACACATATATCCATATAGCTTATATAACACATATATCCATATAGTTCATATAGTACATATATCCATATAGTTCATATAACACATATATCTATATAGCACAAAGGGTTGAATCTCCGGTCTATATTCACCTGTTCAAGACAATTACTATATTTCTCCCCCTTGTCTTTGACCCCGTTCTATGACTTGTGCTCCTATATATAACCCAAATCAATAAAAAGTCTATTTACTCTTACAAACTTTAACGCCAAATGCAATAAAATGACAGAATGCATTATAACTTCTTGTGCATAAATCCAAATCTTTTAAAACTTGACAACGATAAACTACATATATAGAAGAACATTTTTCTAGTTCAAACCTTTTTGTAAAACTTGATCAAGGGTCTCCATAATATCATTACGAAGCAAAACCTTAAGATTACTCTGAAATCTTTTACCGAATATAAGTCCAATATCGAAAACATCCTTTGAGAGCTATAAATCAACTGATTTTCAAATCAAAATCAATTGTAGATCTAGATATGGAAAAATCAATGAAATCTAGATAAATCATTAACTAATTAAAAACTTACCAAGTTAAGCTTGTATTTCGAGATTAAAACCCGATAGAAGAGATCTTGTACCAGATCCAACAAAAACAACCAACCTTGAGTTTTCTGTTCACTTCTCTCGTTTCTTTCCCTCTGTAGCCTCTCCCATTTTTTTGTGTTCTACGTAGCTTAGCAAAGTAGACAAGCTTACAAATATAAATATCATCGAGAGAAGTCGGTTTAGTTTTAGAAAAAATTTCACTTTTCACCCTAAAATCTCTTTTACTACAAACTTTACCCTGAAATAATTATTAATTAATTTTTAGTTAATTTTTTTTAAAATATAAAAACTTAATTAGAAAATAAATATTACTTTTAAAAACTCACTATATGTCATGCCAATATGCTATCCATATGCTTCTAATCTTATATGAATGCAGAATGACATATGCACTTTGATCGGAGATGTTACACCTTATACGACCGGTAGGCTTGGATTATCGACCTTATGAAAATGTAATGTTGCGCTACGCATGTTGGCGTATGGCATTGTTGTAGATGCTTGTGACGAGTACCTTCATCTTGGGGAGTCCACTGCAAGAGAATGTTTGTACAACTTTGTTGAAGGTGTTATAACTTTCTTTGGCGATGAGTATTTGAGACGACCAAATCCCGAAGACATACAACGCTTATTGAGCGTAGGAGAGTCTCGTGGATTCCCCGGTATGTTGGGTAGCATTGATTGCATGCATTGAAGGTGGAAAAATTGCCCAATGCATGGAAGAGCAGTTTGAGCATGGAGATCATGATGGTCCAATAATTATCCTAGAGGTCGTTGCATCATATAACCTATGGATTTGGCACGCATTCTTTGGGACACCAGGTATGTGCAATGACATTAATGTGCAAATGTGCTTGAACAATCTCCTACTTTTGATGACATTTTTCAAGGTGTAGCTTCAAACATATCCTTTACGGTGAATGACCATGAATACAATAAGGGATATTATCTCACTGATGGTATCTATCCAGCTTGGGCGACATTTGTCAAATCCATTGGCCTCTCTTAGAGCGTAAATCAAAACTATTTGCCAAACGTCAAGAGAGTTGTCGCAAAGATGTGGAAAGGACATTTGGAGTCTTACAAGCTCGATTTCATATTGTTCGCGATCCAACCCGCTCTTGTTATGCATCGTTTATTTGAATAATAATGAGAGCTTGTGTATTTTTACATAATATAACTGTAGAAGATGAAAGACCCGAATTCGAGGCTAATGGATATATGATTCCTCCATATGATGAGCCAGAATGTGAATGATCTAGCTCCAATCGAATATTCTCAACCGATAGGTCAGTTAATATGACCAATTACATCCGGAACAATCTTTAGCTTCGCGATAGGGATACACAACCGGTTGAAGGCAGCCTTGATGGAGCACAATTAGACAACATTTAAGCATGAGTATGAAGAAGATTGACATATTTAACTATTGTATGTTGTTTAATTTATTTATCTCGTGTATTATTTGTTGTGTGTTTTCTTACATTGTTTTTTTTCATGTTGAGATGCACTTTGTTCCAAGCTTTGAATTGCATTATCTATCTAATTATAATGTTCATTTTCTTTAATTTTATATATCAATGTCCGCTTAATTAAGAATAATATAGTATATGAAATTCTTAACAAACCTACAATGACTTAAAACGAAAGCTACGATTAATTAAAAATTTGCGATATAATTTTTATTTATTACACCATTATAATCAAATTACGAACAAAATTATTTATAACGAGGGGTATATATGTAATTTTTATTAGAAAGATGTATACTTATAATTGCATAGGAAGAGAGAAAAAAGTATTGAAAATGGGAAAAGTAGAGGTTAATGGAGTACATGAATTTAGAAATAAATAGTACTCCATCCGTTTCTTTTTATTAGTCGTTTGAGCCTAAAGCACAATAATTAAGAAAAGATCAAATGAACAAAATCCCTTTTTTTTAATAATGGTATATGTCAGAGCTTTTTAATTGACATGTCCATTAAAAAAACGAAACAAAAGTTTTTTTTAATAGATCAGAGAGAGTAAATACTTCATTTTACATGATCCATTAATTAAAAAAAATAAAAGAATCAAAAGTTGAAAGGTTTGCTGATGAAGTAAATAAATGCACGCATTAATACATGTCTTGGAAAGTTGAAAGGTTTGCTTAGTAATTTTTTCTTCTTGATTAGCACAAACGAGCAACGACATCTAATTTACAATATCAGTATTTGGCTCAAACGACTAATAAAAAGAAACGAGAAAAGTAACAAGGTGCATTACACAGAAATAAAAAAAAAGTTAGGATACTTGACACGGTATCAGAGCATGGTTGTGACGCTCTAAGTGAGCAAATCCAAAAGTGGATTCGGCCATTCGATACTCTAGGGGTGTGTTTGGATTACATTAGTTTAAAGTTTATAGAGCACTTTACTATTTTTTTACTATTTTATTGTTAAGGTGTGTTTGTGTGATAATATATTTAAAAGCTTATTTTATCTTTTTTCATAGGAAATTGAGCCATACTACTCATATTTGGGAAAAAAATATTTTTTTCTTTTTTCATAGGGAGTTGAGCTCTCATTATTCAAATTTGAAAAAATTTAAATGTAAACATTATCCAAACACTACTTAACAATTAAATATTAAAAAATAACTAAAATGCTTTATAAATCATAAACTCATGTAATCCAAACAAACCCTAGTTGTTCGAAAAAAATCATCTTCTAGACCCGGTCCATTCGAACCGGATTGTTATTTTATCGCCTAGTCCGCTTCTTTAAACGAAAACAGGGGGTGGAAATCGGGCGCCACTTCAAAACTTTCTAATATTTCCCGCCATACCAAGCAGCCCGCCTTCCACCACCGCCAACGCCAACCTCAAGATTAGGGCTCCAAAATTCATTTTTTTTCAGATCCACAAAAGCTCAAATTGTCCACCTCTCTCTGCCCCTCTCTTGATTTCTGCTCAGTGATCTTCAATGGCGGCCTTCGATTACCAGTCTATTTTCCAGGACATCAGATCCAGAGAGCTCAATGGCTGGAAAGGTAAACCTTCTCTTCTCCTTCACCTTCTATACCTTCCTCACATTCGTGCTGAGTTTGACGATTTGGCCCTTTTCAGCGAGAAAAAGACCTCTTTTCTGGGATGAATTCTCAGCTCAAAATGAGCCGACCAACCAAGCTGTGACTGTCGGCCAAGGAAGCGGTGAGGTTCCACCGCTGGCCGTTTCGTTTTGCAAGGTATAGCGAATTCAAGTTTTTTTTTCTTTTTATATACGGAGTACAGAAATTATTAATTGGTTGGATTTGGGATGTAAATTTATGCGTCTGATGTGCTGAACTATGATTTCAGACGATTAAGAATTCGCATATTTTGGCTGTATCGGATGAGGAAGGATTCGTGAGCTTGTTTAACACACGTTACAAGTTCTCCCCTCTGGTGACTTCCCATGAAAATGCAGGTTTGGCTTAACGGAGATTTCTTCTTTAGGGTTTATTTTCAAATTGATATTCAGCTGATTGATTGTTTTTATTTTTCTTCTGGTTTCAGAAAAAGCCAGGGTTTTGAATTGGTTCGCTCATGATAATGCCATTTTTGACATATGCTGGATCAAGGTTAGCCAAACTAATTCTGATTTATTGTGTATGCTGAATGGGGTGTGGTTTTGCTTCTGTTCCTTTTCCTAATGAATTTTGATGCGATATTTAAGGCTGCATAAGTTCAAATGACAACTTGTTATATTAAAAAAGACAGAAGTAACAGGAATAATAAGTTTAGAACTTTCTGGGAGAAGGGTGGTTCATGAAATGTTTAATACATGTGATTGATTTGGTAAATGTCCCAGTGCATACGAGATAGATTGTCATAATAAGCAGGTTCCAATTACTTGATCATATCTGTTCATATGAGCAACCCCTGTTGTTTTAAACTGTATAACTTGCATATTATTAGAATTTCTTAGACAAAATCCTAAGTATTTTGCTGCAGACCATGATGGCTAGTCATCACTATAGGTTTTGTATGTATATGTTTAATCATGCCTTAAATTTATTTAGAGTGGTCTTTACAAGAGCTAAGTTGGAGTTCTTTTGCAGGATGACAACAATATACTGACAGCTTCTGGTGATCAGACTGTAAGTAACTTGACTCCATAGCTACCAGTATAATTTACTGATGAATAAAGAGCAAGCTTATTGGATTGCTGAAAAAGTTTAGTCCTAATGCTTAAGCAGATAAAAATAAAAAAATTTCCTCCTTTAATCATATTTTTCCTTATCATGGTTGAAGTGAACAAATTATGATTTGTAATTGTAAGGTTTTATGTTTAAAAATTTTAGTTCATGTTTCAACATGCAATCATTTAAGCTTTTTTTTATGTGTAAGGATAAAAGGACATGAAAAATATAGTGTAACAGCCGGCCCTGAAGAGTGTCATACATATAAAAAACAGGAGGTCAAATGAGCCAATAAGCATGCAAATTAATTGACCAGATAAAAAAGGTTAGCTATTAACTATTTCTGTTTTTTACTTCTGCCAGATGAAGATGTGGGATGTGCAGCAAAAGAAATGCACAGGCGTCTTGACAGGACATACCGGGAGTATAAAATCCATGTGTTCACATCCTACAAATTCTGGTAGGTTGTTTTTCTGTTTCTCCTCTCCTTCATGCATCATGTTGCAATTTATTTATGCATTAGTAACTATGTTCTGATTTACTTGCTTGTTGAATAGATCTAGTTGTTTCTGGTTCGAGAGACGGGTCCTTTGCAGTATGGGATTTACGATGCAAGGCTGGCCGTGACCAGAATAGTATAAAGTAAGCTTTACTATATTTCTTACAAAAAAATCAATTACCGGGCGGTGTGTCTTCAGGTGTTCTAATTGACTGATTCATGTTTATGATGAAACGTTTTTGTATTAATAGCTCAACTGGAGTAGTCAATGGAGCACACGCATCAGCAAAGGGAAAGCGAGTCAGGCATTGCAAGGTTTGTATTCTGGATGGATCTTTTTTTTCAGCTCATTCTTCTGTGCCATTATTAACTTCTGTCTTCTCAGGCTGCCTCCATGAGCATCACATCAGTAATGTACCTCAAAGACGAAGTTTCAATTGCTACAGCAGGAGCAGTTGACAGGTATTCATATAAAACAGTTAACTTGTGCGGTTAAAGTAAATCATGTGTAGTTATGTTAATTTGGTTATGTTTTCATGTATTGGTCCAATCTAGCATTGTAAAGTTTTGGGACATGAGAAATCTCAAAGCCCAAATAACTCAAACATGCCCTTATCCAGAGTCAGCGAAAGCACCGGTTAGTTAAAATTATTATCAGTACTATGTAATTCTTATAGTCAGTTTTGTACAAGCCTTTTTAGTTGAACAGCAAAGACAAAAGTGCAACAACACATTTGCTATTCCAGATTCATGACTTGGCTTAATGAATGTTCATACAATATATTATTCACTTGTTTTTTTTTTCAAATTTTAAAATTTTCTCCAGAAGGGAAGATTGCACGGTATAACTAGCCTTTCCCAAGATCTAAATGGAGTGCTTCTCTCAGCTTCTTGCAGAGACAACAGGTACTGAAATTCCAAGAGCTCTTAATTTTATCTTCAGGCTGTATAATTTGATTATCCATATCATTTGTGGGATTAAGCATCCTTTTTTCTTATGTCTCCACTTGAATAGGACCTAGATTTCCCTTGTGATCTTGTATTTGTACTGATATATTATTTGTTTCAGGATATACTTGTACAATGTGCTTCGGTTAGATAAGGGTCCTGTAAGTTCCTTCTCGGGCTGCCAAATAGAATCATTTTTTGTAAAGGTAAGCATCAAACTTGATTAGTCTAATTAACAACATATATTCACTTTCATTTTCCCCTCGTGCTTTCATATAATAATTTGAACACGAATTATTTGCAGTCTGTCATTAGTCCTGATGCATCGCACTTGCTTAGTGGTTCGAGCGATGGAAATGCCTACATATGGCAGGTTAAAATCTTTACTTTCTTGTCTACTTTCCTAGCACACTTGCCTGATAATATTTTATAAAGCCTTCTTAAATCTCATTTTCATACAAAATTTATACTGGAACCAGGTGGGCAGACCTGATGCAGATCCTCTTGTGCTGGAATCCCATGATGGGGAAGTTACTTCAGTTGATTGGTAAGAAAATCTTTTCTGAGTAAACATTACATAGCATTTTTCACCCAGACAATTGTAATGATTCTCAAGGTCTCTTCCCTGTGCAGGTGCCTACATGATTCAGAAAAGTTTGCCACATCTTCAGATGACTTGACAGTAAGCAAAAACCAAACCTAAGAGCATCAGAACATTTACCTTCATTTTCCAAATATCTAGACAAGCTCAAATCTTATTTCGTGTTTTAGGTTCGATTTTGGAACACCCGAAACAATTGCTTACCGCCGCCAAGATCTTTCTCCAGGAGACGAATAATGGCACTTCCTAGATCTGAAGTCAGAAAGCTGAACCCAGAAATTCAAAAGGCTGATGTTTTAGAAAGTCCAAGTAAAAGCAGCTCTGGTCCTTGTAATGAAAACCCACCTCAGCCTGCAGAAATGCAAGAGATGAACACACCAGAATCTCACAAGAGAAAGCAGTTGATCTTCAACATCAAGGAAAATATTAACAAGACCCCAGAATCAGCAATTAGAAGCCCTTCTTCTGTTCTCCAGCCTCCTTTATCCATCAAGAAAAGAACAATCAAAGATTACTTCCTAGGATCTTCATGAAAGAGAGGAGAGGAAACTGCAGCACTAATCCACAAATGCACATAAATCCCATTTTAGTAGCAGTCAAGTAAGCATCTTCTAATCTTCCTAGCCATTTATGATTAAAATTTTGGAAGTTACCATTTAGCAATGCTTATACAGCAGGATTAATGGAAAAAACCTTGTTTTGCAGGTTTTGAATGCTAGGGAATGTACAGCAAGGAAACACTTTTGAAGTGTGATTTCTCTTTAATCAAAATTGAGATTGTAGTAAGCGGGAAGTTCACCAATTGCTGTTTTTGGCATCTTTTGATTGGATTTGCTTGGAGCTATTGCAATTATAGAACATTGCACTACTGGGGGCAATTACTACATTAATAGATGTTTTCATAATACTTTTGAGTGCTCCACTAGAAAAAATTGGGTAAACGTGACGTGTATACATTGTTGAATGCACTAATTTTTGCTTGGTTAGCTTCTGCTGTTGCAAATGAAGTAGTTATTAGATTCCTATTTCTACATATCAATGCTTGGTTAGCTTCTGCTGTTGCAAATGAAGTAGTTATTAGATTCCTATTTCTACATATCAAAACAAGTTTGTAATTTTAAGTCGAAAATTGCTTGCAAGATTTATCAAACATGACCCAGAACCAGATGAACAAAAAATTGAGCTGTGAATTTCATATGAGGATACTGCCAAGATATGGCAACTGGCAAGTGGCAAGCCATCTCTAGAACCCATTCAACACCGAAACCTGTTGGTCATGCAAGCACCTACAAACTACACGTGTCATACACGTGGCACATCCCATTTGATTTCTCACATCTACATATTCTCCCATTGGAATCAACCCTCAATCAAATCTTGAGTTCTTCAATTCACCTAAACCTCCACCACCAAATCAATCAACCATGGCCGACTACACTCCCAGCCGCCCCCAGCACCAGCTCCAAGTCCACCCGCAACCCGGGGCCTCCCCCCTCACCCGGCTCGGCCACAACACCGGGTCGCCGTCCACCTCCCAAGTGGTGGCGGTAGCAACGCTGCTCCCGATAAGCGGGACCCTCCTAGCATTAGCAGGGCTCACCCTCGTCGGAACCCTGATCGGGATGGCGGTGGCCATCCCGCTTTTCCTCCTCTTCAGCCCGGTTTTGGTCCCGGCCGCCCTCGGGATCGCGGTGGCCGTGGGGGCGTTGCTGGCGTCCGGGGCGCTCGGAGTGGCGGGGACGTGCTCGATGTCGCGGGCACTGGAGTGCATGCGAGGGCAGCTGCCGGACGCCAGGAGGAGGGTGGCGGACATGGCGGCGTATGGTGGGGAGAAGACGGAGGAGGCTGGCCGGACCATTGAGAAGAAGGCTCATGAGAGTGGCGTCACCAAGGCTTCAAAGTGAGACAGCTCGATCGATATAGCTTGGTTTGATCTGTAATTCTGTATGCATGCATGATGCATGTGTGAGATTTCAGGTTTTATCATAGAGGGTTGGTTACGTTGGTGTGTTTTGAGAGTTCTAAGTGTTTTCCTATGTTTGGATTTATGTTTTGAATAATTGTTGTAATGCATGTCCTTTTTAAGTTTTAACCAACCAACTTAAATTGACTAAAAAAACTGACAAACTGGATCAGCTAGTGTTTGCGGCAAATCATCAGCAAGAGTACATTTCAACATGTAATTTATGAAGTTTGAGAGGAAATTATGAAAGGTCGACTCTAAAACTTTGTTTACAAATCGAGGAAGATTTGCTCGTATTTGTGTTGAGGTGGATCTTGAAAAGCCGCTCAAGGGTTCAGTGTGTATCAACGGGGACAGATTCTTGATCGAATACGAAGGACTCCCAGCGATATGTTTTGGGTGTGGCCGGTTTGGCCATGTCAAGTCAAGTTGTTTGTTCCGTCCACCGGAAAAACCTACCCCTTCGGAAAGGGATAGTGTGAAGTCTAAACCTTCAGATGAAAGCTAGTCCGGTTAACGCTATTGGCAGTGTGGGGAACGATACATGAACGTCTATCGATAAGCATATCCCAGCTGTCGACAATCAACCCTCCACCGATGACATGTCTTCTAACGGTCTTGGCAAGGGGACCTACAATGCTTGGATGAAGGTTGTGAAAGGAAGGTTGTTTCGAAAGGAAACACGAACAATCAGAAAGCTAACGCCAATCGGAAAGTTTCCCAAAAAGAGGAGAAGAGTGTTCCTGGGAGAGGGAAAGAAAAGATATTGCCAAATCTCCGGCCGCTTTTCCCGAAAATTAACAGATTCGGCGCTCTAACCATTGATGAAGAAAGCAAAGGAGGAAATAAAATATGGGTGACAAAAGAGAAATCTACGGGATCGAAAAAGGAAGCTAAGGAAAAGGATAATATGATCTTTAAAGGTGCGGAAAGTTCGACGGTAATTCAGGGATTAATTTCCAAGTTGGATTAAATGGAGGAAATAACAAAGAATCAAATGGCCTACGGGAATCAAATGTGGCCCAAAACTCAACTGGGTCGTCGAGTGCTGGGGTAGTCCAACATATGTCGAAAAGTAACAATGTAGAGAAACCAACTCAGTCAGAGTTTAGTACAATGTTTACTAATGGGCTGTATCGACCCAAGCCCAACAACAATGGGAAGAGGTCCATTAAAATTTGACGAAAAAGGGGATTTTCACACTGGATCATGATTGCAATTCCAAGCCCATTGGATCGGAGGGAGCTTTCAAAGAAATATGTGGGAAAATTAAGGCTGAGGACTTCCATTGATGGTTTAATTTCTAAATATGTGAGGGCCATGCATCCAAACTCGGAAAACTTACCTTTCGATTCCACCAAATGTAATATCCGCTCTTTTAATAAAGGGAAATTACTCTAATTATTTCGACTTAGTAATAAGTGAAAAGGTTACACTTGATTTAGTTCCGCTATAAATGAATAAAACTTGCAAAAATAAGATTTATTCTTATAAATGAATTATTGGCAAGTTTAATTGTGTTTAGCGGAAAATTTATTTTTTTTAAAAATTAAAGTGTAACAAAATAAATGTTGGGTACATTTTAAAGGTAAATAATAGGAAGTTTATTTCTAGTGAAAAGGGAAAATAATTTAATTTGTTTTCCTTTTCTTTTACTCTTTCTCTTCCTCCTCTATGTCGTTTTCCTCTGCTCGGATAAACTTCAACTGATTGCTCGGCCAAAACCCAATGATGGGCGCCGAATTCTTCGATCCTCATCATGCTCAGACCGGACGACACCTAGTAAGGCTACTACCCTAGCCTTGTTGTTGGATGCCACCTCCACTTCCTCTGTTTTGGTCGACACCGCTGGCTTGCCGTAAGAGCAACTTCGTGGCTTCATTATAGCTCTAACATGGCATGATGAACACATAATGGAACGAGGATGAGTCCTGGTATTCATATAAAGGGAAGATTGAGGCTGAATCTTTGGGGAATTTTCGATTTTGGCCATACGAAAGCAAATCTCTGTTTTCGACCTAGTTAGTTCGAGTTCTTCAAACCTTGATATCTCTCTCGTTTCTCAACCAAAATTGACGATTCAAAGCTCAAATTACCATGTTAATGTCCTCTACAAAAGCCCCATAAGATTTGAAAGCAATTGATAAAGAATCGGGCTCAAAAAGGGTGATTTTCGAATCTGGACTGAACATTTCCCAGATTTGAACGTTGGTGACGAGCCATATTGGAAGGCTTCGTGCACCTTACTCCGACCACCAACGCATCCACCGCTAGAAGCCCATGAACAGGCCTTCACGACCAGTTTTTCTGCTGGTTTATGTTTGCCCGGAAAATTCAGCATCGACGAGTCAAGTTTGTGGGCTTCGTGGTCGACATTCCGGCCACCAAATCTGTCGGAAACTGCCGATAGTAAATAGAGGTGATGTCGTAGATGCTTCTATCGCTGCCCTCTTCGCCTCCCCGTCCCTGGTGTCGCCTCCACGGGTCGGTTAACAGGAGCTTGCGACCAGCTTTGGTACTGGGTTTTTGCGCCCAGAATTTCAGCCTTTGCAAGTGATTTTTGTCGCCTTCGTTCGCCGTCTTCCCTCAATGAATGAAAGATCCGTTGCCAACAGTAAAAAGAGGGTAATGAGGACTTCCAACTGTCGCTTGAATCACCCCAAACGGATAACAAACGAAGTCGCTAGACATCGACGAAGTTGGTTCGTCGCTCACTGTTTTTCCGGGTCTTTATATGAATTTAAGTGAAAAGAAAAGAGGAAGAAAAAGGGAAAGGTGTTTGGACCCGGGTTTGCCTCGGTATGCGTGCCATGGGTTCCGATGAAGCATCTTGAGTCACATGTTGCCTCGTTTCGCGTGTTGCATCGTTTTACGTGCCACCTCGATTTGCGTGCAAGTAAATCCCGAAACCGTATCGCTAGGTAATTTTCTTCTTTCGAGCTTGACTTATATTATAGAATTATTTTAGGATAAGATCATTCAAGGTTGGATTTTCGTATTAATTCTCGTAAAGCGTGATTTATCGAATTGGTTAAGTTATAAAGCCGGATTAAGTCAAGCAAGTGTTTGACAAATTATTATAAGGACCTTTCGGTTCCGCTTTGCTAATTAAATTTATGGTTTTTATAATCTTGATGTTGATACGGTCCCACAGGTTCAAACCGCTCGTGAAACGGACGTCCGGATCTTCCGTTATAGCGAATACAAGTTTTGGTTACCGATTGGCAGGTAAAGGACTTCGGTGAATTACTCGGGATTCGTTGTTAATCTGTTTGATCCGAAATTTGGTAACCTTTAAGAACTATTACTGAGGAACACTTTTTGTTTAGAAAGTTGTTTCAAAAGTGAAGCGGATAAGTAGTTATAATTCCGCCAAGATGGCTCCTTTAAGCATGATAACTAAGGATTTATTATATATCGATCTTCGGAAATTAAATCGTTTATCGATTAGGAAGTTGTAGTAGTTGAGAATACAACTAAGAATTGTTTCTGTGAGCTCGTTGCTGAGAAATCCTTTTGTTATATTTGTCAGAAGGATGATAAAGATTACTGTTGGAATTGCTAAGGACGTTGAGCACGCCTTCTAAGGCAAGTGGACGATTCTCTCTTGCGTTATGGTTATTAATAAGGAATTGAATTCCAGTTGATCCTCATGTTGGAAATAATTTGTATGTTGAATAAAGTTTGATAGGTTGTTATTTTGTTAGCAATAACGACCATGTCGTTATTGCGGTTTTTGCGCTAGAAATGAACTTAAGGTCCGTTGTATGATTAGCTGTCTCATGCCGAGACATTGTTGTGAAATAAGATGGTAGAGATGGGAGTTTAGACTCCAAGACATCTCTTTAGTGGTCCTGTGCTGAAACACTGTTACAAAATAGGTTGTACAGGGGTAGGAGTCGAGTCTCCAATGACCTCTTTATAACAAAATCTGTATTGAGGGGTGTAGCTTGCTAGCGTATCCCAATATTTGGAGTCATGACTCATGTCACGCTTCACGTTGAAGGAAGACAATGGTGCACTCTAGCTAAGTGCAAATGACACTCGGTTGTTGGCCGAGCATGTATAAATGATCATGGATGAAACAGGCCCTCTGATCTCGGTTGTTGGCCGAATCTCGATTGTTGGCCGAGCATGTATAAATGATCATGGATGAAACAGGCCCTCTGATCTCGGTTGTTGGCCGAACTATGTAAAAACTATTATATGGTGCGAGTGCACAGTTTGAAAGTAATGAAAGATTGGTGCGTTAGGTACATTAAAGTACCAAAATGGTTAGTCCATTTGATAACCATTCTTGCTCCTGATTAAGAATGATTCTTAATCAAACTTTGATTAAGTTAAGTTGTTTAGTCTTTGAAGACGATGGTGAATGTTGAGTGGTTAGTATAAGTTTCCACTAATCATTTATGCTTCTTAAAGAAACCACAAGCGGTGGTGTTCTCTCTCTTGATTATGCGAGTCTCCTTCTTATTCTCTATAAGACCGCTAACTGTTGGATCATAATCCGAGTCTATTAGGATTTTGGATGCCAATATGTTTAGTTACAACCATAAAAATCAAGTTAGATTCTCCGCTTGCTAGTCTATCATTAGACTAACCCGTCCATCTTCTTTTCTTTTATATGGTCGGTTGGTGTCCACCGTTGTATACGATACATCAGGTTCATCTTGGAAGTTGTCTCAAGAGGCGGATTCAGATGTTTGAAGCTTCAGAAGTTGAAGAAAGGTTTCCAATGGCTATATTTGAGTGAAGATCATGGTTGAACTACTTCAAAGTGAAGCTGAGTTTCAGAAATAAGAACTCAAGGAAGACTTGATGAAGATTTTGTTCAATTAGAAGGTTGTTATGTTTATTTAATCTTTCTGGGTTAAGGTTTGTATAAGACCAATTGTATTTATTCCGCTGTAATGTTTCTTTTAGTTTGTTCAGTCAATTTAAAGCCTTGGGTAGCTTCGGTTTAGTCTTAATCGGGGTTACTGGTGGTGATACCTCCAGGGTAAGTAAGGGGGTGTTACACCAAATCTTTAGAGACAGATAATCGTGCAATGGGAAATCCTCCGAAAACGCCTGACGCCATGGGAATTGAGAAAAACATGGACTCGATTGTTTCTCATCAAAGTCAGATCAGCCCTATGGGCATCGATGACTTTGGTATGGCAGAGAGTGATATGGCTAAGGGCCTTCTATTCCCTTCTGTTCCCCTTTACTTTTATTTTAAGTTTTCCATGATGAACGTCTTATTCTGGAATTGCTTTGGTGCAGGTAAATCTAGTTTTCGAAGAGCTATTCGCTACATGTGTAGGAATCACAAAGTCGACGTCTTTGCCCTCTTTCGAACACGCGTTTCAAGGGATAGAGCACATTCGATATGTGAACGGATGACTAATTTCGACTTATCTAATTGCATCCGTGTTGAAGATGTGGGTTTCGCTGGAGGTATCTGGTTGTTTTGGAAGAATGATGTTGTTCAGCTCAACGTGGTGGAATTAAAAAGAAACTATATCCATGCTACCTATGTTGATTCCGGAAAGTTGCATCATATTTTTGTGGTCTACGGTCCGCCAACAGATAAAAGATAGGAACCGTTTTGGAATGACCTCAATAATGCAGTCAAAAGAGTTTTAGGTCCTCTCATAATAGGAGGAGACTTCGATTGTATTTTATATAGCCATGAGCGTAAAGGGGGATCTGGTAGTCTTCATACCGATTCTGCTATCTTCAACGACTAGAAAAACAAGTTGAATTTGGTGGACTTAGAATTTTGTGGTCCTAGTTTTACCTGGTCTCGTCGCCTTTCTCCAAATACGGTAGTGTTCAAAAGGCTTGATCGGCTCGTTACCATAAAAAACACGCTAAAGGATTTACATGATCATGCAAGTAATTACCATCAAAGAACTACTAAGACAAGGGTATCATCCGTCTTAATTTTTAATTTGATTTTTCAATTTTTTCAATTTTTTCTTCATTTTTTTCACATTTAAGGAAAGCAACTAAAACAACTTTGAACCAACAAGAAAAACATCAAAGCAAGACATGAAAAACACACAAACAAGACAAGAGTTTTCTTTTCTCCCTTAATACTTAAATCTACTAGTGTCCCCACTGTAAGGAACACATAAAAACGAAGAAAGAAAAGGGAAAAGAAAACGAACTCACAAGCTAACTTTGAAGCGGCCGTGAAAACATCCTTGGACAACCTTGAAGAGAGAGCGGATCAATGATACTCAGGCGGAGGAAAGTGGTGCTCCATGTTATGCATGAACTTAGTGGTAGTTTTCCAACGCCCATTACTCGTTTCCCAACGATCCTCGGACGTCCTCCAACGAGACTCGGCCGTCCTATGCCTCTGCTCATCAATCTTCCGCTGAGCCTCATAAGATTCTTGAAACTGGGCCATCCTTTCATACATCTGGTGCTGACCCATGAGCAGCATGTCCATCCTCTGAACCATGTCATTCGCCTTGTAATATCCGCGATATTCCAAGGTTTTTGAAACCGATTATAATATAATCTTTATTTTTATAATCTTTTTTCTCTATATAAAAGAGAATTTCTAAATATTAATAACCCTTATTTTCTCTTTAAAAAGAGATTCTTACGTAAATTAAATAAAATAAAATTTAAGAAGGCATTATAAGGGTTATGAAGAGATGAAAATATTAAATGGAAATAATGCATTATAAATCTCGAATTATTATTAAATAAAATGAAGTACAACAAGGCATTAAAAATACATTGCAAGTTTAGTAAAAAGAATGCAAGAGCCGGGACTTGAACCCGAGACCTCTTGCAACCCATCTCACAAGCCCAACCCGAGACCTCTTACTCATTCACCCCACCCTTTTTATTTTATATCAAATAATTCACCTTCTTCTTCTTAGAGACATCAGATTGATGTCTGATGTGATTGACGTAAATTTGAATTGAGCCATTGCATGCTCTTCTTCCACCTCTTTGCTTGCAAGACTCCATTAGTACATCACCATTGCATCACCGTTCAACTAGCACAACTTTGGCCAATGATGGAGCACCCTCCCTTCCTCCATTGGTCCATCACCATAGCTATGGATCATTAATCTTGCAAGGTTTGCCTATAAAAAGGGCCTCCATCTTCTCCTAACACCCACAGATTCATCCTTCTCTTCTTCCTCTTAGAGAATTGCTCTCAATTTGTTCAAAAATCAGCCCCTTTCAATTCAAGTTCTTCCATTCAAAGCCCTCCAAAAAGCCTTCTTCTCTCCCTTGTGTGCACTGCCGACGTCGCCCCTGCCCCCGCCTGCCACCGGAGCGCCGCCCGACGTCCTCTGTGCGCCGCCACTGCCCCGCCGGAGCCCCTGGTGCCCCCGCTTGTCTCCCCCGCCTGTCTCCGCTACCGTGTTGTCCATGATGAACATGGGGGTCGGTAGCGGGGTCATACAACATGATACCGAGCTCCTATGGCTCATTAATGTGGCATCCAACTTGCGCCACTCCCTCGGTACCAAACCCATATGGCTCGTTATCGAGCTCTTGTGCAGCATTATCATGGGGCTCATCGTCCCTCTGAAATCGTGATGCCTTCTTTCTCAATGAGAGCTTAGCCTCGGGACCTGGTGTGAGAGGAAAGGGCCTAGAAGTCCAAGTCGTGTACCAAGGAGCTCTAGCTTTTCCGAGGTCACTGCCACTTGTTGCTCGTCGACCGTCGTCTCAAGCAATCCACCATTTTTCTTGAGTATCCCTACCGACGCCCAATAGGTGGTGTCCAACATCTGAGGTGGTGTCCCCGCGTTGTAACTAGAGAGGTCAACCTCGCATGCCTGAGCAAGCCGGGTAACCATGCCTCCAACGAAGACTTCCACAGACCTTACCCCGACAGCCGCCACATGCTTGAGCCATTCATACCCCAAATTCATAGATGGGGATCCTTGAACAACATGGTGCGGAGGCACCCCACCTCCTTTCTTGTAGTCCTTGAAAGCTCCCTCTTGACCCAATTTGTACATCCTAAAATCCGCAAGATAATATGGAAGAGTGTTTTGAAGGATGAGTGAAAAGAAAGAAAGAAAAGGGCATTAATGAGACGTACCTTGAGTCGGTTTCGGGTTATCCGAAAAATTTCTATAGGGTCGGTACCGACCCTATGGGGTCGTTACACCGGCCCACTTGTATCACTTATATACAGTTATACGGAAAGAAAGAGTGAACCTTTGTAACTTTGTAACTTCAAAGATCACCTGCAAGTAACACTAAACAGAGGACTACAGGAGCTCAAGCTTCACTCTTTCCGGCATGGACTCCTACGCTCCTCTTCTCGAACGTACTAGGCTTCCTCAGCCATCTCTTCAACGCTTCGCCGTCTCCCAAATCTTCGACAAGCTCCGATCCGCCCCACCCCATCTCGGCCCGGATTCCGACCCGGGAAGAGAATCCATCACTCACTGCCTCCACTCTTCCTCCCCTGCCGTCGTCGATCAATCCGTTCGCGAAATCTGCAAGCTCGTCAGGTGCTCCAGTTTGGACCTCTCCCGCGGCCTATTGGAGCTTCAGTCTGCTCTCGAAGGCTCCGACACGCGCTTCGTCGATGTGTTCGTCAAGGGCATCGGGTTTCTTGTTCGGTTAGGGTTCCGGCAGAGACGGAGCAGTGGGATTGGCTGGGAATTTGAGGCCACCGAGCGCCACCCGTTTGTTAAGGTGAGTAGTGGGAGTCTGGGAGATCGAATTGGGGGCTCCTATGATTCCTATTTTGTGGCAATTTTGCTCGTGGGACTTTTTTTATCTTGGTTGTGGATTATGAACCTTGGGCTAAGCATCTTTTTCATAGGTTATGTTGTAAATTAAGTTCTTCTTATGCAGTGCTCAGCACTATAATGAGTTCCTTGACAATGTAGGTCTTCGAGGGGCTTTGATCCACTATAGTTTCATAATAACAACTTTATTTGGCCAAAGAAGGGTGAAATTTATCTATGCCTGCTGAGAAAAGATCAATGATCAAGGAATAGAATATTGGGCTTAGGGTTTAATTTTTCAGATTGTTTTAGTGTTGACTGTTTATGTTTGTTAGGGTTTCGGTTTGTCTTTATATGGTCAGGTTTTAATGTGTTGAAATGTAAATAAGGTTTAGAAGTTCAATGTTCATATGGTTTAGGATTTGTGAGTAGGGTCCTAGGAATAAAAAAATGCAGTTAATGAATATGTAATCGGTAAGTATTGCTCATTTTTTCTTAAAAGGTCAAGGCAAGCTCAAATCCCTGAAGGATAATTTTGTAACTAGTAATTATAAGTTTGTTTCGAAATAATATACCTATGAAGGTTTCAAGTACTCCTAGAATGGCTGGTAAGTGGTGTGACAATGATACATTTCTTCTTCTACTTGTTAGGGTGGGGTTGCTGCGGTGGTGCTGCATTGCAAATAGCAGGAAGTGTCAATTACACTATTGAGTCAATAGTGTTAATTTATTATCTTGACTTGACATGTACACTTGTGCATGGATGCCTTCTAATGGAAGGACATCATAGCAGTTGAAACAGTTGGGTGGTTATGCAGCATGATTCTATGAATTGGACTTTTATACAACGTTTTGCTCATTGTGATTGCCATCTCACTGCAGGTTCTTTCATGCCGAACAGAGGTTCAAAATGAACTCATACGACAAGTTGCATTGTTTATAGCTCAGAGTAAACAATATGGAATGGTGGAAGTTTGTACATTCTTGAAACCATTATTGGAATTTTCTGTACTAAGGATGCCCTTCTCGGATTCATCTTCAGCTTCTTTTCTGAGGCTTTTAGTATTATCCCTAGCATCACTTTGTTGCTCTTTCCCATCCGAGTCGATGCCAATGTTCAACCTTCTGATTTTTACCCTTCGATATCTTCAGTGTAAAAGTGATGAGGTTAGTTAATCTTTGGTAAATAAAATTTTTCCGCCTCAGGCTCATAGCTAGTGATTTAGTTCCTGTTATGTAGTATACAAAGCTGTTCTTTTTGTCTTATAGTTTATGCTTATTCACAGGATTTTAAGGATCTCTGTACTCTTATAGAATATCTGGTCGATTCTCATGTCATTGTTATGAGGAATCTGTTCAGGATGGGATTGGTATGATTTCATTCTTCTCTTTCTGTGAATTTTTTTTTTCACTCTTGTGAATTCACTGTACTTGTCTTGTTCTGAACTCTACTTTATTAACCGTTCATATCCAATCCTTTCTCCAAAATATTCTGGTGATTGATGACTATCATCTATTAGACAGTTAAAGAGGCACAATTGAGCGGGATCAAATTGCTTGGGGCCCTTCTTTCACTGTGTTCAGATTTCGAGAAGCCATTTGTCAGTGAACCCATTATTAACCTTTCACGACGTTTACTGGGTGTCCAAAAAGAGCTTGACATGCCCTACCTGCAAGAGTTATCATCACCTGTTCTTTCCCTTTTTGTTATTCTCAATAAGCTGGAGCTTGAGCATGAACAAGTATCCATGTTAAATCTCCTTGCACTTTTATTCAATTGGAGAATTAAAGATGGTATGATCACTTGTTCCTTTTAATTATGAATCATCCTCTCTCTCTCCCCCCCCCCCCCCCCCCCCTCCGGTGTCGTTTTCCTTGTTTTTGGTCTTAAGGCCTTTTTTTACACACCCTCTCGATTTTAGGTCGGGGGAAGGGTGGATACATCCTGGCCTCCCAGATCCTGCCCGAGGCAGGTTCACACTGGGTTGTTGTTGTTGTTGTAGTTGTAGTATTAGGAGTAACTGTCTTCTAACAATACTGACACAGATAACAATCATCCTTGTTGCATTAGGCACCGTCATGGTCATTGACGGTTGCAATTTGAGCAAGGCCCTGCGCCATATCAATGACACTAGAATGCTTATGATGAATGCATCAACTTTCTTATGAACCATGGAGCTGATTGAGGTCTCACATCTTGTTTTTAAAAATCTATGTGTATGTGCAATCATACTCAAAAGTACGTCATTCTTTGATCTTTTTTTTTTGGATTAGATATCTTAGATCTTGTTTCAGATATCAAATTGGTTTCAGTGTTTTGGCTTGCGGACAATTATGCTTGCCACTTTTATGAATGATTTGAGAGTGTAATTTTGTTTGATTAAGTGTTTAGCCTTTCTTTCTTTATTTCATTTCTAAATTACTTATAATTCTTTCTGGTTCATATTATTTAGGGAATGCACTTGCATGGGATATGCCTGAAAAGCTCCTTTTCATTTTCCCACTCATCAATTTGACGTCATCTACCTCTAAATCTGTTAAGGGAGCAGCAGCTGATTTGCTATCGATGTTGGAGAAGCTGCCTGTAAAAGTTTTGGTTACACAAGGAGCGGAATTATTTACTAATAGGGGTTCTCAATTTATCAGCAGGCCTGAAATGATTGTCTTTAGGCTTTTACAACGTTTATGGCTTCAGGTTAGATATTGGAGGTGCCATTTACGTGTTCCTTTTCTATTTTTTTTATCCTTTTTTAGTACTGCCAACTGATATTATGCACAACATATGGAAAACTATTTATTTGTTTGTATCAATTTTTGCATTACATGACATAATATGCCTAGTTTCAATGGTTCTTGTTGGCAAGAGAACAACCGCACAAGGCACATGTTGCAAGGACAGTATAATTTCTGTTATCATCAACTAAGAGTTCATAGCTGCTGGTTCTTTTATACATATTATTGAGATATGTCATATATCTATTCCTTAAGGCCAGCAAACAGCTCTCTAGGAATGTCTCATGTCTATTTCTTAACATGGCATTACGACAATGAGATGTAAAAGCGGTGCTAATTCTGAGTCATGTTGCTTGTTTTGTACTTGACTAATTGTCACTTGAATGCTGGTTAGGTCTTCACTACTTTTACATCTCTTGTTTAAGCTCTGTACCAATTTTTTTTCTTGGCTTAAAATTTAATGTGAATATGGTGGATTTATTTGTTGCTTGTCCTCAGTACTATGTTAGATACTTGAGGTGGTGGGATTGTCTGCTCATATCTGTTGGAGACAGTGGCATATTTTATTCAATTAGAAATCAAAATTTTTTTTGTCAAAAAAAAAAAAACTAAACAAACAATTGGGTTCATTCAAGAGATGAGCACCCTGTTGGTTTAAAAATTGCTTAGTACCTAATATCATGGAGCTATGCAAGGCCTGATGTATCATGTTATATATGTAGTTTTTGGCACTCTGTTTCAGGAATCATCTTCAACGTCTTTCTTTCTAAACATTGCTTTCACCAGCAATAATGATTTCAAAATCAAGCATACACAGACTGGAACAAAATCTTGGATTTCCCAATTGGGGGAACTTGCCTTGTGCATTGCTGAGAGGCAAAAAATGCCCATTCCAAGCATTTTGCCTTTCAAGTCCATTTTAACTGGTATTTGACTATGGCACCTATACTTTTAGTTCACAATGAACTTACAGATTTAATAATCGTTTTTAATAATTATGTTTCCTTTTCCATTTAGAGATGCCCCTGTTGATGAGTGCACTAGTTGGTAGCTTGCTTTTACATCAATCTTGTGCAAGCTTTGCTGTTGATACTTTGGCTGCCTTTGGTACTATGGAGCCTAAACTTGGCTTCACACTACTCCTGTGCATTTTATACTACAATAACTTTTTGAGGCATAAAAGTCTTGGGAGCCTTGAATTGCTGGTGAGTTCTCTCAATAAGACATGCAAATTCATATATGCAACTTCTTTCAGCAAGCTTATTTATTTGTTCATTGAATTCTCTAAAATTCTTTGGACTGTTGTTGCAGTTAAAGCTGATGACAATGCTTCCAACACTTGCATCTCATAATGCCATGATGCCATTTGTAATTCAGACCATCATGCCGATGCTTCAGAAGAATGGTGAACTGTGGGTCTTCTTGTCTTCTTGTAGTGAATTTTTATATGTTTTTTAATGATCCTTGTCATTCTTGCACTGACCTCTCATTGTTGTGTTACGAATGCAATGTGAAAGTTTTTTAATTTTTATGATTTGATCCTATGATTTAAGCAAAACATGTAACCCTTTTTAAAGAGGCATACATTAGTTGCAGCAAGTGTTTACTCTGGGAATTTTATGTTTTGGGGTCCATGCTTCTGTTTATATCACTGAATATGACAGCACTAATAGTTGTTATATTCTATCTATAGAATGCTTTGTGCTACAGCAATACGTTTGATGTGCAAGACATGGGAGATCAATGATAGGGCATTTGGATCTTTGCAGGTTAGAATCATGCTGTCTTCCTACTTGTGTGTATTCGGTTTATAATTGCTTGAATGTATAAGCATCTATCTGCAGTCTTGCATTTGCTTCACTTTGCCCTCTCTGATGTTTTCTCTTCTTTGCCCATTTTGTGCTGTTTAGGGTGTATTATTGCCTGAAAATATCAGTGAGTTTGCCTCTGAGAGAGGAATATGTATAAGCATGGCTGCTTCTGTGCGGGACATATGCCGAAAAAATCCAGATAGGGGTGTGGATCTCATTCTGTCAGTTTCAGTATGTGTTTTCTTCTTGATTGGGGTTCATTTATCTTGCAAAAAATGGCTTGTATTAATCTTCCTCTGTTCTTCGGATCTTTCTGTGGTAAAGATAAACCCTTACTTTCAAATCTACCAGGCTTGTATTGAGACTACTGATCCTGTAGTTCAAGTCCTTGGATTTCATAGCCTTGGTCATCTTTGTGAAGCTGATGTAGTTGGTATGTCTACTCGTTAAAGATTTTGTAGGCTTTAGACTCTGCCGTACTACCAAAAGTGGAGTTGTTATTCAGTTGAGTTTTTCTGGTTATAACTGAACTGCTGTATTTATTTGCAGATTTTTATACTGCTTGGGTTGTGATTTCAAAGAATGTCCTAGACTACACTGCAGATCCTTTGGTTGCACGTGGGTAAGCATTAACATACTGATTCTGCTTGTTAAAAAATAGTTTATACTGAATTATAATGGTTTAAAGTTGTATATATCTTAGTTCTACAGCTTCTTTTTGGCTGTATCTTTCTTTTGGATTACCCCTTTTTAACTTGTCGTAGAGACATCAATGACTATAAATTAACAGGGGAGGCTTTTCATTTTTTGTTGAAAAACATCCTTTCCTTTAGATTTATATGCAGATGCAACTAGGATTATGAAGTCTAATTCCAGATTGCTAGTTGGTAGTTGCTATGTGTGCCATAGAATGCTTGCTACTTTCTAAGTGTGCCATAGACTGCAGGATTCTTTGACATCTCCATTGGTAATGGATGGTTGGTGATTATTTTTGTCAGGATAGGAGTTATTTGGTACTCCCTCCGTTTCACAATACTTGTTCTTAAAAGCCTTTATTTTTTGTTTCAAAATAGATGTTCATATAATTTTTTTACCAATTATGCCCTTGGTGTATACCCCACATTACACTTCTCCCAAAATTTCTTTTTTATTTGGTTGAATCTCCCCAAAAAAAAGAGTACTTTTAATAGGGGTAATTTGGGAATTTTTTTTCCTTAATATGTGTGAAATTTTGTGTAAGAACAAGTATTGTGAAACGGAGGGAGTATTATTTTAATGTTATAATCATGCCTTGTAAGAATCATGCTTATACACTTGCCGTTATAATGTGACCTTACAGACCTTTCCTAATACTCTTTGCCCTGCTTAATCAATTGAAAGGTTTAAGCATACTTAGTGACATACACCTTGATTTAAAATCTTTATGCCCTTCCATGTTCATGCCTATTCTCTAATTTGGATCTTGGAGGTCAGTATACTTATCCTAGTTAATAGACGTGGAAGCCATGCTTGGTTTTTGCCGTCTATCTACTTATTCTGTCCTCTTTAACCAGTTAACTAGGTGGAGGGTCTGCACCTCTGTAGAGAGCACTCAATGCATCTATTTAGCTTGGACTAAAGACTTTGATGTCGTTTTGTCATGATAAACTTGTTCCTTACATTTTTGTGTAACAGCTTAGTAGCTTGTAAGTCTTGATCTCAAAAACTTACATGTTGTGTTTTTATATGTCGCTATCAACTTAGGTCAAATGATGGCAAACTAACTATTTCTGTGCATTAAGAATTTATATAGTTGTGCCTTCACAGGTTCTTTCTAGATGGAGCTGTCTTGTCATTTGTATATAATCACATTTTCTCACATAAATTCCCTCTTGCTACAGTTTATGCTCATTGTTACGATGGGGTGCTATGGATGCTGAAGCATATCCAGAAGCTTCAAAAAGCATTTTGCGAATTTTATGGGCAGTTGCAGATTCTAACCATGCTAATTTGGATATCATGTGGGAAAAAGCACGTAAATCCGCTTTTGAAGCTTTGTACCATTTTGAGGTACATGCAAATTCTTGACTGTAATGAAACATGGAACTTGTTTAATCTGTCTGATATTTCAATATAGAAGTTGTTTTAACAGTTGGTGCAAATTGAAGATTCTATTGAGGATTACAAGAGGAGGATCTTTGAGTTACTGGTTTCTGAGTCCAATGTTGATGTTTTGAGTACCATGGAGCAAATTGAAGACAAGATTATAGAACATGAGCATAAGTGAAGCTCAATAATTCTTATTTATGTTCAAGATTTTTTAAAATTTGTGCTAGGTTAATTACCAACAGGCTTCTTTTTAATGTCTATTAACTATCTTTTTTTTTGTATTTATAGGACTAGAAGAAGGTTGGTCAAGGAGAAAAAAGTCCCTGCAAATAAGATTGAGAAATTGCTGCATGTATTTCCTCAGGTCGTATCCTCCTCAGGTGTGAAAGTAGCTGATCTTAACAAGAAAGTATACTCTAAAAATTGTGCAAAATCACTACTTTACTATAATTCTTCAAAAACCTCCCTTTAAACTTCTATTCGACCCAAGGTATTTGGATAGAAGTGAGTCAAGATTATTTGGTTGATGGGTGACAATGATATAATACTTAAATGATGGGAATTATGTAGAAAAGACCCAAGGGATTTGGATAGAAGTGAGTCAAGATTATTTGGTTGATGGGTGACAATGATATAATACTTAAATGATGGGAATTATGTAGAAAAGACAACAGACTGGAGGTGGGATAGAATTTGCATTGCATGTGAGGGTGAACCTGTCTTTTGATATCAGATTGACAATCCCATGGACAGAAAAGTGGGATATGGTTGTGATGTTCTTTGATGGAATATTATTAAGAGTGGTTTGGTGAAAATGTTGCAGCAGTTGGTCTTGTTAAAATGCCCTATGATATGAGACTGAGAAAAAATAATAGCGAGTCTACAAGGACTGTTGTATTCCTACCCAGTGCATCATACAACTCCTGATGTCCTGCTTAGTTTCCCCAACCATTGGTTCAATTTCAATTTTCATGCATCTCTATACCTGTATAAACTTCTGTTATGTTTTTATTTGCACCATATAAAAATAATATTGTATCATGCTTTTACTCTTATTAGGATGTGGAGTTGCTTCACTTGAGGATGAAAAATTGCTATTAAATTGCATAAACGGAACATCATCTCATAAGACTATATGGAAAATGCCCTCTTTAAACAGTTAAAATATGATCACATTGGCTAACCAAAAGAAGATATTCATCCCTTATACTACTGACATGCTATTCTGTTTATTCTTTTTTTTTTTTAAATATCTGTCTTCTTTGGACACAAAAGATCTCAATTCCCTTCTTTTAAGCTAGTCTTAAGTAAACTTCTATTCTATTCTCTTTTCCTTCTTTTCAGCCTTTTCTGCTTCCTCTACCTCTATCTTCTGCCCTTCTCCTAGGTGTTGAATTCAATACAACCCCCTTTCTCCACATCCAACAAATTAAGATTCAGGTCATTTTGTCCAATCAAGGCTTAGAGGCAATCTCTCTCTACACCAGGGGGAGCTTTGTGAAGAGATAAGAGAATTAGAGATTGTTGTTTTGAAATAATAAATTCCTGAACAGTATATTGCAAAGCAGAAAGAACACTTTTTAGGCCATTATGAGTCCGTTTGGATGACATGCATTATAAAGAGTTTTTGCATTATAGTTTATTTTGCATAGTATGTGTTTGGTAGAATCTATATTATTTAAATAAATTCTGTTTCTATCTTTTCAAATGTCACATCAGTACGTACATATACATTGTTATTTGCCTATTAGAATGTACTAGACTTTTTTACAATTCTCAAACCTTGAATTAATCCAAACAGGTTTTAACAATTCAAATTATTAAATTCAATTCAATTAAACACAACAGATTATATTATTATAAAGCATAAACTGAGGTAATCCAAACACACCCTATCTCTTTACATTGGAATGTATCCTTAGCCTCCTTCCTAGGCATTCCTGGTCATTTGGTTGGATATATAAGGGAGATTATCTTACATCTGTATCATATACTCATCTCAATAAAATGCTCTTGCTTTGCAGTGAAAATGAGTATTGCCCAAGAGTTGCCTGGTGCTGCTCTTCTATGCCTTCCATTTGTTCCAAAAGAAGTTGCTCAACGAGGACAATCCAGAGTAAGAGCTCAATTTTCCTACATTATCGTGGAAGATGTCATTTTCTTATTAATAATGCATCTTCTTTTGTAAAACCAGAGTGAATATGATGTAGTTGCTCGGTATAATGATGCAATGAAGGAAATAGTGGGGTCTCTTCATCTCTCAAGAAATATTATTTTTGCTATTCTTTCTCTCGAGTCTTGGAAGCCTTTTATGCAACGCTGGCTGAAGGCATATGTTACTTTCCTTGATACGAAAGCATCATCAGCTGTCTTGGATAATACCTCGAAAGCAGCCAGTGATATTTTAAAGGTTGTGTCAGCTTTCTTACTTTGCTAATGTACTTGAACCATCCTTTTAAAATCTGATCATAATATATGCTATTTATATTTTCCTTGCAGAACATGATCAAAATGGCAGATGATTCAATTCCGAGATCTGCTGAAAATATTGCACTTGCTTTAGGTGCATTTTGCACGGTAAGGATCTAGGAATTCGTAAATTTGCTTCTCAAGCCAATGGTCTGTTACAGCAAATCTATTCCATTGGAAAACAATAGTAAATGAACACAGCGTCTCTCTGTACTCTTTATATGCTAGCATGGTAAATATGCTAGTTAAATAGGCATCTTTGCCTCTTAGGCATGTTTGAGATTTGGGGAATTTTTTTATTTAATTATTTATCTGTCTTCCCTTGTTTTCGTAGAAAGAGTATAAGCAGGGATAATGGTCATGTTCACCATTCGCGGCCTTTTTTGTTTGTAAAGACCCCAAATGTAACAACCTCCTCCCACTATCATAACGTTTCTCATTTTTCATTTTTCTTGAGCCTTCTTTCTTCCATTTTTCTAGTAGAATCGATATATGGGAAGTGAGATGAGAATAGTTGCAATATTTGTAATGGCCATGGGGTGCTGAGTTGGAGTTTGGATTTTTGAGTGGATTATAGGCCTCTAGAGAAATCTGATTGCAGATGTTTTGTTTTATGCTGTTTTTTTGACAACTTTCAGTTATT
Organism: Fallopia convolvulus; assembly: GCA_964016875.1. Classification (NCBI taxonomy): domain Eukaryota; kingdom Viridiplantae; phylum Streptophyta; class Magnoliopsida; order Caryophyllales; family Polygonaceae; genus Fallopia; species Fallopia convolvulus. The sequence goes on from OZ024725.1 coordinate 52,245,342, forward strand.
CAGATATCAATTTGCATATTTGGTAAAAAATGAAAAATTCTCTACTTTGTCTTCACCATTTCAGCAATATGTTATCTGTAGGTCCTGCCTCCATCTGTTCATGCTGTCAAAGTCGCCACTCTGAAGTTCCTGCTTAACTGGCTGTACCAGCCTGAACACGAGTACCGCCAGTGGTCAGCTGCAATTTCTATTGGTGTTATTTCAAGCTCATTACATATAACCGATCACAAGCAAAAACTTCAAAATATTAATGCACTTATTGAGGTAGACCTAAACTGTTTGTTGCTGCCATTGTTCTGTCTGTTTCAGTTGTTGATCATGTAATAAGTTATTAGTATACATGCTCTTTCTACTCTGTTTCTTCTAATTGGGCCATAGTAGCCCATGCCTGTGCTAGAATACACATTATGTCCTCCGAGCTTGTTCAAAATCATTCACATCAATGACTTCTTTGTTTTGATGCTTGCTCCGAAGATTCAAGCAAACTATAAATGCCCCCCTTTTTTTCTTCTTATGATCTTTCTTTAGTTGATCCATCCTTTTTTTTTATACTACTTTGATGAAGAATACCATTGAAAGGAATCAAACTATTCAAGGCTTATATGACCCACACAGCTTATGATGAGCTGAATAATTCATCATCTGGCTGAGACTTTTGAACTCTGTTTGTCACAAATTGTAAGATATCAGTTTTCTAGCTTAGAGACCTTAGAAGTATTAATAATTTGCATGCCCGTGGTGAAATGTGGTGCTGTTTGTTATCATAAGGTTTATGCCTAATGTCTTGGTTCATGTATTAATTGTCCTTGCAGGTTTCATGGGGTAGCAAAAGCAGCCATGTTAAAGGGGCTTGTGGTGTTGGCTTGGGATTCGCATCTCAAGATCTTCTCTCGAGGATTGTAGCTGCAGGAAATTTTGCAGATGAAGAGCCATGTAGTGGGGTGGAAATGAACTTGCTAGGAAAGATTGTGAGGACTTTATCTTTGATGTTATGTCAGCTTACACAGAGTTCATCTGGTCTTCTGCAGAAGCTTTCTCGGTACGCCCCTCCTGGTTCAGAGGATACCAACAGAGATATGCCTGCTAACTTGATTCAGGAGAATTATGTTGAAACCGATGCAGATATATGGGGTGTTGTTGGGCTCATCATGGGTCTCGGGAGTTTAGTGAATGTGCTTTATAGAGCCGGTTCCTATGAGACTGTGAATGATTTAAAATCTCTTTTCACATCTTGGGTTTCTTCTGCCCGGGACACTGATGTTTTGTCATCAGTCGGGGCTTGTCTTGCACTTCCTGAAGTCGTCTCCTTTTGCTGGAAAGTAGAACTGATGCATGATGATGAGTTGGATAGTTTGGTAGATAACTACAAGCAAATCATTTCAGTATTACTTTCGAGCGAAATTTCCACGTCTCTCCATCAAAGTCTGCTATTTGCTTCATGTGTTGGATCTGGGAACCTACTTGCTTGCATCTTGAATGAAGGAGTTCACGCTTTAGAAGTTGAATGTGTAAAAGAGCTTCTTTTGTTACTCAAGAAAGCTTACGTTAGTACCTATCCTCATATTATTCATTTCGGTGGAATGCTTGGAGTTGTCAATGCAATGGGTGCTGGCGCTGGGACTTTGATCAATCTCCACTGTTATAAAACTTCTTTCCGGAAGGAGTATGTGAAAAAGGTACTACCTCCGATCCTAATTAATTGTCATTTTACCTTTTGACACAATTTTGAAGGAATGTATTAATTTACTCAATCTTACCACTTATTTAATGTCCACCACCGTTTTGATTCCATGAATGAAGAGTTTGGAAGAAAAATAGTAAATAAAACAAGTTTTAACAATTTTCATACTTATATGCGAGCAGGAGTCTTCTTACATCACAGGATCTCTACTCTCAAGTTCATCTTTTGAGCCCCTCCTGACATCTATGATGCAAGACATAATTCTTGCTGCACAGAATTCTGAAGATCACCAGCTGCAACAGTATGCATCATGGGCAGCTTCACTTCTTAGGCATTATTTGGATTCCAGAGAGGTTCATGATTATGATGGACAGCGCGAGAACGATGTTGCTAGTCATAAGGCCACATCCCATAGCTTTCCTGAAGACAGTGCAGTTATGAAGCTTTCCTTGTGGCTAATCAACCTGGATCACTTGGTGGTAGGTTTTATCTTTATGGTATTTCAATGGTATTCAGAAAGCGATTGAGATCATGGAATTGTCTGCCTAGAAGTGTAGGAATGTCAACAGTGGGTGTCCAAGTCAGTATCGGTAGTATAGATAGAACAAAACCATCATCGTTACTCTTCTTATGGTGGAGTTTTTATCTTGTTTAGTTTACATAAAAGGAAGTTCCTTGTGGTACCTGGGGCGCATCCTCATGCTCATTGGCTTTTTATACACTGCCTTTGAGATGGATTTAGTCCCTATAACAATTTTGGTGCATTCTAACTAAATTCAGTTATTATTGTCACATAGCTGAATTTCTGTTTTTCTTGGGTCTATCGGGCGTACCTCCCTTCCCTTGGGCAGAGGTGCCCCCATCTTGACCCCCCAGATTCCGCTGTAGTGGAACCTCACTGGGTCAATGTTGTTGTTGTTGAGGACCCCTGTAAGTTGTCATGTCCACATGGTTCCAACGTGTCTTGTCATTACATTCTAGGCTTCTTCAAGCTATTAAATTATGAAAACACCCCTCAAACATTGTGATTTTCAAATTAAGTTGATAGTTACAAAATACCTAAAAAGTGCTATAAATTTGAAAAATAATATTGAGGAATATTTTGATAATTATTCAAGCTGAAGCAGCCTATAGGCACTAAAAATAGGATACCTTGACATTTAATGAAGAAAATATGGCACAGGGTACTACCATGTGCACCGTCCCACATTAGAGGAGCACCAATTGAATCTCTTAAAATTTTAAACACTACACGGAAAAGTCTAAATCACAAGAACACCTAACCTGCTGGAATATTTCTGACCTGTATTATGGTTCTATTGTTCTAGTTACAATTCAACTGCTGACCGTGTAAGTTAATACAAGACTTTTATTTTTAATAACCAGACTGCTGGCAGTTTGCAAGTTAATACTGTTTCCATGGCATTGAGGTGCCTTTCACGGGCTCCCAGGCTGCCAACATTGGACTGGTCAGCTGTTGTCAGAGGCTGCATGAGATATGGAGCTCAAGCTGTTGAGTCACCATCAGAAGTGTCTTTATCTGACAGAGGAGTCCTTCGTGAAGAATGTATTCGATTTTCATTGGCTCATGCTGACAAATTTGACACGCTACTCTCTTTCCTTGATGAGCTATCAGACTTCTCCAGGTTCAGGACACTTGATCCGAAATCACAGTCCTGCATTCTCTCCCATCTGTTGCATCTGATGAGAGTGTTCTCCAATCACAGGCTTAGGAAACTGTTCAATGATATATCTGAGTACTTCTCATCCCCAGTTTCTTCGTTTCAGTGCTATGATACTGATCAGAAGAGCATCTTACGTATCTCTTGCTGGAAGGGTCTTGGTAGTTGTCTGGATGAAACTGTGCTTGATAAATCTGAGTATATTTCTTCCTTGGAAAATTGCATGGAAGTGCTTTTCCTAGCACTGCCTGAAGTATCAACTAGACAGGAAAAGGCATTATTCACTGTAGAGTGGATGCAATCAATTCAGTGCCTGGGAAAAGGTCAACTTGCATGGCTTTTGGACCTTTTGAAGGTAATGCATATTTTGGGTGTGATTTCTTACATGTTGACATGATTTGATGTTTTGAAAAACTTTTAACATTACTAGTTTTACCGTACGATTCAATATTTTATAGACATTATAAATAGGATATTAATAAATTAAAATATAATATAAAATTTAATATAAGTAATTTATTACTCGTAGAATGTATACTTTTTAATCAAATATTATATTCTTCATATTTTATTACTTTTCATGTACGTAAATTTAGTGTTTATCAAATATTTCAATATATCTATTAAATATTATATTATCTCTTTTTATTAATTTTAAACATTATAAATATTTATCATTAATTTTTTATAAAATAAAATCACTATATATATATTTATAAATAAATTCGTCAAAAGATTTATATTTATTTTAAAATATCTTATCTTTAATTTTAAATACTTGTATAAGGAAGCTTTCAATAGATATTGTTATATTGAATAGATATTTATTTTATGTTAGAGATAAATTTAAATAGTTAAAAAAGAATTTAATAGAAAGAAGTTATAATAATAGAAATAAAATTAATTTTTTAAATTTGAGGTGGGGCTAGAATCGTTCTGATAGCTCGAAAAGGGACAACTTTAATATATAGTTATAGATTTGCTGCAGCGAAAATTTTCATTTGTCACACCCATATAAAAACCATGGGGCATTAACTTTCGAATGGAAAACCAGACCTTGTCCTTGTTCCAATAAACTGTCTTTAAATCTGAAAACAACGAAAAGTATGAAGTGAACTCTATGCGAAATTTTCCTTGGTATGTTTTTTTTTCCCCACGTGGTGCTTAGATTTTTCAAAAGATCTGAGTGACACCCCTCTATTTTTAGGACTTGTTCATATGTCACTCCACCTTGTATTCAGTTCTGCATGATCTTGTTCTTTGGTGTTTGTTGGTTCTCCATCAATTGAGCCATTTTATGTTTCTTATATTGCAGGTCTTAGAAGGAGATTTAGCTGAACGGAATGAATGTTTCTTGATAACAGAGAAAAAGATCCGCGTGAGAGCGCAGCTAGTTAGACTTGGTTTTCTGCCGCTGACTGAACTCGGGAAAATTAAAGTTTGCATATTAAACACTGAATCAAGAGGTCCGTATATTTTGTTGCGTTACACCTCTATGATTGCCCTAAGCTTGAAATTAAAGATCGCATCAATGAATTTTTATTGAATAAAGCGAACTCGTGTAATCAGGTTTATGGGATGCGCTTGTTGAAGTTGTAGCAGCATTGCAACGTGCCGAAGGAAGTGTCAAAAGACAGTGGCTTCTTGATGCTCTGGAAATTAGCTGCATAACAAAGCATCCATCAACTGTAAGAAATTTCTCTCATTGTCTTGTGAACCATTATTATACTTTCTCCTGTCAGTTTCATGATAATACATTTGGATCAAGTTTTCGGAAACTTTCAATCTTCATTTCGTAACATGAAAAGAGAAATGGAACTTTAATTAATATAAATGAACCAATATTCGATTAGTTTCCGTTCCGCTTTCCATGATTTAGGACCAAACGGGGACTTATTTTCGTTACTCGCTGTCCCTTTCAGGCACTGCAGTTCATCGCGCTGCTATCTGGTAGCTGCTGCAAGTACATGCCTCTGCTGGTGCTGGACCCGAGCACGGTATTAGAGGACCTCCCAGTCACCCTTTCCTCCCTTCTTAACAACGAAAACTGGGTCGGGATGGCCGAGTCAGCAGCCTCGTACTTGTGGACGTCAGCAGAACGGGTTTACGAGTGGGCCAAGTCGCCGGCTCCAGGGGGCCTGGTGCACCCCATTGCTGAAAGCGAGGAGGAGGTAGCTGATATGGTTGTACATGTGTTGCTTGAGACCTGCTTTTCTTTGAAGGAGTTTTTGCCCTTTGAAAAGCAGCTCAGGCTTGCCAATATGCTTCCAGTCTGAACGAGGTTCTTGTACTTACTACGATACATCCTTTTGAATTGATAAATATGGTATTCTATAAATGTTTTTAGAGGGGGGAAAATATAAATTCTATATTATGTGGCTCATCTTAGTAATTTTCTTTATGCCATAGATATTTGTGTAATTGATCTTTTTAAATCATGTGATAGATAAAAAAATACTGGAAGTGTTAGAAGTAGAGCTGTCAAAAACTGACCTAACCCGACCCGCCCGATAATTTTAGGGTCAAGGCCCGGAAATTTGAACTCGAAATAAACCGAACCCGAAACCCGTTGGGTTGACCGATTTAGTATATTTATAGAATTTTTAAATTTATTTTAAAACTTATAATATATTTTATTATTAAAATAAATAAAAATAATATATTTTAATTAAATATTATTATTTAATTAAAAACTGATTTTAATAATCATAAGAAAAAGGGATTTTAGACCCGCTGAAAAAACCCGACCCCATCGGAAACCCGCTACAACTCGACCCGATTCACCCATGACCCATAACGAACCAGGACCCGATTTAACCCGAACCCAAACCCCCCAACCCGACCCGATTGACAGGTCTAGTTAGAAGTATTTTTTACCACAGAGAAAGAGTTGTGTATATTTTGCACCACAGGTAAACTCTAAAAACCAAAAAGAAACAACGATGAAATCAGGAACTTCCTCAGCCAAAGCACACTAAAAAAAAGCACACTATCACATAATAACCACTGAAAGACAAAGGAAACTCACAGGCTCTGTTTCATTCGGAATCTTCAAGCGAGACTGCTCATTAGCAAGGAGATGAACTACATGCTCACAATAATCAGCAACATTGTGTCTCTATAGGTGGATACAGCATAAGCATCCAACATTTCAACACAAACATTAAAACCCAATACACTGAATAGTTGAAATAGTTAATTTGTTTAGAAAAGCGCATTGAAAAACTTAATTGGCAATTAGCAACCAAGCATATACACTTATGACTTGTCATAAATCACTACTCCCTCCGTCCCAATATATATGGGATTTTAACCTTGTGCACACATATTAAGAAAATTTTTACTTTTGCTTTAAAATAAATAATTAACCCTCTTTTTACTTAAAAAGTAGAATTTAATTACTTGAAAAGGGTGTCTTCTTTATTTTCATTGGATAAAATTGATTGGAATAACAATTACCAATAAAGTCAAACATAAATAAACTCAAAACTCCATATATTGTGGGATAAAGAATTTGGACTAAAAACCCATACAATATGGGACGGAGGGAGTAAAAGATATTGAGATTAAGGAGAAAATTTAAAACCCTAACCTTTTTGCCACTATAAGATCAGCAGTAATCCTCTATTTCAAAATAGCCTTTTAAGTAAGATGTCGTCATTGTATTATTCACGCAATAGCCTTTTAATTTATATACACTTCTAGTAATTAAGTGAACTATTTTAATCGGTAGATGTTGTATAGTTCGTATTCTCATTGTGCCTTAATAAAAGACTCACCTTACAAAGTTATTTATGTTCAAAATTCATGGGGAAATATTCATAAGTTAATCTTATATATTGGTGCCAAATTGCCAATACAACATGCCACGCAGTGAGCTCAAAGAGAACTCTTCTTTCGCTTTTTACTAAAGAATGCCAATATAATATGCCCGAACGTGCTAGTTTATCAATATGTGCATGTTAAACACTCATCCGATGACTCTTTATAAATAATGTTCACAATTGTCATGAGAATCTCGATTGTTTTTTTGCAGGTATAAGGAAGATGTCAATAAGAGAAACCAACTCGATGAATATATAACCAGATTTAATCACACAACCTTTTCGTTACACTTACCCCTCTCCTACAAACTTGTTCATCCTTTTTGTACTCCCAATCATTACATTATTCTTTTCCTTGTGCTCCGTATAAAAATCTTCCCCGTCAGAATCCATCTCTTAACATCAATACAAATAACAAAAGAGAAGTTAAATTCCAAGCAAATTAACCGGTCCAAAAATGGGTGGAAGCAGCAACGTAGACATGGCCAACAACAACGGCAACGAAGTCCTCAAGGCGGTCCCACTAGGCGTGGCCCCACCCGCCCACACCAACAGCGTGGGGACCACGCGCCGTCCACGTGGCAGGCCAGCGGGCTCCAAGAACAAGCCGAAGCCACCCATCATCATCACGCGCGACAGCGCCCACGCGCTCAGGGCACACGCGCTTGAAGTAACGTCCGGCTGCGATATCAACGAGAGCCTAATCTCCTACGCCAGGAGGAAGCAAAGGGGGATTTGCGTGCTCAGCGGCGTCGGGTGCGTTACCAACGTCACGCTTCGGCAGCCCGCGGTGGCGGGAGGGGGCGGCGGCGGCGGCGGCATCGTCACCCTGCACGGGCGGTTCGAGATCCTGTCGTTGCTTGGCTCGATACTGCCCCCGCCGGCGCCGCCCGGGGTGACGGGGCTGACGGTCTTTCTCGCCGGCGCTCAGGGGCAGGTGGTCGGCGGCGGCGTGGTGGGCGCGCTTATGGCGGCCGGGCCGGTGGTGATAATGGCCGCCACGTTCATGAACGCCACGTTTGACCGGCTGCCGTTGTGCGACCGGGAAGACCAACGGGACTCCTCTCCGACAGTCGAGGCGGCGGCGGCGGCGCAGAATCACGGCCACCACTTCCACCACCAAGGGTACCATCAGCTCCAACACCACCACAACCGCCACCAGGAGGTCCCGGAGATGTACGGCGTGCCGGAGAATTTGATGGGCGGTGGAATACAAGCTGCGGAGTTCTACCCGTGGGCCCCCACTGCAAGAGCATTGACAAAGATCTAATCCAGTAAAATTAAAGGAGACACGTGTCGTGACATATAAAGAATGGCAAGAAGACATATTTTATTTTTTAATTATTAATTTTTTTGTTTAATTAGTTCTTCATATAAGAATTGCCGGAGTTCATTTCATCATTTGGGTTTGAGTAGGTGTTAAATGGGCATGAGTTTGAATCCAATGCAGCAATGCACGAGCTTGCTAAGTAAGCTAGGAGGGGTTTGGCTAATGTTTTTTTTCTTCTTATTCAGTAATCAGTAGTGAGTTTTACATGATCGGTATAACTCAATACGTATTGTTGTTTAGGCAACCAATATTTTATTAAGAAAATAACATGTGTCTATTCTTGTTGATCGACAAGTTTTTTTAATCAACTCGTAATTATTATTCCTTCCAAAGATATATTGAGTCTAGAATTTTCAACTAGGTTTACAAATGAAAATTCCAACTTTTATTTTTTGACTCCTACTAAGGGTTTTAGCACCAATAAAATTACAAGATCTCTAAAAAGATTTGCAACTTTTTTAACCAAATCTTCCTCAAGTGTTAAAAACCTATTTATAAGGGATTAATAAGCCCATCTAGAAATATTGTTGAGTGTTACTTTATCAAAATTACTCTAAAATGTACATCCTTATGAACCTATTGAATCTCTATTTAAAAAAAATGTGAAATCAATAAAATTTAGTTTGTAATGTTATTGGGTTATTCTTTGTATTGAGCTTATTTTTCTGACCAATGAGGATCCTCTAGACCCTTTTACTAGTCCCTTCTTCTACACCCTTTCTTTTAATTGGAACATGTGGCATGAATTGTTATTAAAAAAAATAATTCAGATTATTATCTAATAATAGGCAATTAATATAAATTTTTTTCTAGTTTTTTTTAGTGGGCCATATTGACATTGATTAATTAATAAAAAAAAGGAGAATTGAAATCAATTAGCCTAACGCTATCTTCTATTCCAACCTCTTCACTGTCAAGTTTTTGGCCAATTTGAGTGAAAATCACAGCTCCCTCATATTCCAACGTTTCACTGTCCAATGCATCAGTCTGAACTCTGAAGCCTCCCAATCTTCATCCATGGAAGGTCTCCCTTCTGGATATTGTTATCAAAATGTCGGAATTTGCCTAATATGCCGACTATCAGGTAGATTTTAGTTCTCTTATTCCACTTTTGTATCGGAATTGATAGTGTTCAAAACTCTCGATTTGATCGATTGGTTTAAAATCGATTATGTCTGTTTCTTCACATGTCTAATTTTGCTTAGTAGAGATCAGAAATTCACTCCATTGCTCTAATTTTGTCATTTAATTGGCCAATCTTAGAATTGATTACGTTCTTTGTTTAGCTCTTGAGTCGATACTTTCGAGTTAAAATTGAATCAGGGTAATCATTTTTTTAGCTTGAATCAGGGCAATCATTTTCGAGTTAAAATTGATCAGGCCATTTTCGAGTTAAAATTGAATCATTTTTTTTTAGCTTTTCATAGGTCTAATCAGTGTCAATATGGCCCACTGAAAAATAACTAGAAAAAAATTTATATTAATTGCCTATTATTAGATAATAATCTAAATTTTTTTTTAATAACAATTCATGCCACATGTTCCAATTAAAAGAAAGGGTGTAGGAGAAGGGACTAGTAAAAGGGTCTAGAGGATCCTCATTATTTTCTGACATGGTAAGGATTAGGTGGACACCCTTGTGAGGGTCGACCTATAACATTCAAATGAATGCAAACATTAAATTATGGGCGGTTAATAATGTGTTTTATGGAGATTGTGGCCCAGTTTTATAATTTTATCGACCATAGAATTGCAAACCCTACCCACATGGTAAAAGGCTAAAACCGCACAATAAAAATTGGAGAAAGGAGAATGCTGAAATTAAAATATCTTTATCTCGTTTGTTTCTACTTTCTATACTAGGAATCGAATTACAATAGAACTTTAATTTTAAAACGAGTATGATTTTACTGGTATAGAAATAATTTATTTCTACTTTTTAATTAAATTAAATATTAATATAGATTTAAGTGATTCCTAACCCAATTTTCAATATAAAGAGTATATAAATGAACCAGGAATTAAATCTTTGTTGTTTCCCAGATTCTCCCGGAATTATCCCTTCTTTTCTCCTTTTCTCTTGTTTCTTATTTCCCCACACCATCTGGCATCAAAAAAATCATCCTCCTGTTGCACTTTCCCCACACCAAACTCGCATGCGATCAAAAACCTCCTTCCCACGCATACCCTTCAATCCCACTCCTTTTTACGATCCTGCCATCCTCCTACGCTCTCCGCAATGGCGCCGGATTCCCCTGCCGGCGCTTTACTCTCCGTCGCTTACCGGAGTTAGGCTTACGCTTGGACCCCCGTGTATCCTCCGCAATCTCGTAAGTTTTCCTTGCAATTCGAAAACCTAAGTGTCTCACTGTCTCGATTGCTTACAAAGCTGCCGTTTCCGTGATTCTGGTGTCTTTCTTCTCCCTCCCTCCCTTTTCTCCGGTTTGGATTGATTGATGGTGTAATATGGGAAACAATCAAAATTTTCAGGTTTAGATTGGTTTTGTTTTGTTTGTTTCCTTTTTTTTTTCAATTAGAAGAAACGGTGAAAAGTTTTGTTGCAGATGAAATCCGGGAATGATCTTGGTTGGACAATGCTCGCAAACCTGTGCCAAGCTGCTTTTGTATTATAGGCTGTTGAAAATGCTGGTTTCCATTATTGAGTTATTTTATGGTTTCAATATGGCTTGTAGGCTTGTGTAATTATAGAGTATCTTTAGGTATGGGATATACCTGGTGAGGCCTGATACTGCTGTTAATATCCTTGTGATTCATCATTCATACGGCTGGATGATTATGCCGTCTCCACTAGGAAGTAGGAAGATGTTCTTTTGTGTGAATCCGTCCATCATTGAGGCATTGAGCACCAAGAGGAGTTTTTTCACACTTGGTGCTTTATCAATTTTGGTGCATTCTAACTAAATTCAGTTATTATTGTCACGTAGCTGAATTTCAGTTTTTCTTGGGTCTATCGGGCGTACCCCTTTCCCTTGGGCAGGGGTACCCCCATCTTGACCCCCCAGATTCCGCTGTAGCGGAGCCTCACTTGGTTAATGATGATGATGATGGTGCTTTACTCATGTAAAATCTTTTGGAGTACATGGAATATCTGTAATTTAGACTCTTTATTCACTGTTATCTAGGGTTGAAGTCATCTGAATCTTTTCTCTAGCCAAGAAAATTTTTATTGGAGTTTTTTCTGACTACGTCTAGGATTCCAAGTTATGAGGATGTGGGAGGCTCATTATTAGGAGGAAGATTTTGATAGGATATTTGATCTATAAGGCTCTTGCTTTTACTTGCTAAATTATTATTTCTTGTGCATTTAGTTCCCTTTGAAAAATAGTATTTCTCTCTGCCCAAGGTTGGTGTCGTTGCTATATGAGTATTCAGGTTTTGCTTTTAGACGTCTGTGCTCTAGATTTCTCTTTTCCTAACATTGATCTCAGTAGTATGCTCATATTTTGGGCTTTTCTGGCTTAAAAATGTTTTTAACATCCTTTCTCAGGTACATTAGTGTCTGTTGTTTGTACAGTGGACAGCTTTTTCCGGCTTAAGTAGCTACTAAGTCTGATCTACAGATAACAGAAGAAGTTCCATTCTTTCTCTTTTTTTCGAAAGTCTCATGGATATAAAAGTTTCATCTGAATCAAGAGCTATTTCTCTCCCTGATTGTGCAAGTGATCCTGAGGAACAGGAAGTTAGTGATGATGATGATGATGGTGATCGCAATCATAAACACCGTAGACAGGAGACAGGGACTCAGTCCATGGAAGGAGATCAACAAGGGCAGTTTTTTAGTGGACCTTACAGAAAACGGGGCAAACCCTTTGATAAGGGTCAACTGTCAAAGGAGAGTCAGTCTCATTATATTTCGGATAGGGAATTCCCCCCAAGATTTGAAAAACGACGTCCTTCAATGACAAATTTTTCTCGATTTCCTTTGGATGCAAATCAAGGGCATACATCATTTTCTGGTGACCTTGGGCCCAATAGAGGAAGAAGTAGAGATTCTGGTTCTTGGAGTCAATATGATTCAAGGTTCAACCAGGCTGATATTGCTTCCCAAATAGTTCCACCAGGACTTATTCCTCCTGCTGTTTTTGCCGGCAGGGGACTGCATATTGCTGCAAACACACAAAATGCTTCATGGGCTGGTGGTTTTGGACTAATTCCTAGGATGCCAAATGGTGCCATAGACCCAATTCACCCACTTGGTTTGCAAGGCTCATTGAGGTCACCTTTGAACCCTTCCTTAAACATAGGTATTGCACGCCAACGTTGTAGGGACTTTGAGGAACGGGGATTTTGTTTACGAGGAGATGTGTGCCCGATGGAGCATGGAGTTAATCGCATTGTTATTGAAGATGTACAGGTGTGTGAGCATTTATCCTTGAACTTCATACTTGTTCATAGCAATTATTGCATTTTGATTTATTGCTACCAAGTACATTTTCCTTTAGTTTACCGGGTTGGACAATAAGCTTCATGATACTAAGGATCTTATTGAATACTATTATTCAAAGAACTCCCATAATAGGTGCTCTTGCAAAATGTCTTTTAGTCTACTACCATATAGGATGGGTGTACTGGGATCTGGGGGGTCAAGATGGTACCCCCATCTTGACCCCCCAGATTCCGCTGTAGCGGAACCTCACTGGGTCAATGTTGTTGTTGTTGTTGTTGTAGTCTACTGCCATATAGGATGGGTGTACTGGGATATTTTTTCCAGTATCAAAACCAGCGACCTATCAAAAATAGACTCTAGCTGAGCTTGGTGGTTTTTCTTGCAATAAAAGAAGTTAACTGCTAATGTAAAGGAACCTCGGGAAATCATAGCCTTGTGCCCTTGCTAATATGATAAGATTCCTTGACAGGAAGCTATAGTCAAGGTGTTTTTAGGTTCGTTGGTTATCTTAAATCTAATCTAAATATCTAATATGTTAAAGGTTTCTGGTTCATGTCTAGTTGTGCTGTTGATTTCTTTTAGTCTTTCATTGGTAAACAAAATTGGTGAAAGCAGATACTGTATATGGTCCAGCCATGCTCAGATCAGGTGGCAGGTTGATCACATATAATTGCATTAACACTGAGGTAGAGATCTAGATGTTTTTTTTTGCCAAAAGGAAAAAAAAAAAAATTCAGGTCAACTCGCTAGCTGAAGGGCTGTCTTGTGTGAATTTGAAAAGAAAAAGAGCCTGGTGCTCTGTTGTTACACCTCCATGATATGATCATAACATCTTTTACTTGCTGGGAACATCTACATCTTTTTATCAGAACTGTTATTTATGAATTCCAATCGATGATGCTTACCTTTATACAATGAATAGTAATTAGTAATGCTGCATTATTCTATGACCTATCTGTATATTAATCTATGAACTCTGGTGACTAAGGAAACGTGTGTTCATCCCTTTTGTGTTAGAAGTCAAAATATTCACTGTCTTCCAAATTGCAGAGTCTATCTGAGTTTAATCTTCCTGTTTCGCTCCCAAGAGCAAATCTGCTGGGAAACCCTGCTGGAAGTGGACTTGATGCCCATGTCAATGCTTCTCCTAGTGTTTTCACTAACAATAATGGGTTTGGGTCAGATGCCGATGGTTATCCTATAAGTGGTTCACCATCTGGGGCGGTTGATAACAGTAGAGCTGATTTGTATGATCCTGATCAACCACTGTGGAATAATGACTGCCCTCAGACATCAACCGGGGCTCTATCTGTAAGACCTGCTTCTTTTATAGAATCTGATCCTTCTGATCAGCTTGCAAGGAGCAGTGGAGCAGCTACATCTGTCTGGGGAAGGATGAATGCTTCAAAGAATAGGCTAGTGTCAAGAGATAAAGTTGATTCTAGAGTGACTTCCTCAGATTTTTTAGTAAGTAGAACAAACGAAAACCATCAGGTTTACACTTACAAGCAAACGGCAGGTCATCATGGGAAGCAAAGCAATACAGGGGAATTAGTGGACTCATCTTCCAAGCTACAAAATCATACTGGACACTCGATCAGGAAACTTGGTCAGAAGGCATTACAAAGTTTATGTGTTAATTGCATTCCTCTGAAAGACAACAAGAAAGAAGCCCTTCTATCCCATTTTAAAAAATTTGGGGAGGTTATTGACATTTATATTCCACCTCTTACTGAACGAGCTTTTGTCCAGTTCTCTAAGAGGGAGGAGGCTGAGAGAGCTCTAAAATCACCTGATGCAATTATGGGTAACCGTTTCATAAGGCTGTCGTGGGCAAACCGAGATAGTAGAATGCCCAAGCATATGCAAGAGAAATCAGTTCCACCTCACCCTACTACTGCTAATACGAGCAAAGAAAATATTCAACTTGGTATTCCTAAGGTTAGCGCACCTTACACCTCTGGTAGTTCAAGGGCTGCTGACATTGAGGGGAAACCTTCCAGTACAAATGGACCTAAGGAACCGACTGCTCCTCCTGTGCAAAAGAAGTTAGAAAATTTGGAGCTTTTGAAAGAGGAGCTTCGTAAGAAACAGGAAATGCTGGAGCAAAGGCGGAAAGAGTTTCGCTTGCAATTGGATAAACTTCAGAAAAATGTAAGTCAAATAAGATTTTCCATCTCTTTTTAAGTATATATTACTTGTGCCCTACAGTGTGGAGTCACTATAAGGTTGCTTAGTTAATGCTTCTTGAAGTTACTGGCGGTAAATTATTGACAGAATATATATTGATTATGAATTCCGCTGCAGTGCCATGAATATCCTTAAAAGCTTACCAGAACCTTTCTATAGAAAGTGTTTGCTTGTAATTGGTAATAAATCAGAGTTTAATGAGGGTTCAGCAGCTTTGCTTTTGTATGTAGAAGTTATTTTTGGTCCAATATTAGCAACTTTGACTTTTTCCAGGCCACTGGAATGAAGAGTGAGGTGCCAGAGGAGGTGCAAGCTTCTAAAAAGCTCAAAGTGGAAGGATCAGATAACTCTCCAAAGTCTGTAAATCCAAAACATTCAGATTTGTATGCAGCCGGTGTTGATAAACCGGCTGAAGGGTCATTGCACAAGTATCAACGGGTGGAAAGTGCAACTCTACATAATTTCAAAACAAAATTTTCTGCTGCATCACTAGAGTTATCCAATTTGAAGCATGCAGCTCGCCCTCTCACCTTTGTTGGAAGTCCTTTTCCTGCAAACAGATACAAATTGGACAACCGGCCTACATCATTTAGAGTCCATGCACCTTTGCCTCCCGAATTTGCAAATGTGAGCTCTCTCTCTCTCTCTCTCTCTCTCTCTCTCTCTCTCTCTCCCTCTCTCTCTCTCTCTCTCTCTCTCCCCCTCCCTCCCTCCCTCTCTCTCTCTCTCTCCCCAAAAAAACATATAAAAGAAAGGGAAGTGGAATTTGAATCTAGGTTAAGGAAACATAGAATCCTTAAATACCCTCCCGATTTCGAGTCGGGGTAAGGGTGCGTACATCTCGACCCCCCCCCGATCCCGTCCTTACCAGGTTCCACCTGGGTAGATGTTGTTGCTTGTTGTTGTTAAGGAAACATATAGTTCATCTCTTACAAGATACCCTGCTTTGTTTTGTGAACTGTAGATATGCAGCAGACTCTCTCTCTCTCTCTCTCTCTCTCTCCCCCCAAAAAAACATATAAAAGAAAGGGAAGTGGAATTTGAATCTAGGTTAAGGAAACATAGAATCCTTAAATACCCTCCCGATTTCGAGTCGGGGTAAGGGTGCGTACATCTCGACCCCCCCAGATCCCGTCCTTACCAGGTTCCACCTGGGTAGATGTTGTTGCTTGTTGTTGTTAAGGAAACATATAGTTCATCTCTTACAAGATACCCTGCTTTGTTTTGTGAACTGTAGATATGCAGCAGACTGAAATCTATTCCTCTACGATTTTTTCTCTCCCCTTTGTTTTACCAGAGAAGTACCAGTCCCTCAATGCATTCCTAATCAATTTTTATTTTTCAGGCTATTTCTATATTATAAGATTCTGAAGTTTTCAAATGCTTGTGTTGATAAATTTGATGGTTGCCCTCTAGAAGTGTTTTTTGTAAAAAAACAAATAAACTTGAGTATATCAGGTGGATAATAATAATAATTTTATCATCCTTATGTACCAGGTTGATGCTATAAGAGATCATTTTGTAGTATTTGGTGATCTAACTAATGTAGATCTGGAAAATTCAGAAGTACAAGGAGATGATAGCAATTGTTCTGAAACAACAAAGAATATGTCTGCCTGTGTAAGTTTTAAGACGCGCCAAGCAGCTGAAAGGGCATTTGTAAATGGTAAATCCTGGAATGGCCATAACTTACAACTAACATGGTTAATGCCGATTAAGTCTACTATCATCAGCCCAAAAGACAAGTCTCCTGCTTTCAAAAGGCCCTCAGGCAATAGCTCTGGTGAAAGAGGAAGCTCAGTATCAACTACTAAGGAAGCCTCGGGTACTGAAATTCAATCAGTTGAGAAATTAGCTTGTGATGTTTCCCAGGAAAGCTGTGGTGTCAACCAAAGCTCTGAAGCTCAGTCTATTGACAAATCATCACCAGCCGGATCTTCTCTTGAAGCGAGTGGGCCTGGAAGTACAGAGAGTGAGGTAGTTGAGAAGGAAGGCTCTGCTCACGGGCAAATGGAAATCGTTGAAAGTCCCAAGTCAGTTAGAGGTGAAACACAGGAAGTTTAGAAGAGGTCTGGTGAGGATGAGGCAGTGTTCAGATCATGTACAGAGGTAAACCTTGAAACTTTAATGAACTTGACCTATTACGTTTTAGTTGCTTTTTGTCTTATGGTATTCGGTTCATATTTTCATATATATAATGTGGATACACGAACGTTTTATATTAGCTTTGTTCTTGTATCCGACAATTGGCATGGTTCTAGATTTGGGGGCTGGATTAGAAATTTTGTTTTGGACCGGAAGTTGGTTTTATGCAAGGTAGCTTTTTTGTCTCTTTTGCTATTTTAAAATTTGGTAATTTTATTATACATTGTTTTTGGGCTTTTATTCTTCTAATATAACTGAGATCTGTGGCTTTCCCAGTACCTAATCCTTTGGGATTATGTTACAATGTAAAAAACATATAATCATCGTCTTAAGGAATAGTTAATTATAAAATTTGCTGAATACAATCTCAACTACGGTGTTACTACGGGCTTTATGTGAAATACAGTTGCAAATCATGTGGAAACTATCCACAAGTTTTGTGTACTTGTCAAAACAAGCTCACCCGGAAGAGAACATATTGGCAGTAGTTCTCATATCGATCCAAATATGTGGGCTAACAAGAACATTTCTTATTTTGACCTTAAAGAAAATTCATTTTTCTCTGCTACATTCAACACTGACCTTTGCTATTTGCATTACATTATTAATTTGTCTTTGGCTGTGTTTGGTAGAAGCGCAAGAGGGAAGGGCTCAAGAGACGGTCACCAGAGACTGGAGGAAGTTTATGGAGCATTCAGCCATCATAACTAACGTCACAAAAACACACACAAAAAAAATAGTTCTAGTTGCTAACACAAAACGTTTCCGATAACACTCCAAATTTAATCTCAAAATGCTCCCACTGCCCAAGAGCATGTAATTGGCTTTATGAAATTAAAAACGTTTCATTCCAATCGCTACCACCACAAAACATGCTCACAACGACACTCCTTCCATTACCTTTTGAAATGATCAATGTACCCAGAACGTGTCATAATATTTCACATAACATCCCACTATGTTAGAACTAATATCATTATGAGCTGCGAGTAAAAATTCTAAGGGTTCCGCCGAATTAGTACACTAGGATCATAAGTTGCACGATCAGGATTTGGAAGCACTTATAAACACTTCAGGGTATGGATCACTATAAACACTTTATAAATTACATTCTCATAACCAAATATACATGATAATCATAGGATTCACGTAATCACGTACCCTTGTATTCGCATTTCCAACCCGAAATTTTACTATTTATTTTTATAAAAAATAACCAAACCAAAAGATCACTCCTTGTGAGTTGTGATCCTTTATTATTATTTTTGATCAGGGTCCAAACCAAGCTCTAGGAGGATGCTGCATCTCCCCATCATTAACGAGCTTATCCAGCACCACATTCAAGTCAACTGCCTGCCCATTCTCGGTCATCTTACGGACAGTCTCCCTAACGTCTTCTCTGGAAAACCCCATTCTGGCAACCCTGTCAACCACATCATCAACAGGAACCATGTTTTCAATTCTACCTGGGCCCAGTCCACTACTCACTGCAGAAGCGGTTGGAATCTGAGGGTAGTTGTTGTTGCCTCCTGTGCCAAAAGAATGAGGCTGATACGTACCTGCTAGATCATTACCATAACGCGAGGATGATCCACTGTAAGAGTAAGGCTCACTAGGCGTATCATACAAGTGGTAGAATTGCTGAAAACTGGGCGGATATGTCTCAAAATTGATATGGGCTTCCTCTGGGTGATGAGCCACTGGAGGATGGAGAGGCGAATTATCAGCCGCAACCGGTTGTTGGTGAGGAGGGTACAGTAAAGGTGGGGCTAGTTGAAAAAATTGATGATGTTCTACCATTTCTGACGGAAGTGGAAGAGTCTGTGTCTGTTGCTGCAGAGCGGGAGAAAGCAGAATCTGCTGACTTGGTGCTTCTTGTGTCTGGCTAGCTGGTGGAAAGTAAGTGTCAAGCTGGGGGAAAGCTGGCGTAGGTGTTGGAGGATATTGAGTTGGTAGCTGTATTGACTGGGGAATGCTTTGTTGGGGAGGTGGAGGAGAACAAGGAGATATACTGATAGGAAATGGTTGCAGAGAAGAAAGAGAGAATTGTTGGTTTAACTGTTGAGGAGTCGATGTTGTCTGCTGTGCAGGATTTGTCTGTGCCATGCTTTGAGTTCCTTGAGTCTCCATGAGCTCAGACAACGTTAGCTTTTTCGGTTGCACTTGTGCATTCATAACTTCTTGTTTGTACTTCAGATCCCGCACACACGATTGTACCTACACACAGGTGAACTTATACTCTTTATTTGGCCAAACTGCTTCAAGAGCAAGATACGGAAATGTCTATGTTTATAATCTGAAAAATGAAAACTATCCAAAGCTGCCATGGGCACTTGACATTCATTCATGTAATGCTGCAAAAATTTCACAGATTCTGACGGTCAAAAGTAAATAATTACACAAGTACAAATAAACTTGGATGATAACTGTGAAGTAATTGATCCTGCCATCTAGCTTAATATCAGTCGGAATCCAGTAGTTTATTTATTCATTTTTTTTTTGATAAATATTTATTCATTATGGGTAGTGTTGTTGTTCTTGTATTTATTCATTTTTGATACACTAGGGAGGGGGAAATCAAATAGTAACTTAGCTATGCTCACTTGATACATATTAAAAAGCAAAGTAGAAATGGTAAATTTGTTACACTTGAAATAAGAGATTTGTAAGTATCTCAATGTTTGCTGAATAAGGTTTAAGTTTCACGGTTTTACCTCCAAGAGAATGTTTTCAGAATGTCTAATATTTCCATCTGTGCTCCCATGAATATTTCCAACAGAAACCTTCAAATCATCCACAGAATGCTCAAGCTGAAGTGTCCTGCTCTCCAGCTGCGATAGACGTGCACCAAGGCCATCTATCGCCTGCAATAACTTATCAGTGTGTCTCCTCATTATACAATCAATGTCAGAAATGATTGCAGTATCATTGGCATTATGAACTTTCTCCAATTGGATCTTGCTAGGCTCAATGGACCCCGGATAACCATAGCTCTGCATGCATAATGCACAAACAAACCGTGTACATTTAACACTTGAGATGAGGTATATCCTCTAGGAATCAGTAAAGGCAAACAAATAAGGCCACAGACAAATAATTGAGTGCTTACTAAAATCTCCTCACACAGCTACATCAGTGAGTGAAGGAGTTCATCAAATACCGAAAATAATAGCAGAAAACTACAAAAAAGCATCTGCAAAAACCTCTATACTTCAGTTAAAGATAAGAAGCAAGCAGCATAAGAAACAAGGCTGCATTTCCCTGATGTTAAACAGATCTTACCACAAAGAATGAATTAGCAAATTGTGCAGATGGGCTAGTTAACAGCTGATGCACATATTGAAAACGAAAGAAAGGGAAATGATCCTTCAGACACAAACATCCTAATGAACCCCCAAAGTCTCTATTAATACCTCACAGCATATCTGATCTCCGAAGCCAGATATCAAAGAAAACCCTATCTGGAACACGGAGACGGACCAAATTAATAGAAGACGATCGATCAATAATGAGCTAAAAACTCAACCGGAGGTGGAATCGAAATCAAATTGAAAAGCAAGCAACAGAGGGATACAAGTCAGTAAATTACTCTGATCGGAGAAGAGCTGGAATCGAAATCTTCGGAGCTCCAAGATGTATGAGCGCCGGGATCGGCACCGCCACCGCCCATAGGAGAAAGAAGCGGAGGTGCGAAAAGGAAATCGACGTTGGGGGAGAATCTATTACTTCTTCGGGGACAGAACAGCCTTCTCCTAGTCGTCGTCGCCGCTATCGGGGAGAGAGATCATCACTCATCTGATCGACATCGACTCAATCATGCTTGGAAGTGGAACTGCTGCTCTACGATTTGCACAAATCATTAAGAAAATCAATAATTTATTGATTTTTTTAGTGGAACTGCTGAAAAAACGAGGAGTAAGGTGAGTTGTTAAATTAACCTAATTAAACGTTGAGATTAGAAGTGGGACATTAATGAAAAAAAGGAAGAAATATGAAACGGTGGTAAACTTGTAAATAACTCAAAAAATATATCTCTTTTATAACCTAATACTTAAAAAACATATCTCTCTTATAACCTAATAAAATGTGTACAATATCTTCCTCTCTGAAACACGACAATCTATCTTGCTCTCAATAGTCCTCTCTTCCGACACCATCTCTTTTTCAATCTTTCAAATCGAAAATCATCTTCTTCGAACACGATCAATCTCAAAATTTTACATTGAAACCTTTACGAGCATCGTAGATCCATAATTCCAAGTACGGTGCCTCCGAAAATTACAAGAAAAAGGTAAAATGATGACATTGAAACCCTAGATTTTGTTTTGTTCATGTGTGGAATTTTATTTGCATTTATGTGATTAGAGGCTATTAGTTCTCTTCTCTTCCCTATTACGACTTCTAATTGGTCTAAAATGTAGGCGATGACTGGTTTGAGTGATTCACACCTCGCTATTTCTTCATTGCGAACTATTAGTTTGAATAATGGTTTGGAAGTTGCTTGGTTTGTGATATTCTATGTGAATGGCTTACATGTGATTTTTATTGTGATTTGTTATTTTGGTTTTGTTGAGATTATAAGAACGTATCACAAAGGCAGTCAAAATATTTGCTTTGCTAGTTTGATGGGTAGTTCATAATGTTTGTTTGAGATTAAAAAGCGTAGATTTTAACGGTATATACTTGTGGTTTCAATCTTATCATTTAGTTGAATTCTACTGGTTTGTTAAGCAGTAGTTTCCATGGTTCCAAGTATATATTTTTAAACAATGCATGTCTAAGTGCCTAAAGTGCGTGTATAAGTGCCTAAAGTTCATGTCTAAGAGCATAGTATATTGAAAGCCTATTAGTTCAAATGGAAGAGCAATATGATTCCGCACAGAGATGTGCGTTCAAATCCCACATGGGTTAATTTATTTTTAGAAATGCACATGAATTGTCAGTAAAAAAATCATTCAAAAAAGTAAATTCTAAATTAGCAAAAGTACATTCTAAGTAGATAGAAAATAGTGTATTCTAGAGTAGTAGAATTAAATCCTAAAGTGCAATTTAAAAGTAGTAAAGCGCATTATAAAAGTGAAAACATGCGGAGCTTCTCCAATTTGAAAGCTATGTCTCTCGTTTTCATCTCTTGTTGCTTATCTTCTTGCTTTCTCTTTTCGTCACCAATGAGCTTACTAAACACTTGGTGAAGCATCAAGTTTCTATTCTCAGGATTTTCTTTGTAACACCCCGTCTTTCCACAGGGCGCTACCTAGTAGTAGACCTTACCAGGTACTACTTAAGTGGGTTGACAACAAGACTTTAGGATCTTGCAACGCGGGCACGATGAGAAAACTTAATAAAACATCCAACCTTTTATTTAGTAAAACTTAGAAAACATAGTTATGCATGCATTCCCGAAAATATAAATATTAAAACCTGACAAAATCCTATCATTAACGAATTATCCTAGTAACAATAATAAACATCACACAATAATAAATCCAATATAACAATAAACTCAACTCCCTAATATAACAAAGAAACCAAAGTAACCCAACCCATCTATGACACGCGCTCTTCACCGCTCCGCCATCTGGCCTTGGTTCCTGCAAGGTTCCCTGGTTCATACCTGGAACTGAATAATATTTCCCGAAGGGTCAGCTACTAATCTATCAAGTTAGAAAGTATGCGGAAATTGCAAGACGTTTGAAAAACATTTCTAATATCAACATCCAAGTCCACAAACGCACTCATAACTCTAAAGGTCAATACCTAATTTAGTGTTGGTTAGTCACACATAGCCCCATACACATTCACAAACACAATCATACAACAATTCCATTCCTCCATCTCGCAATCCAACCTCCAAGGCGCTCAACCCCGCGCCGAGTGCAGAGGCAAACCCTCTCACTCCACTTCACAATCTCCCTTCTAACCCCGGCTAAGCCTCCACTAGAGCACTTGCCAAAGCACATAGATAATATTTTTCGTTTTGAAGGGGCACAGTTTCCCTGTCACACGGACCATACATAGACAACTCTTCCTCTCCGCCAGCTATGATGGGGCCGTGCTGGAAACGGTACCAACACAGAGAAAATGTTCGAAAACTTATTTCCGATAAAACTCGTTTAACAATCAATTCGCACACAACAACACAAGAAATTCCGAAACACTTCAAAACGATGTTCGAGACTAGTTCCCAAAACCAATCCTACAATAACGGCACAAAATCTAACGAGACAGAAAAGAACCGAGCAAAGTCTCTCGATAATGATGAAACACAAAAGAATTGATCGTGAGGTAAACCTAAACAACGATTAATGATCTTAGTTAGCTAATTGAATAGGTCGACAAATCCTAACAAACCAACGTATGACAACACAAAAGACCCCAACCCATGCTATATCTAAAAATATACTATAGTCACGAATTGACAAACTAACTCTTAGATTTCCACTAACATATATCCTAATATTCTAACTCATAATTTATAATGTCAACAATTACTTCCCCCAATAACGATTTAAACTTGGTTATATGTATAACCGATTACTACTTAGCCTTAAACACCATTCTAAACTAAAAAATAAATAAATACCCAAACTTCCTAGCTACACCAGCATCCTACCGCCAAACTAACCCCCTGCACCCTTCCAACACCACCGAC
This sequence comes from Fallopia convolvulus, assembly GCA_964016875.1. Classification (NCBI taxonomy): domain Eukaryota; kingdom Viridiplantae; phylum Streptophyta; class Magnoliopsida; order Caryophyllales; family Polygonaceae; genus Fallopia; species Fallopia convolvulus. Next base: position 52,269,254 of record OZ024725.1, read on the forward strand.
AACCGCAATCACCACCCCCATAAATTTTTCGGACGCACTCACCCCCGTAACTACTCAACGCCGGCCAACAATTACAAAAACGGACCTCATTCACACCCGATCAACTGGAACGACTCAACCCTACTCGGCCCCGGTCAACGCGAGTCCGTTCAAAGACTCCTCAACCCGACCCCCGACTTAAAGCGAGTAGGGAAGAAACAAGGCTTACCGCGGCGACGGTGACAGAGGTCTAACTTGCGATTGGCTGCACTTGTGAAGAACACCACTTAAGGCATCGGTGATCGGCGAACGAACCCCGATCGGTGCACGACTCCACCAGCGGAATGGTACGATGGGCCGGTCAAGTCAAACCGGTGACACAAAGCAAGCAACAGTAGATAGTCGAGGACTATTGAGGAAATCGGAAGCGATCGGACTGGTTGGTGCGTCTTGGTGGACAACGACGATGACGCTCCTCCTAACTCGCGAGGTCGTCCGGCAATCGTCCATCTCGAGCGTCTAACCGGGGCAGCTTGGATGTTGGCAGGACAAGGAGATCGGCTTGGAGGATTGAAGAAGGAAGGAAAGACGTGTAATGAGAGTGGAATATTGGATGACTAATAGGTTTCAACGTTAAGGATCGTCCCCGGATAACGACGAGGAGGAAGATAGAGTTTTTGGTATTAAGATGAGATTGTTCGACCAAAAAAAACATATAATTAATTTAATTAAAACAAAGGGGATTTGGTTGGATTGACCGAATTACTCGTGATAGGATCAAACGGATTAATAATACAAGGTACAAAGATATAAGATATATCAATTAAATTTTTTATAAAGAGCTATATAAATTGTGACAAGTGAAAAGATATAGGATATAATTCATACGAGGGAAAGGAAAAAGGATGTAATCCGCTTGTTGGCAAAATCCTAATTAGTAGTTAATCCGTCATTCGAGGTTACTTGCAGAATAAGAAACTCGATTGCTTGCAATCTAAGAAACACGTTTTTTTTTCCGATCTAGAAAGAAAAAAGGAACTTGAATATCACACAAAATTTGATAAGAAAATCAATATCTAGATAATTGCTTGCCTAAATTAAATTTTGATAAAAAAATTATATTTTCCTTAATTTTCTTTTTGGCTCATTCATGTAAATATAGAAAAAAAATATCTTTAAAAAATGAAGAAATTTGGTAAAAGGGCATAAATTTACTACCTAATTAGGCGCTTGTAATCTATACCCATTTTTTAAACTTTTTGTTAAGTATATAAACCCCGAGTTTGGTTCAAATGAAACGAACTCTTATCCTGAAACGAACTCTTATCCTGAAACGAATGCACTTTTTCTAGTTCGTAGTGCACTTTTCCTACTTCAGAGTGCACTTTTTCGCATTTGCACTTTTCGTATTTTGTAGTGCACTTTTGATACTTTTTTGTATTGCACTTTTTGAGATTGCACTTTTTGTATTTTTTAATGCACTTTTGTATGAAAAGTGCACTATAAATTGAAAAAGTGCATTCGTTTCACGTTTTAGGATAAGAGTTCGTTTCATTTGAACCAAACTCTATAAACCCCTTTATTTTTTTTCCGCATCTCTCTCCTCCAGTTTTTTTTTCTCGTAATGATTTTCCTCTGCTCCCGTTGTCGATCTCTATCTTCTTGGTCTAACCTTCTCCTCTTTGTCCTACCGATGCCACCATAGATCTTCCACCTCCTCCACCTCCTCCTGCCATTGCCGGATCTAGGGTTCAATTGACGGCCTAATTCTCAACGAGGACGCAGGTTCTTACTTGCAACTGAACTCTCGCGACAACAATATGCCCAACTTCATCTTATCTGTAACATCCATCTCTCCCTCCATCTTTCTCTACTCATTTCTATGATGGCCGAAAATTAGATTCAATTGAATCCTATGAGTAGGATCTTAGTTCAGTTTTTGATTTCATGTTAGTTAGGGAGATCTAGGGTTAGCATTGCAGTTTATTTCCGACAACCCTAGGAAAAGAAAGCTTTAGAGATCACTGCTTGAGTTCTTGTGAGGCTGAATTTGAGCTCAATCGGAATAGTTTTATCTGCATTGTGGTTTCTGTGTAAAAAGTTGCTTGTTCTTTCCGGCGAAGAAGAGTGCGGCGGCGACGAGAATTACAACGACGAGAATTATCGACATTGTCAATAAGCTGTTTGATGATGGTTTAATGTTATGTTTCCATAAGCGGTAATCTCTCTATTTCTCTATTCTTCTGTGTTTTTTGTCATGTTTGAAAATTTGAACTTAAAAGGTCAAATGGGAAAGAGATGAGAATGAATTACCACCTATTCTCACTTGAATTTAGTTAGACTACCGTATTCTTGGAGCTGTAATCAGGACATATTACTGATATGTCATTTGTGAAAAAATAGTTCTCTTGAATGCTGGATTGAACATGTAAGTGATCTTGTATGTTTTATTTCCCACTTGCCTAGGTCTTTTGTATATTTCTTGTTGCTTTTTTCCCTTTTGTGTTTTCCATTTCATTACTCTTTCATGTAAAGACAGATGTACAACATACTACGTAATGCTGTAGCGATTAGTTGAAATGAATTATATTGTCATCATGTTGGGATGATATTCTATATTTTTGGTATTGGTGCAGTGATCTTTCATACAATAACTTCATGTGGCAAGGTCCTGATCAACCCGCTTGTCAGGCAAACCTGTTAGACCTTATTCCTTTTCAATATTCCTTGCTTGTGAAAAAGGAATTGGAAACAATATGTATCTCACTTAGTTATTTACTTTGATTCTTCTTGGCAGGAATTTAAACATTAATTTTTTCAAGAGATCTTCAACAGAGAAAGGCTTGTAAGATGCTCTTGTGTAGTTGTGTGTGTTTGTGTATACCTTTGTTAAAGATAAGAAGTTTTGCCACTCATACAAATGTTTTACTTACTTATCTATTTTTTTGGTTTGCATTTCACATAATAGAAGAAGACTTGTTGCATGCCTTGACACAATTGATTGTCCTCTCTGTAAGTAATGCATTTGGATTTTGACACAGTTGATTGTGAATTGACTCCAAAGTATTCTCTGGATGTTAATTTCTAAATATAGTATTTTAAGACTTGAATCAACTGCATTGGATAAGATGATGTAGTCTTACATGTTTCATGACAGATGGATGCTCTTTCCATGTTAATTGTGGTGGAGATGATGTAATCGTCAAAGGTGATGAAGGAAAGATTTTTTGATATAGGAGACGGATCAGTTGAAGGCGGGGATGCGGTCTTCTTCATGAATAATGCAAGTAACTGGGGACTCAAATAGTTTTCTAGCTGTATCCTGGAGCTTGTAGAATATGTGTGACACCATTAAATAAGAACATTCAAAGGCATAAAAACTCTCTTTCAACTGCTGTATCCTAGAAGAATGAACCTAGAGTTTTTCCTTTAGGAACAATGTCAATGCTGGTTTCTAGAATTTGAGGCAACAAACTGGTACAAATGGCATCGATGATAGAAACTTTTCTGCCATATTCAATTTCTTATCTCTTATTTAGTTTTTTCCTCGATTATGAGGGAGAACTAAGGGAGAGGGAGTTGTGGTTCAGATTCTACAACAAGCTCATGAACTTTACACGAGCAACTTGCAAGGGAGCTTTGAAGTTGATGAGCTGCCTTCTCTGTTTGCAGAGTATGCCATAGTTGAGGTCGAACCAGCAATTTCTTGTTCCTCGATGTGTTCTTGTTTCAATGATGTTATTGAGATTTGTACTTCAAACTAAAGAGTGCACATGTTGATGTATTTGAAATTAGCTAGTGTATCTTATGAAATTTATTCTGAACCTGAATATAGGGAAGATAGATATCCTACAATGAGTGCTATGTTTCAACAGAAAATAAACACTTTCAGCTTGCTTGGCAACTTTATTGTATCTATATTGGTGTTGCTTGTATATTTATTCTATTAATAACAGATTCAACCTTTGAGTAAGTTTCAAACCTCTAAGCATGTTTCAAACGTTTCATAGCCAGAATATAAGAATAAAATCTTATGAAGGAGATCAGTTACGATCATACCCTAAAGATAATCTTTATAGTCATCTTTATATGAAAGTGCGTGAATACTCTCACAAATCTTTGGGTGAGAATCGAATCGTCATCAAGTAGTGATGACAATGATGATAGTGATGACACATATTTAGTGATGACAAGTGATAATTTTTCATGCCAAAAAATTATGAAAAGTGATGACAATTTATGAAAAAATCGTACGTGATGACACATATTTGATGTTGAAAAATGATACTAAAAATTATATGTGATGACACTGAGAAATTAAGCGTGATGATATTTTATGATACTAAAAAATTAAACGTGATTATAAATATTTGATGACAACTTTATTTTTTTATTTGTGATGACAATTGTTTTTTATGTGGTGATGACAACAATTTTTATGTGGTGATGAGATTTGGTGACAACTATTTATTGTGATGAAGATAAAAACAAACAAACTTTGAGTGATGACACTTGATGAAGATTTGATGACAAATTAATCGAAGCATTATCAAGTAGTGATTATAATTGATGACAATCGAACCATCATCAAATAGTTGATGACGATCAAACCGTTGAAGTAGTGATGACAGTGATGAAACATATTTGATGACGCTTAAGTGATGACAGTTTGATGACACTTGTTTGTCATCAAGGCCCTTTTGATGCCAAATAAATCAATCAAATCGTCACAAGAAGTGATGACAATTGACGTCAATCGAACCGTCATCAAGTAGTGATGATAATTGATGACAATATCGAACCGTCATCAAGTAGTGATGATAATTGATGACAATATCGAACCATCATCAAATAGCGATGGCGATTAATGACAATCGAATCGTCATCAAGTAGAGATGACATTTGTGATGATAGTTGATGACAATCAAACCGTCATCAAGTAACGATTACAAGTGATGACAGTTGATGACGGTTCGAACCGTGTGATGACGGTTGTTTTTATATGGTTGAATGTCTTTGATAATACTTTTTGTCATCAAAAAGACATTTTGATGACACTTTTTACCTTTTATTACACTTTTTTATCATCAAAAAATTGTGATGACGGTGAAAAAAACTGTGATGACGGGGCATGACAGTTTTTTTATGTGGTTGAATGCCTTTAATGATATTTTTTGTCATCAAAAAATGCCATCAAGACATTTTGATTACACTTTTTTACCTTTCATTACACTTTTTGTCATCAAAAAATTGTGATGACAATGAAATAAATTGTGATGATGGTGAAAACATTGTGATGATGGTTTTTGAAAATGATGATAGTGATGATGGTCAACGCCGGTCAATGGTCGGTCAATAGGCGAGTCAACTCGGTCAACGGGTGAGTCAACTCGGTGGGAGGGGGGTGGGGGTGGGTAGTGGGTTTTTTTGCTATTTACCTAATTTTCACACTCTCCTTAATATCCACCTAATTAGCCTCTTTTTTTTGCTATTTTTTTAAATCATCCAAAAAAAATTAGTCTTTATTCATATTTTCTTCTTTTCTTATTATTTGTTTATTTATAATTTTATTTAAAACATTTTTAAAGAATTGAATTTGATAAAAATATTATAAGAATATACATTATTTTTTCATTTTATCTATTTTTAACAAAGTAATTAAAATAATTTATATTTATATATTCCCATAAATAAATTATTATTAAGCCATCAAAATCATATTGGCCTCACTTTAATGATTTTGGCTTCGTATTACATTATAATAAACGTAAAATTTTATATAAAACATTTATAATTAATAAATTATTTTATTTTTTATATTAAATTTTATTCATTCATTAAATAAATTAAAGATTAAATCCATGTAGTCGTGTATGACACGACGAGTATCACTAGTTCAATTGAATTTCTTCAAGATAAAGTAAAATCCTTAATTATCTTTTTTTTCTAAATCTTTAAAAATGGTTTATCAAAATCGAATTTTGAGTAATGATTGCCTAAAATTTTGAGATCTCTACATTAGAAACTCATAATTTATTAGATCTACTTTTTTTCTTTCATTTTTGCGTTATCTATTAACAAATGATTTTTAGATTTAAGAAATTCACAATTGCGATTCAAATAAGACCTTTTTTACAAAGAAGAATTTATCAACCCAACCGCAGTCATGCTTAGTAACATCATGGATTAATTCAGATCCCCCCGATGAGAATTTAGGGTAAAACGACCCATACCACGTTTTGAAAGGTAGTTTGTATGAAACACATCCTTGGTACAAATAGGAATCCCATGTGTTACATGTAAAAAATCAATAGCGGTAAGGATCCTTCAAGTTCGGGAAAGAAATTAACTAGGAGAAATATAAAAAAATTCAAGGAAATCAACGATCAATGGAGAGAATGGAAAGCGAGACTGATTTGAAAAGGGTATTCATAAAAGCAAGCCCAACGTTCGCAAAATGAATCGGTCACATGGCACCTATGTGTATATGTATAATTTGCAACTATTTTATTATTATTATTATTATTATTATTATTATTATTATTATTATTATTATTATTATTATTATTATTATTATTATTATTATTATTATTATTTACCGTAAATTCTATTAATTTTTTTATTGAATTATTATTATTATTATAAATAAATAGAAATTACATAAAGTTGGATGAGAACCTAGAAACAAGACGGGTCGTTACACCCTTCTGAATGCAAAAACTCAATCTATAAAAAACGAATGCATCACTCTTAGCATTGGTTGAGTGACTAATAGAAAGGGACTTAATACGAGAAAGCATGTCCAAAGCCTCCTCCTCCTCCTCCTCCTCCTCCTTATTATTATTATTATTATTATTATTATTATTATTATTTTTATTATTATTATTATTATTATTATTATTATTATTATTATTATTATTATTATTATTATTATTATTATTATTATTATTATTATTATTATTATTATTATTATTATTATTATTATTATCATTCATTCATTCATTCATTCATTCTTACCCGCAATATGAAAGAAAAATAGACTTGACAATGTCCTCAAAAAAGGTAGGAGAACGAAAGAGGCAACCAAAACTTTGTGCAACAGCTTCAGGTACACTTTTTAAAATTCGTTTGACACGATTTCATCAGCTGGAGAGATTCTCAACATTCACTTCACTTTGTCTTGTAATCGATCGATCGCTCATGTAATCAATCTTGCTTCTAATAAATATTAATAATAATTACTTTATTAACAAATTAATTAAACGAGTTAATGAAGGCAGGTTGGTTGACCATGAATGATAGTCATTCAATTGGAAGGATGAGCATTATTATGAATGTTGTTGATGTAGATTTGAAGCACATTCTCTTTTAGGGAGTAACGAATGTGTACCATGAAAGAAGAAGATGACGATGAGTCATTGTGGGTGGCAAGTCTCAAAGGGAGAGTGAGAGATTCAATTGGCGGGTCCCACTAGTTCGAATCCATCAGAAAAAAGCCATGGTTGCACACCTCTTGTTCAAGGCTAATAAATGTCGGGTATGAATATATTGAAATATGAACAATATTTATCCAATTAATAAAGGCAAATAGATATTGGAATAAAAATCTTATGTAAATTACTACAGTACTAGTTAATAGCTAGTGAGAAAGAAAAATTAGTAATTAATAGTAATCTCGACAAGGAGAAGGGACATTTGACCAGACGGTTAAAGAATGTCGGTTCCCAAAGCAGTTCAAACTCGCTCAAAATTTTTGGACGGAAAGTTAGCCAAAACAATCTTCATCAATTCATTAATTAATGACAAATGTTGTGATATGAGAATTGGATGATGATGATGATGATGATGATGATGATGATGATGATGTTCCACAATGCCTAATTGCAAGCAACCTTTTTAAAGCTTGTCGATAATGGATGATATTATGATACTATCTTACCGTGATGTCCCAATTTACAAAGATTCAAGTGTTCAATATTAAGTTAGACCAATTATTTTGAGCTAGGAAAGTTTTTCAAGGAATTGGTTGCTCCAAGTTGAAGCTCACACAATACTTTAGCCAAAACCAATGATCGACTCCACTTGTATGTATATGTATAATTTGTCACTATTATATAACCTTAATATTATTAATAATATCAATAATCATTCTTAACCGTAATTTGAAAGAAGAATGGACTTGACAGTGTCCTCAAACAAGGTTGGAGAATAAAAAAGGCGACCAAAACCTTATGAAGCAACTTCAGGATACACTTTTTGAAATTCGTTTGACACAATTTCATCTGTTGGAGAGATGCTCAACGTTCACGTCACTTTTGTCTTGTTATAAATCGATCTTTCATGTAATCAACCTTGCTTCTAATAAATATTGCTAGTTATTACTTAATCAACAAATCAATTAAATGAGTTAATGAAGTCACATTGGCTGACCATGATAGTCATTTGAGTGAGAGGATGAGCAAGGTAATGAGTATTGTCGATGTAGACTTGAACACATTCTCTTATAGCGATTGACGAATGAGTATAACGATAAAAAAAGACGACGATGAGTCATCGTGGGTGGCATGTCTAAATGGGTGAGTGAGAGTTTTGGTTGGCCGCTCCCTCTGGTTTGGAGCCATCATGAAAAAGCCATGGTTGCACACTGTTTCTCGAGGCTAATAAATGTCGTGTATGGATGCAATGAAATATAAACAATATTTATCCAGTTAATCAAGGGAATTAGCTATTGAAAAAGAAATCTTATGTAAATTACTAATGTATAATACTAACTAATAGCTAGTGAGAAAGAAATCTTAATGATTAATAGTAACATGGACAAGGAGAGGGGACATTTGAGGAGAATTTGGTTCCCAAAGCTGTTCAAACCCGCTCAAAATTTTTGGAGGAAAATTTGGCCAAAACAATCTTCATCAATTTATTAATTAATGACAAATGTTGTGATAAGGGAATTGGATGATGATGATGATGATGTTCGGAAATGTCTAACTGCAAGTGGCCTTTTTAAGCTTGTCGATAATGGATGATACTATTTTACTGCGATGTCCCAATTCACAAAGCTTCAAGTGTTCAAAATCAAGTTGGGCCAATTATTTTGAGCTAGGAAAGTTTTTCAAGGAATTGGTTGCTTCAAATTGAAGATCATACAATGCTTTTGCCAAAACCAATGATCGACCCCACCTGTATGTATATGTATAATTTGTCACTATTTTATAATCATTTTTATCCACAATTTGAAAGAAAAATGGACTTGACAGTGTCCTCAAACAAGGTTGGAGAATAAAAAAGGCGACCAAAACCCTGTGCAACTTTAGGATACAATTTTTGAAATTCGTTTGACACTATTTCATTTGATGGAGAGATTCTCAACATTCACTTCACTTTGACATGTAATCGATCGATCGTTCATGTAATTAATCTTGGTTCTAATAAATATTACTTGTAATTACTTAATCAACAAATTATTTAAACGAGTTAATGCAGGCACGTTAGCTATTATAGTCATTCGATTGGGAGGATGAGCATGGTGATGAGTATTGTCGATTTTGACTAGAAGCACATTCTCTTGTAGGGATTGACGAATGAGTCGTCGTGGGTGGAATGTCTCAAGAGCGAGTAAGATTTGTGTTTGGCGTGTCTCATTGATTCGGAACCATCCTGAAAAAGCCATGGTTGTACATTGCTTTCTTGAAGCTAATAAATATCGGGTGTGGATGTAATAAAATATGAACAATATTGATTCAATTAATCAAGACCATTAGCTATTGTAAAAGAAATCTTATGTCAATTAGTAATGTACAATACTAGTTAATAGCAAGTGAGAAAGAAATCTTTGTAATTAATAGTAACCTCGACAAGGAGAAGGGACATTTGAGGAGACGACTACAGAATGGCAGTTCCCAAAGCAATTCAAACCTGCTCAAAATTTTTGGAGGAAAATTTGGCCAAAACCATATTCATAAATTCTTTAATTAATGACAAATGTTGTGATATGGGAATTGTATGATGATGATCATGTTCCGCAATGTTTAATTGCAAGCGGCCTTTTTAAAGCTTGTCGATAATGGATGATACTATCTTATTGCAATGTCCCAATTTACAAAGTTTTAAGTGTTCAATATCAAGTTGGGCCAATTATTTTGAGTTAGGAATGTTTTTCAAGGAATTGGTTACTCCAAATTGAAGCTCATACAATGCGTTAGCCAAAATCAAGGATCGACTCCACCTGTATGTATATGAATAATTTGTCACTATTATATTACCTTAATAATATTATTAATATTAATAATTATTTTTACCTACAATTTGAAAGAAAAATAAACTTGATGATGTCCTTAAACAAACTTGGAGAATGAAAGAGGCGACCAAAACCTTTTGCAGCAGCTTCACAATACACTTTTTGAAATTCGTTTGACACGATTTCATTTGCTAAAGAGATTATCAACATTCACTTCACTTTGTCTTGTAATCGATCGATCGCTCATATAATCAATCTTTGATTCTAATAAACATTACTAGAAGTTACTTAATCAAAAAATCAATTAAATGAGTTAATGAAAGCACGTTGGTTGACCATGATAGTCATTCGATTGGGAGGATGAGCAAGGTGATGAGTATTCTCGATGTAGACTTGAAGCAAATTCTCTTGTAGGGAGTGACGAATGAGTACAATGACAAAATAAGATCACAATGACTGATCGTAGGTGGCAAGTATCAAAGGGTGAGTGAGAGTTTTGGTCGGCGGATCCCACTAGTTTGGAGCCATCATGAAAAAGCCAGGCTGACACACCGCTTGCTCAAGACTAATAAATGTTGGGTATAGATGTATTGAAATATGAATAATATTTATCCAATTAATAAAGACAATTAGTTATTGAAATAGAAATCTTATGTAAATTACTAGTTAATAGATAGTGAGAAAGAAAAATTAGTAATTAATAGTAACCTCGGCAAGGAGAAGTGATATTTGAGGAGACGACTACAAAATGTCGGTTCCCAAAGTAGTTCAAATCCGCTCAAAATTTTTGGAGGAAAATTTGGCCAAAACCATATTCATCAATTCTTTAATTAATGACAAATGTTGTGATATGGGAATTGGATGCTGATGATCATGGCATATTGCTATTGAAATAAAAATCTTATGTAAAATTCTAATATATAATACTAGTTAATAACTAGTGAGAAAGAAATCGTAGTAATTAACAGTAACCTAGAAAAGGAGATGAGACATTTGATGAGACGACAACAGAATATCGGTTCCCAAGCAGTTCAAACTCGCTCAAAATTTTTTGGAGGGAATTTGGCCAAAACAATCTACATCAATTCATTCATTAATGACAAATGTTGTGATGTGGGAATTTGATGATGTTGATGATGTTCCACCATGTCTAATTGCAAGCGGACATTTTAGAGCTTATCGATAATGGATGATACTATCTTAGTGCGATGTCCCAATTTAATAAGCTTCAAGTGTTCAATATCAAGTGGGGCCATTTATTTTGAGCAAGGAAAATTTTTAAAGGAATTGGTTGCTCTAAATTTGGCCAAAACTAATGATCAGTCCCACTTGTATGTATATGTATAGTATGTCACTATTATATTACTTTAATAACAATAACCTTAATATTATTATTAATACTAATAATCATTCTTACTCATAATTTGAAAGAAGACTAGACTTGACAATGTCCTTAAACAAGATTGAAGAAGGAAAGAGGGGACGAAAACCTTGTGCAGCAGTTTCAGGATACAATTTTTAAAATTTGTTTTACACGATTTCATCTGCTGGAGAGATTCTCAACATTCACTTCACTTTGTTTTATAATCGAACGATCGTTCATGTAATCAATCTTGCTTCTAATAAACATTATTAGTAATTACTAATTCAAAAAATCAATTAAACGAGTTAATGAAGGTACGTTGTCCATGATAATCATTCGATTTGGAGGATGAGCAAGGTGATGAGTATTGTCGATGTATACTTGAAGCTCATTCTCTTGCGGGGAGTGACGAATGAGTACAATGGCAGAAGAAGACGGTGATGAGTCATCCCGGGTGACAAGTCTCAAAGGTCAAGTGAGAGTTTTGGTTGGCGGGTTCCACTAGTTTGAAGCTATCATGAAAATGCATGGCTGCACACCGCTTGCTCAAGGCTAATAAAGGTCGGGTATGGATGTATTGAAATATGAACTATAATGATCCAATTAATCAATGCAATTAGCTATTGATAGAGAAATCTTATGTAAATTACTAATGTAGTTGATAGTTAGTGAGAAAGAAATCTTAGTAATTAATAGTAACATGGACAAGGAGAAAGGAGATTTGATGAGACGACTACAAAATGTCGGTTCCCAAAGCAGTCCAAACCCGCTCAAAATTTTTGTATAGAAATTTGGCCAAAACGATCTTCATCTATTCGTAAATTAATGACAAATGTTGTGATGTGAGAATTGGATGATGATGATGATGTTCCGCCATGTCTAATTGCAAGCAGTCTTTTTGGAGCTTGTCGATAATGGATGATACTATCTTACTACAGTGTCCCATTTTATAAATCTTCAAGTGTTCAATATCAAGTTGGGCCAATTATTTTGAGCTAGGAAAGTTTTTTTAAGGAATTGGTTGCTCCAAATTCAAGTTCATACAATGCTTTAGCCAAAATCAATGACCGGCCCCGCCTATATGTATATATATATAATTTGCCACTATTATATAACCTTAATAATATTATTAATATTAATAATTATTCTTACCCGCAATTTGAAAGAAGAATAGACTTGACAAAGGACTCAAACAAGGTTGGAGAACGAAAAAGGCGCCCAAAACCTTTTGCAGCAACTTCAGGATACACTTTTGAAATTTGTTTGAAACGATTTCATTCGATGGAGAGATTCTCAACATTCACTTCACTTTGTCCTGTAATCGATTGATCTTTCATGTAATCAATCTTTGATTCTAATAAATATTAATAGTATTACTTAATCAAAAAATCAGTTAAACGAGTTAATTAAGACACTTTGGATGACCATGATAGTCATTGGATTGGGAGGATGAGTGAGGTGATGAGTATTGTCGATGTAGACTTTAAACCATTCTCATGTAGGTAGTGAAAAATGAGTACAAGGACATATGAGGACGATGATGAGTGATCGTGGGTGACTAGTCTCAAAGGGCGAGTGAGAGTTTTGGTTGGCGGGTCCCACTAGATTGTAGCTATTATGAAAAATACATGGTTGCACACCGCAAGCTCAATGCTAATAAATGTATGGTATGGATGTACTAAAATATGAACAATAATTATCCAATTAATCAAGGCAATTAGCCACTGAAAAATAAATCTTATATAAATTACTAATGTACAAATATAGTTAATAGTTAGTGAGAAAGATATCTTAGTAATTAATAGTAACCTTGTCAAGGAGAATGAACAATTGATGAGACGGCTACAGAATGTCGGTTTCCAAAGTAGTTCAAACCTGCTCAAAATTTTTGGATGAAAATTTGGCCAAAACAATCTTCATCTATTTGTTAATAAATGACAAATGTTTTGATGTGGGAATTGGATGATTATGATGATGATGATGTTCCGCAATGTCTAATTGCAAGCGGCCTTTTCTGAGCTTGTCAGTAATTGATGATACTATCTTACTATGATGTCCCGATTTACAAAGCTTCAAGTGTTAAATCTCAAGTTGGGCAAATTCTTTTGCACTAGGAAAGTTTTTAAATGAATTGGTAGCTCAAAATTCAAGTTCATACGATGCTTTATCCAAAACTAATGATCGACCCAACCTCTATGTATATGTATAATTTGCCACTATGATATAACCTTAATAATAATAACATTAATAATAATAAATTTAATATTATTATTAATACTAATAATCATTCTGACCCACAATTTGAAAGAAGAATAAACTTGACAATGTCCTCAAAAAGGATGGATAATGGAAGAGGCGACCAAGACATTGTGCAACAGCTTCGGGATACACTTTTTGAAATTCTTTTGACACGATTTCATCAGCTGGAGATATTCTCAACATTCACTTCACTTTGTCTTGTAAGCGATCGGTTTTTCATGTAATCATTCTTTGTTTCAAATAAATATTACTAGTAATTACTTAATCAACAAATCATTGAAACGAGTTTATGAAGGCACGTTACTTGATCATGATAGTCATTCAATTGGGAGGATGAGCAAGGTGATGAGTATTGTAGATGTAGACTTGAAGCGCATTCTCTTGTATGGAGTGACGAATGAGTAAAAGGACAAAAGAAGACGACAATGATTCATCGTGGGTGGCAAGTCTCACAGGGCGAGTGAGAGTTTTGGTTGGCGGGTCCCACTAGTTCGGAGCCATAATGAAAAAGACATAATTACACACCACTTTCTCAAGGCTAATAAATGTCAGGGTATGGATGTAAATTTGTGATGAAATATGAACAATATTTATCCCATTAATCAAGGCAATTAGCTATTGATAAAGAACTCTTATGTAAATTAATAATGTACAATTCTAGTTAATAGCTAGTGAGAAAGAAATCTTAGTAATTAATAGTAACTTGGACAAGGTGAAGGCCACACAGAGAGTCCTCTCGAAGTGAATTAATGATTTATGCAACTTCCGGTTGGAGATCATTTGGATCGACGTGTATTGCTTCTATATCATTATATTCAATTATTCATACCCACCACTACCACTCCCAACACTTGCCAATTGCCATCCATTAATTCATTATACCAAAAATTCAAGAAATTTCTCAAACAAGAAGCTAATATGTATATAGAGTAGATATATAGTAGATACACATAATCTCACTCAACTTCTTAATGCACCAATAGTTAACTCACTTTGAAAACTTATTTCTTATTAGCTAAGGTGAAATAATTGAGCTCTCTCAAAAGTTCAAATATTTGAGCTCATCTGGTATGGGTTGGGTTTGATGGTCTGCCTATCACTTCACAACGATCATACCCATCAATGGTGCATTTAAAATTTCTCGAAAGAGGGGGAGGGTGAGGGTGAAAGTACTCGAAAAATGGAATTTGTTTGTGAGAGACATTGAGGGGCTAGAGCTAAAAAGTTGGCTCTTCCTATAAAAAGGGAAAAGATGTTCTAATTATTTAAAGGTATATATTTCGTAAAATATAAAAGAATAAGAAATAAAACAACAATAAAATAATTTTTACATTGATTTTTAAAAGTTAATACTTATTGGTGGCGTTTTTATAATGTCAAGAGTTGTATTTTAATGCATAACACTTTAAAAAAATTATTGTTAATTACAAAAGGATATCTTTCACAAATATACTATACTAATATTTAATGGGAAATTCCTTTTGGTACCCCTAGGGTTTTGACTATTCCTTTTGGTGCCCTAAATAAAAAGTTATTCCTTTTGGTACCCTTTAAATTTGAACCAAGTCCTTTCCGTAGCCAATCTCACCCAAAAAACCAAACTCCGTCCAATCTTCCGTTCAGAGCTACATGAACAACTTCTTCTTGCAAGTCAAAAGAAAGATCACACAGGGCATGAAGAACATACCAACACCAATTAAACTGGGAGCAAATTTTCATGGAAGCAACAAATTATAAACAATATCTCCACCAACACCAATCATATGGAGGGCAAATTGTCATGGAATTCGTAATTAACCAACAAAATCGATTGTCAATATGTGCAAATCACGAGCACTTTCAAGCTTTTCATCCCAATTTGAACTATAATTAGAACCTTAATTTCAATATTATCTCAATCCCTAATTTTTACCCAATTTGAAATTCCTTGAATTGAAATCTTCATTCTAGTTACAAATCATAGTTAATCAAATTTGAATTGAAATTGAAACTCAAGACTGAAATTAAAACTCAAATTGGGTTGGCACTGATAACGACCGTCGTAACCTTGTAGGAGATCTCGCAGGTTTCGTTGTGGGCGTGGCGGGTCCAGTGACCTGGCCAGAGATTCCGGTTGAAGTCGGAGCTTTTGCATGCGGGGAGTGGAGGGGATTCGGTCCGGATCCGGGTTGGGTGAAAAGGATTGGGGTTTTACGTTGTCGTACTCTGTCATCCGAGGGCACGATTTCCATCTCTCACCGGAGAGGTCAGTCTCGAAGAAGATGTCGCTCAGGCAACGAGAAGTCTCGTTCTCGGCCAGAGCTTGGAAGAAGATCTCGTGCAAATCCCCTGCCAGGAGAGAAATTAGCTCTGAATTCGGGTCGAGTCTTGGTATACGGATCTCGTGGGTTTGGTGGAGTCTTGGTATCCAGATTTCGTAGGTTGAAACTTGAAAGGAGAGTTATAAATGGTGGATTTGTCAAACACTGTGTGTTAGGTTTTTTATTATTTTTTTAACGGATGTTTTGAAAAGTGTATGGAATTTGATAGTTTAGTGTATTTAGGTTACGGGAAGGAATTTTTTAAAAATACAAGGGCACCAAAAGGAATAAGAATTTTTTTTGGACACCAAAAGGAAAAGTCGAAACCACAAGGGCACCAAAAGGAAAATCCTATATTTAATTATTTACTTCATTTGATTCTACAATTAATTGATATAATGTAATTAAAATATACAAAAAATTGATTAATGGTGTCTTTTTTACTAAAAATATGTGGTTATTTAATAAGTCACTCAAAAGCATATAAAATAGTTAAGATAGATTACAATATAATATCTGAGTTTGGTTCAAACAAAACAACTCATTATCCTATAAAATAAAGAGTGTTTAGAACCCTTGGATCTCCTTGATCCAATGACTAATATTCTATCCATTTTAGGGATACGGTGACATTTTCGTAATTTCTTGAAAATTATAAAAGTGCATCGTTATGGTGAAAAGATGCATTACGATATACAAAAAGTACATTAATTGAATTGAATGAAGGAATGCACGAATCCTAGGTGAAATTAGCCCATATGGGTCTCCATGACCACCCAGCAACACCACCCAGGACAACAAAAATCCAAAGAGGAATTGAAACTATCATAACATCAATCAAAAGCTCCCAAAGAGTTGTCCTTTCCAAAATCCTCAATAGCATTGAACTCAAAGCCATGTTCTTTGAATCCCAGAAGTTGCAATATCAAAAATTAACCTCGAACAAAGCCCTAAAAACCCTCGAAATCGATCAGATTATTAAATGAACGTGAAACACATTGATGAATCGAGGGTTTTCCGACGAAGAGAAACCCTAAAAACCCAAATTCAAAATAGAATAATAAGCTTCCACCATCTTAATGCAGTGATACAAAAGAAGAAGAAGATAAGGATGCAGAGATAAGCTGCAACTAGATTTCCGTTGCACCAAGTTCCCTTCTTTATTTAATCTCTCTCTCTCTCTCTCTCTCTCTCTTTCTCTCTCTCTTTCGAGAAATATAAATTTAAATTCGATACATGAAGACAAAGCTTAGGACCAAGGATGAAATTCAATGGGGCTTTCAATCAATAGACTTTGTTGAATAATGGGTTTTAGATAATTTAAAGAAATAATGAGAAATCACTCTCACAAACCAGAATTAGAAAGTTGAGATTGATTGCGATACTCTTTGATAAGTGAAGGAACTCTAGAGGCGGTGGCAATTGAGGATTTGGAGGAGCCACCTATGTCACACAAGTATCGTACATGAAAGCTCAGATCTTCCAATCTTAGTTCACCTACTCTTTCCCCTTCATCCCCAACCACAAATTTGTTCGTCTCTACTTCTATCCAAACTCCTATAAAAACAAAAACATTTGGGTTAGTTAAGAACTTTTTGTATTTCGTAATGCACTTTTTCACGATAATGATGCACTTTTACAATGAACCAAACATGGAGCACGTGCCCTGCTTGTAATAACTGTGGTTTTTGAGGATATTTTTGAATTTTTCTCGGATATCCTTTTAACCTTTTTGTCTGTTTTAACGCTTAATCCAATATTTTCGTTGGAGATTAAATCCTAGAAAATTGTTGGTGATATCCTAAAATCACAAAGAAATGATTTTATGGATCGGTGTGAATTCTAGGATTTTTGAATGGAAAAAGAATATTTATTGGATAAGTCCTCTTTTTAATTATGTACCGGAAAGGATTTAAAATACGAAACGGAAGCCTTAAAAATTGAAGGTAGCATGATAAAATCATGGAAAATTGATTTTATTGGTCTACATAATTTACGGGACGTTTTTCGTTTAGTGAGTTTTTCCACCCGAGGTACATAATTTTACCGCTTTAACGCGAGTCCCGTTCCGAGACGAGAAATTTCATTAGGCCGTGATGTCCGCCTTTTTAGTCATGTTTTTAGGGTGTGTTTTAGTATCTTTTGAGTCTTTTTCTTTAGTTTTGTGTTTTGTTTTGAGTCATTTGTGTAGGTTTTCATATTTTCTTGAGATATGGAGTCTACATAAACTTTGGTGGTGTTTTGTAGGTTTTTAGAAGCTTTTTGGAGCAATTTTTGAAGAAAGGAGTAAAGACGGTGAAGATAGCACTCAAGAAGGAAGTGAAGATGAAGATTAAGCGCTCAAGTAAAGTCATTGAAGATCAAGTTAGAGCTTGGAAAGAGATAGAGAAATTTGTTACAAGAACATAGGAAAAAGAATCGAGCCAAACGGAGTTGTAACGAATCTTCTACGCAAGTTTTACTCAAGGGTCGTTAACGACCCTGTCAGGGTCGTTAACGAGGCAGCGAGAGCAGCAGAGATCCGAGTCGGTGCTATTTATGGGCTTCTATCTTGTTTCCTTTTTTATGTTATTAGATAGATAGAAGGGATATATCTTATTAGAAGATATTATTTCCTTATAGTTAGATTTAAGATAGATTTATTTCCTTATAGATAGATTTAAGATAGAATAGTTTCTCTATAAATACTCTTGTCTACCCTTTGTTATTCGGAAGACAATCAATTGACTTGGAGGGCAAGTAAGAAGAGGAGGAGGAGGAGAGAAGAGAGAGGGGGAAGAGACGAGTTTTTGTGGGGAAGAACTATCGTTTGGATTCGGTTGTAAGCTTTCTTTTTAATTTAATTTGGATGTTTTCAATTATTATGCTTTGTGAGTAGTCTCTCTTTCTAAGGTTGGGGTTAAACCCAACAATGGTTGTGCATGCTTGTTTGTGATCATGATTTGATTGTTTTTTATTGCATGAATCTATTCTCTTGTTCTTAATCCTTGAAACGAAAGTTGAAAGGAAATTCTCATTCATAGTTGAAGCGAAGGCGAAACCTTGAATCAGAATAGTCAAATTAGGGTTTTGAAGCGAAAGCAGATCTATCCTAGTTGAAGTAGAAGAGATAGATAGTAAGTTTATTAATTTAAGCGAAAGTTGATTGATTTACTTGCTTTGGTTGACGAAAGTTGACACCTTTATGTGATAAAAGCATGATCTTTATGTTTCATTAGCGTTTGACATGCATAATTGTTGTTGTGGTGACACCTTTACCTTAGATTCTCTCTTTCCTTGTTAAAAACCCTACCTTTAGTTGATTGCTTGCGTGAGAAGTAACAAAACTTGATACTGACTTTCTCCTTGCGGACGAACCTGACTCTGCTATACAACAGCGGGGTCTTGATTATAAATTTATTTGTTGTCAAGAAACCCTATCAACAAATTGGCGCCATTGCCGGGGAGATTTCAATAGTGCCAAGTTTTGTTCTTTTTACGTTTTTTGGGACTCCGCCGAGTCGGTAACGACCCCCCCAGGGTCGGTACCGACCCTGCTGGGCAACCCAGTTTCTGTGCTTTTTTTGTTTAGTTTATAGGCCACTGTCGAGTCGTTACCGACCCTACCCAGGCTCGGTAACGACCCTGTCGACAGGTAGTTGTTTCTTTCTTTTTAGTTTCTGTTTTACGGGATCACTCCAGGCTCGTTAACGACCCCCCAGGTTCGTTACTGACCCTGTCCGAGACCCCGTTTTTGCTTTTTGATTTCGTTTTTGTTTTTGTTTTTGTTTTTGCTTACAGTGTATGCCAGCTGAAGGTCGTCAAACAAACAAAGCCATGGCTACACATGAAGAACTAGCTCAGCAGATCGCTGAACTCTGTTTAGAGATTGAGGAGATCCAGAGAGAAAGGGAAATCATAGCTGCTGAGGCATTTGAAGAGGATAATTACATGTGGGGCCCATATAGGAACCAAGGTGATACTTTTTATGTATGGAGGAATTACAATCAACCCACCTGGGGCAATTATGCATATGACCAATGGAGCCAACCTCCTCAACAAGAACAAAGGGTTCCTCCTTATCAACCTCCGGACTATCAGGAGACACCATCATGGGCTCAAGAGATTAAAGAGGGCATCAATGGATTGGATAAAAGATGGGGAGAGTTCGATATTTGGAAGAAGAGTGTTGATTCCCAACTAGGAGACCTTGCTTCACGGATTCCAAGACCACAAGGGAAACTCCCGGGTCGTACCGAAGAGAACCCTAGAGGCCAAATAGCAGCAGTACACCTTAGAAGCGGGAAGACACTACCGGAGAGAGTTCAAGCTGAAGAGAAGGAGGAACAAGATCTCGCCAGCTAGCGAGAGCTAGTACCGAGCCTACAAGCCAGGATGACGAGGCTCCGAGGATTCCTGACGAGCCCAGCCCAGGTAAGTTTTCTAAACCGAGTCCTCCTCTCAATCCCAGGCTCGTTAACGACCCCATCAAGGTCGGTAACGACTCGCCGAGGACACCGAACGACCCCAGTGTCGACCTGGTACTCTCACCTCTCGAGCCTAACTTGGTTCCGAGAACGGTGAAAACTCTTCCATTTCCAACTAAGAAATCTATGGACTCTACTGAGAGTAAGTTCAAGCGTTTCGTTAAGATTCTTCAGGGCATTAATATTTCCATCCCATTCGCTGAGGCCCTAAGCGAAATGCCGGCTTACACAAAATTCTTGAAAGATATTCTTAGCAGGAAAAGATCTATTACAGAGCTGCAGGATGAGGTCAGATCCACAGCTCTTCCAGAAAAGCTTGGAGATCCTGGGAGGTTTGCAATCACAATCGGCATAGGCGACCACAAATATAAAGCTTTATGTGATTTGGGAGCCTGTGCTAGTTTGCTTCCTCTTTCCATCTGGTTAAAAGCTAACATGGGACCACTAGAGCCTGCCAAGATGAAACTCTACATGGCAGATGGATCTTCTGTAAAAGCAAATGGAGTCGTTGACGATGTTCCTGTCCGAGTTGGAAAATTCTTTGTTCCAAACGACTTCATTGTGTTAGATATGCCTGAAGACCCTGCGGTGCCAATCATTCTAGGCAGACCATTTTTAGCCACCGCAGGGGCACGTGTAGATGTCAGAAAAGGACTCCTCACATTTGACATTGGGGAGGAGAGGGTTGAGTTTCAATTCAATTCGCCCATAAGTGAAGTGGCTAGTTGTAGTACTGAGGAGCCTACCGATCCACCATGGCTCGGTAACCACCCCTCCCTGAGTACAGAAACGAGCAAATACGATGGAGACATGCCTATCAAGGAGCCTACCGACCCACCCTGGGTCGGTACCGACCCATTCCTGAAGAAGTACGAGGTGGGAGGTGGATCCAAGAACGATATCGAGCCACTTCCAGATCCAGCAGGGTCGGTAACGACCCCCTACACCTCGGTAACGAGCCACTTCCCGAATGACCCAAGTAAGTTTTCTTGTTCTTATCCAATCAATTCTGGTCATGATCCTTTCTCTTATCCTAGTTCTATATTACATCCTACTGTTAGTCCTATGAAGGAGTCAAAACCTCCTTGGTTTTCGGATTATACTAACCCTGTTGTAGGATTACCGAGCATTCTGATTGATGATAGAGGGCCAAATATCTTGGAGAATGCTATTTCATCTAAGTATGGGGTCCCTCTTGATCCCAACATATTTGGATGGAAACTGCCTTGATCTGCCAAGGTAAGTTCGTCGGGCTAACGACGTTAAAAGTAGCGCTTACGGGAGGCAACCCGCTTTTAAGTTTTTGTTTTTATTTTCCTTTCTTAGATCTTTTTGCTAGCTTTCTTTTGACTTGTTTTTAGGTTAGATTAGTGTAGTAGGATAGATGTTTTTCTAAAGTGACTCAGGTACAAAAAAGAAGAAGTGCTAAGAAGAAGAAAATCAAGAAGATTCGGTGTACAAGCACGCAGGCTCGGTAACGACCCCCACAGGGTCGATACCGACCTCCTCTACCAAACCGAATAAAATTTCCGCAATGCTCCTCAAGTGATCAATGGTTTCAAGTAGCTTCAGTTTTATTTTGTGAGTTCCCTTTTCCTTATTCTCTTTATTTTTCTGATTTTAAACAGTGAGGACACTGTTTGGTTTAAGTATGGGGTATGGGAAAAGGAAACTCAGTTTTATGTCAATTTTTTGTTTTTTTAAGGATTAATGATATTCCGCTTAGATGTCCTATGATATGCTTTAACTTGCTTGATCATGTAATTCCATAACATGTTTGGATAGCTTTGCCTGAATCATGTTGAAAATTGTTTTTATGTGGATATTTAGCTTGTGATGAAATTGAGCACATATGATCTTTGGTAGAAGTGACTGAAATCCAACAAAAATTGCTACCTTGTGAGATATTTTTGGCCTTATAGGGAGAACATCAAAGAATCCCTCTTCTTTTCTTGTGTGATTTACTCTCCTTATGCATATTATCTCTTGTCATTGCATGGTTATCTATTACTTGAGACCTATAAGAGATATTAGTTCATTGCATGTAAGTCATATGATGGAGAACTTATTTTCATAAGCCCTATTAATCCTTATCCACCCTTATCATTATCCTCTTTTTGAAGCCAAGTTGAGCCTTAAAGCCTTTTATTTTTAGCTCCACAAAATTATTCCCTAGACGATGAAAGCTTGACCCTATCCGGGGATTAGGACTTAGAGTTGGTTATGGTGATGGTGTTGTTGAGTGAGATTGTTTTGGTTCAAGTGTGGGGTAATTTCGGTTGGGTAAAGTGATAGTATCTTGCAGTTTGATATGTAAAAGGAGTTTGGTTCCCTGAATGCACTTACAAAAGAAATGAAGTGGAAAGTAAAGGGGAAAACAAAAGAAAAATAATTCAGAGTCGTTACCGACCCTAAAAGGGTTCGGTACCGAGGCCCCGCGGAAAGAAAAGAAAAAAAAAGAAAGGACATGAGAAATCCAAAGTGAAGAGTTGAAAAGTGAAAATGTGCATGAGCCAAATTTCCTAAGTGTTTGTAAGCAAGATTTGTTGAGATAAAAGGGTTTAATAAGAGAAGTGTGCATAAAGAAAAGTGAGTTTGGTATAATCTTTTATGAGAGTTTTTGGAGATGTGAGTTTTTTAGGAGTCTTTGATTCCCGGATATTATTAGCACCACATGACCAAAATATTTTCACGCCTTATTGTCATTACCAAGCCCCATTACAACCCGACCGAATGGAAACTTCTTTGAAGTTTTTCATTGAGCCTAAGTTCTCTTGATGATATTTATGTGTTTTGACATCTCTGGTGGAGAGTTTGGTGATATAAGTAACAATGACTATGTTGATTTTTGTATATTGGATTGAGTTGAGAGTTGTTATTCAAAGCCAAAACACATGAGAGTTGAGAGAAACACATTATACCTTGTGAGGTTGGATTTTTAGTTGTTTTTGCTTGAGGTTGCTTATATATGTGTGATGATGTTAGATTCACTTGTCTATCTATTTCTACTTGTGCTTATGATGTTGTTTTTTATAAGGGCATTGACTTGATATATGTGTTGATGGTTTTGGTTGATGTCTTGTTGATTGCTTGAGGACAAGCAAGTCTAAGTATGGGGTATTTTGATGTCCGCCTTTTTAGTCATGTTTTTAGGGTGTGTTTTAGTATCTTTTGAGTCTTTTTCTTTAGTTTTGTGTTTTGTTTTGAGTTGTTTGTGTAGGTTTTCGTATTTTCTTGAGATATGGAGTCTACATAAGCTTTGGTGGTGTTTTGTAGGTTTTTAGAAGCTTTTTGGAGCAATTTTTGAAGAAAGGAGTAAAGACGGTGAAGATAGCACTCAAGAAGGAAGTGAAGATGAAGATTAAGCGCTCAAGTAAAGTCATTGAAGATCAAGTTAGAGCTTAGAAAGATATAGAGAAATTTGTTACAAGAACATAGGAAAAAGAATCGAGCCAAACGGAGTTGTAACGAATCTTCTACGCAAGTTTTACTCAAGGGTCGTTAACGACCCTGTCAGGGTCGTTAACGAGGCAGCGAGAGCAGCAGAGATCCGAGTCGGTGCTATTTATGGGCTTCTATCTTGTTTCCTTTTTTATGTTATTAGATAGATAGAAGGGATATATCTTATTAGAAGATATTATTTCCTTATAGTTAGATTTAAGATAGATTTATTTCCTTATAGATAGATTTAAGATGGAATAGTTTCTCTATAAATACTCTTGTCTACCCTTTGTTATTCGGAAGACAATCAATTGCCTTGGAGGGCAAGTAAGAAGAGGAGGAGGAGGAGAGAAGAGAGAGGGGGAAGAGACGAGTTTTTGTGGGGAAGAACTATCGTTTGGATTCGGTTGTAAGCTTTCTTTTTAATTTAATTTGGATGTTTTCAATTATTATGCTTTGTGAGTAGTCTCTCTTTCTAAGGTTGGGGTTAAACCCAACAATGGTTGTGCATGTTTGTTTGTGATCATGATTTGATTGTTTTTTATTGCATGAATCTATTCTCTTGTTCTTAATCCTTGAAACGAAAGTTGAAAGGAAATTCTCATTCATAGTTGAAGCGAAGGCGAAACCTTGAATCAGAATAGTCAAATTAGGGTTTTGAAGCGAAAGCAGATCTATCCTAGTTGAAGTAGAAGAGATAGATAGTAAGTTTATTAATTTAAGCGAAAGTTGATTGATTTACTTGCTTTGGTTGACGAAAGTTGACACCTTTATGTGATAAAAGCATGATCTTTATGTTTCATTAGCGTTTGACATGCATAATTGTTGTTGTGGTGACACCTTTACCTTAGATTCTCTCTTTCCTTGTTAAAAACCCTACCTTTAGTTGATTGCTTGCGTGAGAAGTAACAAAACTTGATACTGACTTTCTCCATGCGGACGAACCTGACTCTGCTATACAACAGCGGGGTCTTGATTATAAATTTATTTGTTGTCAAGAAACCCTATCAACAGGCCGACATTACTTACTTAATTGGGAAGGATTCTCCATGGCATGTCTATCTTCTTGTCTCGTCAAGTCTATCATTTCTTTTGGTCAAAACAAAGTAAGGTGGAGAGAGCTTGGACGACAACGACGGACTTCGGGAGTTCATTCTTCACCGCCGGCTACATCTTCTTCCTCACCTCCATCTTCCACCTCCATCTTCATCTCCTACCTCATATCACCTTCTTCTTCCATATGTGTGCTGTTGCTAGGAGGAGCTGAACCAGCAAGAGAAGAGGACGGAACGTAGACTTCGGCAAGAAGGAGTTCGAATCCTTCACCGCCGGTATATTTCGGCCTTGTTATGGGCCACCGCCGGCGATCGGTAGATTGTCCGACCACCAACCACCATGAGAGCCGCTGTCGGGCAATGCCCAGCCACCCTCGGGCTCGATGATCGAGCCATGATCGAGCCAAACGAGCCATGGGCTCGAGTGAAGGTATATACGATCGAAATTAATTAGCGGGTTGATTGCGGAGCCACCGTAAGGGCCTTTCGGTTCCACTTTGCTAATTTAATTTATGGTTTTTATAATCTTGACGTTGATACGGTCCCACAGGTTCAAACCGCTCGGGAAACGGACGTCCGGATCTTCAGTTATAGCGAATACAAGTTTTGGTTACCGATTGGCAGGTAAAGGACTTCGGATAATTACTCGGGATTCGTTGTTAATCCGTTTGATCCGAGATTTGGTAATCTTTAAGAACTGTTGCTAATGAACAATTTTTATTTAGAAAATTGTTTCAAAAGTGAAGTGGATAATTAGTTATAATTCCGCCAAGATGGCTCCTTGAAGCATGATAATTAAGGATTTATTATATATCGATATTCGGAAATTGAATCGTTTATCGATTAGGAAGTTGTAGGAGTTGAGAATACAACCAAGAAGTGTTTCTGTGAGCTCGTTTCTGAGAAATCCTTTTTTTATATTTGTCGAAGGATAATAAAGATTTCTGTCGAATTGTTGAGGACGTTGAGCATGCCTTCTAAGGCAAGTGGACGATTCTCTCTTGCATTATGGTTATTAAATGAGGAATTGAATCCCATTTAATATTTGTGTTGGGAACAACTTGTATGATTAATAAAATATAACAGGTTGTTATATTTGTTAGAAATAATGACCATGTTGTTTATTCAGTTTTGCGGTAGAACTGGATTTAGGTCCGTTATGGGTGACCTTGGATGCTGTCTCACGCTGAGACATTGTTATTGAATTAAGGTAGTTTCAGGGAGGGAAACGTGGTTCCATATCCTCTCTTTAAAACAATATTGCATTAGGAGGGGCCTAATCCTAATGGTGGGTAATGACTCTTCCCCTGCTCTTCGTGTGAGAGGGGTGATGCGCACTCTAGCTAAGTGCAATTGGCGGTGCAGTGTAGACGACAAGGTAATAGGCCTCTCTATTCTCTATCTGACTATATGAAAATGAGGGATCAAGGATAGCTTAAGTCCTGCGGTCTCGGTACAGGGTAGATGACCATGGATGAAATACTCCGATGATCTCTACAATACCAGAGTATTTCGGCGGTAGTTCGAGCCGATTAAAAGTCACCAACTTGGTTGTGAAAAGTTTTGAAATTAATATAAGATAAGTGCGTTAGGCACATTAATATACTTGAATGGTTCGTCCAGTCGGAAAGCCATTCTTGCTTCCGGTTATGAATGATTCTTAATCAACTTTGATTAAATCAATCTGATTAGTCGATGGAGGCTTTTCAAATTGTTATGTGATGAATATGAGTTCCCAACAATTGTTTATGCTTCTTAAAGAAACCACAAGAGGTGGTGTTCTCTCTCTTGATTATGCGAGTCTCCTTCTTATTCTCTATAAGACTGCTAACTGTTGGATCATAATCTGAGTCTAATCGGATTTGGATGCCAATATGTTTAGTTACAACCATAAGAACCAAGTTAGATTCTCCGCTTGCTAGTCTATCATTAGACTAACTCATCCATTTTCTTTTCTTTTATATGGTTGGCTGGTGTCCACCGTTGGTTTACGACACATCAGGTTTTTCTTGGAAGTTGATTCAAGAGGCGGATTCAGATGTTTGAAGCTCCAGAAGTTGAAGAAAGGTTTCCAATGGCTATACTTGAGTGAAGATCATGATTGAACTACTTCAAAGCGAAGCTGAGTGTCAGGAATAAGAACTCAAGGAAGACTTGATGAAGATTTTGTTTAAATAGAAGGTTGTTCTATTTATTTATTCTTTTAAGTTAAGGTTTGTATAAGACCTTTTACGTGTTTTTCCGCTATAATATTCAACTTAAGTATGTTAAGTTTTCAAATGGTTTCATTTACCTTGTTTTAGTTTGTTCAGTCAGTTTAAAGCTTTGAGTAGCTTCGGTTTAGTCTTAATCGGAGTTACTGGCGGTAATACCTCCAAGGTAGGAAGGGGTGTTACAAAAGTGGTATCAGAGCTAAAAGTTCCAAGTCTTGATTAAGACTTTCATATTCCATATAGAATTACGGAGAATTCTATATTGGTGTTGTCTTAGAACCATTTACGGAAAGTGGTTAAGATTGAAGGTCAGACTCGTGAAAGAGATTGGAGGAGGAAAGGAATTGGAGAACATGAGGTAATAAGTTTGTAATGGTTTATGTGAAAAAGGTCCTATAGTGGACATTTGATTCCCTGGAGATGGGAATGGATTACGAGAAGGATCCAAAGTAAGATTAGGTGAAGATTCCTAAAGTTGAACCGGTTCTAGACCAAGTTCTCAATGAATTTCTATTCTCTCTTGAGAGTCTGAATTGGGTGTACCCTCGTCGTTTCTTCCATATTAGGAAACTTCTTGTGAGATTTTGAAGTTAAGTATTGTACTTCATAAAGACTTTCTAGTTTGAAGGTTTCCTATTTTAAGCTCGTATGATGGAAGATTTCAAGTTAAGAATTTTTGTTAGAAAGTTCATGATTCAATTTATGTGAAATAAATTGTTAATTTCTTTTCTTGAGATATGAAAGTTCAAGTGTTGTCTTTAAAAAAGAAATTTTAAAGTGAGTTCCTTTGAAGAGTAAGAGTTTTCACGAGTATATTCTTATAGGAATTTCTGAATTTTGAGATTCGAGTATCAAGAGAAGTTTGGAATTGGAACCTCTACTTCTAAGTATTGAGATTTGGAGAATCTTATAAGCCTTGAGTGATTCTAAAAAGATCAGTATGGATCATGAAGGGATGTAAAAGAATCTTGAAAAGAAAAGGATTGCCTTTTGGAACTCTCAACAACTATGTTTGTGACTCTATAGTATAGAATCATGGATATTCTGTACTTTTCTTTGCCCAGTGGGAAGTTAAAGAGCTTTGAAGTGCTCAAGTGTTAGATCAACTGAATTGTTAAACTATTGGAAGATGCAGTTCAATTTTGAATCTGAGAGTATTCGAACTCGGATGTTCATATATGTTGTTATCCTTTGAGTTAAGAGGATTGAGATTCCTGAATGGAATGCGGATTTCTTATGATTATAGAAAGAAAGAAAGGAAGAATGTTGGTTTAGTTTAAGTTGTGAACAAGTGGTTAATCATCAAGGTCGTTGTGAATAAGGTTGATTGGTCAAAATGGATTGAACAGGTAAAAGTTCATCTGTAATGTGTTTATGTTCAATTAACTACTTGGCACAAGTGTTAAATGATTACATGAGTTGTTGATATCTAGATGATTAACCTATGTGACAACGTTATTGGAATTTCGTGTATGATACCCAACTCGGGATAATGAGAAGAGACTTGAGGTCTATAATTGACTAGTAATGGAATCAGTAGTAAGATGTTCTAAATTGCCAATGGTATTGGCTTATGTTTCTTTAAGGATGGAAATGATAAAGTTCAGTTTTGAGAAGATCATTCAACGAATGATTTTGGGTATGTTTGTCTTTGATATTTTAATCGGTTGGGAGGAAAATATCAATCATTTATGGTCAATAAGGCTTGGGCCATATCACTGGAAAATAATTTCAATTGTGTTGGATTTTGAAGATTTTATATCTGTCAAATCCAAAGCTTAAGGTGGAACTGGTGAGACTGTTAAGTTATTGGCAAGCTTCCTAACCATAAGCTCTTCCTTTGCAATGTGGTTTGAACTTGAGCTAATAAAAAGGTATATGTCTTCTCCTTATGGTTAAGTAAGAAGACAAGAATGAAGGAGAAGTCTAGTTTGTTTACCAATGTTGAATTGGGATAGGTTCAAGAATATTTTGTGTGGCCATGTGCATTCATTCTTCTGCTAAAAGAGATTGGAAATTAAAGGAATTTTCTCATATGTAGAGAGATATAAAGATTGGATGTTTTGAACTAGGTGCAAAGTTTGAAAGTTCACTTTTTATATTGAGAGGATTAAGTTGTAAAAGGATTGAAAGGCCTTAAACTCATCAGAAGAGTTTGATAGTTTACTTTTGGATATCAGAATTTATATGAAGATTCACTTGTAGAAGGCTCGTTGTTTTGTGAATGAATGAACTCAAGTATTAAATTTTTGGCATGGATCATATTTGCATAACTTTAAAGTAGTATGTCAAGGAGGCATACAAGTTGAGAATGATCGAAGAAGAATCTTTGCTATGAGTATGAAGATGTTTGAATCACATTTTCCCTAAGGTTTGCAAGTAAGTGGATTGGAGTGATCAACTGTTATTAAACTTGTGAAGTTAAGTTGGGTTGAGATTGAGTTAAATCAGACAGAGATTACTCAATGCTATGGATTATAGAAGAGTCTAGCAGTATGTCTAATTAAGAAAAGTCAAGGTATGTCACCAGGTTCTATCTTGAAGAAGAAGAAAAGAAGTGTTATACTTCCCTTTTGAAGTGATATGTCTAGAAACGAATTAATTGTCTTTGATCCTTTGAGACTCATCTTTGATTCTACGAAAATTTCAAATATGAACTTTTAAGACAATGTTAGTGGTTAAAACGATTTGAAAGTAAATGTTTTTACGGTTTTCATGGTGGTGAGTAAGAATGTGATTTGTCTTCCATCTTGATCACATGGTAAGGCAAGATTACATGTCTTATTCCTATGAGAATGCAGTAAAGGATTATGTTTATTTTATCTCCCCATCCTGATCACATGGTGGAATAAGATCACATAATTCCTTGGGTTTTAAAGAATAGTTTCTAGTATGAATTGGCAATCATATAAGTTTTGCAATTATATGAGTTTTGCAAGTGGAGTTGGTTGAGATGAAAGGATGCAAGCTTTCTTTTGCATTATAGCAATTTCTATGTCTAGTATCTTGTAAAACTTCTTTGAGTTAGTATATCCTTGGTATCCTATACCATTTAAGGAGTATGGTCAAACTTCCCGAAATAGTTCGATTATAAGTAAAGAAATTTGGTAAGATTCTTTACAAATCTGTGTTGGTCTCTGAAGAGCATGGAGTAACTCCGTACTTCTCTAAAAGTTTGGGATTGTTTTCAGCTAATGATTATTGGAATTCTCTAAGCAGTTTGCTAGTAGTTCATCTTGGTTGATGTCTTGACCTAAGAAAGTCATTGCCTTTTTAGCAGAAGTGTCCTTGAAAGTAAGTTGATATGAACTCTTGGAATGGAACCCTTTCTAAGGAATGATATTGTAGTAATCCTTTCTTTGGAATAAAGGATGTACTAGTAATTTCTCCATTAGTTGTTATTTGTTTTCATGTTGTCTTGAAAACTTAAATCTCTTTGAGAGAAGATAGTCAAGTGAGGACTTTAAACAGAACTCCAATGGGTCTAGAGTTTGGATATGTAAATTAGTCTTGATATCCAATCGCAGCCTGATAAGTTGTTGGATATAGAGAGTGGACACGTGAGGATATGTTTTTAATCCTAAGAGTTAGGTTGCTCAACAAGTCAGAATGTTAAGTGAAGTCTAAAGAGTTCTTTGATGAAAAAGACTGAAAATTGTCAATGGAGACAATTTTGTTGGAAATTATTGGACTAAAGGTATTAGTGTCCAATATGTTGGTATATTAATGCATAAGAGTTTAGTTTGAAGTAGTTGAGTAAGATAACTACTTTTAAATGTCAGTATGCTCAAGTTGAGTTTTGGTTGAGAAAAGGATGTAAAGGATTTTGACAAGATATGTTATTATCTTGTCATGTGTTGGATAAGTCTCACATTCTTGATTAAAGTAATACTGAGATTTTATCTCAAAAAGGAAATTGAGTAAGGATTTGAAGTAATCCTTGTAAAGAAACTAATTTGAGAAGGACTAAAGGTTTAGTTTAGATGACAACAAGGTTGTGTGAATACCCTAGGATTCTATTCAGAATTTGTGGACCAGATCAAGGAAAAGTAGTATGGGAAAGTAATATTGTTTAAGATCAATGGAGAAGATCAAGAAGGTAAGACACCGGAATTTGTTAATCAAGATTATGAATTGCTTGGTTGCAAAACTGTTCATGAGTATCTGTTGTTGATGAGCTTTGAAAGCTTATTTCAAAGGAATATTTATTGCTTAATTAGTTCATCTTGGAACAAGTAAATGTATAAGGATTTAAGATAGAACTTTTGATGGATTGACATGAAGCGAAATGTCACCGAGTTTGTTTTGATGTGTTTGGTTTGTTTGGAAATCCTGATTGAGCATAGAAGACCAGATGAAATGTTATAGTCTCTTCCTGTTTCAGAATGGAAGTGGGAAGATGTTACAATGGATTCTTGTCATTAGTCGTTCAAGACTTGATGAAAGAAGGATGCATATGGAGATTGTTAAGAAACTCACATAGAGTGTTCTTTTTAATGCATTTAAGCTGACTTAAAGAGTACAAAAGTTAGCTGAGGTGTTCATGCATGAAGTTTTTGATCTTCATAAAACTCCAAAGACTTTTATCTCTGATTGAAATAGGTGGTTCATATCAAAGTTTTGAAAGAAGTAACATCAAACTTTGTGGAGTGAATTGAATTTTAGCGCAAGCTTCCCTCATCAAAGTGATGAACAATACAAGGAAAGAAATTCGAACTCCTGAGGACATGTATTTTGGATTCCACACGAGTTGGAATGGTAGTTTGAGTTTGAGTGAATTCACATACAAGAATTCTGATTTCATGATAAAGAAAATGACTCTTTTTGAGGCTTTGTAAGGCTGGAAGTGTTGGTTGTCAATTTGTTGGAATGACAATGCTGACAAGGTTCTTCATGGGCCAAACTTGGCCAAGAGAACAACAACTGATATCGCACTAACATGTTCAAGGGTGCTGACTGCTCAAATCGACAACCGTCGTGTGTTGTTTTAAGTTGAGAGCATGTTGAGTTCACTGCAGAGAACAACGTTTTGTTTATAGTATCCGCCTTGAAAGGCATATTCTGTTGGGGAATGAGAGACAACTTAAATGCTCGCTATGTTAGATCTGTTGAGATACTGGAAAGAACTGGTAAGCTTGTTTATCGGTTGGTATTGCCACCGTCAGTGCATTCTATTCGAAATGTTTCCTTGATATTATGTGTTCAATATATCTCATGTATTCAACAATAATGAGATGGATATTCAACCAAATGACCCCTATGAAGAAGGGCCAGGTTGAAACGTGAAGGAGGAAATATCTTTGATTAGGTTACCTTGGTCTAAAAATGGAGGAGAAGAAAAGACTTGAGAAATTAGACAGGAAATGGTGAGCCATTTTCCAAAATTAATGAACGTTGTAAAAGAAGAAGCTTGGTAACTAAGCAATGGTTGATTGTGCTTGATGCAGAAGTAACAGTATGTTTATAAGGGGGTACTACAAACTTTTGTATAGGTTTGTAGTGGTTGTGTGTATGTGTGCCTATGCTATCTTTCCTTGTGATTCGAGTTCTCCTTGGTTTCGAGGATGAAACCATTTTTAAAGGGGTACTAATGTAATAACTGTGGTTTTTGGGGATATTTTTGAATTTTTCTCGGATATCCTTTTAACCTTTTTGTCCGTTTTAACGCTTAATCCAATATTTTCGTTGGAGATTAAATCCTAGAAAATTATTGGTGATATCCTAAAATCACAAAGAAATGATTTTATGGATCGGTGTGAATTCTAGGATTTTTCAGTGGAAAAAGAATATTTATTGGATAAGTCCTCTTTTTAATTATGCACCGGAAAGGATTTAAAATACGAAACGGAAGCCTTAAAAATTGAAGGTAGCATGATAAAATCATGGAAAATTGATTTTATTGGTCTACATCATTTACGGGACGTTTTTCGTTCAGTGAGTTTTTCCACCCGAGGTACATAATTTTACCGCTTTAACGCGAGTCCCGTTCCGAGACGAGAAATTTCATTAGGCCGACATTACTTACTTAATTGGGAAGGATTCTCCACGGCATGTCTATCTTCTTGTCTCGTCAAGTCTATCATTTCTTTTGCTCAAAACAATGTAAGGTGGAGAGAGCTTGGACGACAACGACGGACTTCGGGAGTTCATTCTTCACCGCCGGCTACATCTTCTTCCTCACCTCCATCTTCATCTCCTACCTCATCTCACCTTCTTCTTCCATATGTGTGCTGCTGCTAGGAGGAGCTGAACCAGCAAGAGAAGAGGACGGAACGTAGACTTCGGCAAGAAGGAGTTCGAATCCTTCATCGCCGGTATATTTCGGCCTTGTTATGGGCCACCGTCGGCGATCGGTAGCTTGTCCGAACACCAACCACCATGAGAGCCGTTGTCCGGAAATGCCCAGCCACCCTCGGGCTGGTGGATCGAGCCATGATCGAGCCAAACGAGCCATGGGCTCGAGTGAAGGTATATACGATCAAAATTAATTAGCGGGTTGATTGTGGAGCCACCGTAAGGGCCTTTGGGTTCCGCTTTGCTAATTAAATTTATGGTTTTTATAATCTTGACGTTGATACGGTCCCACAGGTTCAAACCGCTCGGGAAACGGACGTCCGGATCTTCAGTTATAGCGAATACAAGTTTTGGTTACCGATTGGCAGGT
Organism: Fallopia convolvulus; assembly: GCA_964016875.1. NCBI lineage: Eukaryota > Viridiplantae > Streptophyta > Magnoliopsida > Caryophyllales > Polygonaceae > Fallopia > Fallopia convolvulus. The sequence continues at coordinate 52,303,231 of OZ024725.1, forward strand.
AAAGGACTTCAGATAATTACTCGGGATTCGTTGTTAATCCGTTTGATCCGAGATTTGGCAATCTTTAAGAACTGTTGCTAATGAACAATTTTTATTTAGAAAATTGTTTCAAAAGTGAAGCGGATAATTAGCTATAATTCCGCCAAGATGGCTCCTTGAAGCATGATAATTAAGGATTTATTATATATCAATATTCGGAAATTGAATCGTTTATCGATTAGGAAGTTGTAAGAATTGAGAATACAACTAAGAAGTGTTTCTGTGAGCTCGTTGCTGAGAAATCCTTTTTTTATATTTTTCAGAAGGATGATAAAGATTTCTGTCGAATTGCTGAGGACGTTGAGCACGCGTTCTAAGGCAAGTGGACGGTTCTCTCTTGCATTATGGTTATTTAATGAGGAATTGAATCTCATTTAATATTTGCGTTGGGAACAACTTGTAAGATTAATAAAATATAATAGGTTGTTATATTTGTTAGAAATAATGACCATGTTGTTTATTCAGTTTTGCGGTAGAACTGGATTTAGGTCCGTTATGGGTGACCTTGGATGCTGTCTCACGCTGAGACATTGTTATTGAATTAAGGTAGTTTCAGGGAGGGGAACGTGGTTCCATATCCTCTCTTTAAAACAATATTGCATTAGGAGGGGCCTAATCCTAATGGTGGGTCATGACTCTTCCCCTACTCTTCGTGTGAGAGGTGATGCGCACTCTAGCTAAGTGCAATTGGCGGTGCAGTGTAGACGACATGGTAATAGGCCTCTCTGTTCTCTACCTCACCATATGCAAATGAGGAATCAAGGATAGCTTAAGTCCTGCGATCTCGGTACAGGGTAGATGACCATGGATGAAATACTCCGATGATCTCTACAATACCAGAGTATTTCGGCGGTAGTTCGATCCGATTAAAAGCCACCAACTTGGTTGTGAAAAGTTTTGAAATTAATATAAGATAAGTGCGTTAGGCACATTAATACACCTGAATGGTTCGTCCAATCGGAAAGCCATTCTTGCTTCCGGTTATGCATGATTCTTAATCAACTTTGATTAAGTCAATCTGATTAGTCGATGGAGGCTTTTCAAATTGTTATGTGATGAATATGAGTTCCCAACAATTGTTTATGCTTCTTAAAGAAACCACAAGCGGTGGTATTCTCTCTCTTGATTATGCGAGTCTCCTTCTTATTCTCTATAAGACTGCTAACTGTTGGATCATAATCTGAGTCTAATCGGATTTGGATGCCAATATGTTTAGTTACAACCATAAGAACCAAGTTAGATTCTCCGCTTGCTAGTCTATCATTAGACTAACCCGTCCATTTTCTTTTCTTTTATATGGTCGGTTGGTGTCCACCGTTGGTTTACGACACATCAAGTTCTTCTTGGAAGTTGATTCAAGAGGCGGATTCAGATGTTTGAAGCTCCAGAAGTTGAAGAAAGGTTTCCAATGGCTATACTTGAGTGAAGATCATGATTGAACTACTTCAAAGCGAAGCTGAGTGTCAGGAATAAGAACTCAAGGAAGACTTGATGAAGATTTTGTTTAAATAGAAGGTTGTTCAATTTATTTATTCTTTTAAGTTAAGGTTTGTATAAGACATTTTACGTGTTTTTCCGCTGTAATATTCAACTTAAGTATGTTAAGTTTTCAATTGGTTTCATTTACCTTGTTTTAGTTTGTTCAGTCAGTTTAAAGCCTTGAGTAGCTTTGGTTTAGTCTTAATCGGGGTTACTGGCGGTAATACCTCCAGGGTAGGAAGGGGGTGTTACACTACTGACTTCATTATTGTTTGCACTTTTTCCATTTCATAATGCACTCTAGACTTTGCAATACACTTTTTCACAACAGCGATGCACTTTTGTAAATTTCAAAAAATTACAAAAGTACCACCGCGTCCCTAAAAGGGATAGAACGTTAGCCCTTGATCCAAGAGCTCTAAACACTCCTTATTTTATAGGATAAGGAGTTTTTTTATTTGAACCTTACTCTTGTTCTATATATAAGAGTTGGTATCATTTGAGGAGAAAGCTTAAAGTGAAAAATAAGGATTAATGAGGATCATTGGGTCATTCTAATCTAACGGCTGATGGTTTATCTTGTATAACAAAAACGAGGGTATTTTAGTAAATTTGTATATCTTAAATCCGTCAACACCTTCCTCGTTCATCAATGCCTCCCGATCTCGCAAATGTCAAGCTCTCCATTCTCGGTCTAACATGGCAATTTCTCGATGGAAATCGGAGCCACGGGATTTTTCTTCTCAATCCGCAGAGGGAGTTGAATACGAAGGTGTATCTAATTATTAGGAAGCAAAAGTAGTAGATGACGGAGATTATTGTGATTATCCACAATGTCGACTTCTTCATCAATTGCTATTGTGAGATTACTACTATTGCTATCATCATCCACTTCATTTGGATGATGTTGAGCATTGTATTTTCATTGTGGTGTGATCAGGATCTTTAAATCGAGTTTGGTTGAGTGATTGGAGTTTGAACACCAAGTGTTCGATGAATTGTCTTCAATATAGAGTATTGTCTTTTTTTTCTCTACTTGATTTGTGCAATAATTTTATTTCATGTTCTAATTGACATAATGAAAAATAGGATGTTTGATTAGATAAGGACGTAAAATGTGTAGTTCTTGTATTTCCTAATTTCCAAGAACCATATGTCCATCTATTGATGTTTGGTCTTTCCTTAGGATATAATTTTACTAATTTGACTGAATAGTAAAGCTTGTGGCTTTTGGATTTTGCTAATAATATTACCATCCCTCTAATGGGTGAGATGTCATATATACATGTCTTCTTATTCTTGTTGAATGTTTTTTGTGGAATTGTTATCTAGGCTAACTTAATTTATGAGATATGCATCGATTAACATATTGATCATATTTTAATTGGAATTACAAAATGAAATGGGTATAGTGAACGATGTGTAAGTGTTTCCAGTCCTCTCTTATATGGTGATTAATTGGGTGATCTCATTGTTGATCAATTAGTTAATCTTTTTTGAATTGGTGATTAAATGGGGTTGAATATTGTCGTTAGTTATTTATGCTCTAATTTCCAATTGAATATATATTGTGGTTGTCGCTGTGCTAAAATTGACTCTTCAATTATAATGGTAGCTAAATTCGTTTTTGTTGGAAAGTTGTTTATTGTTGATTAAGATGCTTGATTTGTAATGCTAATTGTTTCAAGTTCGAACTTCGATTTATCACTCAGTACTTTATTTGATTGAGCCTGATGTATGGGTATTGTAGCGTACTCTAAAGTAGCCTATTAGCTCAAATGATAGAGTGTTGTGCTAAGTACAAAGATGTAGGTTCGATTCCTACATAGGCTAACTTAAAATGCACTTTACTAACCATCGAGTCACTCAATTCGGCATACACTTTTACTTATTTGCAATGCACATTTACTAATTTGGATTGCACTTTTAGAGACACGAAATGCACTTTTACTATAGAATGCAATTTCACTACTCTAAAATCCACTTTTTCTATCTTTTAGGAATTGACTTTTTTTTACTCTGTAACACACTTTTACTACTTCAAAATGCACTTTAGAGTTAAATTTTACTAGTCTAAAATGCACTTTCTTATCTATCTAGAATGCACTTTTGCTAATTTATAATACCCTTTAACCACTTTAGAATGCACTTTTGAATTTATTTTTACTACTCTAAAATGTACTTATTCTATCTATTTGGAATGTGCACTTTTTCAACTCTAGAATGCATTTTTTCTTCTTAAAAAAGCACTCTAGAATCAAACCACACGCAACCAAATATTCATGAATTTCTTCCACGTGATTGCACTATTTACCGTTTAGGAATGCATGTTTTCACTTTTATAATGCATTTTTACTACATTTAAAATGCACTTTATGATTTCATTTTACTACTCTAGAATGCACTATTTTCTATCTACTTAGAATGTAGTTTTGCTAATATAGAATGCACATATTTGAATTTCTTTATTAACAATCCATGTGCGTTTCCAAAACAAGTTAGCCCATGTGGGATTCGAAACCCACATCGTTATGTGTATGCATATTGCTCTTCCATTTGAGCTAATAGACTTTCCTTATATTATTAACTTGTTAGCTTCTTAAAGTATTCTTGAAAAGAATTGATTATTGAGTTCACATTTTGAATGTTTTAAAGAATGCACAATCAGAGAAGATTTAATATAATGTTGCAGTGACTTGATAATAAGTGTTTCATACATCACTTTTATCAAATAGAAGGACAACACATAGAATGCAAAAATCTCAATAGGAATGCAATTGCTAGAATGCATAATAAAGTGATCATGTTGCAACAACCTTAAATGATCACGTTGCAGAACTACTTTCACATGGTAAATATGCTACATGTGAGATGACAAACATGTAGTCAATAGCCTTCAAAAAGAAATCAAACTCTTTCAAAAAATTAAGTGAGATGGACCAAAACAAATCTATTGTAAGTGATAGAATATCCATCTCAAATCAAACTACATAGAAAAGTAGAGGCGTCAAAAGAACACAAAAGCAATGAAATTAAATGTGCATCCTTGACTAACTAGCATAACCATCCATTGAGCATATTGACTAACTAGCATAACATGAACTAATTTGGAATATTAAACTACTTGTATGCAATAGTGAAAATTCAGTGTGCATCCTTAAGTACCTAAAGTGCATACATAAGTGCCTAAAGTGCATAGTATTCTCCAGACAAGTTAGTAAACATTGAGCATGTTTACTAACTTGAAATGCACTTTACTAATACTACTAATGTTAAATGCACTTTTATTGTTAGAGCAAGCCCAACAGCTTCCCCAAATTCTTGTGGATTGTGCTTTTGGGGATTTTGGACTAAAAAATTGCCCCAACAGATGCTCCATTCCATTCTCCATTTTGGAGAATTTCTCCAAAATAAGGTGAGCTTTCCCTAAATTTAGGGTGATCCACAAATCTCCAAATCAATATATTTCCTTTTCTTTTTTTCTTTTATTTCCTTATTAATCAAATAACAAATATTATATGATTTATTAAAGAGTTTTTTTGTCACAAACCACCTTTTATAATATTTTTTAAGTAAAACCACCTTTTATAATGTAATTTGTTTAATTGAACCACCTATTTCTATTTATAGTAAAGTTTTATATTTTTTATTGACCAATATGTCCTCCATATATATATACTTAGTTTTAAGAAAAAAAATTACAAAATCATCCCTAATATTGTAATATTTTTTCAGAAAACAACATCATGGTATATTTTTAAAAAACTTTTTATTTATTTTAAAAAATCACCAAAAGTGACTTTAAAAGTTGAGATTTTTCATTTAATTTATAAATATTTTTTCCTTATGCATCTCTTACTTACTACATTAAATCAATTAATATTTTTTTTTAAATTTTAAAATGAGAAAAAGTGATTTATCGATCTATTTTTTGAGTTTTCATTTATATATATATTAATGTTAGATGTTTTGAGAAAAATATAATAAATTAGGAATGATTTTGTAAATTAATGAAACATGTAGTTAAGGACATTTTGGTCCACGTTTTATTATTGGTGGTTGAACTTAAAAAATTATATTATAAAAGGTGGTTTTATTCAAATAAAATTATAAAAGGTGGTTTGCTAAAATACACCCATTTTAAAAGATGGTTTTAAAATATTTGAAAATTAAGATTTTAAAATATTTTTATTTCCATAAAATTCAAATAACAAATAATTATCATTTATTAGTTTAAGATTCTATAATATTTTATTTTCTTATGTAAGATAATATATAATTAGTTATTGTAATTTATATGGTAAAAAATGAAAGTATTAAATGAAGTATTCTCCAAAATAGAGAATCTGTTGGAGTTGGGCTGAATTTTTTTTAGAGAATATGACAGTTGGTTTTCCATTTTGGAGAAAATTATGGAGAAGTTGTTGGGCTTGCTCTTATGCACTCTATTTATTTTGAAATGTACTTTTATTTATCACATAGACTCTTGATTTGACATGCACTTTTTTTTATAGATTTTATAATGCACTCTAACTAATTAATTAGATTGCATTTTTCTTATTTGTAATGCACTCTACCTATTTTGAAATGCACGTTTACTAATGACATAAGCAAGTTCTTTGGAATGCAATTGCACTTAATTGGAGTGCACATCTACTTACTTACAATTCACTTTACTAATCACAAATATACTTATTTTGCAAACACTACCAATTACAATCTACTTTGAACCGAGATACCACTTACCAATGCAACACTAGTACTTAAACAACATAGAATTTCATTACAATCCGACTTATTTAAGGCAAAATGTTTGAACACTTGAGCCTTACATTAGACCCATAAACAAAAACCAAACAACTTAAAAGCTAACTCCAAAATCATTGTTTCAGCCTAAATAAGTGGATCGAAAGCAAGTAATTAGTTCTGACCATCATGAGCAATTTCGGTTACCTAAGTAGTGATACCCAATTCTGGCTTCCACCATCCCTAATATTTATATAAGGAGAACTTACATTAGCAATTCATTTCTTAGGCGTACATGGTCATAACAAGCGAGCAACATCAAGTGGTATATTCACCATTTATCACTTCAATTTTCTATTGTTTAGCCGAAAAGGATAAGAAACAAAGCATAAACAACATGTAGGAAGATGGAGGGAATATTGGTCTTCATGTTCACGAAATCGATCGGATTAACTCCCAAAAACTTAATTTTAGGGCACATACAAGAACCAAACAACAAATTTTCACAACACTCACCAAACACCTAATTTTAGGGCTTTAGGGTTTAGATCTTATTTTTGATTTTGGAGGCATTTTGAAACGGAATTTCTCGACCAAACATCGTGTGGGAACGAGAAACTAATCGAATCTCCGAGTGTGGAGTGCATGTTCTTCCTTCACCCTTCGCCCGTCACCTGTCGCCCTTCTCTGCGTGGAGTATCGATTCTCTTCCAAGTGTGTTTCGTCTCAAAGGAGGCGAGTTTTTTTCCCTAATTTAGACTAGGGGTAAGAAGTTGGTCGTATTTGCAAATATTCCACCGTTTAAGTTTTTTTACTATTTTTTTTTAAACAAACTACTATCTAATCTAGACCATGGATTGATTTTTTATTAGATCATCAAAGGGCTAGAATATATCCATATTTTATCTTTAATAAGAGATAGAATCTTACCTGAACAAGGGGTTAGGATATTCCTTAATGAGAAACAAAGATTGCAGTATTGCACAGAACAGAGAGATATTACTTAAACTATCAATTCAAAAGTTGAGAAAACTTACATGATGTTACGCAACATAATCGCACTGTCAGACACAAAGCTTAACAAGTGATTACTATCTCGTCAATATCTTTTGGATAGAATGCGCCCGAAAAGGTTTTTAGAACTACACAAATCAGTGACAAATGGATTACACAAGCAAAACCCATTGCAGTGCCATTAACTTGGAGGAGATCATTTACCCCTGCAAGTAAATCCCCACAAGTTCATGAGAAAAGATAAATTTATAAGTAATAACACGGTCAAGAAAAGAAAGGGCTAGTGATTATGAAGGAAAGTATTCCATACGAGTTCATCATGAGGGTGATATTGTCTCCTTTCAGTAGGATCCTCCCTGCACATAGGCCACATAGATTTAAGAAGAATGACAAAAGAAAGGAGTTGGCAACAATTAAAAAGGATTGTCCTTTTTACTCACCTAGAGTCTTCCTAGTCTTCTTCTTTACATTCACCTCTTCAGCATCCTCAAGCACCAAATTCATGTACTCATCAAATCCCTGAAAAATAAATTGTAAATCAGAACCAAATGTCAAAGATTTAACCTAGTGTAGGAAAGAAGGAAACAGAAGGACCTCTATAAAATCATATCCCACCCACACTTTCAAGTATCCATGAAAATGATCTCAGCATAACAGCCTATTATAGGGAGGCAAAGCAATTCACAAGTTCAAAGTTCCAAGGAAATATGAAAATAGTCTCTCCTTTTAAAAACAACCTTGCAAAGTTTTAAAGGTTTAACCTTTTTCTACTATCTTAATCTAATCTGCAGTGAAATTGCATTTGAAAAAATAAATAAAAGCAGATGTCACTTGAAGAATAGCAAACTAATCTCTCCTTGCATAGTTGCTTCCAGTGAATCCTACGTACACCTTGGTTTTTGAAACATAGCATAAAAATACTCCTATAAAGCTCTATAATGTCATCAGCAACATTAAACAAGTCTTCAATGAAATTTTCATGAGATACAAGTGTACAAGAAGCTGCCAAAGCAATTTAACTACTTGCCTACTAACTCTGCATAAGCAGGATGAGAGAGGGGTTAGGACACATTAGCAGGAAACCACCTGTAGAAATACAAATTACATTTAAAACTTCATAATGTGTTCCGTTTGCAAATCAATCTTTTTGACTCCTTTTTCATTAAAATGTCTTTAAAAACTTTTAGTTCCCTACAAAAAAAACCCTAATTAGCGGATGATTTTGCATGATTTACCTAGGGTTTATGTGCTCAGGCCCTAAAGAACCATAATCAAGAAAGGGGAGTACGGGCTAAAAACAGAAACATTATGTGCTTGTATACAGTATACAATACATAAAACTCAATGAATTCAAGCAGTAAATGAATCCTGAAAACCACAACTACGATACTATCTATCAACCAATCGAGCACACTTACAATGATGCGACCTTCAATCCTCAAATCCTTCTGCTCAAACAGCCAAATCTGGATACGAGCTTTGCTTTGCAGAAATCTGAAGATGAGGTTCTGATGGAATTTTTTATTCCGCGAGAGGAGGTCGACAAGGAAAGCGCCAAACAGAAGCATTAAAAAAAGAGAGTAAGAGTTAGTACTTGCAGGAAGAAGATGAAGATTAAGAGGCAAAGAAGTTTTGGGAGAGAGCTTACGATGGGCTGGGTCATAATCCTCTGAACTTTGGAGGTCGCCATGGCTGCAACTTGATCGCTTCTTCTTTCTGTGTGTGAAAGCTATTGCACTGTAAGCTGTTCGAAGAAGCGAACGGAGAGTGATAGAAAGCTTTAAAACCTAAAAACCAGAATATGAATCTTCTTCGGCCAAATATGGGCCTATCCAATTCAGTAAATAAACATCTTAATAGATTTGTACAATCAGGATTTGGATTTGTACAATCAGGATTTGGATTTAGTAAATAAACATCTTAAGTAAATAAACATCTTAATATGGGAATGCTAATGTCATGTCGAATTCACTTTTATAGTAGACTAGTAGTATAGATTTGTACAATCAGGATTTGGATTTAGTAGAAGTTACTGCATCTTAATAGGCTCTCTTCTACCTTATGCAGACTTTGATGACAGATTTAGGCAGAGAAATAAGCTCACAACCATTATCGTAAAAATTTATACACTCAAGTTCTAGATCAAGGAAATAAACGTTAGGTGTACTATTATTACTTTTCTCATGTTAAATGATGTTTTCTTTTGATTATCTTATCGACTCAGATCTATCTATATATGGCTCTCATTTTGTATAAAATGTGAAAAAAAAGAGCAAAATGATGATTTAAGTTAACAAAAAATGATGATCTATCTCTATGGCTCTCATACCTTACACGAACAATTTTCATCAGCCAAATATAAATGAACACACCAAAGAAGATAGCGGGCTAATTTCGCATAATTTTAGGTTAATTTCCGCAGAAGAACCCTAAAAATAAATCAAACATCTCAAATCTTCACCCTAAATCAATATTTCACCCAAAAAACCCCAAAAATTGGAATAAGAATCAAACAGAAAAGAGAGGGATTAGACTTGCTTACAGATTTAGGTGGTAGGCGACGAGGTGACAAGAGCTAAGTGGAGAAAGCAGCCGGCGCTGGAACTTGCAGTCCTACCTCGTTCCTGCGCACCACTCGTCGGCGACGATTCCGTCAGATCATAATGGAACAAGAAGACGAAACATAAGAAGGAGCGAGGATGAAGGAGGCAACTACTTACCGTCGACGAACAGGAACGGAAACGCCCACGACAGAAACGGCGACAGCGGCTCCCGACGGTTTGGGTGGACGGAAAAGAAGGGGCAGGGTAGGGCTGACTGATAACTTGTCCCAAATTTGGGCTTTTTGGCCCAGTGTCAAAGATAGGGCACCAAGTTGTTGGACTTGTAGGTTTTTTGTCACACTCAAATTTTACCAAATAATTATATAAAAAAAGAAGCAAAAACCTCTATGGCGACAAAAGCCCATTTTTTTAATGGAAAATGTTGTTTTATTAAATATCAGATTCCGCTAGATTAATTATCTCTAGCTAAATATCAGTTACAAACAATAGCTCTTCCCCTATAGCGAGACATAAACGAGCAATATAATGTGCAACAACATTTCCTAAACATCGTACATGATTACATGTAAACATAGTAAAATCAGTACTAACGGCCTTAATTTCATTATAAATAGAGCCAACATATGTAAAATCTGAGTTGGAAGATTGTACTCCCAAAACAACAGCCAACACATCTAATTCTTCCGTAACATGAGAAACACCTGCCTGCAAAGCCAATTTTAAGCCAAATAGTAAAGCGGAGGCTTCAACCAAAGTTGGCGACCACGAAACAGAAACTCGGCGTACAACAACAACGATTACAAACCATAACGTTTTCGGATAACGGCGTCGAGACCCACCATTTGTCGGTGATAAAATAGCATCATCAACATTAAGCTTTAAAAAGGGGGCAACCGGCGGAGTCCATCCAATCACTGGCAAATCAGATCGAGTAGATGATTCATGAGCATTAACTTGCTTATAATCCGACACCAGAGCACGAAAGCCATGTAACACAACAGAACCTAACGAAGAACCTTGAAAGATCTATTGGTTACGAATTGTCCAATATACCCATGACAAAAGAAGGAATTCGGTAAAACCTGGAATACCGAATTGATCTAAAATGAGGCGTGCAAGGTGATAGAAAGATGCAGCAGAATCTGTTGCCAAAGTGTCTCTTAAAAAAGTATGCTCCCAAATGCAACATGTAGCCGAGCAATAATAAGAGCATGGAAGACCGTTTCATCAGCAGGATGACATCGATCACATACAACAGAAGGAACAATACTTCTAGAAAAAGATGTGATTTAACACTAAAAGCAGCAGACATAGCACGGCAAGCAAAGCCACACAATTTAGGGGGAACAATTCGATGCCACAGACATTTCCAAAAACCCTCATCAGACTGAGAATTATGGAACTGACCGTAATGTCCTAACAAGCCAAACCAGTACCCTGACTTAACCGAGTAGTTGCCATCTGTTGAGAGGGTTTTAATTTGACAACAAATAAATTTATAGTCAAAACCCCGCTGAGTACAGCGAAGTCAGGATCGTTCCACAGGAAGCAAGGTTGTTCGTTTATCAATCTATTAAAAAGCAAACAGAAACAAACAAAAAACACTCACAAGCAGCCTCGTTAACGACGTTGTCAGGGTCGTTAACGAACCACCGTAAACAAAAATACTCAATAACGAACCAAATAAATTCGGTACCGAGGCAAGTAACTCAGCAACGAAAATTCACTTAAGATAATTCAGATAAAACAAAGATCTAGGACTAGGGATACCACAACATAGCCAAGCATATAAACTCGTAAGAAGATAAGATCATGCCTCTAAACAGATAAAGTCATCAACTTTCGTTGATTATCAAGTAAATTAACCTACTTTCGCATCCTAATTCACCTAATTGCTTGTTTTGGATCTAAAGCTTGAAACTTTCGTATTCAAACAATATCAACCTTCAAGTTACTAACTTTCTCTTTCAATTAAGTTAAAAACTCAAATTACCTCAACTTTCGTTTCGGTATAAGCACAACAAACAATCTAAATAAAAGATAAAAGGCATTCAACACACAATCTTACTTATCAAACATGCTCAACTATGTCGGGCTCAACCCCGATCCTAGAAAAGAAGACTACTCACAAATCATAACTACTAAACAAATAAACTCAATATAAGAAAACATTGAAAACCAAACACTACTAAATTAAATAGAAAAATCTGTCTTACAGAAGTTAAGAAAAACCGAAAAAGAACAAAACACCGAACCAAAACCTCGATCAACGAACTCGGAAACGTTCGTCCACCGACCTCCAAACTCGACTTCGATCGACTCACCTCCTCGGTTCTTCCTCGTCTTCCTCTCTCTCTAATTCGACTCTCCCTTTCTATGATAAATAGAAGGGTATTTATACTAAAAAGCTAAAAACTAAAAAGGCAAAAAGATATAAACTTACCTAAAAAGATAGAAATAAAACTCTAAAAGATAGAAACAAAATCTAAGAAGATAACAAAACCTAAAATACATACTCTAATAATCCTAAAAGATTCTAAAAAGATACTCAACCGACACGGAAATAAATTCCCGCTCAGGATCGGTGAATCATAAAATCAACCTTCGAATCTTCTCTCTCGTGGCCTCGTTAACGAGCCCTCACAGCCTCGTTAACGAGCCTGGGCTTGATTTCCTTCCACACTTTATCTCGTAATCTTGAACTCTTGACTTCTTCAATCTTGTATTCCTCCGTCTTTCACTGTAGCGCTCCAAATTCAGCTCCATATAGCTCCTTTTCCTTGCTAAAACCTACAAAATACACAAAATAGAGTAGCTTCCATACTTTTCATAGAAATATGCAAAACTATCTAAAAACATTCAAAACTAAACCTAAACTTAACAAAACTAAACCTAATAAACAAAGAAAACCCACTAAAAACTATACTAAAAATGCGAACATTAAAATACCCCATACTTAAACTTGCTTGTCCTCAAGCATGAACTCGCAGAGGTAGCGGATTGGTTTTGTTTTGCGCCGAAGGATAAGGATCAAACAGACATTAACCAAAACCAAAAACAAACATGCTTATCCAGACATAGCCATCATCTAAAAAGCAACATCTACACATGAGAAAAATATAGCAAAAGACTATTAACGTCCTCACACATATATGCACCTAAATAGACATAAGACAATACAATCCAACCTTACAAGGGATATTGTGTTTCACTCAACTCTCAAGTGTTTAGGCTTATAAATTCAATCTCTCAACTCATCTTATATACAAAAACTCATAGAAATTGGAACTTATATCACCAATACTCTCCACCCAAGATTTGTCAAAACAAGCAAAAATCATCAAGAGAACTTAGGGGGCTCAATGAAAAACTTCATAGAAGCTTCCATTCGGCCGGATTGTAATGGGGCTTGGTAAAGACAAATAGGCGTGGAAAATATTTTGGTCATGTGGTGCTAATAATATCCGGGAATCAAAGAATCCTAAAAACTCACACATAACACAAAAACTCTCATAAAATAACATACCAAACTCACTCTCTTATTATGCACACTCTCTTACACTCACCCTTTAACATCCTAGAAAGTCTCATAAGAAATAAAAGAATCTCTGATATTATCTATAAACACAAATGCACACCAATACTTCACTTCTTTTTCTTTCTTCTTTTTTTCTTTCTTTTCTTCTTTCTTTTTTTTTTCTTTTCGCTGCCTCGTTAACGAGCCTACTTCAGGGTCGTTAACGAGTTTCCGTATGTATTCTTCCATTATTTCTTCCAACAAATAACTTTTCTTTGTGCATCTTTTGCTTATCAAGAGATCTTTTCTTTTTACATAATATTAGAACAAGAGACTTCCAATCTACCCTTCCCAAATATCCTTCAATCGAAGCAAAAATTATAAGAAACTTCCCCTCAAAATAAAAAAATACCTTTCCAATCTAAGTCCTAATTCCCGGATAGGGTCAAGCTTATCTCGGCTAGGGAATAATTTTTGTGGAGCTTAAAAATAAAGGCTTCAGGCTAGAATTGGTTGTCAAAAGAAGGATTATGCAAAGGTAGATAGGGAATAATAGGGCTTATAAAAATAAGTTCTCCATCATATGATTTCACATGCAATGAACTAATATCTCATATAGGTTTCAAGAAATAGATAACCATCACAATTCCAAGAGATAATATTTATATAGAGAGTAAATCACACAAGAAAATCAAGGCTAATAAGCTCACAGGGTAATTTGTTGGATTGCATCACTTATGCTATAAAGTATACGTGCTCAATTTCATCAAATGCTATCTTCTTCTAAAACAAATTTATAACAAGAATCCGGCTATACTATCAAAGACATGTTTGCAAGGAATTATATGATTAAGTTAGCGGCTACTATCATAGAATCTAAGAAAGGGATATTTATCAATTCTAAAACTCTTTTTTCAAATTTTTCAAATTTTTTTATTTTTTTTATTTTCGATTTGAAAAATAAAGAAATAAAAACTACATAAAACACATAAACACATAAGACAACAAGTTTTCTATTTTCTCCCACCCCATACTTAAAATTACAGTGTCCCCACTGTAAGAAAAGAAAGAAGAAGGAAAAGAAATATAAAAGAAAACAAATAAAGATAAAAATAAATAAGAAAAAAAAAACATAAAAACTTACAAAGTCTCAAAAGTGGGAAACAAGGAAAATTGCATCTTCAGGCTGAATCAACGGTTTGGTGGAGGAAAGTAGTGCTCAAAGTTCCCCATGAAGTCGTACATCGTCCTCCAACGCTCGGCATCATCCGCCTCTCTCTGACGATGTCTCTCATCCTCCATCGACATGCGAGCAGAATAGACGGATTCCCATCTATCCATCCTCCTATGAATATGGTCCTGCTGGAGGTGAAGCTACTGCATCCGTGCAGAAAGATCCTCGACCCATGGTGTTGGTATACTCGATCCTGTGTACTCGGGCTGAGGAGGTGGTGGGTAGTGAGGCTGGAAATGATCTTGATACATCACCGGGTTGTAAGGCATGAGTCCATAGGAATGAGGGTCGGTAGGGGCTGGCGGTGGGTCGACAGAAGCTCTCGGCACCTCGTTAACGAAGTTGGGTGCCTCGTTAAAAGTGTTGAGAGGGGGCTGGAAATGATCGTTAAAGAGCCTGGTGGGCTCGTCAACGAAGATGTTGCTGCCCAATACATCCGTGTCGATGTCTTCTTCCTCGAAATTTAGCTCCTTAGTTCCGCCCTCGGTATCGGCCTTTTCAATGTCGTCGCCTACTACCTCGATATCCTCTTCTTCATCTTCATCCATGGCGTCTACCTCTCGCTCAAACCGGGATTCACATGGTCTAAGTGAAAGCTCATCCTTCGGCTTAGGTTCCAATGGGTAAGCGTGTCCCGTCCACACCTCGTACCAATTTGGTACGTAGAGAAGCTCTAACTTATCGAGGGTTGGTGTAACGATGCGATCTTGTACCTTCACTTTGAATCCTCCCTCGGCTTGAATGAAGACACTGGAGCTATACCAATAGTTCTTGTTGAGGAGTTGGGCGTGAGCCGGTGTGTAGCGAGTGAGATCGACTCCAAGGTTTTTAGCCAAGAGGCTAACCAAGTTGCCACACCAAACCTCCTTGGACTTGGTTGATTTCCCGATGTAGTAAAGCCATTCGTACCCCAAATTCAAGGGTCCGGGCTCCTCGAAAAGGATGGTACGGAGACAAGCAACTTCCGTCCTTGTTGGCCTGTTCAACTCTCTCTTCGGCCAAAACGTCGCGGCTAGGACTCTGAGAATAATCCTGAAGATGGGGTTGATGATGTTTGCCCCAGATAATGCCGTGGTGGAGGATTAAACCTCCCCTGTGATGTAGCTCCAAGTGCGAGTTATTCTGTAGTCTTTCAAGTTGTAGTCTCTAGACGGGTTCGGGAGCTCTAAGATTGCGTTGAACTCTGCCATGGTGAACTCATGACTCTCATTACCGAGTCGAAACCGGATTCGTCCCGCCGAAGTCTTCGACGAGAAGCTAGTCTCTAAGGTGGCCAAAAACTCGGATGTGAGGGCCTGATAGTGTGGTAAATTCTCCTGCTTCAGGAGATGAGCGGCACCAAGGATAACAAAGGCCTCCTTGACGTCCGTGTAGATCCCCGTGTTTACAACACTGGCCTTCGAGAACCAGCGGGTGTAGTGGTCCTTCTCCAGAATATCACGGTAACGACGTACTTGGCCCTGAGTGCTCAAAATCACGTCATCCACGCTAGGTGGAGATGGGGACCTATGGTTCCTCCTCTTCTTCTGAGCTCGGGTAACGGGTCTGCTTGAACTTGCCATGGGATCCTACAAAATAATCAAGATTTTTCCAAGATAAGATCCACTCAAAATAGATAGGCAAGAGACCCCATACTTGGTCTTGAATTAGCCTCGGAATTATTCGTTAACTACCCAATTGGGTCGTTTACGATTCTGGACTGGTATTTGAAATTTGAAGCTTTGCAGGGTCGTTAACAAACCTGGGTGGGTCGTTAACGAGCTGCCGAGAACCAAATCGCTGAATTTCCGAGTGTAATCTACTGTTGAATGAGGGTTTCTTGACAACAAATAAATTTATAAGTCAAGACCCCGCTGAGTATAGCGAAGTCAGGATCGTTCCACAGGAAGCAAGGTTGTTCGTTTATCAATCTACTAAAAAGCAAACAAAACAAATAAAAACACTCACAAGTAGCCTCGTTAACGACGTTGTCAGGGTCGTTAACGAACCACCGAACACAAAAACACTTCAAATAACGACCTAATTAAATTCTAATTAAATTCGGTACCAAGGCAAGTACTTAACAACGAAAATTCACTAGAAATAATTCAAATAAAACAAAGATCTAGGACTAGGGACACCACAACATAGCCAAGCATATAAACTCGTAAGAAGATAAGATCATGCCTTTAAATAGATAGAGTCATTAACTTTCGTTGACTTAGCAAGTAAATTAACCAACTTTCGTATCCTAATTCACTTCATTGCTTGTTTTGGATCTAAAGCTTGAAACTTTCGTATTCAAACAATATCAACCTTCAAGTTACTAACTTTCTCTTTCAATCAAGTTAAAAACTCAAATTACCTCAACTTTCGTTTCAGTATAAGCACAACAAACAATCTCAATAAAAGATAAAAGGCATTCAACACACAATCTTACTCATCAAACATGCTCAACTATGTCGGGCTTAACCCCAATCCTAGAAAAGAAAACTACTCACTAATCATAATTAAGAAACTAATAACTTCAATTAAAGAAAATATCGAAAACAAAACAAAACTCAAATTAATAAGAAAATATCGTCTTACAGAGATTCAGAAGAAACCGAAAACATCAAAATACCGAACCAAAATCACGACTAACGATCCCGGTGATTTTCGTCTACCGAGCCTCCTCGATCACAACTCCAATCCGTCTTCTCTCTCTCTCGGCCCTCTAAAAATCTCTCTAAAAATTCCTTTCTAAAAGCTCTCCCCCTTTCTATGCTAGATAGAAGGGTATTTATACTAAAAAACTAAAAACTAAAAAGGCTAAAAGATATAAACTTTCCTAAAAAGATAGAAATAAAACTCTAAGAGATAGAAATAAAATCTAAGAAGATAATAAAACCTAAAATACATATTCTAATAATCTCAAAAGATTCTAAAAAGATACTCAACCGACACGGAAATAAATTCCCGCTCAGGATCGGTGAATTATAAAAACTATCCTTCAAATCACTTCCTTCGTGGCCTCGTTAACGAGCCCTCACAGCCTCGTTAACGAGCCTGGGCTTTTGTTTTCTTCCACACTTCCTCTCGTAATCTTGAGCTTTGACTTCTTCAATCTTGTATTCCTCCGTCTTTCACTGTAACGCTCCAAATTCAACTCCATATAGCTCTTTTCCTTGCTAAAACCTATAAAATACACAAAATAGCGTAGCTTCCACTCTTTTCATAGAAATATGCAAAACTATCTAAAAACACTCACAACTAAACCTAAAATTAACAAAACTAAACCTAATAAGTAAAGAAAACTTACTAAAAACTATACTAGAAATGCGAACATCAAAATACCCCATAATTACACTTGCTTGTCCTCAAGCAATAAACAAACACTAACCAAAACCAAAACAAACATACTCATCAAGACATAGCCATCTTCTAAAAAGCAACATTTACACATGAGAAAAATATAGCAAAAGACTATTAACGTCCTCACACATATATGCACTTAAATAGACATAAGATAATACAATCCAACCTTACATGGGATATTGTGTTTCACTCAACTCTCAAGTGTTTAGGCTTATAAATTCAATCTCTAAACTCATCTTATATACAAAAACTCATAGAAATTGGAACTTATATCACCAATACTCTCCATCCAAGATTTGTCAAAACAAGCAAAAATCATCAAGAGAACTTAGGGGGCTCAATGAAAAACTTCATAGAAGCTTCCATTCGGTCGGGTTGTAATGGGGCTTGGTAATAACAATAAGGAGTGGAAAATATTTTGGTTATGTGGTGCTAATAATATCCGGGAATCAAAAGACTCCTAAACTCACACATAACATCAAAACTCTCATAAAATAACATACCAAACTCTCTCTTCTTTATGCACACTTATCTTCACTCATCCTTTATCATCCTAGAAAGTCTCATAACAAAATAAAAGAATCTCTGATATTATCTATAAACACAAATGCACTTCAATTCTTCACCTCCTTTTATTATCATTCTTTTTCTCTCTTTTTTTTACATATATAACACCTCGCTGCCTCGTTAACGAACCCACATCAGGGTCGTTAACGAGCCGCCGTACACATTCTTTCTTCTCTTTCTCACCTCCATCAAATACTTTATTTTGTGCATCTTTTGCTTATCAAGAGATCTTTCTTATTACATGTAAAAACAAGAGAGTTCCAATCTACCCTTCCCGAATATCCTTCAATTGAAGCAAACACTATAAGCAACTTCTTTCTTTTTTTAACACATCACAAAACTTACCTCTCCAATCTAAGTCCTAATTCCCGGATAGGGTCAAGCTTATCTCGGCTAGGGTATACTTTTGTGGAGCTAAAAATAAAAGGTTTCAGGCTAGAATTGGTTATCAAAAGAAGGATCATGTAAAGGTGGATAGGGCATAATAGGGCTTATAAAAATAAGTTCTCCATCATATGATTTTCACAAGTAATGAACTAAAAATCTTATACGGGTCTCAAGAAATAGATAACCATCACAATTCCAAGAGATAATATGCATATAGAGAGTAAATCACACAAGAAAAGAAGAGGGATTTATAAATGTTCTCCCTATAAGGCCAAAAATAACTCACAAGGTAGATTTTTGTTGGATTGCATCATCTATGCTATAAAGTATATGTGCTCAATTTCATCAAATGCTATCTCCTTCTAAAACAAATAATTTCAAGTTGAGAATCCGGCTATACTTTTAAAGACATGCTTGCAAGGAATTATATGATTAAGTTAGCGATTGCTATCATAGAACTTAAGAAAGGGATATCTATCAATTCTAAAACTCTTTTTTTAGATTTTTCAAAAATTTTCAATTTTTTCGATTTTTTGATTTTTTTTTCGATTTGCAACTTAAAGAAATAAAAACTACATAAAACACATAGACACCTAGGACACAAGTTTTCTACTTTCTCCCACCTCATACTTAAAAATTACAGTGTCCCCACTGTAAGAAAATAAGAAGAAGGAAAAGAAATAGAAAAGAAAACAACAAACTTTAAAAAGAAAAAGAAAGACATAAAAACTTACAAAGTTTCAAAAGAGTGGAAACAAGGAAAAACTTCATCTTCGAGCTGAATCAACGGTTTGGTGGTGGAAAATAGTGCTCAAAGTTCCCCATGAAGTCGTACATCGTCCTCCAACGCTCAGCGTCCTCCGCTTCTCTCTAACGCTGCCTCTCATCCTCCATCGACATGCGAGCTGAATAGACGGATTCCCATCTATCCATCCTCCTATGAATGTGATCCTGCTGGAGGTGAAGCTGCTGCATCCGTGCAGAAAGATCCTCGGCCCATGGAGGTGGTATACTCGATCATGTGTACTCGGGCTGAGGAGGTGGTGGGTAGTGAGGCTGGAAATGGTCTTGATACATCACCGGGTTGTAAGGCATGAGCCCATAGGAGTGAGGGTCGACAGGAGCTGGTGGTGTGTCGACAGGAGCTCTCGGCACCTCGTTAACGAAGCTGGGTGCCTCGTTAACAGTGTTGGGATGGGGCTGGAAATGGTCGTTAACGAGCCTGGTGGGCTCGTCAACGAAGATGTTGCTCCCTAAGACTTCCGTGTCGATGTCCTCTTCCTCATAATTTAGCTCCTCAGTGCCGCCCTCGGTGTCGGCCTCTTCAGTGTCGTTGCCTACTACCTCGGTATCCTCTTCTTCATCTTCATCTTCATCTTCATCCATGGCTTCTCGTTCAAACCGGGATTCACATGGCCTAAGCGAAAGCTCGTCCTCCGGCTTAGGTTCCAATGGGTAGGCATGTCCCGTCCATGCCTCGTACCAATTCGGTATGTAGAGAAGCTCGAATTTGTCGAGGGTAGGTGTAACGATGCAATCATGAACCTTCACCTTGAATCCTCCCTCGGCTTGAATGAAGACACCGGAGCTATACCAATAATTTTTATTGAGGAGTTGGGCGTGAGCCGGTGTGTAGCGGGTGAGATCGACTCCAAGATTCTTAACCAAGAGGCTAACCAAATTGCCACACCAAACCTCCTTGGACTTGGTTGATTTCCCGATGTAGTAAAGCCACTCGTACCCCAAATTCAAGGGGTCGGACTCCTAAAAAAGGATGGTGCGGAAACAAGCAACTTCCGTGCTTGTAGGCCGGTTCAACTCTCTCTTCGGCCAAAACGTCGCGGCTAGGACTCTAAGAATAATCCTGAAGATGGGGTTGATGATGGTTGCCCCGGATAATGCCGCGGTGGAGGATTGAACCTCCCCGGTGATGTAGCTCCAAGTGCGGGTCACTCGGTAGTCCTTCAATCTGTAATCTCTAGACGGGTTTGGGAGCTCTAAGATTGCGTTGAACTCCGCCATTGTGAACTCACGGTCCTCATTACCGAGCCGAAACCGAATCCATCCCGCCGAGGTCTTCGACGAGAAGTTGGTCTCCAAGGTGGCCAAGAACTCGGATGTGAGGGCCGGATAGTGTGTCAAACTCTCTTGCTTCGGAAGATGGGCGGCACCAAGGATAACAAAAGCCTCCTTGACGTCCGTGTAGATCCCCATGTTGACAGCGCTGGACTTCGAGAACCATCGGGTGTAGTGGTCCTTCTCCAGAAAATCACGGTAACGCCGTACTTGGCCCTGAGTGCTCAAAATCACATCATCCACTCGAGGTGGGGATGGGGACCTATGGTTTCTCCTCTTCTTTTGGGCTCGGGTAGCGGGTCTGCTTGAACTTGCCATGGATCCTACAAATAAATCAAGACTTTTCCAAGATGAGATCCACTCAAAAATAGATAGGTAAGAGACCTCATACTTGGTCTCGAATTAACCTCGGAATTATTCGTTATCTACCCAATTGGGTCGTTTACGATTCTAGGCTCGGTATTGATCTATGAAGCATTGCAGGGTCGTTAACGAGCCTGGGTGGGTCGTTAACGAGCCGCCGAGAACAAAAACAAGAATTTCCGATTTCAATCTACCTTAAATTAAAGCACAAATCAAGCATGCAATTTTCTATATTTTTCCACCAACCCCACAATCGGGTATAAGCACCCCATACTTGCTCGATTACCCCTCCCGAACATGCTAAAAGTACCCAAATTTTTTTTTTGACATGCAAAGATTGAACTTAAGATTAGAACAAGAAAAATTCATGTTTTTCTAACTAGAGTGTTGCAATAGATGATCTAACATGAATAATCCTTCCTAAAACAAGAACAACTAAGCACAATCAAGAATTTCTATGAACGACAATCAAGCATGCAAATCGACCTCTTTAAGAACAAGATCCAAGATATGAAATTTCTACCCTAAAACCATGAATCATGCAATTTCGAGTGAGGGTTTAGAAATCATACCGGAGAATCGAGAAATTTAAGAACAAGGGGTCGGAATCGGGTGGTTAACGAGCTCGGGTCTCGTCGGTGAGGAAAGCAATTTCCGGGTTCCGGTAACGATGGCCTCTCGGTGGTCGGTGGAGTGAAGGATTCCGAACCGGTGGAGTGAAGTGAGAGGGATTTCGAGAACTTTGGTTGGGATTTGGAGAAGTATGGAATTGAAGAGTGGGGTGGTAGATTTGTGGAAGGGGGTAAAAGGGTTTTTATAGGAGAGGGAAGGGTACGTAGAGGCGGCAGCTAGGGTAGAAAATAAGATAGATTAGGGTAAGAATCTTACCTGCCCCGTTTTTTTTGACGAGTCGGGTCTTCGAACCGGGTTGTTAACGACCCTGGGTGGGTCGTTAACGATCTGCCGTAGCCTCTTGGAGTGATTTTTCGATCCCTTCTCCTGAAATCTTGTTAGCTCAAAAAATTCTAATTTCTATCCTAACTAAAACTTAAAAAAGAAAAACAAAAGAAAGCTAAGAAAATAATCTAAAAAAGAAAAAGAAAAAAAAGAAGAAAAAACTAAATCTATTCTAAAAGCGGGTTGCCTCCCGTAAGCGCTATTTTTAACGTCGTTAGCCCGACGAGCTCCCTTGCTAGTCTGATGATGTGAGAGCCATGGTGACTCTTATCTCTTCGTCTGGGTCAGTTTGCTCATGGAATTTCTTTAGCCGGTGTCCATTAATTTTGAAGATTACACCTCGGTTATCGGTCAACTCTACTGCTCCGTGGGATAAATGTGATGAACCACAAATGGCCCACTCCATCGTGTCCTAAGCTTTCCTGGGAATAATCGGAGTCTAGAGTTGAAGAGAAGTACCTTATCGCCGACGTAATAAGTTTTGGGCACCAATTTCCGATCATGCCACCTTTTGGTGCGCTCCTTGTAGATTTCAGCATTTTCGTACGCCTTCAGCCTCAGTTCCTCTAATTCTTGCAAGTCCATGAATCTTTTTGCTCCTGCCGCGTCGAGGTTCATGTTGAGCTCCTTAAGAGCCCATAATGCTTTATGCTCCATCTCGACCGGTAAATGACATGCCTTGCCATACGCTAGATTATAAGGGGTGGTGCGGAGAGGCGTCTTGTATGCTGTCCTATATGCCCACAGAGCGTCATCCAATTTGGAGGACCAATCCTTCCTAGAACGGGAAACTGTCTTCTCCAATATGCTCTTTATTTGCCTGTTTGAAACTTCAACCTAGCCACTCGTTTGGGGATGATAGGGTGTTGCCACCCGATGAGATACCCCATACTTAGCCAAAAGTGCTTCGAAACTCCGCTCAATGAAATGGGAACCACCATCACTGATAAGGACTCTTGGAACGCCGAACCTGGGGAAAATATTGGTCTTGATGAATTTAGCCACAGTCTTGGCGTCGTTGGTCCTTGTAGCAGCAGCTTCTACCCATTTAGAGACATAGTCGACCGCAACTAGGATGTACTTGTAGGGGCATGAGGCAGGAAACGGTCCCATGAAGTCAATGCCCCATACATCAAATAGCTCAACCTCTAATATCCCAG
The DNA here is from genome assembly GCA_964016875.1 of Fallopia convolvulus. Classification (NCBI taxonomy): domain Eukaryota; kingdom Viridiplantae; phylum Streptophyta; class Magnoliopsida; order Caryophyllales; family Polygonaceae; genus Fallopia; species Fallopia convolvulus. The sequence goes on from OZ024725.1 coordinate 52,326,670, forward strand.
TTAGTGGATTTTCATGTCTCCAAGTTATGTTGCCTGAGCGTTGACATCCATCACATGCTGTCACATAAGCTTGTACATCCTTGAACATGGTTGGCCAATAGAGACCACTTTGAAGAATCTTCGCAGTAGTTTTGAATCCTTTTGCATGGCCTCCAATTGGAAGTGTGTGACATTGACGGATTACATTCTCGATCTCCTCTTCTGGAACACAACGCCTAAAGAGGTGATCGCTCCCTTGCTTAAACAAGTAGGGATCATCCCAATAGTATTGTTTTACATCATGGAGAAATTTCTTCTTCTTTTGTGGGGTAAGGCCCTCGGGAATCACGCCTCCTACAAGATAGTTAGCGAAATCCGCAAACCAAGGGGCTTTCGACCCTCTAATAGCATGGATTAGTATTGAGGAAGAAGAAGTAGAAGTAGGAGAAGGAATGAAATTGATTTGAGAAGGTTCAGTTTCAGAAATCTTACCTGGATGGGTCGTTAACGAGCTAGGAGTCATTATTTTGACCTCGGTAACGACCTCCCGTGGCTCAGTAACGACCTGATTGACTGGCCTGCCGACCCATTCTGAAATTTTACCCTCGTATTTTGTGTCTTCCAGCCTCGACACCTCGTTAACGACCCTGAAGGGGTCGGTGATGAGGGTCTTGTGGAGTTCGACCTCGTTCAGCAAGAGGTGTTCGTTTGGCCTGGAATCGTTTATTGGCACATCATTGTTGGACTCGGTGATATGCTCCACTGGTAATCTAGATAAGTGATCTGCCACTAGATTCTCTGCTCCTTTTTTGTCTCTTATTTCATGGTCAAATTCCTGCAGTAAGAGCATCCAACGAAGCAATCTAGGTTTGGCATCTTTTTTAGCCATTAAATATCTAACAACTTCATGGTCAGTATAAACAATCACTTTGGATCCAACAAGGTAGGACCGGAATTTTTCAAAGGCAAACACCACAGCAAGGAATTCCTTCTCCGTTGTGGTATACTTACTCTGCACCTCATCTAGCGTCTTACTGGCGTAATATATGGCGTGGAGTTTTTTGTCCTTCCGTTGCCCTAAGACTGCGCCAACTGCATAGTAACTGGCATCGCACATAATCTCAAAGGGTAGTGTCCAATCTGGGGACTGCATGATGGGGGCAGACACGAGGGCAGCTCTTAACCTGTAAAATGCTTCAAGACATTCTGGAGACAGCTCAAACACTACATCTTTCATTAGTAGGTTAGTCCAAGGTTTAGCTATCTTAGAAAAATCTTGAATAAATCGTCTGTAAAAGCCAGCATGCCCTAGAAAACTCCTAATATCTCTTACAGAAGAAGGAGGAGGTAGTTTTTCAATAAGCTCGATTTTTGCTCTATCTACCTCTATCCCTCTTTTAGAGACATAGTGTCCTAGTACTATCCCCTCTTGAACCATGAAATGACACTTTTCCCAGTTAAGCACAAGATTGGTTTCTTCACATCTTTTAAGCACTCGTGCAAGGTTAGCAAGACAAGAATCAAATGAAGAACCATAAACAAAAAAGTCATCCATGAAAACCTCTACAATATCCTCTATCATATCCGAAAAAATGGCCATCATACATCTTTGAAAGGTAGCAGGGGCATTGCAAAGCCCAAATGGCATTCTTTTATAAGCAAAGGTTCCATAAGGACATGTAAAGGTTGTTTTCTCTTGATCATCAGGATGAATGAGAATCTGCCAAAAACCGCTATAGCCATCTAAATAACAGAAATAATCATGTTGGGCTAAGCGTTCTAACACCTGATCTATGAAAGGAAGCGGAAAATGATCTTTTCTAGTAGCACTATTAAGGTTCCTATAATCAATGCACATCCTCCAACTAGTGGTGGTTCTAGTCGGAATAAGCTCTCCCTTTTCATTTTCTATCACAGTCATCCCCCCTTTTTTGGGACTACATGGACCGGACTCACCCATTGGCTGTCCGAAATAGAAAATATGATCCCAGCATCAAGTAATTTAATAATTTCCTTTTTAACTACATCCTTCATATTAGGATTTAATCTACGTTGATGCTCTATGGTGGGTTTATGGTTGTCCTCCATGTAAATCCTATGCATGCAAAGGGAAGGGGATATGCCAGTTATATCATCTAGGGAGTAGCCTATGACTTTTCTATGCATCCTAAGCACATTCAGGAGTTTTCCTACTTCCTCATCTTTTAATTCAGCATTAATGATGACAGGTAGAGTAGAATTAGGACCGAGGAATTCATACCTGAGGGAGTCTGGCAGAGGTTTAAGTGTTGGGGACGGTTCAGCAGGGATTAGAATCGGCTCTTCTGGCTCCGTCTTCAACACCTCCTCAAGATATTCAAAGGCTGAAATTTCGTTGTCTTCGGCAAGGGTCGTTAACGAAGCTGGAGTGGTCGTGAACGAGCCTGCGTCTTCTTCCAGGAGAATCGGTAACGATGCTGGAGGACTCGTTACTGAAACTGCAGTAGTTATTTCTGCCCATCTTTGTTCTGAAATTTCATCACTTAATGCTGATCTTCCTATACGGTCTCCACATTCAATGATCTCTTTGTGGGTGTAGAGCATCTTGACTTCGGCTTTTTCGGACTCCTTGTTGGATTGTTTGAATCGGAATTCCGTCACCTCATTCCCAATTTCGAAAGTTAGGAGTCCTCTCCTAACATCGATTATGGCTCCTGCAGTGGCAAGGAACGGTCTTCCCAAAATAATAGGCACCACCGGATCTTAGGGCATTGTCATAACGATGAAGTCGTTAGGAACAAAGAAATTGCCTACTTGAACTGGAAAATCTTCTATCAGCCCTGTTGGTTTGATGCAGGATCCGTCTGCCATATAAAGCCGCATATTGATGGACTCTAGTGGTCCCATATTGGCTTTAGACCAGATTGAGAGAGGAACGAGACTAGCACTGGCACCTAGATCGCATAAAGCCTTGAACTTGTGGTTGCCTATGCCGATCGTTATTGCAAACCTTCCTGGATCTCCTAGCTTTTCTGGTAGGGCAATCGATCTGACTTCATCCTGCAACTCTGTAATAGATCTTTTCCTGCTAAGAATATCTTTCAAAAACTTTGTGTAAGCCGGCATTTCGCTTAGGGCCTCAGCGAATGGGATGGAAATATTAATGCTCTGAAGAATCTTAACGAAACGCTTGAACTTACTCTCAGTAGAGTCCATAGATTTCTTAGTTCGAAATGGAAGAGATTTTACCATTCTCGAAACCAAGTTAGGTTCGAGAGGTGAGAGTACTGGGTCGACACTAGGGTCGTTTGGTGTCCTCGGCGGGTCGTCACCGACCCTGGTGGGGTCGTTAACTACCCTGGGATTAAGAGGAAGGCTCGGTTCAGTAGACTTACCTGGGTTAGGGTCGTCAGCTACCCTTTGAGCCTCGTCATCCTAGTATGTAGGCTCGGTATTTGCCCTCATTGGCTCGTTACCGAGCTGGGTTGTGACGTCATCTTCCTTCTCGTCCTCAGCTTGGACTCTCCCCGGCTGCGGCGCCAATTTATTGAATGAGGGTTTCTTGACAACAAATAAATTTATAAGTCAAGACCCCGCTGAGTATAGCGAAGTCAGGATCGTTCCACAGGAAGCAAGGTTGTTCGTTTATCAATCTACTAAAAAGCAAACAAAACAAATAAAAACACTCACAAGTAGCCTCGTTAACGACGTTGTCAGGGTCGTTAACGAACCACCGAACACAAAAACACTTCAAATAACGACCTAATTAAATTCTAATTAAATTCGGTACCAAGGCAAGTACTTAGCAACGAAAATTCACTAGAAATAATTCAAATAAAACAAAGATCTAGGACTAGGGACACCACAACATAGCCAAGCATATAAACTTGTAAGAAGATAAGATCATGCCTTTAAATAGATAGAGTCATCAACTTTCGTTGACTTAGCAAGTAAATTAACCAACTTTCGTATCCTAATTCACTTCATTGCTTGTTTTGGATCTAAAGCTTGAAACTTTCGTATTCAAACAATATCAACCTTCAAGTTACTAACTTTCTCTTTCAATCAAGTTAAAAACTCAAATTACCTCAACTTTCGTTTCAGTATAAGCACAACAAACAATCTCAATAAAAGATAAAAGGCATTCAACACACAATCTTACTCATCAAACATGCTCAACTATGTCGGGCTTAACCCCGATCCTAGAAAAGTAAACTACTCACTAATCATAATTAAGAAACTAATAACTTCAATTAAAGAAAACATCGAAAACAAAACAAAACTCAAATTAATAAGAAAATATCGTCTTACAGAGATTCAGAAGAAACCGAAAACATCAAAATACCGAACCAAAATCACGACTAACGATCCCGGTGACTTTCGTCTACCGAGCCTCCTCGATCACAACTCCGATCCGTCTTCTCTCTCTCTCGGCCCTCTAAAAATCTCTCTAAAAATTCCTTTCTAAAAGCTCTCCCCCTTTCTATGCTAGATAGAAGGGTATTTATACTAAAAAACTAAAAACTAAAAAGGCTAAAAGATATAAACTTTCCTAAAAAGATAGAAATAAAACTCTAAAAGATAGAAATAAAATCTAAGAAGATAATAAAACCTAAAATACATATTCTAATAACCCCAAAAGATTCTAAAAAGATACTCAACCGACAAGGAAATAAATTCCCGCTCAGGATCGGTGAATTATAAAAATTATCCTTCAAATCTCTTCCTTCGTGGCCTCGTTAACGAGCCCTCACAGCCTCGTTAACGAGCCTGGGCTTTTGTTTTCTTCCACACTTCCTCTCGTAATCTTGAGCTTTGACTTCTTCAATCTTGTATTCCTCCGTCTTTCACTATAACGCTCCAAATTCAACTCCATATAGCTCTTTTCCTTGCTAAAACCTATAAAATACACAAAATAGCGTAGCTTCCACTCTTTTCATAGAAATATGCAAAACTATCTAAAAACACTCAAAACTAAACCTAAAATTAACAAAACTAAACCTAATAAGTAAAGAAAACTTACTAAAAACTATACTAGAAATGCGAACATCACTACCTTAAAATTAAAGCATAAATCAAGCATGCAATCTTTCATACTTCTCCACAAATCCCACGATCGGATATAAACGCCCCATACTTGCTCGATTACCCATCCCGGATCATGCTAAATTTACCCGAAATTTTGACATGCAAAGTCTAAAACTTGAGACTAGAACAAGAAAAATTCATGCTTTTTCACAATCAATCATAATGGAACATCTAACATGAATATCTTTCTCTAGATCTAGAATTATGAAGCAAAATCAAACTTTCAAGGGCAAAATCCAATCATGAACATCGATCCTCTATATGAACTCAATTCTGGATATGCAATTTCTACCCTAAAAACCATAAATCAAGCAATTTCGAGTTAGGGTTTAGAAATCATACCGGAAAACCGAAGAATTTGAAGAACAAGGGATCGGAAATTGGGTGGGTGACGAGCTCGGTGAGGGTTATCGAAGCTTGGATCTTCGCCGGTGGAGGGTAGGGTTTCCGAGCCTCGGTAACGACGGTTGATCGGTGGTGGTTGATGCGAGATTCCGAACGGTGGGAGAGGGATTTCGAGCTCTTTGGTTGGGTTTTTGAGAAGTTTGGAATTGGGAGAGTGTGATGGTAGATTTTTGGAAGGGGTAAAAGAGTTTTTATAGGAGAGGGAAGGGATAGGAAGGGGTAGAGGGTGGCGGCTAGGGTAGTAAAAGATAGATTAGGTTTTTAAAAAAAAAACTTACCTGCCCGTTTTTGACGAGTCGGGTCGTCGAACCGGGTCGTTAACGACCCTGGGTGGGTCGTTAACGAGCTGCCGTAGCCTCTTGGAGTGCTTTTCGATCCCTTCTCCTGCATTTTGTTAGCTCAAAATTTTTCTAATTTCTATCCTAACTAAAACTTAAAAAGAACTCAAAAAGAAAACTAAGGAAAATAATCTAAAAAGGAAAAGAAAAGAAAAAGAATTTAATTCTATACTAAAAGCGGGTTGCCTCCCGTAAGCGCTATTTTTAACGTCGTTAGCCCGACGTGCTCCTTTGCTCACGGTGGCTCATGTGTAGCCATGTTGGTGTCTTGAGGTACCCCATACTTAGCCTTTCAGCTTCTGTGTGCGTGAGTTGCTAAATTAGGACCCTTTTCTTCTATCAGTACGCCCGATATTCCTACATGATGGTTAGTGAAGTCCGAAAACCAAGGTGGTTTGGACTCTTCTATAGTGCATATAATAGGGCGTGGTGTAGGAACAAAAGATAAGGAACAATCATGCTCCTCTTTAGCCGATTCATAATTAGAGTACTTACCTTGGTTGTACTTTTGCACGTGGGACTCGGTGATTGGCCAATGAGACTCGGTAGTGACGGTTGTGTCGAGATTTGGTTGAGTCAACTCGATTTGTGCGACTCCAACTGGGTCGTTGGCTTTTTTATCCAAATTGAATTCCACCCGTTCCTCTCCGATATCAAAGGTGAGGAGTCCTTTCCGCACATCAACTCTTGCACCTGCTGTGGCTAAAAATGGTCGACCGAGAATTATGGGGACATGAGGGTCTTCAGGCATATCGAGGACGATAAAATCATTCGGTATAAAGAATTTCCCGACTTGAATAGGATAGTCGTCCACCACTCTTGTGGCCTTGACACATGACCCATCTGCCATGTACAGATTCATGTCTACCGGCTCTAGTGGTCCCATATTAGCTTTAGACCAAATTGATAACGAAACTAAACTAGCATTGGCACCTAGATCACATAAAGCCTTGAACTTATGGTTGCCTATGCCGATTGTTATTGCAAATCTTCCTAGGTCTCCTAGCTTTTCCGGTAGAGCTATTGATCTTACTTCATCTTGCAGCTCTGTAATGGATCTTTTCCTGCTAAGAATATCTTTCAAAAACTTTGTGTAAGCCGGCATTTCGCTTAGGGCCTCAGCGAATGAGATGGAAATATTAATGCCCTGAAGAATTTTTACGAAACGCTTGAACTTACTCTCAGTAGAGTCCATAGATTTCTTAGTTGGAAATGGAAGAGATTTTACCATTCTCGGAACCAAGTTAGGCTCGAGAGGTGAGAGTACCGGGTCGACACTGGGGTCGTTTATTGTCCTCGGCGGGTCGTTACCGACCTTGGTGGGGTCGTTAACTACCCTGGAGTTGAGAGGAAAGCTCGGTTCAGAAAACTTACCTGTGGTAGGGTCGACAGGAACACTCGGAGCTTCGTCATCCTTGTATATGGGCTCATTATTGACCCTCTCTGGCTCGTTAATGAGCCGTTGGGCGACGTCCTCTTCCTTCTTGTCCTCAGCTTGAACTCGCTCCGGTAATATCTTCCCGCTCCTAAGGTGCACCGCTGCCATTTGCCCTTTAGGGTTCTCCTCGGGGCGGCCCGGGAGTTGCCCTTGTGGTCTCGGAATTTGGGCTACGAAGTTCCCTAGTTAGGAATCAACACTCTTCTTCCATATATCGAACTCTCCCCATCTTCTATTTTGTTGGTTCAGGTTGGCTTGAACTTCGTTAACCTTGTTGGTCACTTCGTTAACTTTGTTGGTTACTCCGTTAATGCCTTCCTGTAATCCTTGAACCCATGATGGTGGCTCCTAATGGCCTGGAGGTCGATATGGTGCAGGTCGCCTATCTGGTGGAGGCACTGCATAATTTTGACTTATATTCTGATTGCCCCATGCCTGATAGTTGTTTGACCTGTCGTGATAACTAGGCTGGTTCCTGTATGGTCCTCTCATATAATTCATTTCAGCAATTGTCTCAGCGGCTCTAACCTGCTCTATGTTAGTGCAAGCAGAAGTACTATGCGTAGAAGAACCACATTCTTGACATGATTGAGAGGATTTCAGAAAACTTACCTGTTTCTTCAGACGGTTGACCTAATCTTGTAAGAATTGATTTTTAACATCCGGGTCAACTTCGTCTCGGTTAGGTATGTAGAGACGTTTCTGGGGCTGCGGAGTCTGTTGGGTTCCATACATGGCATCATAATTGGAAAGCTTATCCAACAGTTCCCACGCCTCCGTCGGGTTCATCTCTATAAAACCGCACGCAATATGCGTGTTGATACAGTTCTTGGTCTCTGCGTTAATACCCTGGAAAAAGATTTCTTGCAAAACATATAAAGGTTGCCCATGAGTAGGGCACTGTCTAAGCATCTCCTTAAATCTTTCCCATGTTTCAGCGAATGTTTCATTAGGCAACTAGTGATAGGAGGTGATGCGTTTCCTCAACTCCGTCGTCTTAGCAGGAGGGAAGAACTTTGTAAGAAATTGATCGCACAAAGCTTTCCAAGTCCTGATAGACTTAGAAGGTAGGCTCTCCAACCAGTTCAGGGCCTTTCCAATAAGAGACCACCTAAAAGCTTTTAACAGAACATATTCTAGAGAGACACCTTCAGCAGCTATGGTGTCACATAAATCAAGAAAGTTTCTAATATGCTCCATAGGGCACTCAGTAGGTTTCCCTTCAAACTGAGCCCGTTTTATTAAGGATATAAATTGAGATTTGATCTCAAAAGGTTTCTCTATCTCGGGAAGCACAACTGGAGACTCTGGCACCCTCAGTTCCGGATGCATGTACTGTTTGGCATTCCTCGGATAGGCATTAAGCTCCTCCTGAAGACGAGCATTAGCAGCTCGATGATGCTCAGCCTCGGCAGCAACGCCTTCTTTCTCAGTTTTCAGCGCCTCCATCAGATTCCGGAGGTCTTCTATTTGACGAGCCATCTCTTCTGGTGTGGCCATGGCTCGGTTTTCCCGGAGTCTACGGTGCATGGAACGTTCAGGTTCTGAGTAATAACCAGTGTTGTCAAACTCAAGCCTTCGTCATCCTACCGGCATAAGCTGAGAAAACAGACAAAGAAAACAAAAATTAAAAACAAAAACGAGGTCGGGCTATTCCCGAACCCACAGATAAACTAACAACTCGTTGCTTCCCCGGCAACGACGCTAATTTGTTGAGAGGGTTTTAATTTGACAACAAATAAATTTATAGTCAAAACCCCGCTGAGTACAGCGAAGTCAGGATCATTCCACAGGAAGCAAGGTTGTTCGTTTATCAATCTATTAAAAAGCAAACAGAAACAAACAGAAAACACTCACAAGCAGCCTCGTTAACGACGTTGTCAGGGTCGTTAACGAACCACCGTAAACAAAAATGCTCAAATAACGAACCAAATAAATTCGGTACCGAGGCAAGTAACTCAGCAACGAATATTCACTTAAGATAATTCAGATAAAACAAAGATCTAGGACTAGGGATACCACAACATAGCCAAGCATATAAACTCGTAAGAAGATAAGATCATGCCTTTAAACAGATAAAGTCATCAACTTTCGTTGACTATCAAGTAAATTAACCTACTTTCGCATCCTAATTCACTTAATTGCTTCTTTTGGATCTACAGCTTGAAACTTTCGTATTCAAACAATATCAACCTTCAAGTTACTAACTTTCTCTTTCAATTAAGTTAAAAACTCAAATTACCTCAACTTTCGTTTCGGTATAAGCACAACAAACAATCTAAATAAAAGATAAAAGGCATTCAACACACAATCTTACTTATCAAACATGCTCAACTATGTCGGGCTCGACCCCGATCCTAGAAAAGAAGACTACTCACAAATCATAACTACTAAACAAATAAACTCAATATAAGAAAACATTGAAAACCAACAACTACTAAATTAAATAGAAAAATCTGTCTTACAGAAGTTAAGAAAAATCGAAAAAGAACAAAACACCAAACCAAAACCTCGATCAACGAACTCGGTAACTTACGTCCACCGACCTCCAAACTCGACTTCGATCGACTCGCCTCCTCGGTTCTTCCTCGTCTTCCTCTCTCTCTAATTCGACTCTCCCTTTCTATGCTAAATAGAAGGGTATTTATACTAAAAAGCTAAAAACCAAAAAGGCAAAAAGATATAAACTTACCTAAAAAGATAGAAATAAAACTCTAAAAGATAGAAACAAAATCTAAGAAGATAACAAAACCTAAAATACATACTCTAATAATCCTAAAAGATTCTAAAAAGATACTCAACCGACATGGAAATAAATTCCCGCTCAGGATCGGTGAATCATAAAATCAACCTTCGAATCTTCTCTCTCGTGGCCTCGTTAACAAGCCCTCACAGCCTCGTTAGAGAGCATGGGCTTGATTTCCTTCCACACTTTATCTCGTAATCTTGAACTCTTGACTTCTTCAATCTTGTATTCCTCCGTCTTTCACTATAGCGCTCCAAATTCAGCTCCATATAACTCCTTTTCCTTGCTAAAACCTACAAAATACACAAAATAGAGTAGCTTCCATACTTTTCATAGAAATATGCAAAACTATCTAAAAACATTCAAAACTAAACCTAAACTTAACAAAACTAAACTAATAAACAAAGAAAACCCACTAAAAACTATACTAAAACTGCGAACATCACCATCCTTTTTAAAAGGCCAACACAGTATATCAGAAGAGAAATTTGGAAGAAGATGTATGCTACGGATCAAAGCGGCATCCTCTAGAGAAAAATATTGGGAAACCAAATTAAAATCCCAAATATGAAGATCATGGGGAATGAAGTCAGACACTTGCAAAGGTAGAGAAGCTGAATCAGAAACCGACGGAGTTGTGGTGGTGTTGGAGCCCTAAAAGAGAGCCCATCAAAAAACCATTTATCAGTCCAACAATGAACAGAAATTCCTCTTCCAATACGCCAACCCACACCATCTAGAATTAAAGATTTGGCATTCCAAATATTGCACCATACATAACTTGGATTATAGCCTCTATACGATTCAAAGTAAGATGAGTGACGATAATATCGAGCACGTAAGACACATCCTAACAAAGAATTGGGATTATGAATCAATCTTCAACTTTGTTTGACGAGTAAAGCAATATTAAAGACCTTGAGATTGCGAAAACCCATGCCACCCAGTTGTTTTGGCCGACACAAATAATCCCAACAATGTCGATGTATCTTCCTCCCATTATCCTTTGAACCCCACCAGAACCGAGCCAGCTGTGAATGTAAATCATCCAAGAGTGTCTCAGAAAGTCAAAAGACACCCATGATGTATAGCGGAATGGATTGTAAAACTGATTTAATCATAGTTTCACGGCCAGCTTATGAAAGGAGCTTCTCTTTCCACCCACTAACTTTCTTCCAAATTATGTTCTTTATACACTTAAACATTGTTTTCTTAGATTTGCCAACAATGGTTGGAAGGCTAAGGTACTTAGAATGTCTGTCCACCTCATTAACTTGAAGCAAACAAGAAATCTCACTGCAATTCTACGAAGGCACATTTTTGCCATAACAAATCTCGGATTTTGACATATTGACTTTCTACCCAGATGCTCTTTCATAAGAACTGAGAATTTCAGTTAAAACCGAGCATTCACTAGTATGTGCTTTAGCAAAGAGAAGGCAATCATCCGCAAATAATGAGTGAGAAATTGCGGGTGCACCTCTAGAAATAGACAAAACATGCAAGCGATTCTGCTAAACAGCCGAATGAAGCATAGAAGAAAAAACCTGAGTGCACATAATGAACAAGAAAGGGGACAACGGATAGCCTTGACGAACTCCACGGGAAGGATAAACTAGACCATGCACTCCTCCATTAAATTTAAAGGAGAGAGAGATGGATTGAAGGCAGCTCATAATCCGGGAAATCCAAGCATTAGAGAACCCAAGACGCTTTTGCAGACTACAAAGGAAGGACCATTCAACACAATCATACGCCTTCAGCATATCAAGTTTAAGTCCAAAATAACCTGTAGAGCCAGGCACTTATTCTTCATGTAATGGAAACTCTCGAAAGCCAGAATAGCATTATCGGTAATAAGGCGATTAGGAACAAAAGCACTTTGTGTTTCATCAATAAAGACATCCAGGAAAGGCCGAAGACGATTCGTTAGAGTCTTAGTAGCAAGCTCATACAAAACAGTGCATAAACTAATAGGTCGAAAGTCTCGGGTATGTTTCGGTTCCTTGACTTTCCGAAGCAATACAACAACTGTATATTTAACATCCTTAAGATCCGTTTTGCCTCTCCACCATCGTTGAATAAAATTCACCACATTTGGATCCACAATGCCCCAAAAAGTTTGGAAAATAAGGCATGCATACCATCAACATCTGGAGCCTTTGTTGGTGCATTTGAAATAATGCAAATCAGATTTCGTTAGCAGTAGGAACTAAATCCAACTGTAGATTCATTTCAGAAGTAATTTTGGGTTCCAAGGATTGCAACACCGCGTGAATATTAGATGAACCCTCAGTCGTGAACAAATCAGAGTAAAAATCAACCACAACATTTGTAGAAAGTTGTTGAGAAGCCTTGTGGTGGAAATAAGGTGTATTTTTCCCCCGTCTTTAAGATCATTAGAGCGAGAGCGAAGATACCCAAAAGATTCTTCTTCTCGCTTTAGGTGTTCTAATTCATCACAAATCTCAGCGCATTTTGTAATACAATACCATTAGGTGGGCGATGTTGTAGCTGTAAAAGACGCTTTTCAAGACGTGCAATACGGTGACGTCTACCACGAAATTCAACTGCAACCCATGAAGAAAGTTGTTCAAACAAGCTGAAATTTTCTGCATTGGAGATGATTCAGAACCAGCCCAGGAATTACGCACTATAGATTCACTCTCATGCGTTAGCCAAAGAGACTCAAATCGGAATAATTTTTTCGTCCCGTTAACAGGGGAGAACCATCTAAATGTACACATAACAATGATTAATCTGAGTATAATCTTGGAAAGCATGTGAGCATACCATGAGGGAAAAGAGTATATCAGCTTGCGTACAGAGACCGCGATCCAAACGTTCTCTGACAATACGACCATCATTAAAATGTCGTTCCCAAGTAAAAAAGCCTCATGAACATCCCATATCATGAAGCTCAAGATCATCAACAACATCACTTAACAAATCTAGGTCACGATTATGAACAATTGCACCCCCCAAATTTCTCATCGGGTGAAAGAATCATATTGAAATCACTAATAAAGAGAACTGGAATTTGACAATCAGCAGCTAACTCTCGCATCAAAGCACATGTACGCCATTTATTAACCTGTTCCGGGTAGCCATAAACTCCAATAAACATCCAATCACCCTTTAAGGAATCCCGAACCACAGCTTTTACGTGATGTGCAGAATAGGAAACCAAAGAAACATCAAAATCTTTCCACCATATCCCAGTCCACCAGACCTACCAATACTATCCAAACAAAAACCTGAAGTAAAACCACATCAGTTCATTACATTTTCCTGATCTCGTTTAAAAATCAAGGTCTCCACAAGAAAACAATGAAGGGTCGATCTATCCATATCCAAGAGCGGAGAGTATTAATTGTTAAACCCCAACAGTTCCAACTAAAGATTTTCATGGTTGTTCGCCTGTTCACGAGTGTGGGGTGGAACCACACTCATTACTTGAGAATCAGATACAGCAGCACAATCGGAGGGACTACAATTAGGCTTCTTAGAACACCGAGAATCAACAATTGGGATCTTAAGTTTGTGCCTCCCTAGAATAGATAAATTAGTAACAATAGAAGAGGTATTCACCACAGAAGATGGGTTAGGCGCATGAATTTGTGGCTCACCAGAAATATTGCTCACCATAGAAGGAGATACACAATATGTTGCAGAAGGAGGATCGGAAGTATAGAACGGCTCTTTTCTTGTGATACAAACATCGTCGAAAATTTCTCAAGCCATTCTTGTTTCATATCCCTATCAGTAATAGGAATTTTCGGTTCACGAACCAATTGGGGTGCACGCAACTAGGAACCACTGGGCGAAGATTTTTGTTTGAGACTAGCAAGACCTTCCATGGGACAAGTTTTGACAAGATGCCCAATTTTGCCACAAGCAAAGCAAAAGATCGGAAGATGCTCATATTGAATACTTGACCATAAATTAGAAGATCCAACAGTAAACTTCATGCCGCGACATAAAGGTTTTGAGTAGTCAATCTGAACTTGAAAGCGAAATACAGAATCAATGCAAGTGGATCAGAGTCATCATATTTCAGAAGTTCCCCCAAATGGGCACCAATTGCCCTAGCAGTAGATGTGCCTCGTAATGCTAGCGGCAAATCCCTAATTTGGATCCAAAACGGAGTTAAGGAAAAGTCCAGTTCAGATGGCTTCTGAAAGCCCCCAATTTCACGAAGAACAAATAACTGGTCATCAAAAGACCATGGACAACCATCAAGAACTCGCCGACGATTATCATGGTCAAAGAATTGAAAAATGAACATATTTTCTCCTGTGGGTCGGACAACCAGGCCATGTTTAGGGCGCTATATCGAGTGAAATGTATTTCGTTACCCATTGAGATTGATCGATTTGGAGGCCACAGATTTGCCAATGAGACAAAAATCAAAACGACCCAAGGGCAAAGGATTATCTCCCGGATCTATAATAATTGAAGTATTCTCTTGGTCAGAAAGAGAAGATTTTGGGTCCATTAGGAAGAAAAAGAAAGTACATAAAAGGGGTAAGAGGAAAGGAAGACGGAAAATGGTGAAAATACCACTGAGAAACCGGGATAATTGTCACCGGATGGCAAGGCACCAAACGTAACTGACAACCGCCAAACAATCGCCCTCAGAGGAAAAAGGACCAATCTTATGGTTCATGTTCATGGTTATCGACAAAAGCCCATTTTTGTTTCCCTTGAGTTTTGCAAAAAATTCCGAATATAAAAACTTAAGGCGGCGATCGTAAAATTTTGCATCCAAGTATACCATTTTGTGCGCAAAGCACCATTTTGTCGCCAAAACTAATATTTTGTGCGACAAAGCTTGATTTTGTCGCCCAAACCAACCTAGGGCCGCAAATAAATATTATGTCGCTCAAAACAATTATTGGGCTTTAAATTTTTTTTACTTTGCCGCACAAACATCAGTTTGGGAGATGAAAATTTATTCGTCGCCCTGAATGAAAAAAATTGTCGCCCAAAGTTCTTTTTCTTGTAGTGAAAGAGAATCCTAGTGATGAAGTGTTGATGAGTTGGCATCACTAGACTAGCGGTTGCAGACTTGTAGTGGATGGAGCGATGCAAATTGTAAGGTATGTTTTTATCGCAGCTGATGAGATTGGTAATCATGCATTTTAGATACTGCAAAGCCTACATATTTATCCTAATAGTCGCTAATAATAAGGAAAGAACTATAAATTATTAAACTATTTGACAATGAAAATACCCTTCAGAGTTCAAAATAAAATTTTATTATAGATTTAGGTGCGAGACCGACCCTTGATGTGACATGTTGCGCGGAGCAATTTTGCCATGTTTGGTAGGACTACGTTGATGAGAGCGGAACGATATGGCCATATTGTGATCGAGACACGATGATCACATGCAGACCAAGCACAAAAGTGTAGTTGGAAACCACTTGTCCACGTCAGGAGCATGTTGAGAGACTCACACACATAGTGCGATAGGTTGTAAGGAATGCAACACATGCCATAGATATTTTGGGGTTTCTCGAATTGACTTCTTTGCTCATTCCTTGTCAGAGGTTTTTCTTGGGAGCAAGACATTCGTCTTTAAGTTGAGCGCACTTATTGTGTATTCCTTAGGAGTAGAAATACTTCATTCCTATGTTGATGCAGCATTATTTGTTCTTGACACCATCATATATGTTTTCACTTATGGAGATATAATCATATCGTGGAAGTCGACAAGTTGAATGTATAAGTAAATTTTGTTACTTTCTGCATCTCGAACTATTTAAAATTTCGATTATATTTAAAACCCAAAATACGCATCAGTCGAATTGGAGTTTGAAGTCAAACCATATATTGCCATATCTTAAGAAAACATATGATGAGTTGATGACTAACTGAGAGTAGATTGTATATTGTGTATTTTGAGTTAACATGAACAGAAAACGTGAAACCTGTCAACCATGCACACTAAACGTCTCATCTTCTCAGATGACTGATTACATTTGTATACACTAGAACCTGGAAAAGAAAGGGGAAAAAAACAGCTATACTCGCCTATTTTCTAACTCTGATTTCAAATCATCACGTTCATTATTTTATCAACATGCACCACACAACCACACGTGATTTTGTACATCTCATTATAGCTTAAGTGGGAGATCCGATCACCGACTGCAAAATGACACGAGAAAATACCACATCAAATGTCATTCCAAAGTCCAAACCAATGTCATGTAAACTGACTAATATCGGAATAAAACCTTTTCAGCATATTTAACAAATATTACCATATTGAGCAGCCGAAGAGCGGCTGGGCGAGTGAATTTTCTGGCAAAAAGGAAGCATGTCGACGGAATTCCCTTGCTACTGCACCACTCCCTTCTATATTCGGTCTCGTAGTATATGTTATCAATGTCCTGCAACATGCCAAACAAATGACTTATATATCATACTCAGTTTCAAAGGCAAAGCTTCTTGTCTTTTTTACCTTGGTATGAGTATTATTGACAGTGTTATACAAGACCAAAACGATTTGAGGAAACTATAACTAAACTTGGAGGAAATGCATATCAAAGAAACTTGCATTGGCAGAGAAGATCTGACTATTCTTCTTGAGACATTCATGATGTGTTATCATTAATTACTAAATCCAGCCTAAGGTAATTGAATTGTAGTGGACAAGGAAATTTTATCATAAGTGTCAAGTGGAAATTTATATACCTTAATTGATTGAATAAGCTGAGGAGTAGCATCAGAAAATTTGTAGGTTACAGGATGCCATCCTCGTCTTTCTAGGTCTTTAGAGGCTGAAAGATCCCAAGCAGAATGTGTCAGGGATCTTCTTGTGATCTCACCTTCAAGACCTTCTAGCTGAAATTCAGAACAAATAAAACTAAATTTTAAAAATTAAAAGACAGATTATCTGACACTATATTATTCTCAATAACTGTTTTTTTTTTATGAGAAAGAAGCCACTTTCTGAAGGGCTATACCATATTTTTGCTCCTTCCATCTTTCTTTACTTCAAATTATCAATGATAAATATAAGAATATATGATTGCTGAATAAAAAAATAGAGGTAATAGAACTAAACAAAAATGGAGGGGTACCACACAGAATTGCAAAAAAGAATTTGGATACCAAATGAGATACATAAAAGTTGAGGGGTATCTGGCAAAGCTTTCGTTTGTTTTTTTAGTAACAGAAAGTTGTCCTCTCTTACAAAACCCATCAGGCTAAGAAGGGGGGAGATTTTAGTTTTTGATAATGTCCAAGGATGACATCATCACATTCTACTTGCTTAACAGTCTTGCACTATGCCAGATTTATCCTCTATTGTGAAAAATGCAAAGGGTTGAAATAATAAACTGACTTACAGCTAGTAGTGTCTGCACATAATGTTCATCTGGTATGCAGTTATGCTCCTTGGCAGGATCTGTTGGCTGTAAGAATAGAAATCATAGAACAACACGTTACTCTCATTTGCAGCAACTTTTCTCAAATATAAAACCGACAATCAATTCTACAAATTAATATTATGTTAGACACTTAAATATAATGTTAGGGAGAAAGGGTGGCCAGCTGCCAAACAAGGCCTTGAAGTTGTTAGTAAGGGGCAAAATGGGTAAAGAAGGTCAGAGAAGTGGTGGGAGTCGGTTAGTGTTTCAGCATAAATAAGGGAATGTTTCCCCATTAGGATTTATCCAGAAAAGTAGAGAAAGGATCAAGGCTTTTGCCTTTGGGCTCTTGGAGATTATCTCCTTGAGATTGGCTCTTTGGGAGTTTCTCCCATTGAGATTTGTTACTATTTTCAGTTATCAATCAATCAAGAGTGTTTTAGGGTTGTTCATTCTCTATTGTCTAACATATTACAACACTTTTACAGGCCTATGCGTCTAAATTACTAAGTGAGAACAGCAATAAGAATTCTGTATTCGAAGATCAAAACTTCTGTGAGCAATACGAGAATGAAGTAACTTACAAAGGGTTGATCCCGCCAATACTCTGGCAACGATTTTCTCTGAAAGGGTGGAAAACAAAGTAAACAATTTAAGCTACAAGTATTCACCTTTCAAAGGAGTGGAAACAAAAGGAACTTCAGAAGAATGCAGAAGGTTGATAACAAATTCACTTCATGCAAAAGTAAGTTATTGCAGGTGAAGCTAGGCAGGTTAAAACTGCTGAAATAAGAGATTATGTTTTAAAAAATCACAATATATACACATGAAAATCCGTCCTAAGCAGCTATTGTGATTTTCATTCCTTCCAATTTCATCTAGCAATTATTGTAGTTTGGCTAAAAAATTTCTAGGTCAACGTGTGTTCTAAGATTGGAGTGAAGGAACTTTTGCCAAGTAGCCACATAGAATTAAGTTAAAGGATGCATATCATGGACATTCAGTGGACAGTTTGTGGTATCAGCAACCTCAAATTGATGGAACTTGCCTTACAGTGCTGTTGAAATACAGGGAACACACTATCATCTTTCACAACCACCTGTGCATGTTTTCTAGTCAGCACAACCCACTGCAAGAACAAAAAATGGTATTATTCAACAATGAGGTCTCTGTCTTTCTGTTTTCACAAGATAAGGAATGGGCTCACCATACTTATTTAAGTATTTCACAAACACTCATTTGCTGATGAAATTACCTGTGAACCTTTTCGCCAATTCTGGACTGCGATAAGAGGAAGCATCTTAGGGTTATAGCGTCCCTCCTTTGTGTCAGAAAAACTGATCCAAAGATCAGAATGATAGTACAGTTAAAAAGTATTATGAAATATATAATGGGTAAACTGGAATAAACGTGCAGATTACGACGTTAAAATGAAGGTGTATAACGAAAAAATGATAATTTCTTTCACTTCTGCTTGACCTCACAACTGGCAAGATCACTTGTATAATCCAGAAAAGATAATTTTTCACAACCAGCTAGTAAAAATGTCAAATTGTAAATAGAAATTAAATTTGATCAAATGGGAACTGCATTCTAACCTGTCCACAAAACTGGTAGATGTTGACATGATATAATTGTAAGTATAGCTGAAGTTGTACAAGGGTATACAGCTGAAATAAAACCAGACAGCTAAGCTATTGTTATGAAACGAAATCCAATCATAACAAACTTAGGATAGGAAATGAATAATTGTGTCTCACTTAAACCAATACATCTCAAATGTCAAAATGAAGAGAGTGTGCAGCATTTTGCTTTATAGAAACTATAGCTCACCTATCTGAGAGGAAAACAAATCGTTCATTAGAAGGATCAGCAAGTGCATTTTCCAGCAAAATACGCTCTGCCTGGATCATGCTAGCTTCTCCCCAGTCTACCTGAAGAGTAGACAGAGAAAAGTATATATAAGCATGAACTACTACTATGTTAGAAGTTTGACTAAATGGTAGTAATTATGTCAGAATCTTAAGACACCTCCACATGTGTATGCAACGATCCAAAAACTAAATTTGTTTGATAAGTGATGATGCATAAAGGACACAACCAACAGGAAAAAAGTTAGCAAAAGCACTGCCTAAAATGATATTGGTCTTTTTTTCAAAAAAAGTTTTATCTCACACCAGCAGAAACAGACTACTTAGGGAAAGAGCTTAATGGGGCAAAAACAAGAACAGTAGTTTAACTGGACAAAAAGTTTATTCACATCTATGCTAATCCCTCAAACCTTACTCAAAGTAGGCCAAAAAGAATACTTCTGATCTTTTTTTCATGAATCGTTCACCACAAAACTACAGATATATTGATGGACTTGTTAATTGGTCAGGCAAGTCAAGTTTAATAATTTATAACTAGGATAGCTTTTAGCAAGTGTCATACTTTGTTCAATCAGGGTCAAGTTTGGATGAGTCCAACGGGGTAAGCAAAACTTTCTATTTTACTTTTTTCAGGTACTAAAACTTTTCATCAAGATAAAATTAACTAGTAATAATTGAATAAACGTTAAAATCTAGATGTTACTAACAGACTACATAATACTACCCAAGACATACACATATAAAAAGATTATATTATACAACCATTGATACATGAAATTGGTAGTTAAATCTGGATAACAAATCAAAGACATCAGTTGACACTATCTTACTACTATCACTTCTGAATTTTGATGATAATGTATTTTATATAATATATAAGTTAATTAGAACGCGGTTTAATAAATCCTTTACCAAATGCAGCAAACCTATATATCAGTATACCAATTACCACATAGCTAAGTCTAAGTGTGCGCATATACAGTACCTGTACACTATTATTGACTTGGCGATTAAGGAAGTACTCTGATTTTGTTGTAATTCTGCTAAACAGAAATCCAGGCCTGGAATGGACATAAATCGAAAATTTCTTTTCCTTTTCTGCCTGCAAATAGTTCAAGACTGTTATGAACAATTTAGTCATCATCAAAGGGGGCATCCAAGAAATCCTGACAGATACATGAAAAGAATTACTGCACAACTTCTGTACAAGATGCCAATTTATGAAGAAAAAAAGGATTATATCAAGACTACCACTTTCACCTATCAAAACCTTACAGGATAACTAGGAGATCTATCTTCTGAAACCCAAAGTACAAAATATATATATGACAAATGGTTCTCATTTAAGACTCATTCACCATCCTTTGATGATCATAAGACAAGGCTACTGTCGACTCTAACTAGACTGTATAACATTTGTGTTACATTTGATATGTTCTAGTCCTCCCAAGCACAATCTGGGATGTATATCATAACTAATAGAGATATAATGATCTGAAAACTTCAGCTGCATTGCTTCAAAGAAAATAACAATCATCTTTATTTCATTAAGAGTTTGAGCTGCATCCGCAGCAACCCAATTACCCGATTGACCATTGACCATTTATATTTTTGGCCACAAGCCACCATGATACAGAATTTCACAGGAGAAAGCACAGCAAAATTTTTTCTTAGACATCAGGATTGCTCATAAAAGTGGCAACCAACTAGCAACCCCATATTAATGTTCTTTATCCTAAGAGTGCATTTCATAGCACAAAGGACCTCCAAATTTAATTTTCCTTTTCTATTTTTTTTTTTTCTTTCCCAAATGGCATTGTGATATCTGTATACAACATTACTAACTACCCTTGGTTAGATGTGAATTTTACACATATGCAACACTCTTGATTCAAGCATTTTTAATTGAATCCAATTTCGTCTTATTGTTAAGTTGTTAACTAGCTAACCAATGAAACAGCAATCGGCAATAACTGAGCATGGAATTACATAGAAAGAAAAGGGAGAAAAAAAGAAAGGAAAGGAGTATAAAATGCAATCACTAGGGACGTACACGAAAGAACGAATCCCAGACGGAATCAAGGGGAAGCCGGTTGCGAGCGATGAACAAGAAAGCAAGTTTAGGCCTCTGAGCGAACGGATTGGGAATAGACATGAGCAAGCTAATCCGACTATACTTGGCATGCACGAAAAGAAAGATAGCAAAGCAGAGAGAGAGCATCAGCACAAAGAAGATCCGTGTCCACCATTTGTACCGAGATTTTTGCTGAAAACTAGCTCGTCGTTTCATCATCATTAGCGAGTCCGAGCCGAGCTCAAAGCTCTGCTAGGCTACTGCCTCAATCTTCCGCCTTGGTTTTGGCTTACAGCGAAATCCACCATCTGCGGTAATGGAGCTCAGAGGAATTGTTTAAACTCCTGACGGTGAAAACGGTGCGCATCCATTATTGATCAGCGATTTTCTTACAAATTGGGGGATTTTACGGTAGAGATTTGAGGAATGTGATAGAGGCGGAAAGAGAGAAGTGAGAAGAGTGTTCTAGTATCAAGAAGAGTGGTGGGAGCTTTAATGGCTTCGTTGCGTAGAGAGTGGGGATCAGAGATGCTTTCCCTTTCGCACTTAGATGATTGATTTGGACGACTTGCACACTCTCTCTCCTCTCCATCTACATTCCGCCATTCATTCATGTGAGTCTCACTCTCTACCCTCCCCATCTGTTTTTCCTTTTTCTTTTTTTATTGGGTTGGGTGGGAGAGGAGATCTGGATTTGGAGTTTTGGACCTTTTTTGTAAGGAAAAGAGAAAACCATTCCTATTTTTTAATTAAAAAAATAATTTTTTTTATGTATGTTTTTATATAAAAACTACGGAGTATAACTTTTTTGTTTTAAAATCGATTTTTTTAACCTATACTCGTATACGTTAAGCTCCTAAAAATAGCAACTATATATAAATTTATACTTATTTTATATTAATTAATTTTTTTAAAAGGGTTCACTAATTTTCTAATAGGGTTTTAGTCTCCTTCATTAGTATGCTTAACTAGAAAAATCGTTTTTAAAATATATATAATCTCATTTGCTTTCAATAGTATCTATACAAATTAGGAAACTACCACGGCTGGAAACGCATCTATAGTCAGGACCGTTAGCACACGATAAACCACAGAGCTAGCCAAGAAAACAGGTTCGCCACAAAGACAACCACAAATGTTCTCAGGGCGAAAAGTTTATGGTTAAAACGCTCGCGGCTAAATATTACCTTCAAAACTAGCCACAAAATTTTGAGTCGTGCGTATTTAACTACAAGATTGGGTACGAAAATCACGTTCTGCTAAATACATGGTATAGCCAGAGTCACTTCGTGGTTAAGTTTGAGTATATTTAGCTAGAAAGTTAGCGTCGAAGTAGTTTTCTGGCTAAATTGGGGAGAAATAAATGTTGTTCATCATCCACATGTCGTGGCCATTTAGGCTCCGTTCGGCAAATCAGTACTTATCGGTGTTGATGCTGATGTTGATGTTGATGCTGATACTTATGGTTGTTGAAGCTGATCATGGATGCTGATAGGAGATACTGATATGAGTTGTTTATTTTCCAAATAATCCGGAATGTGTTCGGTAAATTGAATTGCTGATATTTTAAGCAATATGTGTAAAATTACAAAAAAAAGGTCTTTAATGAAGGGTAAAAAAATTAAAAATTAAAATTTATTTGAGAAATTACGTGCATTATACATGAGCCAAAATAACCCTAAAAATTTGACAATTCCCCATCTTCATTCTTCGCATCTACTGCTCCCGACGTACAAGACGAACTCTCGTCCCCGACCGTACTGCAAGTCCCTCTCCGGCGAACCAGGAAGGCCAGGCCGTGGGCGAACTCGTCCGGCCCATAGGCTGCATCAGGCGAATTCATCCGGCCATACACTGCAGCAGGCGAACTCGTCCGGTGAACCAGGATACTTGTTTGACGTACGCTCGTGCCTGATCGTCCGTGCCTCTGATCGTGCCTGATCGTCCGCTGCTCGTATTTGATCGTAAGTTTTCTTCAAAATACTGATGAATCATCAAATACTGCTCGTGCTATGAACTAGAGAGTTTTCTTTGAAAAATGCAGTATTTCGATCGGTTTAATTCAAGGGGTTTTTTTCTTCTTTGAAAAACAAATTATAGTCAACATGATGTATCAAAATACTGCATATTGAAGGAAAAAAATATATCAATTTTAGATTGATATAAATATAGGGGATACTATGAGGTTTCTTTGTTATACAACGTATATGTCCCTTGTGTAGAAAGAGCAAGTTTTGACAGTTAATTTTTTTGGGGGCAAGTTGCTTAGATGTAATATGATATCCATGTACACGACACACAGTATGTGAAATATTCTAGTATTATTCACATACCATAAAATAGTGTGGATGAACACGACACAAGTGACAGGTAGAAGAAGAGTAGGTGGGCACAAACACAAATCATTCTTGAACTAGACTACTAACTACATCAGGTGCCTGAAAATGGAAAGGTTACCGGGCCCAAAACGTTGTCTTTTGGGGCTTGAGGCACCTGTTTGATCTTAGAAAAAATGAGCATAGGCCCGATTACAATGGACAATGTACAATGTATGCTGCTATGGTGACCATGTGATTTTAGATTGATACAAAAATAGGGGTATAATGATACGAGTTTTCTTCATTATATTGCATATTGAAGCAAAAAAATTATAGCAATTTTAGATCGATGGGGTTAATTGTGATTTTTGTTCCGTGTTGCAGGTGATTAGGAGTTCGTTATTCTCTTTTTCCCAATTATGGCACCGGTAATACTTCCGAATGTGTACTTGTTTGATATTTTTTTTACTTTTGTTGCATAACTTATGCTTCAATGCTTGTTATTCCAAGTTTGATTGTTTGGGTTGTGCACTTTTTTATAACTTGTTTGTTGAATCTAAGTTCAATGTTTGAGATGGAATTGCCTATATTTGACCAATCCACTTCTACAAGTTTTGTTTGTTGAATTAAAACTTATCTGAATGCTAGAAAACGGACAAAACCACAAAGAGCAAAAAGGTGTCGTTCAATTGGACAGATGAGATGGTATCTGAGATGTTGCGGATTTGTCGTGACATGCTCAGAAAACATGGTCAAACTGTACCATTTAGTTGGAACGAGATCTCTGTAAAGTTTAAGGAAAAACGGGAATAGTCATGACTCCTAAGGTTGCAAGGAACAAATTTGAGCATATCAAGAAATTTTGGCGAGCTTGGGATGACTTGAGAAACAAGGAGACTGGGTGTGGTTGGGATGCTGAGCGGGGACGCATTACAGCGGAAGATAGTTGGTGGGAAAAAAAGTGCAAGGTTTGTTACTTAAAAATTCTGAATTATATAGATTTAAATGAATCAAAGTTTGTAAAATTTCTATTGGCGCGGTCTTGTTTTGCAGGAGAAGCCCCAATACAAGAAATTCCGCCATGAAGGTGTTGATCCCGATACTTGTCAATTATGGGACGCGGTCTTTGGCGACATTGTGGCAACCGGAAAGCATTGTGTCGCAACGAGCATGGATCCAAATGCAATACCAACTGTGGTGGGAGATGTGGATGATGAAGAAGAAGACTTGGAAGAAGAATTGGCGGAATTTGGAAACACTCCACAAGATACTCCACCTATTATTGATTTGAGTGCCTTAAATGTACATGGAAGTTGTGATGATGTGTTGCAATCTGCACATGAAGCTGTGATTGGCAATCCAATCAAACCAAAGGGAAAAGGCCTAGCAACTGGTCAATCCCCTACTTTGCCCAGGAAACGTAAGGGGAAGAGCCAGTCCGTTTACAATAGCCACCTTGAGATGATCGGTCAAACTAGTAATAAGTTGTTTCAATGGTTGGGAGACGATGAGGGATCAGCAGAAGCTAAGAAAGGGAGGAAGGTGCATGATTTGGATGATGCAATCCCAATTATAGAGCAAATGGTGGAAAATGGGAGTCTCGTTGAGGGGTCCCAGTTGTGGTGCATTGCCATGCAAGAGGTGTTGAAGGATGACACTCGTGAGTTGTTCATGAGGTTGAAGAGTGATTTTGCTAGAATATCGTGGTTGCAATTCAATCTTGAATCCAAGAAGGCCCAAAAACAGTGACTTTATGATTGCTTTGTAGTTTGTTGGACTTTCTAGACGGTTTAGGACCTACTTTTTAAGGTTGCTTTATAGTTTGTTGGACTTCCTAAAGGGTTTGGCCCTGCTTTGGATGATTGATTTGTAGTTTGTTGGATTTCCTAAAGGCTTTTGTCCCTAGATTGGATGATTGTTATGGATTTTCTATAGGGTTTATGCCCTAGAACTTATATTCGTTGTATTTGATGACATTGTTTGTGTTGGGTTATGTATTTGTATGTTTTTTATTTCCAATTTTGTGAAGGAGTTGATTTTTATGCTTATTGTGACTTCAATTGTTTTGGTGCTTACAGGGTCAAAGTAGTTCTGATGTTACACTAAATAGGAGAAAGAAGAGAAATAAGGTGTTGAAGGCGTTTCTGGTATTCTTGCATTGGAACGCGCACTTGTTGTCGTACCATTACTTCAAGTATGTGAAAAAGGTATCTTGTTATGATTCATCCTTCACGGGGTATATGTGGATGAAGCAACTTTTACACCATGAAAATGTTGTGAGATGCACAAATGCCCTAAGGATGGAACCATATGTATTTGAGAATTTGTGTGATGAGTTAGAATTGCATTACGGGCTGCGTCGGTCACGCAACATGTCCGTTATAGAGAAGGTGGGTATATTTATATACACACTAGCATTGGGAGTGTCGAATAGAGATGTATGCGAGAGGTTCCAACGTTCCGGTGACACAATTAGTAGGGTTGTTCATGAGATATTGGATGCCATCACTGGACGTTGCCGAGGGTTTGATGGTATGGCACGTAAGTTGCTGCAACCTCAAGATCCTTCATTTTCTTCGGTTCCTGATAAGATAAACTCGGAACCACGCTACTCCTTGTTCAAGGTAATATCCTTATTATTGCTTGTTAGAAATGTATTAATGATTGGTCTTCATTATTTAGTTGGCTTATAAATGCGAGGTTTATGCACACAATTTCTATTTTTTATGTAGGGTGCGATTGGTTGCATCGATGGGACCCACATCAGTGCTTGCATTCCAAAGCGTGACCAGTACCCATACAGAGGGCGAAAGGGTCTCACATCCTTCAATGTTATGGCTGTGTGTGATTTCGATATGTACTTTACCTTCATTTCAGCTGGGTGGGAAGGTAGTGCTCATGATGCCCGAGTGTTCGATCATGCCTTGTCGACTCCCGCCATGAACTTCCCACACCCTCCTCCAGGTATTCACACCCTTTTCTACACCTTTTCAACTTATTTACGTTGGTTTAGGAGTTAAAACTGACATTGTGTTAAATTTTTCTACTTAGGCAAGTATTATCTAGTTGACAAAGGGTATCCGGACCGAAATGGTTACATGGTGCCATACTCAAATGTGAAGTATCATCAATCGGATTTCCACAACCATGTACCAGAGAACGCTTTCGAGGTCTTGAACAAGGTGCACTCATCACTTAGAACGACTATCGAGCGTTGTTTCGGCGTACTAAAGAAAAGATGGAAAATATTAAATGGTATGCCACAATATCCAGTTGCAACTCAGATTGACATCATTATTAGTTGTTTTGCTCTACACAACTTCATATTAAAGCACAAACGTCACGATGCATTCCTCGATGGAGACTTGGATGCGGTCCTAGGACAGGATGCGGTGGCGGAAGAGGGAGATGATTCGTTGCCTGGAGGAATGGGAGGCATCCGAGATGCAATTACCGGTGAATTATGGAGAAATAGGTCACTATATAAAGTTTGAATGCATTGAGCAATGGTGGCTAGTATTATGAAATTTATTTTGACATTGTTGGTTAATTTGCAAGACATGGGTAATGTTCCACGTACTTTTAAGATTTCAGTAATGGTGTAAGACTTGGGTACTATTGCTAGTAATGTGGTAAGAATTGGGTACTTGCTAATAATTTTTAGAGTTTGATTGCCTTGTTTTGACTTTCCCTATTGCACATTGTAGTGCTTTACGATTGTAGGTAATGTAGAATTTTTTTATAAATTTTGCAAGAACCTGTCCGCAATTACCTCCACAACAACCTATCCAAAATGTTCAAAACCTACACAAAAACAAAGAAACAATTTTAAACCAGAACTACACAACCACTTGTCAAAAATTTTCCAAATCTGCCAAGTTCTTAAAACCTGTCCAAATTTCAACTTCACACATCATCAAAGTTGAAAATTTACCTAAACCACTCAAATGGAGACACGTTGAAAAACAACCAAAGGAAAATTCAATCATGACAATCATCCAAAGGTCCAAAGCTAAACATTACAACCAATGTTCAAATGACAATTCAAAGCCCAAAAGTGCACAACCATTGGAATTCAACGAAAAGTGTCTAAACCAACATAAACTGGAAATTTAAAAGTCCAAAATGTAACATATTGACTACTCCTCAATGTCGTCGTCTGTAACTTCCTCGGGTCCGTTATCTATTCCGTTGTCATCATCAATGACAACTCCATCCAACATTGCACCCAACTCTACATCAAAAGCTCGCATTCCCCATAATTCATCCCATGCATCGCTTAGGTCCGCGTTTACGCCATTAAATCTGAAGCGTTTGTACTTGGGAAATGCCTACAATCCAAACAAATGACAAAAACAATTATAAAATACCTAAAAAAATATTATGGAATTTAAAGACAAAAACAATACAAAATACCTGGATCTTTGACTCCCACCAAGATTCATCACCAATGACCATGCCACTACTACGATCCCAAACAATACCACCATCGATTTCTCGAAAGCTTTTCCAAAGTCTCCAAACACCCCTCATGTGTGCCAACCTGCTTTTTAGCGCAATTCTTGGAAGTAGGTATCCGGTCTCTTCCATCATTCTTTGCCTTACAGTCTCCCAATGAATGGCATAAAAATCTTGCCCATCATTCGACAACTCTCGTACAACTCTCAAGAGAGCAAGTGATATCTCAACAGTCCATGGGATGGCCATTTCTACAAAAACTAGAAGTAGATTTTAATATGAGAACTACATCTCATATTATGGTTGTACATAGATGAAATATAGAAGCTTTGGACCAACCAAATTTTTGACCCTAATTGTTCATGTCATCACACAATAATCATAACATTATCATTTATTAGTAATAACAAGATGAATTAGGGTTGTACGTACATAAAATATAGAAGCTTTGTACGTAGATATAAAATACTATGATAAAAAATTATATTTCCGAACCATTATATTCCTAAACCTAATATCAAAAGTATGTCCTAGTTAGTCAGGTTCAAGGGCATGCCCCCTTGAGGGGCCGAAGAGTATCAACTCTGCTTATAAAAAAAAAGGTTAGGTTAAAGGGCAATAACAACGAAACGGATGGAGTATAAAACTAGGAAAAGAAGTACGTCCAAAAGTTTGGCCGGACACAATTAAGGCAATCACAACGAACCGTGAAACAACCAATTCTTAGTCGACTCATAAATAATTAGGTCACTAAAAATCATAGTACATAAAATGGGTGACTACATTAAACATGGAAATCTACTAAGTAATAATTCAATGGATTGGGGAAGTGGTGCAAGGCCCAACTATATATATTCACGTGAGGGGAAATATTCTATTTAATACGTACGAAGAAGAAAATCTATTAATTTGGAGGAATAGAGATAAATAAAACAAAATACTTAACGATAATGTTATGATTTACATGCAGCATAGGCTAGTTTGTTGTGCAACCCTAATTTACAACATAGGCTAGTTTAATCTCTTGCACAAGTCACTTGAATTGAGGTATACGTAGATAAATTAGGGTTTGTACATATCAATAAACAAAGGGGTTTTTTAGATTACAAGTTCGGGTTTTTCGGCCTTAATATTGTTTGTTAGAGATAAATAAAACAAGACAATCAAAGTTCTTGGAATCATAGTTCATAACACTAGCCAATCAAAGTCTAAAAATCAAATATTTTGGGCGAAAATTCATCTGCCGGGACATCATAGTTCTTGGAATCATAGTTCTTGGGTAATATTGCTAGTAACAAATCAATCAAGGGGATAAAATCAATAAATTCGGCCTTCATTCATACTTTTATTACAAGTTAGGGTTTTTCGGATCTAGGAAGAATTTAATGAACAGAAGGTTTACCTGTACGACGAAGAAGAAGAACGCCGGTTGACGGAGAACGACGGCGAACGACCACGAACAATACGAACGACAGTTGACGATGGGACGAGACGAGGGGATGAAGGCTTGCTCAGTAGACGATAATGGTGGATGTTCTCTGCTTTGTTGGGGTCGATATATAACAAACAGAAGATCGATGATAATGAAGGATAGTGTGAGAAACAAATATGGGAAGGGTATAAAGATTATTATTTTTATTTTTTGTGGGTCCCTTTCACTTATATTTTGATAGAAAAGTTAACTTATTTGACATAAGGTTGGGGGTGCTGATTATTTTTTCAGCAGATAAGTATCGGGTATAAGTTAACTTATTTTAAATAAGTAAATTTTACCGAACACATAAAACGAAGATTATTTTTTCCATATAAGTAACTGGGTACTTATAAGTATCCATATAAGCGTTGCCGAACGGAGCCTTAGTATCAAAGTTTGCCTCGAATCCATTTGGTGGATAAAGTTGTGGCCTTTAGCATGAAATTTGGCTACGAATTGGTAGAATACATTTAATGGCCAATGTCGTGGCCTTTTAGCATGAAAATTGACTTCGAATTGGTTGAGTAGATTTAATAGCCAAAGTTGTGGCCCTTTTGTCTCAAACTTAGCCTCGAAAACATTTTGTGTCAAAATTTATGGTTATAAAAATCAGTATAATCCACCTATTTAATTGCAATATTAACCTACACCTAATATTTGCAATATTAAATATATACCATATGCATCACATTATACAAAAATGGTTTGATGAGCAAACCATACGTGACACATGGCCAAATGCACAATTGTTTAAAGCAAAAACTTGCACCTACCATCTAGCTAAATCGGCACCTACCATTTAAGCTAGAGCCTGTTTAGAAGTACCAAATTGTTCGGAAAAAAAAAATCAACATCAATCCAACAATCCAAAACCTTACATCAATTCCAAATATCCAAAATGGCATCACCAACAACCAACAAGTGTTCCCAAATGACCACCAACAGTAAAGACACCTTAAATTACCATGGAGAGAGAGAGAGAGAGAGCTAATTACTAGCAATGTGTTCCATCAACTTTTCAAGCATGTCTTTCAAATCCTTGTTTTGGCTTTGAATTTCTTGGTTTTGATCTTGAAGAGCCTTCACCTGGTCGTGTATTTCCTTCATCTCGTCCTTGAAAGGCTCGGTAGATGGTTGTGGGTGGAAAATGCTCGAGGAATGAGAAGAAAAGCATGCATCAACCTTGTTGTTGCGAAGGAGGGATGTCCCGTGCTCAGCTAATGTAAATATCTTCTGATCTTTATGCCCCTTAGCATATTTGTTCCACAACTCTATCATCTTTGCGTTTGACAATGGTTGACCCGATGCATTGTTCACTTGTTCCTCAACAACCAACCGTTCAAAGTCAACCTTGAAAAGAATTAAAATGTATTAATATGAAGATATGAAAGCAATATATGACATTAAGAACAAGCTGTAAAAAATAAATGCAACCAACTATTCAAACGGAGACTTGAAAAAAATGAAAATGCATTAATATGAAGATATGAAAGCAATATACGACATTAAGAACAAGCTGTAAAAAACAAATGTAAAATAAACAAGTATGCAAGATAGAGCACATTGCATTCACAAACAGATTGCATTCACAGATTCACAAACATCTATATTTAACACAAGATAACAACAAATTGGATTCACAAACATCTCGATCTTTGAGACAAGATAGATCATATATAGCATGAGCACAAAGCACATAACTTTTAGCAAATTGCATTCACAAACAGATTAATAATGAAAGATTTATAATTTTCAGCCATCTCTAAAAAAATATGTTCCATCATTCTTCTAGTATTTCCATCATCAAAATATACTAAACATGACTTGCTAACTAAAGGAGCATTACACATGCCAAATAACACTAAACATGACTTGCTTCTCATTTACACATCTTATGAGCTTGATTCAGTCATTACTTGCTAACTAAAGGAGCATTAGCTTCAAAATATACTAAACATGACTTCTTCCATATTCCAAACAAACCGACAATTTCATAATAACATCAAAATCTTAGCATCAAAATCTCAGTCAAAGGCTCAACTAAAGAGGACTAGAAAAGTAAGTCAACAACACATGCCATCATAAAAGGCAACCATGAAGCAACCATAAAAGCCATATTTTGACAATAGATTTCAACCCAATCAGATGTGTAAATGAGAAGTAATATTCAACCTAATAGTTACAATGATAGCAAATGTTCGTTCACCAAGGCAGCTTCCATCTTTGGTTGACCACAACTTCCTTACAACCATTGTTATTAAAATCGAGATCCGGATCTTAAAATCGTGAGATCCTACGATCCCATATGGGATTTTGATCCGGATCGTACACTAAAATCGAAATTTGTTAAAATCGTTATAGAATCGTGTAGAATCGTGTTAGAATCGTGTAGAATCGTATAGAATCGTATAGGATCTCATGAGATCCCGTATAAAATCGTAAGATCCTACCCAGTTTTTTACTTTGAGCTTATAAAATTTATTTTAGCACCAATTAACTTAATTATTAGTGAAATTACATCCCTTAAATGCTCATATTGTCTCTTTTAACCTCATTTACCTCCCAATTTTCATCTTTCCGACTCCCAATTGTTGAATTTACAATATTTTTCCCCTAATAAAAGACCCATAATCTTTCCTCGATTCTTATTATGTGAGCATATATATTTTTAAATGTGCTTCTTGTGCATATATAAGTTTGCAATGTCAATTTTTCGGCATTATGATCATTAAATTTTAATAAAATTATATATTTTTTGGTTTTAGTGCCTATATTTTTTGTATCATATCTATATTATATTAGTTCTAGTGATATTATAGGATCTTACGATCCTACGATCCGATCCACAAGACCTTCCGTGATCCGATCCTAGAATCTCGATTTTAATAACATTGCTTACAACATCAGAAATCATAGGCATGGTACCAGACTCACCACCCTTGAAAAACAAGGAGTAAAATTGAGTTAAACATCAAAACAAAAGAGAAGTAATATGTGAAAACTGATTGTAATTACCATCGTTTCCATCCACTTTATGAACTTTTGAGAATCCCCTCGGTATGGTCCAAACTCGAGTGATTTCTTTGAACTCCTGTTCTCCTTATTCACCTTAGCTTGGCGCACCAAGTTGAGATCAGTTCTCCACAAGGTCTTCATCCTTGTCCAGTGGCTACTCGCTAACCAAGTTGGTTGTACATTTTAGCACGCGCATTCTTGAAGACATTGTTAAGGTGCCTTCCAATTTGGTGTAGAAAGGCATCCTTCATCAACTCATCTGTCTCCCTCCAACAGAAATACCTCTACATTGAGAAAACAAGAAATAAGACAACCTTTGTTTCATTAATTTAAAGAAATAGAAGGCATGTTACATCAATAGACTAATTTAAGCTAAAACTTATTGTTCTTTCATTTTTAAAGAGAAAGAAAGGCATAATTTCAGCAATAGAGTGATTAGTTCGCACATTATTAGTTTGCACATAGACTGATTAGTTTGCACATGCCAAGTCATTTAAACTAAATCATCTACACATGCCAACAACTCAAACAAGACAAGAACGGAAAAACGATTTTGCATTTTAAGAAGTAGAAAATAACCTGAAACTCTTGAAACACATGGTCTGCACGTGTTTTGGCACTCTAGATATTGATGAAACCCGAAATAACAAATCGCTAGAAGACAAGGAACGAGGTTATTATATTCGATTATGCAAACACTTGCTTCTTTATTGATATTTCTCTTACAATGAGGTTACAAGCCAACGAGGCTGATGAACAATTGAGAATTACACCCTAGACCTCCTACGTGTGTTCGAGATCTGGATCTAACAATGTTCGAGATCTCCTATTTGCTAGGCAATTCTACCACTAGAGTACTACTTGATTGACCTTGAGACGAGGTAGACTTGAGAGCGTGGTGTGGGGAGTCTGACGAGATTGTGTAGCGAGGTCTTTAGTGTGAGCGAGGTTTCTGTATGACTTGAAGTCTTTTTGTGGACTTCACTTGTCTATAGCGAGGTCTTTTGACGATGTTTCAATCACGTCGATCTTCAACGAGCAAGATAGTTCTTGAGTTCAAGATGATTTTCGAACCTTTCTCCGTACGAGGTGCCTCTCTATTTATAGAGGATTGGGGAATCAAGTTTTGTTCATAGTCCGATGTGGGACGCCCGAGATCAAGGCTTCTGATTGGTGTAGAGGTGAGGTGGTTGGTGATTGGCTCAGAGGAGAGGCGTTAGCTGAGTAGTTCTGGTGGGCGGGTGTGTCAGTAAAGTCGGTTACGAGGTCGAGACCTCGTTCCGAGGTTTCGGAGGACCTCGCGGGGGTAGGAACTTTGTTAAAATAAATGAGGGGTATGGGTATGGGACCCCGCATCATCCTTGGAAGGCCCGCCGAGTCGGTTTGTCCCTTATGCCCCGGGCCCACTTCTTATTTTACTATTTTGGACATCATCACAAACCCATGGACTGGGGTTCTCGACCCGAGAGCCGTAGGTCATAAGTTCCTTGAGGTCGTGGGGCATGAGTTTATAGAAGTTGGGAGTGAGTTTTACGGGATGCGAGGTTTTAGAGGTCGAAGGAGTGTTTTTTGCGAGATCTTCTCCTTGCGAGGCTCTGTACTTAGGCTTTTCTTTTGTTTGCGTGGGCGAAGCTGGGCCTGCTCTTCCTGTCTTGCTTGCTGGGCCGTCCGGGTGGGACAGGCCCAACAAGCCTTTCGGGAGCGTGGGGAGGCCCAAGCCTGTTCTTTATAAGGGCATACCCCCCACACTTCCTCTTCATCTTCATCTCCGCCATTTTCGCCCTCTCTCTCTTTGCCTTTTCAATTTCTCGTGAGCAGTTTCCGAGACAGTTTCCGACGAAATTCTGCCATCTTCCAGTAGCGCCACCGCCTCCTCCACGCCGATTCTGAGCAAGTAAGTACTCGACTCTCCTCTCCTCTCTTCGCTTTCGGTGTTCCTAGTTTTCGATTTTGCTTTTTATTCCATGTTTTTGGGAAGGCGGCGGTGGGTCGCCTGGTGTTTCGCGCCGGTGTCACGGTGGTGAAGCGGCGGCGGTGGGGCTGCGCGTGTTTCTATGCGTCGCCCTCGTTCTTTTTCTTCGTTTTTTCTCGTTTTTTGTTTCGCACTTGGGTGGGCGATGGTGACTTCTGCGTGCTTCTCGTCGGCGCTGCGGCGGCGAGACAACAGTGCTGAGGGCGGTTCTTGCTCTGGTGTGGTACCTTCGTTACTTCTTCTTCCCTTTTCTTCTCTTTCTTGTTTCTCATTTCGCGCTTGGGTGGGCGATGGTGATTTCTGGGTGTTTTTCGTTAGTGCCGTGGCGGCGAGACGGTGGTGGCAAGGGGTCACCACCGTCGCGGCTTCGAAGCCTTTGTTTGTTAAGTGACGGTTAGGTCCCTACCTTTTCGTTCGCCATTTTTTTAAAAAAACCTGAGGTCCTCGGAAACCCAAACGCCATGATGTCCGACTAACGAGACGTTTGGGTTTCCACCACTGGCCTCCACCGCTGGTTGGCTTTCTTCTTTCTCTTTCCTTCCTTTTGGCGCTTCAAATTCTCCTCCGCCGTCCTATCTTGTCAGTGTAGCTTCTAGGGTGCCACGTGGCCTTCTTCCCTCACGACCTCGCGTTGTCTTTCCTTTTGGGGTTATGACCTCGTGTTTTTTTTCTCTTCGTTTGTTGCGATCTCGTGTTGCTTTTTACTTCGGGGTTTATGACCTCGCGATTTTCTTCCCTTTGGTTATCTTGCCCGATGTCTCATCGCTTATCTCTTTTCCAGGTGCTAGCCTCCAGCGGCCTGGACGTCGTTTTTCATGCCTAGGAGAGCTTCTGTGAGCCCCCCCACCAGGTTTCGTGTTCAAAGTACAAGAGGGTTTTTACGAGGAGGTCTCCGAGTCCGTGGGAAGTGTAGAGCCTAGCGACTCCCAGAACCCAACGTCGCCTTCGCTGATTTTTAGCGACCCTTCTTCTAGCAACTCCGAGGTCTCCATTAACTCTCGCTTTTCCCGACTTCGTGCGTCGTCAGGTGTCAAAATGGCCTCGTCTTCCGTCTCGGATGAGGTCGTTGTCGAGGTTTTGGCAACGTCGTATGACTCTTATGAGCCCGCGGACTTTGATGCGGCGTATATCACCGATGCCGTGTCCCGCGTCCCACCTATCCTTGAGGAAAGGATCCCCATGTCCTCGGATACACGCGAGGTTTTTCTGCCGGGGGGAATGCCTACCCAGCTAGAGCCCAAGCATCTTGCGGACATCGCCAAGAACTTCGCCTGGCCCGAGGGGATTGAGCTAGCACTTCCCGAGGAGGAGGGCAGCTCCTTGGCGTCTTATGAGAGGTGCGTGGTTGTGCACCTGTTCAGTCTTCAAGCGGGCTTCAGGTTGCCCCTGGCCCAACACATCGTCGACTTCCTGTGGGCCATGCAGATCTTCCCTGCCTAGTTGTTTCCTAATGCTTGGAGGCTGATGTGCGCCTACACGGTTCGCAGTCGCGAGATTGGGGATGGGCCGAACGTCGATAATATGTCGACCTTGTTCCTGGCGAGGAAGGAGCAAAAGTCTTGTCTCGTCAACCTTAGCTTGCCGGGTATCAAGATTACCACGAACGTTTCGAACGTCGGGCCATGGAAGAAGAATTGGTTCATGGTTCGGGACGTCACCGGGACGTATCTCAATTTTCCCACGGTGCCAGGCAACTTTGTCCGGCAAGTAGGTTCGCACAGGGTCCCCCAACTCAAAGCGCTTAAGGCACGATATGCTCCGTTGAGTCAGGCTCCGCATTGGAAGTATTTAGCACAGGATCGGCTTGAGCGGGCCGGCCTGAGCCTCGCCCTTCCGCCACGCGAGGGTACTTATTTTTTCTTTCTTTGTTAGATATGCATTTTTGTTTGCCCTTTTTGTTAGGTCACAAGGTCAACAACCTCGCAATCTTAGTTGAATTTAACGTCATTTTTTAGAAACCATGCTAGCCTCGCTTTGTTTCTTTGCTCTTCTCTTTAACTTATTTTCATGTTTTCCTTTGGCAGTGGATCTTTTGCGCGCTCTTACCTCGAAGTCAGAGGGAAAGAAACCCATGACTTCCAGTTCAACGGCTCTGGTCCCCCGAGGTCTGAAGGGGATAACTATCAAGGAGCCGAACCCGCAGGCGGGGCCGTCCCCCGCGTAGCCTAAATCTATACCTCCGCCGCCGATCGCGTCCGGGGAGAAGACTGTTGGGGGGTCGCGAAGACGTCCCAATGGGACGTTGTGAAACCGCCCAAAGGAGACGTCGCGAGGACGTCCAAAGGAGAGAAGACCTCCGAGGCGGCCCTGCTGAAAGAGGACGTCGCGAAGACGTCGTCTCATTCCTCTCGAGGGTCCGGCGATAGGGTCGGGCATAAGAGGAAAGGCGTGGAGTCCCCTCCTGGGGAGAAGAAGAAACCTCGGGCGGATGACCAGTGAGGAAGGTTGGGGGAAGATGCCATCCCCCCTTTTAACTTCGAGGGACGAGCTATCGAGGCCACTGGTCCTTCGCCTGCCAAGTTTCATTGCCCCGACCCGGTTAAGGGTGCCCCGGTGAAGTGGCGCCGGAAGGAGTGGAAGGAGGAGGTCGCGTGGGCCAACAACCTCACAGATGCGGTCCTTGACGACGAGGCCTCCAGGTATTCGGCCATGGTAAGTTCCGTTTTTATGGACTTCGTTTCTGCTTTGGGTTCCGTGTTCTCTTCCTTATTTCTCCCCCCTTTTTTTTATTTAATTATTTTTGTGAACTTTGCAGCATACCTTCTTCGATAATTACAACCGCAACCGCATCAACCTCGCCCATGCGAGGATGGAAAAGATGGAGGCGGCGCTTAAAGCCCGCGTGGAGGAGTGCGAGAAGTAGGCGAAGGAGCTTGTTGCGGCCAAGAAGCGGGTCGAAGCCGCGGAGGTTGCGGCGAGGGATGAGGCCAAGGCAGTGGCGAGGGCGAAGGAGGGGGAGGCCCGAGCAAAGGAGGGAGAGGCTCGGGCAAAGGAGCGGGAGAGTAAGGCGAAAGAGGTGGCCGAGGTTCTACAAGGCGAGAATGAGGAGCTTTGGGGTAAGCTCTCCGTTGAGCACAAGTTCTTCAAGGAGAAAGAGGCGGAGCTCTCTAGGGCTGAGGAGGAGATTACCCGCCTTGAACGGCGTATCGTCGAGCTCAACGAGGAGGTTGAGGCCGCGGGTCCCAAGTACGTGGCCTCGGAGGAGTACAAAGCGGAGCTGGTGGAAAGCGTAAGGAAGATGTTCCACCAGGCCGTCTGCATGGGCGTTAAACAAGCGGTGGCCAAGTACAGGCACATCGATCCTCACATTGTCTTCTTCAACCCCAATTACGACGAGACTATGGGGGAGGAGACCGGGGAGGAGCCCGAGGGAGAATGTGAGTTCTTCCTCAATGCGGATGGGACCGTGGCTAGCGAGGTGCCTCCCGCAGTGGAGCTCGTTCATGAGGATCTGGAGGTTGTTGTCACGGGACTTCAGCCCGTGACAAGCGCGCCAAGTTCTCAGCCGTCTGTCACCGCCGACCCCGTTTTAGAATCTCCCGCGGGTTCCGCCGTCAATGCCCAAGAAGCCCTCACGGACCCCGTCAATCCCGTTGCCGAAGCCTCGAAGAGCTGAAAGATGCAGCTTTCTCTCTTTTTTTTGTCTTGTTGGTGGGCCTACGGTGTTTGTAATTTAAACATCTTGCCCCTTGTGGCCCCCTTTTTTTATATCACTTCTCTTTTTTGTGATTGTTTGGAAGTCTTAAGCTTGCTTACATATGTCTATATCTATCCAACCCCATGGTTCGAGTTCCACAACTATTGTGGTGCTCGGGCCACATCGGGTGTTTTAATTTCACATTGAGGTCATGAGCTTCGCTCGGACCTCGCCCTTCTCTAAATTCGACTCCACTGTTTAAGAAATTCATACAAGTCTAAACAAGTGCTAGTTAGACGTACTAGTAATCATCATGCCAAGATCGTGAGCCTTGCTCGGATCTCGCATGATGATTTTCGTTTGTTTCCAACCCCATGCGGGAAACGAGGGGTGGGCTTAACGATATTCTCCAACCCCAAGCGGGAAGCGAGGGGTGGACTTAACGAGATTCTCCAACCCCAAGCGGGAAGCGAGGGGCGGACTTAACGAGATTCTCCAACCCCAAGCGGGAAGCGAGGGGCGGACTCAACGAGATTCTCCAACCCCAAGCGGAAAGCGAGGGGTGGACTTAACGAGATTCTCCAACCCCAAGCGGGAAGCGAGGGGTGGACTTAACGAGATTCTCCAGCCCCAAGCGGGAAGCGAGGGGCGGACTCAACGAGATTCTCCAACCCCAAGCGGGAAGCGAGGGGTGGACTTAACGAGATTCTCCAACCCCAAGCGGGAAGCGATTTCTGCTTTTGAGAGAGTTTTTTTGAAAAGCCTACAATCCTTTATTCATAAAAACTTGTAAGGAACAACGGGGTTTAGAGAGTTTACACATAGTATTTTTTGAGTCGCGCGATGTTCCATGTTTTGCTTAGGGTACGCCCCTCGCTATCTTTGAGTTTAAAATCTCCGGGTGAGACCTCCTCCCCGAGGAGGTATGGGCCCTCCCAGTTAGGATCCAGTTTGCCACCTTCAGTACGCCTCAGAACGAGGTTTCCCGTGGCTAAGAGACGAGGTCTGACCTTCTTGTCGTGATATACAGCCACGCGACGCTTGTATTCTCTGGAGCGTAGGTCAGCCACCTCGAGAAGCTCGTCAATGATGAAATAACAAATGATGAAACCCGAAATAACAAATCTCTAGAAGACAAGGAACGAGGTTATTATATTCGATTATGCAAACACTTGCTTCTTTATTGATATTTCTCTTACAACGAGGTTACAAGCCAACGAGGCTGATGAACAATTGAGAATTACACCCTAGACCACCTACGTGTGTTCGAGATCTGGATCTAACAATTTTCGAGATCTCCTATTTGCTAGGCAATTCTACCACTAGAGTACTACTTGATTGGCCTTGAGACGAGGTAGACTTGAGAGCATGGTGTGGGGAGTCTGACGAGATTGTGTAGCGAGGTCTTTAGTGTGAGCGAGGTTTTTGTATGACTTGAAGTCTTTTTGTGGACTTCACTTGTCTATAGCGAGGTCTTTTGACGATGTTTCAATCACGTCGATCTTCAACGAGCAAGATAGTTCTTGAGTTCAAGATGTTTTTCGACCCTTTCTCCGTACGAGATGCCTCTCTATTTATAGAGGATTGGGGAATCAAGTTTTGTTCATAGTCCGATGTGGGACGCCCGAGATCAAGGCTTCTGATTGGTGTAGAGGTGAAATGGTTGGTGATTGGCTCAGAGGAGAGGCGTTAGCTGAGTGGTTCTGGTGGGCGGGTGTGTCAGTAAAGTCGGTTACGAGGTCGAGACCTCGTTCCGAGGTTTCGGAGGACCTCGCGGGGGTAGGAACTTTGTTAAAATAAATGAGGGGTATGGGTATGGGACCCCGCATCATCCTTGGAAGGCCCACCGAGACGATTTGTCCCTTATGCCCCGGCCCCACTTCTTATTTTACTATTTTGGACATCATCAGATATAATGGTCCAAGGACCTCCATAATGGCCATGGACGATTTCTTTAGCCTTTGCAAAGGCTAATTTTTTGGGTTCATAGTCACTACATAGAATTGGATATATACAATTATTAGTAATCTATAAAATAAAACTTAGCTTTAATAGAGAAGAGTTTTTAGCACTGACCGGCTGCCTACCCCAGCAATCCATATAAGCTTCCTTTGTGTAAAACTTAGGATTAATAGAGCAGAGTTTTAGCACTGACCGGCTGCCTGCCCTAGCAATCCATATAAGCTTCCTTTGTGTACCTTTGTCCTCTTCTTGTTCTTCATCTCCTTGTTCTTTTTCTCCTTCTTCTTGCTCTCCTTGTTCTTTCTCTCCTACTTCTTGCTCTTCTTCATTTACCTCCTCTTCTTCCTCAACTTCTGCATCTCTTTCCATACGAACCCCAGGCTCGTATTCCACATGAAAATCATGCTCAATATGTTGGTCATAACTTTCTTCCTCAATTGGTAGTAAGGTTGGTGGAACAACTTGTTTTTTTAGGAGGTCTTGGAACCGGGCTAGGAGTTCTTGAACGAGCATTTAAAAGAGCCCTTAAAGGGTTGAATGTTCGTCAGACAAGAGGGGTAGGATTAAGGTTAGGGCTACATGTTCTTGAAGTAGGGAGAACTCGTTGTGGAGGAGTTGGTGTGGAAGTTTTTGAAGGAGCCTTTGAAGATGCAACAACTCGTTGTGGAGGGGCTATAGGTGGTATTGATTTTTTAATCCTTAAGCTACTACGAGTAGGGAGGAAGGATCGTTTCATAGGAGGTCTTCTAGGGCTTAAAGCACCCTGAGCTGGAGAAGAAAGAGGTGGACCACGCACTAGAAACCCCAGCATGTCCACGAGTTGTGCTTCGAAGGTGACACATGATGACCTGAATCAGACAAATAGAAGGAAACATAGAACCCATGTATATTTAGGGCATCACAAAAAGTATGTAAAAGAACTCAAAAGAAAAAAACAAAGAAACAGAAAAATGAACACAAGTATAATTAGGGCATCACAAGAAGCATGTAAAAGAACTCAAAAGAAAAAACATAAAAAAAAACATAAAAATGAACTAAAAAGATGAATACCTAAAACTAAGGTATCATCAATTAATGCACTCAAGAGTAATAGAACTCAAGTATACCTAGGGCATCATAAAATAATGCTCTCTGGTAGAATTAACTCAAGTAAAATTAGGGAATCAATTAAAGTATCATAAATTAATGTCCTTTAAAAAAAATTGAGCATGCAATTGAATGCATGTTTGTCTAGGAAGAAATGAGCATGCTCATTAAGTACACACACAAATGAATCATGAATGCATGTTTGTCTAGGAAGACATGTGCATGCAATTCATACAAAGATAAGTGCACACACAAATGAATCATGAATGCATGTTTGCCCAAGAAGAAATGAGCATGCAATTCATACAGAGATAAATGCACACACAAAGATAAGTGAGTCTAGAACAAGATTTGGGGTAAATGAGTATGTAATTCATCTGAGAAATGAAAACAATAGAAGAAAGAGGGAGAGATTAGAAACTTGCACTTTTTACTGAAGGAATAAAAGGAGATAACGTGGGTTGTTTAGGAAGAAACCGCCACCGTCTCTTCACATTTAGGCCCATAAAGAGAGAAATGAGAGATCAATTAACCAACAAAGAAAAGAGTATGGACCCATAAAAAGAGAAATGAGCGAGAGCAAGGGAGAGAGGGAGAGAGACTTACCAAACATCGGTAATGAGATCCAAACGCCGACAACGAGCGTTTTCTGAAAGAAAAACAAAGAGGTTAGTGAGAGCCTAAAATCTAGATTGTATCCTAAAGAGAGAAACGAGCGAGAGCAAGGGAGAGAGGGAGAGAGACATACTAGAGAGATCGAGCAAGGGTTTGAACCGCCAGAGAGAGGGAGCCGCAAGTGAGAACAAAACCATAAACCTCACTTCTCTGAAAGCACAAGTGTGAGAATGAGTGAATGAGTGAAACACAAGTTAGGGTTTAGTCACAAGGGAGAAGGAATTAGACAAGCTATGGATGCATTGTTTTTGAAAGGTTATGGAGTTGGCTAGATTGTTATGGAGTTGGCTAGTTTGGTTTTATATAAGACTAATTTTCTATCTTGGTTATTTTAGGCTAGATTGGTTCAAAGCATAGTCTTGTAGTTGCATATATATAATTCTTAACAAGTGCAATGCTTCATAAACCCCACAAAAAAACAAAAAACTAGTCGTAAAACCAATTTGGGTACATATAATGGTTAATCATTTGCAAACTTAGTACCGAAACTCGCTACGTAAGGCAATCGCGGCAATATGGACACAAATATACATGCAAACGATGTTTTCATGACAATATGGCCACAACATTAGAACCGAATATAGCCACATGGGTCATTCGCGTCAAATTGACTGCAAATGTAGGACCGAGTTTAATTAGCTTCGTAATTCATTCGCGTCAATATAGCCTCAATTGTAGCCGAAAATCATATTTTCATGACTATATGGCCACAAACGTAGGATCGAACTTAGCTGCATGATTATTTTGCGACATTTTTCCCACAAATGTAGAATCGAATTTAGTTTCGTGATATATTCGTGCCAATATGGCCGCAACTATAGCCGCAACCCATATTTAATTTTCATGACTATATGGCCACAAACTTAGAATTGAACTTATCTGCGTGATTATTGCGCGACAATTTTCCAACAAATTTAGAACCGGATTTAGCTTCATAATGTATTCACGTCAATATGGCGGCAACTATAGCCGCAACCCATATTTTCCTG
The DNA here is from genome assembly GCA_964016875.1 of Fallopia convolvulus. NCBI lineage: Eukaryota > Viridiplantae > Streptophyta > Magnoliopsida > Caryophyllales > Polygonaceae > Fallopia > Fallopia convolvulus. The sequence goes on from OZ024725.1 coordinate 52,369,555, forward strand.
GCTATATGGCCACAAACTTAGAATCGAACTTATATGCGTGATTATTTCGCGACATTTGCCCACAAATTTAGAACCGAATTTAGCTTCGTAATGTATTCGCGTCATCATGGCCGCAACTATAGCCACAACCCATATATTCATGGCTATGTGACCACACACTTAGAATCGAACTTAGTTGTGTGTGTATTTCGAGATGAGCACTTTTACGTCGCTATAAAAGCACTGTCAAAGAATTATTCCTAACTTCCTAACCTTAGCAAAGTGGAAGCAAAGGTCGATCCCACAGAGACTCGGATTATTTGGATTTAAGTAATGTTACTAAACTAAGGGGGATATTTTGTAATTATGAACTAAGAATCTAAGTAATTAAAACTAATTAAATCAAAGCAGGAAAAATAAGTTGAGATTCAAATATGGAGAAAAGCGTCCAACTAGTTTCGTATCCATTGCATACATGAGTTTTGATCATCAATTATCCTTATTTCAATTTCCCTCGACTAATCTATTGTGAATTTATGAATTCAAGCTTATTGTGGTTGTTAATATACACCGTCTTTAACAACCTTTTAATCAATTAACCTACAAAACCTTCTATGTCAAGTTGATCATGCAATTAAGTTCAAAGCATTCAATAGAAACAATATTCATGAATTCCACCGTCTATTCATGAAGTCTTGTGATTAAATTCTCCGCCTTTGATTAACCTTATTCCACCGTCTATAAGTTTAATCAAAGGATTCATCCATGAATAATCAAATTCCACCGTCTATTTAATTATTCTAGTTGTAATTCAACCTAGAAATTGAATAGGTGATCAAGCTATTATAATCCTAAGTGAATTTAATCAATTAAGCACGGAGAGATTCAATCTAGTCAAGGCAAACTAAAATAATTCAAATCTCACAAACAAGCATGCATACAACTTCAACTAACTAGTTGGACATGAGAAAATTAGTTAGAAATTGTCATTGAAGAAAAACAAAACTTACAAAAGTCAAATTGATCTTCAATTGCAAAACTAGGGTTTTTGTCTCCCTCCAATCTCCAAATTCTTCAATAGCATAAAACTAAGACAATAGCTAGCATAACATCTAAAATAAACCCTAAAAAAAGTATTTATATTATCTCTAAAAATATCCAAAAATATAAACTAAAGTCGGCCCAAAAGATCCCCGCGCTCGTCCCAAAAGCCCGAAGTTAGCGTCGGATCAAAGCGCCGAAGCGCGGTCAAATGCACCCAAAGCGCGGTCGCGCTCTCCTTGGTTCTACCCGCGCTCTGGCCTCAGCAACTTTGGTGACACTTCAGAGGCTGTTTTGACCGCCTTCGAGTTGGAATTTGGACTCGGAGTAAAAATATGAATTGTAGCTCTTCGAGTTAGCTTTCCATTGATACCAAATTCAGCCTACATCCGACCACTGTAGCTCCCAAACCAAGCATTGCAAGATAGAGGTGTCAAAACAAGACTCCAATGCATCACCCGGATTTAAGCGTTCTTCTCACACAAGCTCTTGGGCCTTAGCTCTTCTAATCTTCACTTCAATGCTCTCCACGCGTCCTAGATCGGTCCTTAGCCTCACACCAACCATGTTTTACCATCTGACCTGAAATATAGCACACAAACGCGTAGATTCCGAACTAAACCGAACTAAAACCTAAACTACAACTTAAAGCGAAATTCTAGCTAAACATGCATAAAACGAGAATAAAAACATGCTCTAAGACCTATACCTATATGCTCTATCGTTTCGCGACAATATTCCCGCAAATGTAGCCCCAACCATGAATTTCATTGGTAAATAGCCAGAAAATTTGAGGTTTTGTGGGGGATGTTGTGGCAGTTACCCATAAACTTAACCACACCGGGATTTCCTAGTTATATGCGCGTTTTCCAATAGTGTATGGAGTATAACTTTTTTGTTTTAAAAAATATATAATCTCATTTGCTTTCATTATTAATTAAGGTTAAATATGAGTCGTTTCAAATCAAAATTTTAAGTCAATCGAATTGAATCAATCTGAAACCGATATTATTTGATTTAAGAATTTCCCAAATTTCGGATTCAGTTCGGTTCAGATTTCTCAAAGGGTAACCCCTTCCATCTCAATCTGACAAATCGAACTAATTCAGTTCGATTTTGGTTTACCTTAAACCAAATTTCGTCTGGTTCGGTTTTTGAACGGATGCTCAATCCTAATAAAAACTTTGTGGAAATTGTTTTAAATTAGGAAAATTTTGATGTTATAGTACTGAGAGAATTAAAAAAATATCCTAAAATTTTCATTAATTTTTATATATATATATATATAATAAATCTGTTTTCGGTTGGTTGCACCCAGCTGTCTTCGGCTCCTTTTCCTAATTGACCGAAGTAAAGAACCATGGCATATATGTTTGGAATAGATTCCATTTTGAGAGAGTTGAAAAAGCACTATCTCGTTGAAAGGTAAATTTATTCTAAAATACTAATGAATATTAATAAATGTAACTTTTTTAGAAAAACGTTTATAAATCAAAGGTATATAATTTTCATTAAAATATATCAAAAAAACTTTTTTAATAGATTTTACACAGAAAAAGGATACAGAAAATTATAAACCACTTCATTGAATAAGCTGAAAAGGGAGTACGTTAGTTGATTGATTTGAAGAACATTCTCTACTATTTTCCTCGATCATTAATCATTATCATACATTTTTTTAAAGAGATACTGTATATATATGATAATAGGGTATGGGTTCAATTACGCCACTCAAAACGTACCATAGAGTGACTATTAAGCTATAGCTTAATAGTAAATGGACCAGCTTTAAGAAATCAATCAAATCATATTTATTATATTACAATTAAAAATGTCAAGAATTAACCAAGTCCGCTAATGAAGTTAAAAAACCCTAGAGAATCTTGATATATAATAATATTAAGAACGGGATTTGTTATTAAAGAGATACCATAATGCTACAAGAAATGTTATTTAATTTGTGATGGTGTCATGCATAGTGACACATGTACCCTAAACTAGCAGACAAAGCATGCAAACTAGATTAATTGGTTTATATAGATCGGCTCAATCTAATAGTGAAAGAGATAAAATTTGATTTTTCATCTAAGTGAAAGAAGAGGCAAGAATCAATCATGCATCATATCACAAGGCCACTAAATATCAAATGAGAATGGATGCTCTTACAAGAATGCGAGAACATTGTACACATAATATAAAGTAAATACATCAGGAAATGATGAACAAATTATACAAAATAGATGCATATATATTTTTCAAACAAAAGTTAGTGCACACATAGTATAAAATTTATATGCATGTAGTACACAAGATGCACATTACTTAATACACACTTTTTTTTATATTATGGTCGTGCCGTTCTACAAATGTGTGCATATATAATAATTCCTGTGGTATGTGCGATATTTCACAAGAGCATCCGTTCTAGCTTTAATATCTTTCTCTACTTTTACTAACAAATGAAACCTCCTGTAAAATGTCCCTTTCATTGCGAAGGCTACTAAACAACATAAAAATAGTTTGGTGCTTTGTTAGCTGCATTTAGCAGTTTTATATCCCCTTTTAAGGTTAGCTGGGCACTAACTGAGGGTATGGTTTTAGATTAAAGGGGAAGGAAACAAGGGGTTGGGAGAAAGAAGAGCCCACCAACAGCAACTCAATAAGCATTTTTAATTAGTTATTAAAATAAAGCAAATCATAGCACTTTCTATCAAACCAGCTGTATGTTTCAAACAAAAATTGCAGTGTTTTTTTTTAATGTATGTACTTTGGCCCCTCTTTGAGTTTTGACTAAACAACCACAAAAAAACTTGAAATAAAATATTTAGGGATTTGTTTTTCTTTTCAATTGGTCGTTTTGAGATTTTTATTTTAATAGTTTTTGTTCCATTTGAATTAGTTTCGTAATGTTGAAAATCATGCTAAAAATATTAAGAGAATAACACTATCCAGTATATCCTGTTGGAACGAAGTCTAAATGATTTTAATGTATGCACCGTATAAATAAATTGAGAGGATGTTTTTGATGAACCAAAAGGCATCAAAGTAGAAGGAGAATAAAAAGTTAAATTATAAGTAGCAGAAAGCAAAATGTAGAAAAATGGACACATCGACAAGATACCGAAAACATTACAATACAATTATCAACCACAATAAACACAATCGAATAAAAAAACCGGAAAAGAGAAACAATAACAAAATAATCTAAAACACTAAGGGTCTATTTGGACCGCGCTTTACATTAAATCTTGTATTATAACATAAAATACTGCATTATTAAACTATAGACGCAATTCAAACAAAACCTATGATAACATCCTACATGTTAAAAAATATTAAGAACGCGAAAATTAATTTTGGAAATAATTGCAGATTATCGATGTAAAAAACATAGAATCAAAAGACCAGATTACTTAAAAGACCACATTTTATCTCCAAATTTCTAACTTCGACTCCTAAAAATACATGCGGTCTATTTAAAGAAACTGATTTTCTAACCTATGCCATAGGACATAGATTAAGCATCTTTTTTTAGAAATAACTAGTTGTACCCGTCGTGCCTTGCACGACTATAACTTGGAATTTTTTTAGATATATTATAAAAAAATATATTAATAAAGAAAAATATAATATTAAATTTAATGTAAGTAAATTGTTACCTATAATATGTATAAAAGTTATTTTGTTTCTGAAATCAAATAAAACAAATTAAATCTAGATTATTAAGTTTAAAATTGAAGATAAATATAAATTATTAAGATCAAATAATCTACATTGCTCTTTTTCCTTGACAATACTTCATAACCACTCGTTATAACCATTGTGCCGATGTACATATTTTTTCTTATTTTTTAATTTATCTTTTACAAATATGATAAAAATAATGTCCTTTTTTATCTATATTGGTAAAATATACTAATATTATTTTATCTTTATTTTTATTTGGAGATAAATTTCTATAAATATTATTTTATCTTTATGTTTACTTGGAGATAACTTTTTTGCATAATTAATTGTATAAAACTATAATTTTAATAAGGGGTGATGTGGCGCAATGTGGTGGCAGAAATTGTTTCGGTTTTAGTTATTAGTAAATAGTAATAGATAGATATATTGATTCAAAAGGAAAATTAAGGTAAATTTTTTTTTTATCAAAAGTCAATTTAGGCAAGTAACTATCTAGATTGAAAGTCCTATTTTTATCAAAATTTTATATAAGATAAATCTTTTACATAAATAGGTAAAAAAATAAAGATAAAATAATTTTCTTTAATTTAAAATAAAATTCGGAAAACTAATTTTATAATTAATTTTAGATAAAATATTTTAGATATATCCTAATTCCTATAATATAATAGATAACATCTTTATTTTAGAAAGAATCTTTCCAAGACTAATTTATCCTATTTCTATATTATCCTAAAATAACTTCAACATATATATATTCCCAAAATAAAAAATCTTATGTGGCGAAATCCTAGGTGGCTTAACGTGAGAACGACACGTAGGAAAATTCTAGGTGACACAACGTGGTGACTTTATTCCTTGCGTCTTTTATATATATACATAGATTGATATTTTATTTATTTAGAGATTTAAATCTTTTTTACGACGAGTTTTTTCATTTTCTTTTTAGAGTTTTAGTTTCTAAAATCGTGAATCTTATCCTATGTCCTTAGGACATAGGTTAAAAAGACCGTTAAAAAAAACATGCAACATTTTGCACAACCTATACTGAACTTTAAAATGAAATACAGTATTTGGAGTATTGTTTTATTGAATTATATTTATCTAATTTATTTAAATTTTAATATTTTTTAACTTTTATGATTTTTGTTTCTAAACCATCAACATACGTTTTTTGGTAGAAAAACCATCAACATACTTGAATACTCCGTAATCGCTAAGCAAAATTGGTACACAAATCAGAGTTGCCACGCGTCGTTTCTCTTTAGATTCTTTGGACAGCTATATAAGCTCGGAAAGCTCCTGTCCAGCCGTCCTCGTTCACCGTCCCAACGTTCTTATTTCCCGCCCAAAAGCCAAACTCCCAAAGCTACAGAGATCATCTCTCTTCCCTCGCACCATTAGAAAAGTGAAAACCCTTCCCTCTCTTATTTTTGAGCAATCGGAGCGAAACGGTGCTCTCCACTGAACGATTATTCGCGGATTCGTCGCCTGCGTATTCTGCGACCTTGAAAAACCCTAGAATAAGGTCCCTCAGCGGTGCCGGTGCGATTACTCGTTTCTTTACTGAATTCAATTTTTTCTTTATTTTTCATCTTTGCAAACTTATCGGATTCCTTTTGAAGAAATTGGGATTAAACGGAGAAATCATCGATATAGCCACTGTTAATAGCGAGATTTCTGTGACGATTTTGCTGACTTGACTGTATCGGACTGTTGCTTTTCTCGGTGGTTCCAGGTGTACAATCGAGTGAAGCTGCCAATGGATTCTTATTCCTTGAGATCTGTCAATGATTTGCCCCAACTTTTTCAATCGGTTTTCGGTTTTAGGTATAATTTCTTCTTCACTCCTTAATCTCAATCTCAGGCATGTGTGATTGAGTTGGAAGTGGAAGTGAAATGATTTAGAAATTTAAGCGAACTCTGGTGCTGTCATATTGTCATATATATTGAAAGATTTAGGATTATACCTTTTTTCTTCATCTGAGGCCAAATTGTGGCCTCCAGAGAAGCTCATTGTCTATAATATGGTTAATATAGCGTTGAAGAAGGTCATGCTTGCTTTTGTTTTCTAAATACGTGTTAAAGCATTTAGCTGCACTATCTTTATTGTGAGCAAGATATGAAATTATAAATGCATTATTGTGTAGTTTTTTTTTACTGTTTTTCTTCATGGATTTTGAATTGTATCATATCCAAGCGAAATCTGAAAATCTTGGAAGTCTTTTTCTGTTTCTTCAAAATTATGTAGTTTTCTTTCTGTTTTTATTTTTTATATTTTATACAATCTCAATATGTTGTCTGATGCCAAAAGTCATCAGCAAACTTTCCTCTGCACGATTAAGGCAATCTCAATATATTTCATCAATTGATTGGTGCAAATTGAAAATATTTTCAGGAAAAAGTTTTCCTGTGATGGCTTAAGTGAGGAAACTAATCCTTCCAGTTCTTTTTTCATGTCCAAATACAATGAGAAGACTTTCCATTATTTTCATTTAACATCATAAAATGGGAAAATATATTCTGGGCGTTTTTTTAATCAAAATAATCTGACCCTAAAGAGTGAGTCTTCTATAACCGAGTTTCATTTGATGGATGCTAATATACTGCTGGGCAGGTACTTCAATTCTCTGCAGAGTGAATGCTTTCCTGTGTGTTTTCTTTCGGATGTAAACATGGTTATTTCTGCACCAACTGGGAGTGGTAAAACAGTGCTTTTTGAGTTGTGTATCCTGAGGCTTCTATCAAGGTTCCTTGCAGCAGATGGGAGATTTTTCCATGCAAAGGGAACCTTAAAAACTGTAGGTCTTGCATTCTTCAGTAATTTTACATAATATATATAATGAGAGGTGGCCCTGGTTGAAACAAGACATTTGTCGTAGCTCTACAATGTTTCAGAAGCTTAGAAATTGGTGTTTCCCTCTCCATGTACAGCTTCATAAAAATGCTGATATAACAAGTTGTATTTAATTGACTCGACTAGTGTGGTTGAGAAATAGGTTTGATAGTTTAGCATTGAACCTATTGTTTCTTGCAAGAGCATCTGCAGCTGAATGTTTTACTAATTTTGTAGGCCATTATACGGAATTTATGCTGTAATGAAGTAGATAGCATGTCTTAGCACAGTAGGTGATATGATCTCTATCTATGTGAGTATGTGTGAGACCGAGACATTAGTGTGCTCTTCTAGATTTGGGGAAACCACTTATTAGAAGCTTCCTCCTGAAACAGAATCACTAATTGGTGCTTTTTATATTGATCTCAGATATATATAGCCCCTTCTAAAGCCTTGGTGCAGGAGAAGCTTCGTCATTGGAACCAAAAGTTTAGTTCATGGGGCATAATTTGCCTAGAGTTGACAAGTGATAACGAAACTTATAGCATAAAGCATATTCAAGAAGCAGATATCGTACTGACCACTCCAGAGGTCTGTACAGATGATAAGATAGTATTTTGTTGGTACATTTATATCCTGATTTGTTACAGTTACAACCGTACAAGATATACAGGCTGTGTATATACTCTCGTCATAAGTTTTGCAGTCTCCTCATTTGATCATTATGTTGGACCTACCCTTTGTGCAGAAGTTTGATGCTGTGTCTCGGTTCAACATAAATGGCATGGGTTTTTTCAGTGACATAGCCCTTCTTCTTATTGATGAAGTCCACTTACTAAATGATCCTCGCGGAGCTGCTTTGGAGGCAATAGTGAGTAGAATAAAAATGCTTGCAAGAAGTCCTCAAATGAACATGAATCCTATAGCTCATGTACGTTTTGCTGCTGTTTCGGCTACAATACCTAACCTTGAGGATCTTGGTAACTCAACACTTCCTATCTTTGTTGAAGTCTTAGTGTATTTTGTGGATTGCTAGGCAATAATATGGCTATCATTAAATGTATGCAGCTGAATGGCTTATAGTACCTCCTCAAGGGATGAAGAGGTGTCCTTTTCACATAAATTTGCTTTGTATTCTGACATTCTGTTATGCAAACTGGACAGCTCATTCTTTTTGTTTTACAATCCATCCCCAGGTTTGGTGAAGAAATGAGACCTGTAAAGCTGACTACAAAAGTTTTGGGTAAGCTGCATTGAATGTTACTCACACTTTTATGATATAAATGATAAATATAGAGCTAGTGATAAATACTACATTTGTTTCATATATGTTTACTTAAAATTTTCCAATAGTTTGAGAAGACAAGACTGATGCTTCCATATGTTGTTTGAATTGTGTGATATTCCATAACATGCAATGTTAAAGTTGCATTGAACAATTTATACGATAATTCTTTGATATAGAAAAGAAGGATAAAAGTTAAGCTGACAACGGTGTAGGACTTTCAATTGTAAAACCTCCATTAGATGTTCAAGATGAATACCCTAGACATCCCAAGTAAGAAGATTGACATGAAATTGGATTGCAAAGATTAGCAGACTAACATTCACAATTGCTTTAATACTATTCTGTTAGATTTTTTAATGCAGCTCTCATGTCATTATGCATAGAGTTTCTCTCCATGTGACAGTATTTACCTTGCTTACAGGCTATGCTGCAGCGAAGAATGATTTTCTCTTTGAAAAGGCAAGTCAGTATGCACATTCACAGTCTTTGTTGGTTTAAGGTCTGTTTGATGCACAGAAAAGTCCTTAAGTTAGAAAAAGGCCTATTTTTTTGCTGCCCAAACAGACATTTAGATAGTAATTGTAGCACCAAGAGATACCAATTATTTTGGATTTTGTAGTGTTTATTTTCCAATGGATATCTTGTTTCCTTTCTGATGTATTACTCTGCTTTCCAATATTCAGTGTCTCGAGAACTACATTTTTGGTAAGTTTATACCATAAGTTGTTGGTTAAAGTTTTAGTTTGGTCTAAACTATTCAGTGCCAAAGTCTCAAAACTTGGAAACTGCAAACATTCATCTTCTTGCAGACATTCTCATGCAATTCTCTAGAGGAAAATCTGCTCTGGTTTTTTGTTCAACCAGAAAGGGAGCACAAGAAGCAGCACAGAAAATTTCTCAAACAGCAATGAAATTTGGGAATTCAAATCCATTTATCAAAACAAAAGAGCAACAGGAGAGGTTGAGGGAAGCCTCACTGTCATGCAGCGAGAGACAAATGCAGTCATACATCCTTTATGGAGGTGTGTGACCTTTGTTCTACTAAGTAAATTAGAAAATGTTTTTTAGTAATGTATTGCTTTAGACCAATCTGCATATGTTATCTTTCTGCAGTTGGCTATCATAATGGTGGCCTTTGCATGAAGGATCGCAATCTTATAGAGAGCCTCTTCCTTAGTGGTGACATTCAAGTTCTATGTACCACAAATACCCTGGCTCATGGTATCAATCTACCAGCACATACAGTAGTGATTAAATCAACCCAGCACTAGTAAGTTAACTACCTTGCTTGTACAGAATTTATCCTTTTTATACAGGATTTGATATTTGATTCTATAAATCCCAGCAATAAGGAGAAGAACCTCTATATGGAGTATGACCGTTCCACTGTATTGCAGGTAGAGTCAATCCAAAGGCTGTTCTAAATATTTGTCATCTTAATATGTTTTGGGATTGAACAAGTTAATTCTGTATACTGATTCAAAATTCTCCCTATTTTGACTGATTGAAAAGAATTAATAGTTGCATGCATATCATGCCATTTCGATCACATCTTGATTACAATTTACAAGTTTACAACTGTTTCATGCTGAGTAAACTGTGGAAAAGTTAACAAGCAAGGTTTTTTACGCAGATGTGTGGTAGGGCGGGACGTCCACCATTTGATGATACAGGAATGGTTATTATCATGACAAGGAAGGAAACGGTACATATACTCTCTATTTTTCTGTATACATGTGAGAAGAAATGCTCAGTTCAACTTCTGTCATTGACAACAGGATTGCTTGGATAAATTTTGAAGTTGTTTTCTTGTATTTTCATTTTCTTCTTTAGGTTCACTTGTACGAGAATCTCTTAAATGGCTGTGAGACCGTCGAGTCACAGTAATCTCTTAAACTTATGCTGGGCATTTGTTTTTGTGATGTTTCAATGTTTCCAAAATAGAGAGTTTACATTAACCTCTCATCAATTCTAGATTGCTGTCTTGTATGACGGAGCATCTAACTGCAGAAATAGTTCAATTGACTGTCCCTGATATTACAAGGGCAATTGAGTGGATGAAGTGCTCATACCTGTATGTGAGAATGAAACAGGCATGTAATAGAGGAGCGTGTCAATTTCATTTCTGTTCATACATCGTTTTTCTGAATTCATTGATTTGTCATTAGAAGCCAGAGAACTATGGATGTGAAAAGGGAATTTCTAAAGACCGTATAGAGAGACACATGCATGGTACCTATATCCTGCTCTCTCACCTGTTTGCATACTTTAGGACTTCTATAACTTTAGCAGTGCCTCATTGTTGGGTTTTTTATGACAGAAGTATGTGTTCAGAAAGTAAATGAATTATCCAAGTATCAAATGATTTGGACTGATGAAGATGGCTTTGTCTTGAACCCTCTTGGTACGTTTGGTGTGAGATATGGTAACCTATAGAACTTGTTTCCAGTCATGATATTTTCCTTTCTGTATATTCGTTATATGTGAATTTGCAGAGCCAGGAAAGCTGATGACAAAGTACTATTTGAAACTGGACACAATGAAATACATCATGCAAACATCACCAAGTTGCAATTTAGAAGACATACTTCATACTGTTTCCCGAGCAGAAGAGTTGTCCTGTAAGTATTTCCTGCAGGGATTAAATCTTTTCAGCAATGAAATTGTACTTACCATGTACATTGATATGAAGGGATACAACTGCGGCGCAATGAGAAGAAGATCCTTAATGATATCAATATTGACAAGGATGGCCGTCTTCGCTTTCACATCATTGGAGATAAAGGGAAAAGGAAGAAGCGCATCCAAACCAGAGAAGAAAAGATTTTTCTCTTGGCAAATGACTGCTTGACTGGTGATCCTTGGGCTCATGATTTATCCCTCACGCAGGTCTCTTCACATAATGCTTTGTCCTTAATAGTATAAAAATTCCATTAAATCAATTAGCTTTTTCATGAAATTGTGTGTGGATCACAGGATGCAAATTCTATTAGCTCAAATGGATGCAGAGTTGCAAAATGCATGAAAGAGTACTTTATCTACAAAAAGAATTACAAAGGAGCACTGAACTCAAGTCTTCTTGCAAAATCGTTGCACCAAAAGCTGTGGGATGACAGCCCATACTTGTTGAAACAATTACCTGGCATTGGAATGGTGACTGCAAGGGTAATTTGTTTGTCTTAATATCTGTGGAAACTGCAGCAAATTCTGAGTTTCGCATTCATGATCCATCTACTATGTCGAATATCGATGACATAATTTGCAATATTCAATATTCAGGCTTTACATTCAATGGGAGTTAACTCGTTTGAGACCCTCTCTGAAGCTGATCCGAGGAGGATAGAGATTATCACTGGTAGAAAGTATCCATTTGGAAACCACATCAAGGAATCCTTACATGTCTTGCCTCCAAAAGTAGAGATGAACATTGAGACGGTTGAAAGCCACAAAAGACAGATGCCCAAGCTAGCTATGAAACTCTGTAGGCTGTCGGAATCCAAATCAGTCAAACGTCATTATGCTGACATGGTATTGTTGTATTTGTTCATGAAATTTGTTAGTTTAAAAGTTTTCCAAAGCTGGTTATCATCAGCCTGCTGCTTTTACAGTTGCTCAATTCTCTGGGTCAAAACTAAACACTGATTTTGCAGGTTATTGGTCTTCAAGAAGATAACCTCATTGTCTATCATGAGAAAATAAGGTGATTGCTACATATACTGCACTTTCCGATCAGACTTTGTCTTGATTTGTGGAGATTTTTCTGAGTTAAAATTGGCACTTATGAAGATTATATCATTGGAAAATGAAATTGATTATGCGAGTGAACTTTGTTGTTCTCTATATATTCTCTGTTACTTACGTATTTATAATCCTTGATTTGGCTGCAGGGTGGAAGAGTTTTCCAGGTATATATATCCTAATTTCCTGCTACTAGCGTACAATATGAAAACTATTTACATGCAGCAGCAAGGATTTTACACCTTGAATGTTAAGTGGAATGACTAGATTAATGACACTGAGCTTCTTGGAAGTGGTTCATGATGACTTAACCTCCTGCTACTAGCATACAATATGAAAACTATTTATATGCAGCAGCAAGGATTTTACGCCTTGAATGTTAAGTGGAATGACTTGACTTAATGACACTAAGCTTTTTGGAAGTGGTTCATGATGATTGACTGTATCTTGTAATTATATTGTCCAATCTGTTTGATAGGAAAATAATTGATATTGAGGTAGTTTTTTTCAATAGGAGTTTTTCAATAGTCTCCTATTTTCAAAAACATTTAGAAGTGGGGAAAAAGAAATGAAAGTGCCAAGCATGCTGGAGGAATAAGATATGCTTGGCAAATTCAAACTGCTTGCTTTACCAAAGCATAATTGATTTATGTTTGCTGACATAATTTTCCTCTATATTGCAGCCCATACATCACTACCATAACTCTTCCAAAACTTGAGCATGGAAAAGCAACATTTAAAGCACATCTGATTTTCGAAGAATACCGTAAGAACACTCCGTATCTGATTCTAAGGGTCCTCAAGTAATATTCTGACCATCAAACACTCAAGTATCATATATTGTATTGCTGTCGCAGTTGGTATTGATCTACAACAGATCCTAATGGTCAACACTGAGATGAGTTCCGTTATCACTCCTCAGAAGGCTGCAACAAGACAACTGACATTTTCTGAAACAATTAAAACTCACGATGCCCAAGGTGAAAACGGGAGTAAACTTCCTGTTCCACCGGAACAGAAAAAAGATCCTGCAAAAGAATCCAGAAAGAAACTAGATTCCCTGTGAGTGTGCTCTTCTTTCTCCTAAAATTCTTAGCTCTAAATTCTCTCCTCTTTCCCATGCAAAATAAATAAATAAATACTCTCTAAACACGTCGTCTTACACATTCAGGCCCAGTTTCGACCTCCTAGACGAAGAACTGGATGAAGGTACTGCTGTCTGTTGAGTGTTGACTTATCAAAGAAATAATTACTGCATTGGTGGTTTTAGGAGATTAGTAGACGTGATTTAAATTAGGTATACATGCGGGTTATTAGTGGATTTGTATATCAGTTTTTAGCAGCAGGAATCAAAATTAGAGATAGTTTTTCCCAAAAATTGTTTTTCCTTATATATCAACAGGTACTCACTACGAATCTGTCAAGCAATTCATTCATCTTTACTTAGCTCTGTACCTAATAAATCTATGATGCCTGTGCTGTTGAAAAGCTCTGCTTGCTATGACTGAAGAAGAAGAAGAGTGCAAAATCATAGACGACCATACTATATTTGATCACATACGTAAAAAGGCCAAGAATTTCCCAACAGTTGCACCACCACATGTCACACAATCCCTATCACCACAGTCCTTGAAGCTAGGCAGAAAACGCCTTCGTGAATTGCATCCTCCACCTCATAGCTTGGCTGAAGGGCCTCTGGAGAAGGACAGAAACAAGAAACCAACAAACCATGAAGTTGTCTCTTTGGTTTCAGAAGCCGGAACAGTGGATCAGTCCAGGACAATGACTAGGGAAACCGCCCCTTATAAGCCTCGTTTCATAAGTAGAAGCCTTGACATCATCAATTTAGTGGATGATGGAGGCACATCCAATTCCAATGGTATGCTTTTTTTATTTATCTGCTTCTAAACTCTGTTTTTTTTTTGTTTATTTATTTTCATTCAATTTCAACCATTGCAGAGAATAAAAATGCCATCCTTTATTTAGTTGTGTTCCTAGAATTTTCAAAGCATATCTCCATGATCCAAGAGACCAAGACTCAAATTGACAAGTACTGTATGTCAGCTTGAGACGACATTTTTTTATTTTGTAAAAATATAGTTATATTGGTAAGAAATATTTTCTTACAACAGACCATCAATGTCGCCTATGGCTTTATTTTTCTTACTAATATAATTAGTTCTCAAAACTAGTTTTTAAGATAGGAGGCATTTTTTTACCATAAAGAAAATATTTCTTACCATAGGAGACAGTTTTTTCCATTTGGTAAAACTAGTTATATTGGCATTTTTTTGTTGTTAAAAAACAAGTTACATCAAAACCAATCAACCCCAAAATCATCTCTGTCTCGGTGTCTCCAATGGCTTTATTTATCTCCGTAATATATGCTTTTCATTGACTTGTATACAATTTTTTTTAGGAAAAAAAAGCTTCTATTCCTAATAGCTTCTTGCATGTTGTGTTTTTTTTTTTTCATCATTGAGCCGTTGATCCTTCAACTGATGTTGCAGGTTCACATCCTCATGTGGAAGCTAACACAGAGGAACCGAAAGTAGGAGAAACACTATTTGATCATGTTAAGAAAAAATTCAGGAAATCGCCAGTAAACCACAACTCAAAACCCGAACTCCCTTACTCTTCCTCAGCACCACAAGAACCCGAACACCTCTTTGCTGATCACCTCGACTTCAGCATCATCCCTGACTACAACACTACAGAACCTTCTCGTGCAAGCAACAACACCCCACGAAACAATACAATAATCCTCCTCAATTCTGACCCGAGCCAGCCAGAGCATTATCTTTACAGTACAACAAAAAGCTTTTCGGAGCCTCCTGTAGCGCCAGAACTTTCTACAAAGAATCCAACGAATGAAGCTTCTGATAATGGTGCAAGGAAACAAATGGGTCCGAAGAGTCCTGGCTGTTGGACAGCTGCAGCTATTTTGGATGCTTGGAAAGGTGACTCGTTTATCGGGGATTCGTATCTTGGGTTCAGAAGCGTGTTCTCCTTCCTCTGACTCAACACTGGTGCTGTCTAGCATGAAAAGGTATGGCTGTTTCTATTCCTCTGGTATTTTGTTTGAATCTGTTACGCGGAGACTTGAATTGTGGACATTGATGTGGTACTTGTTCTTCGCATAACAGAAACTATTTGAACTGAAACACTTTTTAACACTGGACTCTTACAAAAGCAGTGCGATTAGTTTTTAACTACATTAGTTTTTTTTATTTTAAAAATTCTATAATTTGAAAAGAAGAAAACAGAAACCTGAAGTAAACTTTCCAACTAATACGACCAGATTTGATCCAAGTCTAGATCAATAATGCCCGAGTACCCGTCTAGTTTTATAGATTTCTGATGCCAGATCGAAGACTTGTTAATCGGATCAAATTGGTTGGATTAATTGAACAATTTCCATATGTTGTCATTCTAAGAATGGATAGTTTTAAGTTTGTCTTGAAGTGTGTTAATTCCCAGTACACTACTCAAACAAAAACCAAGTCTTTATAAAAATTTGAGTCATGTGAGCTTTTTAAAATTTTCAAATTTCTTCTATAACACTTTTATCTTGTCTACTTTTTCGTGTATCTCAAAAACCACCACCCACTCTTTTCTCATAAACAAATCAGCACTTTATAATTTTTAGGATCGAAGAAAATATGATTTAATCGTGAAAGTTTGTTCGAGGAAATTTATTTTCAAAACAATTCTGAAATAATTCATATAAAATTATTTTATATTAGACCCGTATAATGTAGGAGAATTACTCTAGTTGTGCCTCATCGGGAATCTTTTTTAATGCATACTACTTTCAAATACTTAAAGTGTTAATTTCTTTCAATTTTTTTTTGTATGAACTATCATGAATCTATAGGCATGTTTTGTTTTTTTTTTTGTAAAATCTGATATTATCAAATTTTATGTTTTGAATTGAGTTACTTCAAGAGCTTATAAACAAGTACAAAATTATTTATAGGAATTTTCCTTTTGGTGTCTTTTGAGGTTTAGACTTTTCCTCTTGGTGTCCAAAAAAAATTCTTATTCCTTTTAGTACCTTTCTAGTTTTAAAAAAGTCCCAACCATAACCTAAAGTGTACCTAATGCCTAATTCCATCCAATTTTTACAAATCACCGTCAACAATTTATATATAAAAAAAATTCAACACACTTTTCATTAAAACTTAGGCACTGTTATTTTCTGTGTTCTCTCTCGATATCAAATTAGCGAAGACTTGCAGACAACTTGAGTTGTATCAGATTAGCGAAGACTTGCAGACAACTTGACTTGTATCAAATTAGCGAAGACTTGCAGACGACTTGACTTGCGGTAGAGAGGTAGACGATTTGCGAGGGAGAGGCGACGGTTTGGTTGGACGATTTCGCTCTCACCTGTCGAATTTGAATGATGAGCTCTGGAATTCGGAGTCACCGAGCGTTGAGCGCTTTGTAGACGCCTTCGACCTATTGCGTGAATTGATCCATTAGTCGCCTTGTTCATGGCGGATGAAGAATTTGCGGATGGTTTTGACATTTTTCCCTTCTCCGTGAACGACAAGGAGAAGAGGAGGAAGACGAATACAATCTCTGGAAAATGGAACGAGCAATTTGGGAATTGGACTTCACTGAAAGAGACAATGGCGAAGACGTAGAGGCCGGCACGATTTGAAGTTCGTTGACCACCGGTGCAACCAACTGTCCAACACGGTCTCGAAGGAGGCAATGTCAAAGGAAGCCATGAGTAAGCTTGCGTCACTGGTCCGGCAAGGGGAAACCATGGGTGAATTCT
Organism: Fallopia convolvulus; assembly: GCA_964016875.1. Classification (NCBI taxonomy): domain Eukaryota; kingdom Viridiplantae; phylum Streptophyta; class Magnoliopsida; order Caryophyllales; family Polygonaceae; genus Fallopia; species Fallopia convolvulus. Next base: position 52,386,913 of record OZ024725.1, read on the forward strand.
TGACAAGAAGCCATGTCCTTTGAATCATCTATGGAAGCTGTACGATATGGGGGAAGAAAGAGTGTTCATTCACGAAATCAGATTCTATTGAGGATTTCTTGTTGGATTTTGTAGATTTATTTAGTGGATTATTCATTCGATTTTCTTAAATTTCTATCTAAATCTATTCAATCTTTGAATTAGGATCTTGAAGTTATTGTTTTGGGGGGTTGATCTGGATGATGAAGAATGGGGAATTATTTTATTTTTATTTCAGAAAATAAATAATGGGGCATTTAAAGGAAAATTCAGTAAAAATGCTAACGTGGGGACATTTTTAGTTTTTTACTGAACAGGATTAATTGGGTATTTATAAACGGACGTTTGTACAATAACAGAAGTTTTATAAAAATGGATGGAAAAGTCATTTTTTGTGTGTTTAGACTATGAAAAGGAAAATTTTAAAATTAGAAGGGCACCGAAAAGAATAAAAAAAATTTTTGGATACTAAAAAGAAAAGGCGAAAATTCGAGGTCACCAAAAAGAAAATCCCTTATTTATATGTTAATTGATAAAATTAATTACAAGTCACCATCTCTAAAACACGTTCGGCAATGAAACGGTACTCTACATCTCTACACTTTGTTGTCTAAAAATTTTGCAGGTATTTTTGCTGTTGTTGAAATATATTTTATTATTTCGAAAATGAATTTTCTAATTTATATACATTAAATAATTCCAACTTTAATGAAAATGGTATACATAATACATTTATTGAATTTTTTTCTTCTGAATTTATGTTCTAATTTAGAAAGTAATTTTAAAATATTTTTCAAATTAAACGTGTTAATGTTTGCACGAGAAGGGTCAGATACTCACATTAGTGTTGTTGCTCAAGATAAAGTTTGATCATATATACAAGTATACAACATAATTGCTAGAGCTTGGAGCTTGTAGAATCAGAATTGTCTTAGACTATTAGTTTAGGACGATGTTCCTTTATTTCGAGAGGATCTTATATTTTGATCAACATTAGGAGTCACTCTCAAGTGTATATAATCGATAGGGTAAAAAATGTAAGCATTTTTGAACCGTTAGATTACATGTATGGATGATCATGATTAAAACAAAATAATTTAACAAAAAAATAAAAAATGGACGCGCGTCATTTTGATGACACAAAAAGTAATAATGGTAAAATTTGTTTGGCAAGACAAAAGTATCCCTCACCTAAAAAACCACATATCTCGCATCATCTTCAACCTAGCTTCTTCTCTGGGCAAAACGCTTGCGAACCATGATCTTCTCAAGCAACCAAACACATTTGTGGGGGAAATCTACCAAGAACTTGGGAGATTTCTTGCACTGTAGCTCAATCAAAAGTGTTGATTTTGATACATCAAAAGCATGAAGAAGAAAACAAAGAAAGGTATGCATGAATTAGATTTTTCTAGAGTTTGTTTTTAGGGGTTCAACAAAAAATTTGCTTGCAATCTACAAGTTCTTCCCGTTTATGATTCGAAGTTTGTTTAATTTTCTAGTTTAAAATTCTAAGTTGCAAAGAAACAATTCAATCGTATAATCTTTTTTTACTAAAATCAATTACCCCCAAATTTGGACTATAGGTTCATATCTTTATACAGTCAGGTTTATAACAATTGTCAATAAGGTTCTTGAAAGTTAATTCACAATAATATGTGTTATGATTTATAAATAGTATTATGTTGGCTCATGTATATATACAGTTAGGTTCATAAGCATTATCAATAAAGTTCATAAAATTATCATCAAATAACAATATTATTCTATGTGAAGTTGGACCTCAAGTTGAGACTATATTTTAAACACATAAAACAAGGCTAAAATAAAATGAACTGATACCTCAAACTCATCCATTCTTTATACAATTTCACACATATATACTCAAACTTTATTCACTGATTTTGGCATGATAGTTTCATATTTTTTGCCTTTACAGTTCTTCAATTCCGAACACTAACCAAAGTGAGATATGGTGACAAAAGCCATGACCTTTTTAAATATATACATGGAAACAAATCATATTGACATAAAATTAAATGACATGATAAGAACAATTGGTAAAAAAAATGATCTAAGCTCTAAGTTGGCCATTTGGGAATTTTGTCGAACACATGGTGGACGATTAAATGAGTATTGACTATTTGTTTTTGTTTTAAATCTAAAACTTTAATACTTCTATCACATACACATATCTTCATAGGTTTGATTAAAATCAACAAACATCAATCCAAAGAACATAAAAATATGTAAATTAAAGTACCAAGCTTCTAAATTTGTAATTACCCCAAATGTAAAATTGAATCTGCCTCAAAAGAGATCCATACCAAAATCCATGAAGAGAGAACATAAAGGGGCGCACTCAGGAGTAACGAGTTTTGAGGAGAAACGGGGGAATAATTGTGGTTCGTTAGATTGAGGGTAATCAATGGTTAAAAGAGGTGGTATAAAATAACAAATATGGGGATAAAAATAAGGGAAACCACGATTTGCTAAACAAGGCAGATTCGAAAATTAAGGAGAGGTTGAAAATGAAAAACTTCCATATCCTACAAAATTTCCATATCTAAATCTCGGAATATCTCTCCCATTGAGTAAAAAATTCATCGACATTGCCATTGATAATATCGTAATAATCGATGTTGAATAATCGTCATCACCATACCAAGTCGCAACTTTCAAACCCTAAACATCCTTCCATGGAAAGAGGTAAGAACTCACTTTAATTAGAAAAATAACGTTGTTTTGATTGAATTTACGAGAATAAATAAACGAGCATGTGTGTTTGAGTATTTTGAACTGCATCAATTCAATGTTAAATCGATTTTTTGGATGGCAAAAACAATCGAGATTAATTAGTTTGATCTTATGGTTTGCTCGATATTTCATTATCTATAGTCATTGAGTTAAATAAATGAGCAATTATTATTGAATATAAACACTTCTTTGTATGAACAACTTTTGTGCAAACTGCTTTTTCAGTCATTGATTTGCAATAATTTTTTTTGAATTAATGAGAACGAATACTTGTTGAGTTGAACAATGCTTGAGTTAATCTTGAATAAGTCGTACGTTCATATAGAATATCCATATTTATATTATGTGTTGAATAAATGTATTCATTGATTTGAATAAATGATCAATTAGTATTGTTATTAATATACGCATGCCTAGATATTCCTTTATGCGTATATCGATGTTCATATATAACTGATTTGTTTTTCATATATGCGTGTATTATTATTCATTTTTGCGAGACTTATTATTCTTGTATGATTTGTTTGATATTCATATATTAGTGGATAGTTATTCAAAAATGTATGTAGAGTTATTCACATATACATGGCTTCTTGTTCATATTTACGGGACGTGTACATAATGTGATTGGTTATTCATAAGAGCATAGATTTTTATTCATATACTCATGAGTGTTATTCAAAAACTTGTGTTTGGATATTCATAATGTCGTGTGCTTTCTTAACTCAAACAGTTGGAGGAAGCAAGTGAAATGTACTCCCTCCGTTTCACAATAGTTGTTCATATACACTATTTTTCTTGTTTCACAATAGTTGTTCATATAACTAATTTTTTCACTTATACCCCTAATAATTACACCACATTAATGATGAGCATGCTTGATAAGAAAGACATGAATATGAAATACGTGAATATGAAATATTGGGTTCCTCAGTGTCCAATAGGATTGAAGACTATCATTGGTATGGCATTTGAGTCGATTGAAGTTGGGGGTTATTTTACAACAATAAATTGAATAATTTGTTCTCTACATATGATCAATATCACATATAATCAACTTGAAAAAAACAAGACTCATACTTGAATAAGACAACTTTGTCATTCAATATTCAATTGAAGTTAAATAACAAATCATACTAAGTTGAATAGGACAACATGCATAAGTGAATAACTTATTCTCTTCATATGAATATCATATTGTTATACCTTCATTGGTAAATCGGTTAGGTGTTGTTAGACCGGATCAAGAGGTGTTAACTGGTTTAGTGAGATGTTGTTAAAAAAGGGGAATTTGTATAAAAGGGAAATGTAATTCCTGTAATGGGTTTTGAAGCAATAACAGAATAATCTTCTCCTATATCTTCTTCTCTTCTCGTTCTATCTCCTCTGAATTCTGTTCTTCTTTCTCTCAAATTCTTCCTTTTTTGGTTCTTTTCTCTCAAATGTCCTCACGACCACAACAAATTGGTATCAGAGCGCTTGATCTGAGCGGGAAAACATGGCAGATGGAACTCGATTTCGAGTGGTGGAGGAAAGCATTCAAAAGAATGAAGTGCAAATTCAGCAATTACAACAAATGGTATTAGAAAATCAGGCGGAAGGGAAGCAGTTTATGGAATCAACTCGGTCGTTCATTACGGAAGCTAGGATTCAACAAGAAGGCAATTTGGCTTGATTTGCATCAACGGAGAAAAAATTGGACAAAATTGATCACAAGATTGATTCCAAGATAGATAGTCTGGACCAAAAGAATGAACGACTATCAGCCTTGGTGTTGTCAGCCCTTCCGATCGACAAAACACCACCAACAACAATGGGTACTTCGCATGGAGGCGACCAAACGATGTCACCGATTACTGGAACTCCGATCGCACAAGGTTCAGAAACTGGAATTAGAACGAAAAAAGATAGAAGACCGGACAACCTATTAGGTGTGGGGCGGCCAACGAAGAGGATTCAAATTTCATCAAGAACGAATATCCCTCTTGCTGCGGCGACACACCATGTACAAGATTCTGGCTCTTTTTCTCATGGAATTGGAATTAATAGATATCCGAGAGTTGATTTTCCGACCTTCGTTGGGACGAATCCAAGGAGTTGGGTTCGTAAATGTGAAAAGTACTTTGTGATATTTGGAATTCCTGAATTTCAAAAGATAGAACTGGCCTCGATGTATGTCAACGGCAAAGCTGATACATGGCTCCAAGGCTTCCTTCTACGGAAATCTAGGGTTTCTTGGGAAGAACTGAAAGAAGTTCTTTGTGTGAGATTTGGAGAGAAGCAGGGAGTGGATGTCATAGAGGAATTCAATAAATTGGAGCAGAAAGGAGATATAGATGATTACACTGAGAAATTTGAAGAGCTTAGGGCCTGTGTACTAGCATATGATCCACATTTGCCCCTTGTGGCCCCCTTTTTTTATATCACTTCTCTTTTTTGTGATTGTTTGGAAGTCTTAAGCTTGCTTACATATGTCTATATCTATCCAACCCCATGGTTCGAGTTCCACAACTATTGTGGTGCTCGGGCCACATCGGGTGTTTTAATTTCACATTGAGGTCATGAGCTTCGCTCGGACCTCGCCCTTCTCTAAATTCGACTCCACTGTTTAAGAAATTCATACAAGTCTAAACAAGTGCTAGTTAGACGTACTAGTAATCATCATGCCAAGATCGTGAGCCTTGCTCGGATCTCGCATGATGATTTTCGTTTGTTTCCAACCCCATGCGGGAAACGAGGGGTGGGCTTAACGATATTCTCCAACCCCAAGCGGGAAGCGAGGGGTGGACTTAACGAGATTCTCCAACCCCAAGCGGGAAGCGAGGGGCGGACTTAACGAGATTCTCCAACCCCAAGCGGGAAGCGAGGGGCGGACTCAACGAGATTCTCCAACCCCAAGCGGAAAGCGAGGGGTGGACTTAACGAGATTCTCCAACCCCAAGCGGGAAGCGAGGGGTGGACTTAACGAGATTCTCCAGCCCCAAGCGGGAAGCGAGGGGCGGACTCAACGAGATTCTCCAACCCCAAGCGGGAAGCGAGGGGTGGACTTAACGAGATTCTCCAACCCCAAGCGGGAAGCGATTTCTGCTTTTGAGAGAGTTTTTTTGAAAAGCCTACAATCCTTTATTCATAAAAACTTGTAAGGAACAACGGGGTTTAGAGAGTTTACACATAGTATTTTTTGAGTCGCGCGATGTTCCATGTTTTGCTTAGGGTACGCCCCTCGCTATCTTTGAGTTTAAAATCTCCGGGTGAGACCTCCTCCCCGAGGAGGTATGGGCCCTCCCAGTTAGGATCCAGTTTGCCACCTTCAGTACGCCTCAGAACGAGGTTTCCCGTGGCTAAGAGACGAGGTCTGACCTTCTTGTCGTGATATACAGCCACGCGACGCTTGTATTCTCTGGAGCGTAGGTCAGCCACCTCGAGAAGCTCGTCAATGATGAAATAACAAATGATGAAACCCGAAATAACAAATCTCTAGAAGACAAGGAACGAGGTTATTATATTCGATTATGCAAACACTTGCTTCTTTATTGATATTTCTCTTACAACGAGGTTACAAGCCAACGAGGCTGATGAACAATTGAGAATTACACCCTAGACCACCTACGTGTGTTCGAGATCTGGATCTAACAATTTTCGAGATCTCCTATTTGCTAGGCAATTCTACCACTAGAGTACTACTTGATTGGCCTTGAGACGAGGTAGACTTGAGAGCATGGTGTGGGGAGTCTGACGAGATTGTGTAGCGAGGTCTTTAGTGTGAGCGAGGTTTTTGTATGACTTGAAGTCTTTTTGTGGACTTCACTTGTCTATAGCGAGGTCTTTTGACGATGTTTCAATCACGTCGATCTTCAACGAGCAAGATAGTTCTTGAGTTCAAGATGTTTTTCGACCCTTTCTCCGTACGAGATGCCTCTCTATTTATAGAGGATTGGGGAATCAAGTTTTGTTCATAGTCCGATGTGGGACGCCCGAGATCAAGGCTTCTGATTGGTGTAGAGGTGAAATGGTTGGTGATTGGCTCAGAGGAGAGGCGTTAGCTGAGTGGTTCTGGTGGGCGGGTGTGTCAGTAAAGTCGGTTACGAGGTCGAGACCTCGTTCCGAGGTTTCGGAGGACCTCGCGGGGGTAGGAACTTTGTTAAAATAAATGAGGGGTATGGGTATGGGACCCCGCATCATCCTTGGAAGGCCCACCGAGACGATTTGTCCCTTATGCCCCGGCCCCACTTCTTATTTTACTATTTTGGACATCATCAGATATAATGGTCCAAGGACCTCCATAATGGCCATGGACGATTTCTTTAGCCTTTGCAAAGGCTAATTTTTTGGGTTCATAGTCACTACATAGAATTGGATATATACAATTATTAGTAATCTATAAAATAAAACTTAGCTTTAATAGAGAAGAGTTTTTAGCACTGACCGGCTGCCTACCCCAGCAATCCATATAAGCTTCCTTTGTGTAAAACTTAGGATTAATAGAGCAGAGTTTTAGCACTGACCGGCTGCCTGCCCTAGCAATCCATATAAGCTTCCTTTGTGTACCTTTGTCCTCTTCTTGTTCTTCATCTCCTTGTTCTTTTTCTCCTTCTTCTTGCTCTCCTTGTTCTTTCTCTCCTACTTCTTGCTCTTCTTCATTTACCTCCTCTTCTTCCTCAACTTCTGCATCTCTTTCCATACGAACCCCAGGCTCGTATTCCACATGAAAATCATGCTCAATATGTTGGTCATAACTTTCTTCCTCAATTGGTAGTAAGGTTGGTGGAACAACTTGTTTTTTTAGGAGGTCTTGGAACCGGGCTAGGAGTTCTTGAACGAGCATTTAAAAGAGCCCTTAAAGGGTTGAATGTTCGTCAGACAAGAGGGGTAGGATTAAGGTTAGGGCTACATGTTCTTGAAGTAGGGAGAACTCGTTGTGGAGGAGTTGGTGTGGAAGTTTTTGAAGGAGCCTTTGAAGATGCAACAACTCGTTGTGGAGGGGCTATAGGTGGTATTGATTTTTTAATCCTTAAGCTACTACGAGTAGGGAGGAAGGATCGTTTCATAGGAGGTCTTCTAGGGCTTAAAGCACCCTGAGCTGGAGAAGAAAGAGGTGGACCACGCACTAGAAACCCCAGCATGTCCACGAGTTGTGCTTCGAAGGTGACACATGATGACCTGAATCAGACAAATAGAAGGAAACATAGAACCCATGTATATTTAGGGCATCACAAAAAGTATGTAAAAGAACTCAAAAGAAAAAAACAAAGAAACAGAAAAATGAACACAAGTATAATTAGGGCATCACAAGAAGCATGTAAAAGAACTCAAAAGAAAAAACATAAAAAAAAACATAAAAATGAACTAAAAAGATGAATACCTAAAACTAAGGTATCATCAATTAATGCACTCAAGAGTAATAGAACTCAAGTATACCTAGGGCATCATAAAATAATGCTCTCTGGTAGAATTAACTCAAGTAAAATTAGGGAATCAATTAAAGTATCATAAATTAATGTCCTTTAAAAAAAATTGAGCATGCAATTGAATGCATGTTTGTCTAGGAAGAAATGAGCATGCTCATTAAGTACACACACAAATGAATCATGAATGCATGTTTGTCTAGGAAGACATGTGCATGCAATTCATACAAAGATAAGTGCACACACAAATGAATCATGAATGCATGTTTGCCCAAGAAGAAATGAGCATGCAATTCATACAGAGATAAATGCACACACAAAGATAAGTGAGTCTAGAACAAGATTTGGGGTAAATGAGTATGTAATTCATCTGAGAAATGAAAACAATAGAAGAAAGAGGGAGAGATTAGAAACTTGCACTTTTTACTGAAGGAATAAAAGGAGATAACGTGGGTTGTTTAGGAAGAAACCGCCACCGTCTCTTCACATTTAGGCCCATAAAGAGAGAAATGAGAGATCAATTAACCAACAAAGAAAAGAGTATGGACCCATAAAAAGAGAAATGAGCGAGAGCAAGGGAGAGAGGGAGAGAGACTTACCAAACATCGGTAATGAGATCCAAACGCCGACAACGAGCGTTTTCTGAAAGAAAAACAAAGAGGTTAGTGAGAGCCTAAAATCTAGATTGTATCCTAAAGAGAGAAACGAGCGAGAGCAAGGGAGAGAGGGAGAGAGACATACTAGAGAGATCGAGCAAGGGTTTGAACCGCCAGAGAGAGGGAGCCGCAAGTGAGAACAAAACCATAAACCTCACTTCTCTGAAAGCACAAGTGTGAGAATGAGTGAATGAGTGAAACACAAGTTAGGGTTTAGTCACAAGGGAGAAGGAATTAGACAAGCTATGGATGCATTGTTTTTGAAAGGTTATGGAGTTGGCTAGATTGTTATGGAGTTGGCTAGTTTGGTTTTATATAAGACTAATTTTCTATCTTGGTTATTTTAGGCTAGATTGGTTCAAAGCATAGTCTTGTAGTTGCATATATATAATTCTTAACAAGTGCAATGCTTCATAAACCCCACAAAAAAACAAAAAACTAGTCGTAAAACCAATTTGGGTACATATAATGGTTAATCATTTGCAAACTTAGTACCGAAACTCGCTACGTAAGGCAATCGCGGCAATATGGACACAAATATACATGCAAACGATGTTTTCATGACAATATGGCCACAACATTAGAACCGAATATAGCCACATGGGTCATTCGCGTCAAATTGACTGCAAATGTAGGACCGAGTTTAATTAGCTTCGTAATTCATTCGCGTCAATATAGCCTCAATTGTAGCCGAAAATCATATTTTCATGACTATATGGCCACAAACGTAGGATCGAACTTAGCTGCATGATTATTTTGCGACATTTTTCCCACAAATGTAGAATCGAATTTAGTTTCGTGATATATTCGTGCCAATATGGCCGCAACTATAGCCGCAACCCATATTTAATTTTCATGACTATATGGCCACAAACTTAGAATTGAACTTATCTGCGTGATTATTGCGCGACAATTTTCCAACAAATTTAGAACCGGATTTAGCTTCATAATGTATTCACGTCAATATGGCGGCAACTATAGCCGCAACCCATATTTTCCTGGCTATATGGCCACAAACTTAGAATCGAACTTACATGCGTGATTATTTCGCGACATTTGCCCACAAATTTAGAACCGAATTTAGCTTCGTAATGTATTCGCGTCATCATGGCCGCAACTATAGCCACAACCCATATATTCATGGCTATGTGACCACACACTTAGAATCGAACTTAGTTGTGTGTATATTTCGAGATGAGCACTTTTACGTCGCTATAAAAGCACTGTCAAAGAATTATTCCTAACTTCCTAACCTTAGCAAAGTGGAAGCAAAGGTCGATCCCACAGAGACTCGGATTATTTGGATTAAGTAATGTTACTAAACTAAGGGGGATATTTTGTAATTATGAACTAAGAATCTAAGTAATTAAAACTAATTAAATCAAAGCAGGAAAAATAAGTTGAGATTCAAATATGGAGAAAAGCGTCCAACTAGTTTCGTATCCATTGCATACATGAGTTTTGATCATCAATTATCCTTATTTCAATTTCCCTCGACTAATCTATTGTGAATTTATGAATTCAAGCTTATTGTGGTTGTTAATATACACCGTCTTTAACAACCTTTTAATCAATTAACCTACAAAACCTTCTATGTCAAGTTGATCATGCAATTAAGTTCAAAGCATTCAATAGAAACAATATTCATGAATTCCACCGTCTATTCATGAAGTCTTGTGATTAAATTCTCCGCCTTTGATTAACCTTATTCCACCGTCTATAAGTTTAATCAAAGGATTCATCCATGAATAATCAAATTCCACCGTCTATTTAATTATTCTAGTTGTAATTCAACCTAGAAATTGAATAGGTGATCAAGCTATTATAATCCTAAGTGAATTTAATCAATTAAGCACGGAGAGATTCAATCTAGTCAAGGCAAACTAAAATAATTCAAATCTCACAAACAAGCATGCATACAACTTCAACTAACTAGTTGGACATGAGAAAATTAGTTAGAAATTGTCATTGAAGAAAAACAAAACTTACAAAAGTCAAATTGATCTTCAATTGCAAAACTAGGGTTTTTGTCTCCCTCCAATCTCCAAATTCTTCAATAGCATAAAACTAAGACAATAGCTAGCATAACATCTAAAATAAACCCTAAAGAAAGTATTTATATTATCTCTAAAAATATCCAAAAATATAAACTAAAGTCGGCCCAAAAGATCCTCGCGCTCGGCCCAAAAGCCCAAAGTTAGCGTCTGATCAAAGCGCTGAAGCGCAGTCAAATGCACCCAAAGCGCGGTCGCGCTCTCCTTGGTTCTACCCGCGCTCCGGCCTCAACAACTCTGGTGACATTTCATAGGCTGTTTTGACCCCCTTCGAGTTGGAATTTGGACTCGGAGTAAAAATATGAATTGTAGCTCTTCGAGTTAGCTTTCCAGTGATACCAAATTCAGACTACATCCGACCATTGTAGCTCCCAAACCAAGCATTGCAAGATAGAGGTGTCAAAACAAGACTCCAATGCATCACCCGGATTTAAGCGTTCTTCTCACACAAGCTCTTGGGCCTTAGCTCTTCTAATCTTCACTTCAATGCTCTCCACGCGTCCTAGCTCGGTCCTTAGCCTCACACCAACCATGTTTTACCATCCGACCTGAAATATAGCACACAAACGCGTAGATTCCGAACTAAACCGAAATAAAACCTAAACTACAACTTAAAGCGAAATTCTAGCTAAACATGCATAAAACGAGAATAAAAACATGCTCTAAGACCTATACCTATATGCTCTATCAAATTCCCCATGCTTGAACCTTTCTTGTCCTCAAGCAAGACATAAATCCAAAACACACCACATAAATGCAATCATACATCCATCTCAAATCAAACAAGCATTTCACATATAATCAAAACCCGACCAAGACTTCTCAACATGCATTATAACAAGCAAAAAGTAAAGACCATTCACCCATTCTAGACCTCGCCAAGGTAATTTGTGTTTGCACTCAACTCTTAAGTGTTTTAGGGTATGTGTTTCACTCAAAAATCAACCATGAAAACTAGACTACCATAAGCTTGCATCAGAGTTCTAAATCTCCACCGTTGGGGATCAAACACATAACAAAAATCATGAGGTCTTTTTAAAGCTTGTAATGGGGCCAAGGTAAAGAGAAATTTGGAAGGGATAACATTTGGCTTGTGGTGCTAAATCCGGGATAAAGAACTAATCCTAACCCAAAATTCAACACACCTTCTTCTTACAACACTTTCCAACTTCGTTTACCAACTCCATTAACACTTTCAAGCTTTTTGTTTCTTTCTTTTTTTTCTTTTGCCTTTGCTTCAACTCTCTCTTTGCTTAATGAAGACTACTATCAATTGTACTTGATTGTTTTCTTTTGCTTTTGCAACATACTTTCATCTTCATTTTCTTTCACTTTACACGCAAGAGTTTTATTTCCTCCTTTTCTACCAACTCCCCCATACTTATACATAACTCACACAAAACAAAAACACAACCTAAAGTCCTAAATCTCGGATTATGGGTCAAGCTTATTAGGCTATGGATCATTTTGTGGAGCTTAATAAAAATAGGCTTCAGGCTCAAAAGAACAGGGGTGTCAAGAACATGGATCTTGTATGGTAGGAATGGAAATTATAGGCTTTTAAGAAACATTGCCTCAATCATTTTAATGCTATGCATTCAATCATATAAAACAGTCTTGACAAAGTCATAACGCAAGTTCTAGAGCTAGATAATCATGGTGATACAATCAAGAAATGTAGAGAACAAATATATCATGAAAGGCCAAAAATATCTCACAAGGTAAATTTTTGTCTAGAACTTCATAATGAATCAAATACTCAAGCTAAATACATGCTCCACCCTATAATCAGGGTATTTAATCAATGATAATGCTTATATCTTATCAACTTCAGCATATCATGCAAATAATGGGTTAGAACTTATACTTAGCATTGAAACACAAGAGGAAAAAAACAATGGGGAAATAAGAACCTAAATGCATTATTTTTGTATTTTTTTTTTCAAATTTTTCTGTTTTTTTTCAAGAATTTTAATCAATGCAAGCAAAAATATAAACATGCACATACAACTACATGATCTAACTAAAACCAAGCTCTCATGACAAAATAAATAATCCCCTTCCCCCATGCTTAAACATTACTTTGTCCCCAAAGTAATAAAAACATAAGAGTAAAAGAAAACTGACCTTATCACAAGAACTTGTCAAACTTGGGAATCTACTCTGATGGTGGTGGTGGTATGAGCGCGGGGACATCTTGACTTCCTCGGACAGCGTGTACCTATTTTCTGACTTTACCTACAACTAAGAGCAAAAACAAACCGAAAACCACACAAAAACACACCAAAAGCAAAACTATTTCTATAAAAACAAATAAAAACTAAAAACAAAGCTTGGGTTGCCTCCCAAGAAGCGCTTGTTTAACGTCATTAGCTTGACGTATTACCGCTCATATGTTTGGGTCGTTCAAAACCATCTCTTCAAGAATAGCATTGCTAAATTCTTCAAAATACGGCTTCAAACGATGTCCATTCACTTTCTCCACTGAATGAGTGGATCCATCATCTAGAAAGGCGGACGTAGAGAGACTTGGTGATTGTTTGATCTCCACATTAGGGCCCTGCAAAATAAGAGACACAGGCTTCTTGCCTGACAATGTTAGTGGCATGGGCTTAAAGCCCGGTAGCAAGGGTGGTCGCTCATAGTGAGCGTTCAACTTAGCTACGACCTCCTTCATGTCAGTGTAAAGCACACAATCCACTTTATCATTAACTAACAGACTCTCAAGAGAAAATTGCAATCCATCATGATCACTAACATTAAAGAAAACCGGAACAGGTGTATCTAAAACATTAATAGAGCACAAAGAATTGTTAGTGTAGGGAAATTTCATGGCATTAGAGATGTTATACTCAACCCTTTCCCCATCAAACTCCATAGTTAATGAGCCCTTACGCACATCAATTTTTGTATTGGCTGTATTCAAGAATGGTCTTCCTAATAGGATTGGAGCCGCATGTTTGTCATGTTCCATATCAAGTATATAAAAATCAACAGGAAAGATTAACTTATCAACCATGACAATCACATCTTCTACGACCCCCTTTGGGTAAACATTGGATCCATCAGCCAATTGGATTACGACATCCGTTGCACGTAATGAAGCAAGCTCAAGAGATTTATAAATTGAATAAGGCAAAACATTTATTGAAGCACCCAAGTCTAGCATAGCCTTATCAAATTTCATCTCACCTATAGTACAAGGAATAGTGAACATACCTGGGTCTTCGCATTTCTTTGGCAATCGTCTTTGGAAAACCGCTGAGATTTGCTCACCAACCTTGATCTTCTGCTTCCCTTTAGGCTTTTGATTTCGCTTGAACGTGCATAGCTCCTTCAAGAATTTAGCATAGCGAGGAATGCTCTTGATAAGTTTGAGAAGTGGAATGTTCACCTTGCAATTGCTAAACGTCTCGAAGATCTCTTTTTCGTTCTCGATCTTACGGGTCTCCTTTAAGGCTTCAGGAAAAGGTGGAAGAGGTTTAAGAACCGAGGTCGAAGGATTCGAGGATTCGCCGTTAATCACCGACGGCGCGGTTTGGCCGCCTGAGAGCGCGGGCGCGCTCTGAATGGTTCTGGTCGCACTCTCGCCGCAGAAAATTGACCCATCGGAGCGTAGTTTAAGGCATGGTGGCGCGGGGGCGCTCTGGCCGTGTTGCCCGCGCTTGGTCTTCTGTTCCAACTCTGATACTTCGTCTTCCTTTGTTTCTTCCTCATGCAAGGTTGGTTGCTTGTCGGCTTTATTTCCCAACACTTTACCACTACGGAGCGAGATTGCACTCATATTCTGTTTAGGATTGAGTTCCGTCTGAGAGGGTCATCTGTTGGAATCTCTAGCTTCAAGTTTGCTCATCGCCTTTGCAAGTTGGCTCATCTGATTTTCCAAGTTGGTGATGCTTGACTTGGTATCTTGTTGAAATTGGCTCACAAACTGATGCATCATGGTCATATTTTGAGTAAGAGCACGGATCATTTCATCTGAGGATAAGGATGGGCCTTGATTCAGTGCTTGAGGCAGAGGTTGAGGTTGAAAAGGAGGTCTAAAACCTGGAGGCCCGTTTGGAGGTACATATTGTTGATTTTGATTTCCTTACCTCAAGTTGTGATGATCCTTCCAGCCCGGATTGTACGTGGTTGAATAAGGATCATAAGCTGGTATTCTTGTCCCATAGCCTCCAAGTGCATTAACTTCCTCCTCTTGAGTATGAAGAGTAGGACAAGCATCCGTCTTATGAGTAACATCGGAACAGAAACCGCAAGGCTTGACTTGTTGTTGTCCTTTCAGCATGAATTGTCTGAACATTGACTTCAACTCATTCACATCTTCATGTAAAGCCGTAACATCAATAGAATGGGCTGCCTTCATTGAAGCTCTTTTGCTAAATTGACGAGAGCCTTCATAGAATTCATGAAATAGATCAAAAGCTTCATCGGGGGTCTTGTTCAGGATGTTTCCTCCACATGCAGCATAACATGTCGGCGTTCTTCATCCAATAAGCCTTCATGAAGGTACATAACAAGATCCATCTTAGAATAACCATGATAGGGGCAGCTTGAAATTATCTTTTTGAACCTCTCATAATACTCATAAAGCGATTCATTCGGGAGCTGTTCAATGTTGCTAATGCTCTTTTTCATACTCGAGAGCTTTGTGGCTGGGAAATACTTCTCAAGGAAAGCCTTTTTTAGTTCCTCCCAAGTCTAAATACTACCAGGAGCCAGATAATAGAGCCAGTCACTCGCTGCATCTTTCAAGGAGAACGAGAAAGCTCTCAGCTTGATTTGATCATCAGTGACTCCGTTTGGTTTCATGCTAGTGCAGACATCATGAAAATCAGATAGATGTTTGCTTGGATCTTCACCCGCCTTCCCATAGAATTGAGGAAGGAGGTGAATCAGCCCTGATTTCAGTTCAAATTGGACACTGTCAGAGAGTGCAGGTAGCTTCACCGCCAATGGTTGTTGGGCCAAATCGGGTGCAGTCAACTGTCTCAGTGTCTGAGCCATCTCTACTACTTCAGGAATGCTATCAGAATCAAAATAAGAAGAAGAAGGTGCCAGGTTGAACGGTAGTTCCTGAGAATTCGCACGAGCTTGCCTGCGCAACCTAGAGATTGTCCTTTCGATTTTTGAATCAAACGCAACAAGAGATGGATTAGTAGCACGGGTATGAACCATACAAGTGGTTCACACCCAAAAAGAAATAAAAAGTAATACTAGATAAATATAAATAATTTACCGAGTCCCCGGCAACGGCGCCAAATTTGACGAGCACTTTTACGTCGCTATAAAAGCACTGTCAAAGAATTATTCCTAACTTCCTAACCTTAGCAAAGTGGAAGCAAGGGTCGATCCCACAGAGACTCGGATTATTTGGATGCAAGTAATGTTACTAAACTAAGGGGGAGATTTTGTAATTATGAACTAAGAATCTAAGTAATTAAAACTAATTAAATCAAAGCAGGAAAAATAAGTTGAGATTCAAATATGGAGAAAAGCATCCAACTAGTTTTGTATCCATTGCATACATGAATTTTGATCATCGATTATCCTTATTTCAATTTCCCTTGACTAATCTATTGTGAATTTATGAATTCAAGCTTATTGTGGTTGTTAATATACACTGTCTTTAACAACCTTTTAATCAATTAACCTACAAAACCTTCTATGTCAAGTTGATCATACAATGAAGTTCAAAGCATTCAATAGAAACAATATTCATGAATTCCACCGTCTATTCATGAAGTCTTGTGATTAAATTCTCCGCCTTTGATTAACCTTATTCCACCGTCTATAAGTTTAATCAAAGGATCCATCCATGAATAATCAAATTCCACCGTCTATTTAATTATTCTAGTTGTAATTCAACCTAGAAATAGAATAGGTGATCAAGCTATTATAATCCTAAGTAAATTTAATCAATTAAGCACGGAGAGATTCAATCTAGTTAAGGCAAACTAAAATAATTCAAATCTCACAAACAATCATGCATACAACTTCAACTAACTAGTTGGACATGAGAAAATTAGTTAGAAATTGTCATTGAAGAAAAACAAAACTTACAAAAGTCAAATTGATCTTCAATTGCAAAACTAGGGTTTTTGTCTCCCTCCAATCTCCAAATTCTTCAATAGCATAAAACTAAGACAATAGCTAGCATAACATCTAAAATAAACCCTAAAGAAAGTATTTATATTATCTCTAAAAATATCCAAAAATATAAACTAAAGTCGGCCCAAAAGATCCCCGCGCTCGTCCCAAAAGCCCGAAGTTAGCGTCGGATCAAAGCGCCGAAGCGCGGTCAAATGCACCCAAAGCGCGGTCGCGCTCTCCTTGGTTCTACCCGCGCTCTGGCCTCAGCAACTTTGGTGACACTTCAGAGGCTGTTTTGACCGCCTTCGAGTTGGAATTTGGACTCGGAGTAAAAATATGAATTGTAGCTCTTCGAGTTAGCTTTCCATTGATACCAAATTCAGCCTACATCCGACCACTGTAGCTCCCAAACCAAGCATTGCAAGATAGAGGTGTCAAAACAAGACTCCAATGCATCACCCGGATTTAAGCGTTCTTCTCACACAAGCTCTTGGGCCTTAGCTCTTCTAATCTTCACTTCAATGCTCTCCACGCGTCCTAGATCGGTCCTTAGCCTCACACCAACCATGTTTTACCATCTGACCTGAAATATAGCACACAAACGCGTAGATTCCGAACTAAACCGAACTAAAACCTAAACTACAACTTAAAGCGAAATTCTAGCTAAACATGCATAAAACGAGAATAAAAACATGCTCTAAGACCTATACCTATATGCTCTATCGTTTCGCGACAATATTCCCGCAAATGTAGCCCCAACCATGAATTTCATTGGTAAATAGCCAGAAAATTTGAGGTTTTGTGGGGGATGTTGTGGCAGTTACCCATAAACTTAACCACACCGGGATTTCCTAGTTATATGCGCGTTTTCCAATAGTGTATGGAGTATAACTTTTTTGTTTTAAAAAATATATATTCTCATTTGCTTTCATTATTAATTAAGGTTAAATATGAGTCGTTTCAAATCAAAATTTTAAGTCAATCGAATTGAATCAATCTGAAACCGATATTATTTGATTTAAGAATTTCCCAAATTTCGGATTCAGTTCGGTTCAGATTTCTCAAAGGGTAACCCCTTCCATCTCAATCTGACAAATCGAACTAATTCAGTTCGATTTTGGTTTACCTTAAACCAAATTTCGTCTGGTTCGGTTTTTGAACGGATGCTCAATCCTAATAAAAACTTTGTGGAAATTGTTTTAAATTAGGAAAATTTTGATGTTATAGTACTGAGAGAATTAAAAAAATATCCTAAAATTTTCATTAATTTTTATATATATATATATATATATAATAAATCTGTTTTCGGTTGGTTGCACCCAGCTGTCTTCGGCTCCTTTTCCTAATTGACCGAAGTAAAGAACCATGGCATATATGTTTGGAATAGATTCCATTTTGAGAGAGTTGAAAAAGCACTATCTCGTTGAAAGGTAAATTTATTCTAAAATACTAATGAATATTAATAAATGTAACTTTTTTAGAAAAACGTTTATAAATCAAAGGTATATAATTTTCATTAAAATATATCAAAAAAACTTTTTTAATAGATTTTACACAGAAAAAGGATACAGAAAATTATAAACCACTTCATTGAATAAGCTGAAAAGGGAGTACGTTAGTTGATTGATTTGAAGAACATTCTCTACTATTTTCCTCGATCATTAATCATTATCATACATTTTTTTAAAGAGATACTGTATATATATGATAATAGGGTATGGGTTCAATTACGCCACTCAAAACGTACCATAGAGTGACTATTAAGCTATAGCTTAATAGTAAATGGACCAGCTTTAAGAAATCAATCAAATCATATTTATTATATTACAATTAAAAATGTCAAGAATTAACCAAGTCCGCTAATGAAGTTAAAAAACCCTAGAGAATCTTGATATATAATAATATTAAGAACGGGATTTGTTATTAAAGAGATACCATAATGCTACAAGAAATGTTATTTAATTTGTGATGGTGTCATGCATAGTGACACATGTACCCTAAACTAGCAGACAAAGCATGCAAACTAGATTAATTGGTTTATATAGATCGGCTCAATCTAATAGTGAAAGAGATAAAATTTGATTTTTCATCTAAGTGAAAGAAGAGGCAAGAATCAATCATGCATCATATCACAAGGCCACTAAATATCAAATGAGAATGGATGCTCTTACAAGAATGCGAGAACATTGTACACATAATATAAAGTAAATACATCAGGAAATGATGAACAAATTATACAAAATAGATGCATATATATTTTTCAAACAAAAGTTAGTGCACACATAGTATAAAATTTATATGCATGTAGTACACAAGATGCACATTACTTAATACACACTTTTTTTTATATTATGGTCGTGCCGTTCTACAAATGTGTGCATATATAATAATTCCTGTGGTATGTGCGATATTTCACAAGAGCATCCGTTCTAGCTTTAATATCTTTCTCTACTTTTACTAACAAATGAAACCTCCTGTAAAATGTCCCTTTCATTGCGAAGGCTACTAAACAACATAAAAATAGTTTGGTGCTTTGTTAGCTGCATTTAGCAGTTTTATATCCCCTTTTAAGGTTAGCTGGGCACTAACTGAGGGTATGGTTTTAGATTAAAGGGGAAGGAAACAAGGGGTTGGGAGAAAGAAGAGCCCACCAACAGCAACTCAATAAGCATTTTTAATTAGTTATTAAAATAAAGCAAATCATAGCACTTTCTATCAAACCAGCTGTATGTTTCAAACAAAAATTGCAGTGTTTTTTTTTAATGTATGTACTTTGGCCCCTCTTTGAGTTTTGACTAAACAACCACAAAAAAACTTGAAATAAAATATTTAGGGATTTGTTTTTCTTTTCAATTGGTCGTTTTGAGATTTTTATTTTAATAGTTTTTGTTCCATTTGAATTAGTTTCGTAATGTTGAAAATCATGCTAAAAATATTAAGAGAACAACACTATCCAGTATATCCTGTTGGAACGAAGTCTAAATGATTTTAATGTATGCACCGTATAAATAAATTGAGAGGATGTTTTTGATGAACCAAAAGGCATCAAAGTAGAAGGAGAATAAAAAGTTAAATTATAAGTAGCAGAAAGCAAAATGTAGAAAAATGGACACATCGACAAGATACCGAAAACATTACAATACAATTATCAACCACAATAAACACAATCGAATAAAAAAACCGGAAAAGAGAAACAATAACAAAATAATCTAAAACACTAAGGGTCTATTTGGACCGCGCTTTACATTAAATCTTGTATTATAACATAAAATACTGCATTATTAAACTATAGACGCAATTCAAACAAAACCTATGATAACATCCTACATGTTAAAAAATATTAAGAACGCGAAAATTAATTTTGGAAATAATTGCAGATTATCGATGTAAAAAACATAGAATCAAAAGACCAGATTACTTAAAAGACCACATTTTATCTCCAAATTTCTAACTTCGACTCCTAAAAATACATGCGGTCTATTTAAAGAAACTGATTTTCTAACCTATGCCATAGGACATAGATTAAGCATCTTTTTTTAGAAATAACTAGTTGTACCCGTCGTGCCTTGCACGACTATAACTTGGAATTTTTTTAGATATATTATAAAAAAATATATTAATAAAGAAAAATATAATATTAAATTTAATGTAAGTAAATTGTTACCTATAATATGTATAAAAGTTATTTTGTTTCTGAAATCAAATAAAACAAATTAAATCTAGATTATTAAGTTTAAAATTGAAGATAAATATAAATTATTAAGATCAAATAATCTACATTGCTCTTTTTCCTTGACAATACTTCATAACCACTCGTTATAACCATTGTGCCGATGTACATATTTTTTCTTATTTTTTAATTTATCTTTTACAAATATGATAAAAATAATGTCCTTTTTTTATCTATATTGGTAAAATATACTAATATTATTTTATCTTTATTTTTATTTGGAGATAAATTTCTATAAATATTA
Organism: Fallopia convolvulus; assembly: GCA_964016875.1. Taxonomy (NCBI): domain Eukaryota; kingdom Viridiplantae; phylum Streptophyta; class Magnoliopsida; order Caryophyllales; family Polygonaceae; genus Fallopia; species Fallopia convolvulus. Next base: position 52,407,870 of record OZ024725.1, read on the forward strand.
TTTTATCTTTATGTTTACTTGGAGATAACTTTTTTGCATAATTAATTGTATAAAACTATAATTTTAATAAGGGGTGATGTGGCGCAATGTGGTGGCAGAAATTGTTTCGGTTTTAGTTATTAGTAAATAGTAATAGATAGATATATTGATTCAAAAGGAAAATTAAGGTAAATTTTTTTTTTATCAAAAGTCAATTTAGGCAAGTAACTATCTAGATTGAAAGTCCTATTTTTATCAAAATTTTATATAAGATAAATCTTTTACATAAATAGGTAAAAAAATAAAGATAAAATAATTTTCTTTAATTTAAAATAAAATTCGGAAAACTAATTTTATAATTAATTTTAGATAAAATATTTTAGATATATCCTAATTCCTATAATATAATAGATAACATCTTTATTTTAGAAAGAATCTTTCCAAGACTAATTTATCCTATTTCTATATTATCCTAAAATAACTTCAACATATATATATTCCCAAAATAAAAAATCTTATGTGGCGAAATCCTAGGTGGCTTAACGTGAGAACGACACGTAGGAAAATTCTAGGTGACACAACGTGGTGACTTTATTCCTTGCGTCTTTTATATATATACATAGATTGATATTTTATTTATTTAGAGATTTAAATCTTTTTTACGACGAGTTTTTTCATTTTCTTTTTAGAGTTTTAGTTTCTAAAATCGTGAATCTTATCCTATGTCCTTAGGACATAGGTTAAAAAGACCGTTAAAAAAAACATGCAACATTTTGCACAACCTATACTGAACTTTAAAATGAAATACAGTATTTGGAGTATTGTTTTATTGAATTATATTTATCTAATTTATTTAAATTTTAATATTTTTTAACTTTTATGATTTTTGTTTCTAAACCATCAACATACGTTTTTTGGTAGAAAAACCATCAACATACTTGAATACTCCGTAATCGCTAAGCAAAATTGGTACACAAATCAGAGTTGCCACGCGTCGTTTCTCTTTAGATTCTTTGGACAGCTATATAAGCTCGGAAAGCTCCTGTCCAGCCGTCCTCGTTCACCGTCCCAACGTTCTTATTTCCCGCCCAAAAGCCAAACTCCCAAAGCTACAGAGATCATCTCTCTTCCCTCGCACCATTAGAAAAGTGAAAACCCTTCCCTCTCTTATTTTTGAGCAATCGGAGCGAAACGGTGCTCTCCACTGAACGATTATTCGCGGATTCGTCGCCTGCGTATTCTGCGACCTTGAAAAACCCTAGAATAAGGTCCCTCAGCGGTGCCGGTGCGATTACTCGTTTCTTTACTGAATTCAATTTTTTCTTTATTTTTCATCTTTGCAAACTTATCGGATTCCTTTTGAAGAAATTGGGATTAAACGGAGAAATCATCGATATAGCCACTGTTAATAGCGAGATTTCTGTGACGATTTTGCTGACTTGACTGTATCGGACTGTTGCTTTTCTCGGTGGTTCCAGGTGTACAATCGAGTGAAGCTGCCAATGGATTCTTATTCCTTGAGATCTGTCAATGATTTGCCCCAACTTTTTCAATCGGTTTTCGGTTTTCGGTATAATTTCTTCTTCACTCCTTAATCTCAATCTCAGGCATGTGTGATTGAGTTGGAAGTGGAAGTGAAATGATTTAGAAATTTAAGCGAACTCTGGTGCTGTCATATTGTCATATATATTGAAAGATTTAGGATTATACCTTTTTTCTTCATCTGAGGCCAAATTGTGGCCTCCAGAGAAGCTCATTGTCTATAATATGGTTAATATAGCGTTGAAGAAGGTCATGCTTGCTTTTGTTTTCTAAATACGTGTTAAAGCATTTAGCTGCACTATCTTTATTGTGAGCAAGATATGAAATTATAAATGCATTATTGTGTAGTTTTTTTTTACTGTTTTTCTTCATGGATTTTGAATTGTATCATATCCAAGCGAAATCTGAAAATCTTGGAAGTCTTTTTCTGTTTCTTCAAAATTATGTAGTTTTCTTTCTGTTTTTATTTTTTATATTTTATACAATCTCAATATGTTGTCTGATGCCAAAAGTCATCAGCAAACTTTCCTCTGCACGATTAAGGCAATCTCAATATATTTCATCAATTGATTGGTGCAAATTGAAAATATTTTCAGGAAAAAGTTTTCCTGTGATGGCTTAAGTGAGGAAACTAATCCTTCCAGTTCTTTTTTCATGTCCAAATACAATGAGAAGACTTTCCATTATTTTCATTTAACATCATAAAATGGGAAAATATATTCTGGGCGTTTTTTTAATCAAAATAATCTGACCCTAAAGAGTGAGTCTTCTATAACCGAGTTTCATTTGATGGATGCTAATATACTGCTGGGCAGGTACTTCAATTCTCTGCAGAGTGAATGCTTTCCTGTGTGTTTTCTTTCGGATGTAAACATGGTTATTTCTGCACCAACTGGGAGTGGTAAAACAGTGCTTTTTGAGTTGTGTATCCTGAGGCTTCTATCAAGGTTCCTTGCAGCAGATGGGAGATTTTTCCATGCAAAGGGAACCTTAAAAACTGTAGGTCTTGCATTCTTCAGTAATTTTACATAATATATATAATGAGAGGTGGCCCTGGTTGAAACAAGACATTTGTCGTAGCTCTACAATGTTTCAGAAGCTTAGAAATTGGTGTTTCCCTCTCCATGTACAGCTTCATAAAAATGCTGATATAACAAGTTGTATTTAATTGACTCGACTAGTGTGGTTGAGAAATAGGTTTGATAGTTTAGCATTGAACCTATTGTTTCTTGCAAGAGCATCTGCAGCTGAATGTTTTACTAATTTTGTAGGCCATTATACGGAATTTATGCTGTAATGAAGTAGATAGCATGTCTTAGCACAGTAGGTGATATGATCTCTATCTATGTGAGTATGTGTGAGACCGAGACATTAGTGTGCTCTTCTAGATTTGGGGAAACCACTTATTAGAAGCTTCCTCCTGAAACAGAATCACTAATTGGTGCTTTTTATATTGATCTCAGATATATATAGCCCCTTCTAAAGCCTTGGTGCAGGAGAAGCTTCGTCATTGGAACCAAAAGTTTAGTTCATGGGGCATAATTTGCCTAGAGTTGACAAGTGATAACGAAACTTATAGCATAAAGCATATTCAAGAAGCAGATATCGTACTGACCACTCCAGAGGTCTGTACAGATGATAAGATAGTATTTTGTTGGTACATTTATATCCTGATTTGTTACAGTTACAACCGTACAAGATATACAGGCTGTGTATATACTCTCGTCATAAGTTTTGCAGTCTCCTCATTTGATCATTATGTTGGACCTACCCTTTGTGCAGAAGTTTGATGCTGTGTCTCGGTTCAACATAAATGGCATGGGTTTTTTCAGTGACATAGCCCTTCTTCTTATTGATGAAGTCCACTTACTAAATGATCCTCGCGGAGCTGCTTTGGAGGCAATAGTGAGTAGAATAAAAATGCTTGCAAGAAGTCCTCAAATGAACATGAATCCTATAGCTCATGTACGTTTTGCTGCTGTTTCGGCTACAATACCTAACCTTGAGGATCTTGGTAACTCAACACTTCCTATCTTTGTTGAAGTCTTAGTGTATTTTGTGGATTGCTAGGCAATAATATGGCTATCATTAAATGTATGCAGCTGAATGGCTTATAGTACCTCCTCAAGGGATGAAGAGGTGTCCTTTTCACATAAATTTGCTTTGTATTCTGACATTCTGTTATGCAAACTGGACAGCTCATTCTTTTTGTTTTACAATCCATCCCCAGGTTTGGTGAAGAAATGAGACCTGTAAAGCTGACTACAAAAGTTTTGGGTAAGCTGCATTGAATGTTACTCACACTTTTATGATATAAATGATAAATATAGAGCTAGTGATAAATACTACATTTGTTTCATATATGTTTACTTAAAATTTTCCAATAGTTTGAGAAGACAAGACTGATGCTTCCATATGTTGTTTGAATTGTGTGATATTCCATAACATGCAATGTTAAAGTTGCATTGAACAATTTATACGATAATTCTTTGATATAGAAAAGAAGGATAAAAGTTAAGCTGACAACGGTGTAGGACTTTCAATTGTAAAACCTCCATTAGATGTTCAAGATGAATACCCTAGACATCCCAAGTAAGAAGATTGACATGAAATTGGATTGCAAAGATTAGCAGACTAACATTCACAATTGCTTTAATACTATTCTGTTAGATTTTTTAATGCAGCTCTCATGTCATTATGCATAGAGTTTCTCTCCATGTGACAGTATTTACCTTGCTTACAGGCTATGCTGCAGCGAAGAATGATTTTCTCTTTGAAAAGGCAAGTCAGTATGCACATTCACAGTCTTTGTTGGTTTAAGGTCTGTTTGATGCACAGAAAAGTCCTTAAGTTAGAAAAAGGCCTATTTTTTTGCTGCCCAAACAGACATTTAGATAGTAATTGTAGCACCAAGAGATACCAATTATTTTGGATTTTGTAGTGTTTATTTTCCAATGGATATCTTGTTTCCTTTCTGATGTATTACTCTGCTTTCCAATATTCAGTGTCTCGAGAACTACATTTTTGGTAAGTTTATACCATAAGTTGTTGGTTAAAGTTTTAGTTTGGTCTAAACTATTCAGTGCCAAAGTCTCAAAACTTGGAAACTGCAAACATTCATCTTCTTGCAGACATTCTCATGCAATTCTCTAGAGGAAAATCTGCTCTGGTTTTTTGTTCAACCAGAAAGGGAGCACAAGAAGCAGCACAGAAAATTTCTCAAACAGCAATGAAATTTGGGAATTCAAATCCATTTATCAAAACAAAAGAGCAACAGGAGAGGTTGAGGGAAGCCTCACTGTCATGCAGCGAGAGACAAATGCAGTCATACATCCTTTATGGAGGTGTGTGACCTTTGTTCTACTAAGTAAATTAGAAAATGTTTTTTAGTAATGTATTGCTTTAGACCAATCTGCATATGTTATCTTTCTGCAGTTGGCTATCATAATGGTGGCCTTTGCATGAAGGATCGCAATCTTATAGAGAGCCTCTTCCTTAGTGGTGACATTCAAGTTCTATGTACCACAAATACCCTGGCTCATGGTATCAATCTACCAGCACATACAGTAGTGATTAAATCAACCCAGCACTAGTAAGTTAACTACCTTGCTTGTACAGAATTTATCCTTTTTATACAGGATTTGATATTTGATTCTATAAATCCCAGCAATAAGGAGAAGAACCTCTATATGGAGTATGACCGTTCCACTGTATTGCAGGTAGAGTCAATCCAAAGGCTGTTCTAAATATTTGTCATCTTAATATGTTTTGGGATTGAACAAGTTAATTCTGTATACTGATTCAAAATTCTCCCTATTTTGACTGATTGAAAAGAATTAATAGTTGCATGCATATCATGCCATTTCGATCACATCTTGATTACAATTTACAAGTTTACAACTGTTTCATGCTGAGTAAACTGTGGAAAAGTTAACAAGCAAGGTTTTTTACGCAGATGTGTGGTAGGGCGGGACGTCCACCATTTGATGATACAGGAATGGTTATTATCATGACAAGGAAGGAAACGGTACATATACTCTCTATTTTTCTGTATACATGTGAGAAGAAATGCTCAGTTCAACTTCTGTCATTGACAACAGGATTGCTTGGATAAATTTTGAAGTTGTTTTCTTGTATTTTCATTTTCTTCTTTAGGTTCACTTGTACGAGAATCTCTTAAATGGCTGTGAGACCGTCGAGTCACAGTAATCTCTTAAACTTATGCTGGGCATTTGTTTTTGTGATGTTTCAATGTTTCCAAAATAGAGAGTTTACATTAACCTCTCATCAATTCTAGATTGCTGTCTTGTATGACGGAGCATCTAACTGCAGAAATAGTTCAATTGACTGTCCCTGATATTACAAGGGCAATTGAGTGGATGAAGTGCTCATACCTGTATGTGAGAATGAAACAGGCATGTAATAGAGGAGCGTGTCAATTTCATTTCTGTTCATACATCGTTTTTCTGAATTCATTGATTTGTCATTAGAAGCCAGAGAACTATGGATGTGAAAAGGGAATTTCTAAAGACCGTATAGAGAGACACATGCATGGTACCTATATCCTGCTCTCTCACCTGTTTGCATACTTTAGGACTTCTATAACTTTAGCAGTGCCTCATTGTTGGGTTTTTTATGACAGAAGTATGTGTTCAGAAAGTAAATGAATTATCCAAGTATCAAATGATTTGGACTGATGAAGATGGCTTTGTCTTGAACCCTCTTGGTACGTTTGGTGTGAGATATGGTAACCTATAGAACTTGTTTCCAGTCATGATATTTTCCTTTCTGTATATTCGTTATATGTGAATTTGCAGAGCCAGGAAAGCTGATGACAAAGTACTATTTGAAACTGGACACAATGAAATACATCATGCAAACATCACCAAGTTGCAATTTAGAAGACATACTTCATACTGTTTCCCGAGCAGAAGAGTTGTCCTGTAAGTATTTCCTGCAGGGATTAAATCTTTTCAGCAATGAAATTGTACTTACCATGTACATTGATATGAAGGGATACAACTGCGGCGCAATGAGAAGAAGATCCTTAATGATATCAATATTGACAAGGATGGCCGTCTTCGCTTTCACATCATTGGAGATAAAGGGAAAAGGAAGAAGCGCATCCAAACCAGAGAAGAAAAGATTTTTCTCTTGGCAAATGACTGCTTGACTGGTGATCCTTGGGCTCATGATTTATCCCTCACGCAGGTCTCTTCACATAATGCTTTGTCCTTAATAGTATAAAAATTCCATTAAATCAATTAGCTTTTTCATGAAATTGTGTGTGGATCACAGGATGCAAATTCTATTAGCTCAAATGGATGCAGAGTTGCAAAATGCATGAAAGAGTACTTTATCTACAAAAAGAATTACAAAGGAGCACTGAACTCAAGTCTTCTTGCAAAATCGTTGCACCAAAAGCTGTGGGATGACAGCCCATACTTGTTGAAACAATTACCTGGCATTGGAATGGTGACTGCAAGGGTAATTTGTTTGTCTTAATATCTGTGGAAACTGCAGCAAATTCTGAGTTTCGCATTCATGATCCATCTACTATGTCGAATATCGATGACATAATTTGCAATATTCAATATTCAGGCTTTACATTCAATGGGAGTTAACTCGTTTGAGACCCTCTCTGAAGCTGATCCGAGGAGGATAGAGATTATCACTGGTAGAAAGTATCCATTTGGAAACCACATCAAGGAATCCTTACATGTCTTGCCTCCAAAAGTAGAGATGAACATTGAGACGGTTGAAAGCCACAAAAGACAGATGCCCAAGCTAGCTATGAAACTCTGTAGGCTGTCGGAATCCAAATCAGTCAAACGTCATTATGCTGACATGGTATTGTTGTATTTGTTCATGAAATTTGTTAGTTTAAAAGTTTTCCAAAGCTGGTTATCATCAGCCTGCTGCTTTTACAGTTGCTCAATTCTCTGGGTCAAAACTAAACACTGATTTTGCAGGTTATTGGTCTTCAAGAAGATAACCTCATTGTCTATCATGAGAAAATAAGGTGATTGCTACATATACTGCACTTTCCGATCAGACTTTGTCTTGATTTGTGGAGATTTTTCTGAGTTAAAATTGGCACTTATGAAGATTATATCATTGGAAAATGAAATTGATTATGCGAGTGAACTTTGTTGTTCTCTATATATTCTCTGTTACTTACGTATTTATAATCCTTGATTTGGCTGCAGGGTGGAAGAGTTTTCCAGGTATATATATCCTAATTTCCTGCTACTAGCGTACAATATGAAAACTATTTACATGCAGCAGCAAGGATTTTACACCTTGAATGTTAAGTGGAATGACTAGATTAATGACACTGAGCTTCTTGGAAGTGGTTCATGATGACTTAACCTCCTGCTACTAGCATACAATATGAAAACTATTTATATGCAGCAGCAAGGATTTTACGCCTTGAATGTTAAGTGGAATGACTTGACTTAATGACACTAAGCTTTTTGGAAGTGGTTCATGATGATTGACTGTATCTTGTAATTATATTGTCCAATCTGTTTGATAGGAAAATAATTGATATTGAGGTAGTTTTTTTCAATAGGAGTTTTTCAATAGTCTCCTATTTTCAAAAACATTTAGAAGTGGGGAAAAAGAAATGAAAGTGCCAAGCATGCTGGAGGAATAAGATATGCTTGGCAAATTCAAACTGCTTGCTTTACCAAAGCATAATTGATTTATGTTTGCTGACATAATTTTCCTCTATATTGCAGCCCATACATCACTACCATAACTCTTCCAAAACTTGAGCATGGAAAAGCAACATTTAAAGCACATCTGATTTTCGAAGAATACCGTAAGAACACTCCGTATCTGATTCTAAGGGTCCTCAAGTAATATTCTGACCATCAAACACTCAAGTATCATATATTGTATTGCTGTCGCAGTTGGTATTGATCTACAACAGATCCTAATGGTCAACACTGAGATGAGTTCCGTTATCACTCCTCAGAAGGCTGCAACAAGACAACTGACATTTTCTGAAACAATTAAAACTCACGATGCCCAAGGTGAAAACGGGAGTAAACTTCCTGTTCCACCGGAACAGAAAAAAGATCCTGCAAAAGAATCCAGAAAGAAACTAGATTCCCTGTGAGTGTGCTCTTCTTTCTCCTAAAATTCTTAGCTCTAAATTCTCTCCTCTTTCCCATGCAAAATAAATAAATAAATACTCTCTAAACACGTCGTCTTACACATTCAGGCCCAGTTTCGACCTCCTAGACGAAGAACTGGATGAAGGTACTGCTGTCTGTTGAGTGTTGACTTATCAAAGAAATAATTACTGCATTGGTGGTTTTAGGAGATTAGTAGACGTGATTTAAATTAGGTATACATGCGGGTTATTAGTGGATTTGTATATCAGTTTTTAGCAGCAGGAATCAAAATTAGAGATAGTTTTTCCCAAAAATTGTTTTTCCTTATATATCAACAGGTACTCACTACGAATCTGTCAAGCAATTCATTCATCTTTACTTAGCTCTGTACCTAATAAATCTATGATGCCTGTGCTGTTGAAAAGCTCTGCTTGCTATGACTGAAGAAGAAGAAGAGTGCAAAATCATAGACGACCATACTATATTTGATCACATACGTAAAAAGGCCAAGAATTTCCCAACAGTTGCACCACCACATGTCACACAATCCCTATCACCACAGTCCTTGAAGCTAGGCAGAAAACGCCTTCGTGAATTGCATCCTCCACCTCATAGCTTGGCTGAAGGGCCTCTGGAGAAGGACAGAAACAAGAAACCAACAAACCATGAAGTTGTCTCTTTGGTTTCAGAAGCCGGAACAGTGGATCAGTCCAGGACAATGACTAGGGAAACCGCCCCTTATAAGCCTCGTTTCATAAGTAGAAGCCTTGACATCATCAATTTAGTGGATGATGGAGGCACATCCAATTCCAATGGTATGCTTTTTTTATTTATCTGCTTCTAAACTCTGTTTTTTTTTTGTTTATTTATTTTCATTCAATTTCAACCATTGCAGAGAATAAAAATGCCATGCTTTATTTAGTTGTGTTCCTAGAATTTTCAAAGCATATCTCCATGATCCAAGAGACCAAGACTCAAATTGACAAGTACTGTATGTCAGCTTGAGACGACATTTTTTTATTTTGTAAAAATATAGTTATATTGGTAAGAAATATTTTCTTACAACAGACCATCAATGTCGCCTATGGCTTTATTTTTCTTACTAATATAATTAGTTCTCAAAACTAGTTTTTAAGATAGGAGGCATTTTTTTACCATAAAGAAAATATTTCTTACCATAGGAGACAGTTTTTTCCATTTGGTAAAACTAGTTATATTGGCATTTTTTTGTTGTTAAAAAACAAGTTACATCAAAACCAATCAACCCCAAAATCATCTCTGTCTCGGTGTCTCCAATGGCTTTATTTATCTCCGTAATATATGCTTTTCATTGACTTGTATACAATTTTTTTTAGGAAAAAAAAGCTTCTATTCCTAATAGCTTCTTGCATGTTGTGTTTTTTTTTTTTCATCATTGAGCCGTTGATCCTTCAACTGATGTTGCAGGTTCACATCCTCATGTGGAAGCTAACACAGAGGAACCGAAAGTAGGAGAAACACTATTTGATCATGTTAAGAAAAAATTCAGGAAATCGCCAGTAAACCACAACTCAAAACCCGAACTCCCTTACTCTTCCTCAGCACCACAAGAACCCGAACACCTCTTTGCTGATCACCTCGACTTCAGCATCATCCCTGACTACAACACTACAGAACCTTCTCGTGCAAGCAACAACACCCCACGAAACAATACAATAATCCTCCTCAATTCTGACCCGAGCCAGCCAGAGCATTATCTTTACAGTACAACAAAAAGCTTTTCGGAGCCTCCTGTAGCGCCAGAACTTTCTACAAAGAATCCAACGAATGAAGCTTCTGATAATGGTGCAAGGAAACAAATGGGTCCGAAGAGTCCTGGCTGTTGGACAGCTGCAGCTATTTTGGATGCTTGGAAAGGTGACTCGTTTATCGGGGATTCGTATCTTGGGTTCAGAAGCGTGTTCTCCTTCCTCTGACTCAACACTGGTGCTGTCTAGCATGAAAAGGTATGGCTGTTTCTATTCCTCTGGTATTTTGTTTGAATCTGTTACGCGGAGACTTGAATTGTGGACATTGATGTGGTACTTGTTCTTCGCATAACAGAAACTATTTGAACTGAAACACTTTTTAACACTGGACTCTTACAAAAGCAGTGCGATTAGTTTTTAACTACATTAGTTTTTTTTATTTTAAAAATTCTATAATTTGAAAAGAAGAAAACAGAAACCTGAAGTAAACTTTCCAACTAATACGACCAGATTTGATCCAAGTCTAGATCAATAATGCCCGAGTACCCGTCTAGTTTTATAGATTTCTGATGCCAGATCGAAGACTTGTTAATCGGATCAAATTGGTTGGATTAATTGAACAATTTCCATATGTTGTCATTCTAAGAATGGATAGTTTTAAGTTTGTCTTGAAGTGTGTTAATTCCCAGTACACTACTCAAACAAAAACCAAGTCTTTATAAAAATTTGAGTCATGTGAGCTTTTTAAAATTTTCAAATTTCTTCTATAACACTTTTATCTTGTCTACTTTTTCGTGTATCTCAAAAACCACCACCCACTCTTTTCTCATAAACAAATCAGCACTTTATAATTTTTAGGATCGAAGAAAATATGATTTAATCGTGAAAGTTTGTTCGAGGAAATTTATTTTCAAAACAATTCTGAAATAATTCATATAAAATTATTTTATATTAGACCCGTATAATGTAGGAGAATTACTCTAGTTGTGCCTCATCGGGAATCTTTTTTAATGCATACTACTTTCAAATACTTAAAGTGTTAATTTCTTTCAATTTTTTTTTGTATGAACTATCATGAATCTATAGGCATGTTTTGTTTTTTTTTTTGTAAAATCTGATATTATCAAATTTTATGTTTTGAATTGAGTTACTTCAAGAGCTTATAAACAAGTACAAAATTATTTATAGGAATTTTCCTTTTGGTGTCTTTTGAGGTTTAGACTTTTCCTCTTGGTGTCCAAAAAAAATTCTTATTCCTTTTAGTACCTTTCTAGTTTTAAAAAAGTCCCAACCATAACCTAAAGTGTACCTAATGCCTAATTCCATCCAATTTTTACAAATCACCGTCAACAATTTATATATAAAAAAAATTCAACACACTTTTCATTAAAACTTAGGCACTGTTATTTTCTGTGTTCTCTCTCGATATCAAATTAGCGAAGACTTGCAGACAACTTGAGTTGTATCAGATTAGCGAAGACTTGCAGACAACTTGACTTGTATCAAATTAGCGAAGACTTGCAGACGACTTGACTTGCGGTAGAGAGGTAGACGATTTGCGAGGGAGAGGCGACGGTTTGGTTGGACGATTTCGCTCTCACCTGTCGAATTTGAATGATGAGCTCTGGAATTCGGAGTCACCGAGCGTTGAGCGCTTTGTAGACGCCTTCGACCTATTGCGTGAATTGATCCATTAGTCGCCTTGTTCATGGCGGATGAAGAATTTGCGGATGGTTTTGACATTTTTCCCTTCTCCGTGAACGACAAGGAGAAGAGGAGGAAGACGAATACAATCTCTGGAAAATGGAACGAGCAATTTGGGAATTGGACTTCACTGAAAGAGACAATGGCGAAGACGTAGAGGCCGGCACGATTTGAAGTTCGTTGACCACCGGTGCAACCAACTGTCCAACACGGTCTCGAAGGAGGCAATGTCAAAGGAAGCCATGAGTAAGCTTGCGTCACTGGTCCGGCAAGGGGAAACCATGGGTGAATTCTTGACAAGAAGCCATGTCCTTTGAATCATCTATGGAAGCTGTACGATATGGGGGAAGAAAGAGTGTTCATTCACGAAATCAGATTCTATTGAGGATTTCTTGTTGGATTTTGTAGATTTATTTAGTGGATTATTCATTCGATTTTCTTAAATTTCTATCTAAATCTATTCAATCTTTGAATTAGGATCTTGAAGTTATTGTTTTGGGGGGTTGATCTGGATGATGAAGAATGGGGAATTATTTTATTTTTATTTCAGAAAATAAATAATGGGGCATTTAAAGGAAAATTCAGTAAAAATGCTAACGTGGGGACATTTTTAGTTTTTTACTGAACAGGATTAATTGGGTATTTATAAACGGACGTTTGTACAATAACAGAAGTTTTATAAAAATGGATGGAAAAGTCATTTTTTGTGTGTTTAGACTATGAAAAGGAAAATTTTAAAATTAGAAGGGCACCGAAAAGAATAAAAAAAAATTTTGGATACTAAAAAGAAAAGGCGAAAATTCGAGGTCACCAAAAAGAAAATCCCTTATTTATATGTTAATTGATAAAATTAATTACAAGTCACCATCTCTAAAACACGTTCGGCAATGAAACGGTACTCTACATCTCTACACTTTGTTGTCTAAAAATTTTGCAGGTATTTTTGCTGTTGTTGAAATATATTTTATTATTTCGAAAATGAATTTTCTAATTTATATACATTAAATAATTCCAACTTTAATGAAAATGGTATACATAATACATTTATTGAATTTTTTTCTTCTGAATTTATGTTCTAATTTAGAAAGTAATTTTAAAATATTTTTCAAATTAAACGTGTTAATGTTTGCACGAGAAGGGTCAGATACTCACATTAGTGTTGTTGCTCAAGATAAAGTTTGATCATATATACAAGTATACAACATAATTGCTAGAGCTTTGAGCTTGTAGAATCAGAATTGTCTTAGACTATTAGTTTAGGACGATGTTCCTTTATTTCGAGAGGATCTTATATTTTGATCAACATTAGGAGTCACTCTCAAGTGTATATAATCGATAGGGTAAAAAATGTAAGCATTTTTGAACCGTTAGATTACATGTATGGATGATCATGATTAAAACAAAATAATTTAACAAAAAAATAAAAAATGGACGCGCGTCATTTTGATGACACAAAAAGTAATAATGGTAAAATTTGTTTGGCAAGACAAAAGTATCCCTCACCTAAAAAACCACATATCTCGCATCATCTTCAACCTAGCTTCTTCTCTGGGCAAAACGCTTGCGAACCATGATCTTCTCAAGCAACCAAACACATTTGTGGGGGAAATCTACCAAGAACTTGGGAGATTTCTTGCACTGTAGCTCAATCAAAAGTGTTGATTTTGATACATCAAAAGCATGAAGAAGAAAACAAAGAAAGGTATGCATGAATTAGATTTTTCTAGAGTTTGTTTTTAGGGGTTCAACAAAAAATTTGCTTGCAATCTACAAGTTCTTCCCGTTTATGATTCGAAGTTTGTTTAATTTTCTAGTTTAAAATTCTAAGTTGCAAAGAAACAATTCAATCGTATAATCTTTTTTTACTAAAATCAATTACCCCCAAATTTGGACTATAGGTTCATATCTTTATACAGTCAGGTTTATAACAATTGTCAATAAGGTTCTTGAAAGTTAATTCACAATAATATGTGTTATGATTTATAAATAGTATTATGTTGGCTCATGTATATATACAGTTAGGTTCATAAGCATTATCAATAAAGTTCATAAAATTATCATCAAATAACAATATTATTCTATGTGAAGTTGGACCTCAAGTTGAGACTATATTTTAAACACATAAAACAAGGCTAAAATAAAATGAACTGATACCTCAAACTCATCCATTCTTTATACAATTTCACACATATATACTCAAACTTTATTCACTGATTTTGGCATGATAGTTTCATATTTTTTGCCTTTACAGTTCTTCAATTCCGAACACTAACCAAAGTGAGATATGGTGACAAAAGCCATGACCTTTTTAAATATATACATGGAAACAAATCATATTGACATAAAATTAAATGACATGATAAGAACAATTGGTAAAAAAAATGATCTAAGCTCTAAGTTGGCCATTTGGGAATTTTGTCGAACACATGGTGGACGATTAAATGAGTATTGACTATTTGTTTTTGTTTTAAATCTAAAACTTTAATACTTCTATCACATACACATATCTTCATAGGTTTGATTAAAATCAACAAACATCAATCCAAAGAACATAAAAATATGTAAATTAAAGTACCAAGCTTCTAAATTTGTAATTACCCCAAATGTAAAATTGAATCTGCCTCAAAAGAGATCCATACCAAAATCCATGAAGAGAGAACATAAAGGGGCGCACTCAGGAGTAACGAGTTTTGAGGAGAAACGGGGGAATAATTGTGGTTCGTTAGATTGAGGGTAATCAATGGTTAAAAGAGGTGGTATAAAATAACAAATATGGGGATAAAAATAAGGGAAACCACGATTTGCTAAACAAGGCAGATTCGAAAATTAAGGAGAGGTTGAAAATGAAAAACTTCCATATCCTACAAAATTTCCATATCTAAATCTCGGAATATCTCTCCCATTGAGTAAAAAATTCATCGACATTGCCATTGATAATATCGTAATAATCGATGTTGAATAATCGTCATCACCATACCAAGTCGCAACTTTCAAACCCTAAACATCCTTCCATGGAAAGAGGTAAGAACTCACTTTAATTAGAAAAATAACGTTGTTTTGATTGAATTTACGAGAATAAATAAACGAGCATGTGTGTTTGAGTATTTTGAACTGCATCAATTCAATGTTAAATCGATTTTTTGGATGGCAAAAACAATCGAGATTAATTAGTTTGATCTTATGGTTTGCTCGATATTTCATTATCTATAGTCATTGAGTTAAATAAATGAGCAATTATTATTGAATATAAACACTTCTTTGTATGAACAACTTTTGTGCAAACTGCTTTTTCAGTCATTGATTTGCAATAATTTTTTTTGAATTAATGAGAACGAATACTTGTTGAGTTGAACAATGCTTGAGTTAATCTTGAATAAGTCGTACGTTCATATAGAATATCCATATTTATATTATGTGTTGAATAAATGTATTCATTGATTTGAATAAATGATCAATTAGTATTGTTATTAATATACGCATGCCTAGATATTCCTTTATGCGTATATCGATGTTCATATATAACTGATTTGTTTTTCATATATGCGTGTATTATTATTCATTTTTGCGAGACTTATTATTCTTGTATGATTTGTTTGATATTCATATATTAGTGGATAGTTATTCAAAAATGTATGTAGAGTTATTCACATATACATGGCTTCTTGTTCATATTTACGGGACGTGTACATAATGTGATTGGTTATTCATAAGAGCATAGATTTTTATTCATATACTCATGAGTGTTATTCAAAAACTTGTGTTTGGATATTCATAATGTCGTGTGCTTTCTTAACTCAAACAGTTGGAGGAAGCAAGTGAAATGTACTCCCTCCGTTTCACAATAGTTGTTCATATACACTATTTTTCTTGTTTCACAATAGTTGTTCATATAACTAATTTTTTCACTTATACCCCTAATAATTACACCACATTAATGATGAGCATGCTTGATAAGAAAGACATGAATATGAAATACGTGAATATGAAATATTGGGTTCCTCAGTGTCCAATAGGATTGAAGACTATCATTGGTATGGCATTTGAGTCGATTGAAGTTGGGGGTTATTTTACAACAATAAATTGAATAATTTGTTCTCTACATATGATCAATATCACATATAATCAACTTGAAAAAAACAAGACTCATACTTGAATAAGACAACTTTGTCATTCAATATTCAATTGAAGTTAAATAACAAATCATACTAAGTTGAATAGGACAACATGCATAAGTGAATAACTTATTCTCTTCATATGAATATCATATTGTTATACCTTCATTGGTAAATCGGTTAGGTGTTGTTAGACCGGATCAAGAGGTGTTAACTGGTTTAGTGAGATGTTGTTAAAAAAGGGGAATTTGTATAAAAGGGAAATGTAATTCCTGTAATGGGTTTTGAAGCAATAACAGAATAATCTTCTCCTATATCTTCTTCTCTTCTCGTTCTATCTCCTCTGAATTCTGTTCTTCTTTCTCTCAAATTCTTCCTTTTTTGGTTCTTTTCTCTCAAATGTCCTCACGACCACAACAAATTGGTATCAGAGCGCTTGATCTGAGCGGGAAAACATGGCAGATGGAACTCGATTTCGAGTGGTGGAGGAAAGCATTCAAAAGAATGAAGTGCAAATTCAGCAATTACAACAAATGGTATTAGAAAATCAGGCGGAAGGGAAGCAGTTTATGGAATCAACTCGGTCGTTCATTACGGAAGCTAGGATTCAACAAGAAGGCAATTTGGCTTGATTTGCATCAACGGAGAAAAAATTGGACAAAATTGATCACAAGATTGATTCCAAGATAGATAGTCTGGACCAAAAGAATGAACGACTATCAGCCTTGGTGTTGTCAGCCCTTCCGATCGACAAAACACCACCAACAACAATGGGTACTTCGCATGGAGGCGACCAAACGATGTCACCGATTACCGGAACTCCGATCGCACAAGGTTCAGAAACTGGAATTAGAACGAAAAAAGATAGAAGACCGGACAACCTATTAGGTGTGGGGCGGCCAACGAAGAGGATTCAAATTTCATCAAGAACGAATATCCCTCTTGCTGCGGCGACACACCATGTACAAGATTCTGGCTCTTTTTCTCATGGAATTGGAATTAATAGATATCCGAGAGTTGATTTTCCGACCTTCGTTGGGACGAATCCAAGGAGTTGGGTTCGTAAATGTGAAAAGTACTTTGTGATATTTGGAATTCCTGAATTTCAAAAGATAGAACTGGCCTCGATGTATGTCAACGGCAAAGCTGATACATGGCTCCAAGGCTTCCTTCTACGGAAATCTAGGGTTTCTTGGGAAGAACTGAAAGAAGTTCTTTGTGTGAGATTTGGAGAGAAGCAGGGAGTGGATGTCATAGAGGAATTCAATAAATTGGAGCAGAAAGGAGATATAGATGATTACACTGAGAAATTTGAAGAGCTTAGGGCCTGTGTACTAGCATATGATCCACATTTGCCCCTTGTGGCCCCCTTTTTTTATATCACTTCTCTTTTTTGTGATTGTTTGGAAGTCTTAAGCTTGCTTACATATGTCTATATCTATCCAACCCCATGGTTCGAGTTCCACAACTATTGTGGTGCTCGGGCCACATCGGGTGTTTTAATTTCACATTGAGGTCATGAGCTTCGCTCGGACCTCGCCCTTCTCTAAATTCGACTCCACTGTTTAAGAAATTCATACAAGTCTAAACAAGTGCTAGTTAGACGTACTAGTAATCATCATGCCAAGATCGTGAGCCTTGCTCGGATCTCGCATGATGATTTTCGTTTGTTTCCAACCCCATGCGGGAAACGAGGGGTGGGCTTAACGATATTCTCCAACCCCAAGCGGGAAGCGAGGGGTGGACTTAACGAGATTCTCCAACCCCAAGCGGGAAGCGAGGGGCGGACTTAACGAGATTCTCCAACCCCAAGCGGGAAGCGAGGGGCGGACTCAACGAGATTCTCCAACCCCAAGCGGAAAGCGAGGGGTGGACTTAACGAGATTCTCCAACCCCAAGCGGGAAGCGAGGGGTGGACTTAACGAGATTCTCCAGCCCCAAGCGGGAAGCGAGGGGCGGACTCAACGAGATTCTCCAACCCCAAGCGGGAAGCGAGGGGTGGACTTAACGAGATTCTCCAACCCCAAGCGGGAAGCGATTTCTGCTTTTGAGAGAGTTTTTTTGAAAAGCCTACAATCCTTTATTCATAAAAACTTGTAAGGAACAACGGGGTTTAGAGAGTTTACACATAGTATTTTTTGAGTCGCGCGATGTTCCATGTTTTGCTTAGGGTACGCCCCTCGCTATCTTTGAGTTTAAAATCTCCGGGTGAGACCTCCTCCCCGAGGAGGTATGGGCCCTCCCAGTTAGGATCCAGTTTGCCACCTTCAGTACGCCTCAGAACGAGGTTTCCCGTGGCTAAGAGACGAGGTCTGACCTTCTTGTCGTGATATACAGCCACGCGACGCTTGTATTCTCTGGAGCGTAGGTCAGCCACCTCGAGAAGCTCGTCAATGATGAAATAACAAATGATGAAACCCGAAATAACAAATCTCTAGAAGACAAGGAACGAGGTTATTATATTCGATTATGCAAACACTTGCTTCTTTATTGATATTTCTCTTACAACGAGGTTACAAGCCAACGAGGCTGATGAACAATTGAGAATTACACCCTAGACCACCTACGTGTGTTCGAGATCTGGATCTAACAATTTTCGAGATCTCCTATTTGCTAGGCAATTCTACCACTAGAGTACTACTTGATTGGCCTTGAGACGAGGTAGACTTGAGAGCATGGTGTGGGGAGTCTGACGAGATTGTGTAGCGAGGTCTTTAGTGTGAGCGAGGTTTTTGTATGACTTGAAGTCTTTTTGTGGACTTCACTTGTCTATAGCGAGGTCTTTTGACGATGTTTCAATCACGTCGATCTTCAACGAGCAAGATAGTTCTTGAGTTCAAGATGTTTTTCGACCCTTTCTCCGTACGAGATGCCTCTCTATTTATAGAGGATTGGGGAATCAAGTTTTGTTCATAGTCCGATGTGGGACGCCCGAGATCAAGGCTTCTGATTGGTGTAGAGGTGAAATGGTTGGTGATTGGCTCAGAGGAGAGGCGTTAGCTGAGTGGTTCTGGTGGGCGGGTGTGTCAGTAAAGTCGGTTACGAGGTCGAGACCTCGTTCCGAGGTTTCGGAGGACCTCGCGGGGGTAGGAACTTTGTTAAAATAAATGAGGGGTATGGGTATGGGACCCCGCATCATCCTTGGAAGGCCCACCGAGACGATTTGTCCCTTATGCCCCGGCCCCACTTCTTATTTTACTATTTTGGACATCATCAGATATAATGGTCCAAGGACCTCCATAATGGCCATGGACGATTTCTTTAGCCTTTGCAAAGGCTAATTTTTTGGGTTCATAGTCACTACATAGAATTGGATATATACAATTATTAGTAATCTATAAAATAAAACTTAGCTTTAATAGAGAAGAGTTTTTAGCACTGACCGGCTGCCTACCCCAGCAATCCATATAAGCTTCCTTTGTGTAAAACTTAGGATTAATAGAGCAGAGTTTTAGCACTGACCGGCTGCCTGCCCTAGCAATCCATATAAGCTTCCTTTGTGTACCTTTGTCCTCTTCTTGTTCTTCATCTCCTTGTTCTTTTTCTCCTTCTTCTTGCTCTCCTTGTTCTTTCTCTCCTACTTCTTGCTCTTCTTCATTTACCTCCTCTTCTTCCTCAACTTCTGCATCTCTTTCCATACGAACCCCAGGCTCGTATTCCACATGAAAATCATGCTCAATATGTTGGTCATAACTTTCTTCCTCAATTGGTAGTAAGGTTGGTGGAACAACTTGTTTTTTTAGGAGGTCTTGGAACCGGGCTAGGAGTTCTTGAACGAGCATTTAAAAGAGCCCTTAAAGGGTTGAATGTTCGTCAGACAAGAGGGGTAGGATTAAGGTTAGGGCTACATGTTCTTGAAGTAGGGAGAACTCGTTGTGGAGGAGTTGGTGTGGAAGTTTTTGAAGGAGCCTTTGAAGATGCAACAACTCGTTGTGGAGGGGCTATAGGTGGTATTGATTTTTTAATCCTTAAGCTACTACGAGTAGGGAGGAAGGATCGTTTCATAGGAGGTCTTCTAGGGCTTAAAGCACCCTGAGCTGGAGAAGAAAGAGGTGGACCACGCACTAGAAACCCCAGCATGTCCACGAGTTGTGCTTCGAAGGTGACACATGATGACCTGAATCAGACAAATAGAAGGAAACATAGAACCCATGTATATTTAGGGCATCACAAAAAGTATGTAAAAGAACTCAAAAGAAAAAAACAAAGAAACAGAAAAATGAACACAAGTATAATTAGGGCATCACAAGAAGCATGTAAAAGAACTCAAAAGAAAAAACATAAAAAAAAACATAAAAATGAACTAAAAAGATGAATACCTAAAACTAAGGTATCATCAATTAATGCACTCAAGAGTAATAGAACTCAAGTATACCTAGGGCATCATAAAATAATGCTCTCTGGTAGAATTAACTCAAGTAAAATTAGGGAATCAATTAAAGTATCATAAATTAATGTCCTTTAAAAAAAATTGAGCATGCAATTGAATGCATGTTTGTCTAGGAAGAAATGAGCATGCTCATTAAGTACACACACAAATGAATCATGAATGCATGTTTGTCTAGGAAGACATGTGCATGCAATTCATACAAAGATAAGTGCACACACAAATGAATCATGAATGCATGTTTGCCCAAGAAGAAATGAGCATGCAATTCATACAGAGATAAATGCACACACAAAGATAAGTGAGTCTAGAACAAGATTTGGGGTAAATGAGTATGTAATTCATCTGAGAAATGAAAACAATAGAAGAAAGAGGGAGAGATTAGAAACTTGCACTTTTTACTGAAGGAATAAAAGGAGATAACGTGGGTTGTTTAGGAAGAAACCGCCACCGTCTCTTCACATTTAGGCCCATAAAGAGAGAAATGAGAGATCAATTAACCAACAAAGAAAAGAGTATGGACCCATAAAAAGAGAAATGAGCGAGAGCAAGGGAGAGAGGGAGAGAGACTTACCAAACATCGGTAATGAGATCCAAACGCCGACAACGAGCGTTTTCTGAAAGAAAAACAAAGAGGTTAGTGAGAGCCTAAAATCTAGATTGTATCCTAAAGAGAGAAACGAGCGAGAGCAAGGGAGAGAGGGAGAGAGACATACTAGAGAGATCGAGCAAGGGTTTGAACCGCCAGAGAGAGGGAGCCGCAAGTGAGAACAAAACCATAAACCTCACTTCTCTGAAAGCACAAGTGTGAGAATGAGTGAATGAGTGAAACACAAGTTAGGGTTTAGTCACAAGGGAGAAGGAATTAGACAAGCTATGGATGCATTGTTTTTGAAAGGTTATGGAGTTGGCTAGATTGTTATGGAGTTGGCTAGTTTGGTTTTATATAAGACTAATTTTCTATCTTGGTTATTTTAGGCTAGATTGGTTCAAAGCATAGTCTTGTAGTTGCATATATATAATTCTTAACAAGTGCAATGCTTCATAAACCCCACAAAAAAACAAAAAACTAGTCGTAAAACCAATTTGGGTACATATAATGGTTAATCATTTGCAAACTTAGTACCGAAACTCGCTACGTAAGGCAATCGCGGCAATATGGACACAAATATACATGCAAACGATGTTTTCATGACAATATGGCCACAACATTAGAACCGAATATAGCCACATGGGTCATTCGCGTCAAATTGACTGCAAATGTAGGACCGAGTTTAATTAGCTTCGTAATTCATTCGCGTGAATATAGCCTCAATTGTAGCCGAAAATCATATTTTCATGACTATATGGCCACAAACGTAGGATCGAACTTAGCTGCATGATTATTTTGCGACATTTTTCCCACAAATGTAGAATCGAATTTAGTTTCGTGATATATTCGTGCCAATATGGCCGCAACTATAGCCGCAACCCATATTTAATTTTCATGACTATATGGCCACAAACTTAGAATTGAACTTATCTGCGTGATTATTGCGCGACAATTTTCCAACAAATTTAGAACCGGATTTAGCTTCATAATGTATTCACGTCAATATGGCGGCAACTATAGCCGCAACCCATATTTTCCTGGCTATATGGCCACAAACTTAGAATCGAACTTACATGCGTGATTATTTCGCGACATTTGCCCACAAATTTAGAACCGAATTTAGCTTCGTAATGTATTCGCGTCATCATGGCCGCAACTATAGCCACAACCCATATATTCATGGCTATGTGACCACACACTTAGAATCGAACTTAGTTGTGTGTATATTTCGAGATGAGCACTTTTACGTCGCTATAAAAGCACTGTCAAAGAATTATTCCTAACTTCCTAACCTTAGCAAAGTGGAAGCAAAGGTCGATCCCACAGAGACTCGGATTATTTGGATTAAGTAATGTTACTAAACTAAGGGGGATATTTTGTAATTATGAACTAAGAATCTAAGTAATTAAAACTAATTAAATCAAAGCAGGAAAAATAAGTTGAGATTCAAATATGGAGAAAAGCGTCCAACTAGTTTCGTATCCATTGCATACATGAGTTTTGATCATCAATTATCCTTATTTCAATTTCCCTCGACTAATCTATTGTGAATTTATGAATTCAAGCTTATTGTGGTTGTTAATATACACCGTCTTTAACAACCTTTTAATCAATTAACCTACAAAACCTTCTATGTCAAGTTGATCATGCAATTAAGTTCAAAGCATTCAATAGAAACAATATTCATGAATTCCACCGTCTATTCATGAAGTCTTGTGATTAAATTCTCCGCCTTTGATTAACCTTATTCCACCGTCTATAAGTTTAATCAAAGGATTCATCCATGAATAATCAAATTCCACCGTCTATTTAATTATTCTAGTTGTAATTCAACCTAGAAATTGAATAGGTGATCAAGCTATTATAATCCTAAGTGAATTTAATCAATTAAGCACGGAGAGATTCAATCTAGTCAAGGCAAACTAAAATAATTCAAATCTCACAAACAAGCATGCATACAACTTCAACTAACTAGTTGGACATGAGAAAATTAGTTAGAAATTGTCATTGAAGAAAAACAAAACTTACAAAAGTCAAATTGATCTTCAATTGCAAAACTAGGGTTTTTGTCTCCCTCCAATCTCCAAATTCTTCAATAGCATAAAACTAAGACAATAGCTAGCATAACATCTAAAATAAACCCTAAAGAAAGTATTTATATTATCTCTAAAAATATCCAAAAATATAAACTAAAGTCGGCCCAAAAGATCCTCGCGCTCGGCCCAAAAGCCCGAAGTTAGCGTCTGATCAAAGCGCTGAAGCGCAGTCAAATGCACCCAAAGCGCGGTCGCGCTCTCCTTGGTTCTACCCGCGCTCCGGCCTCAACAACTCTGGTGACATTTCATAGGCTGTTTTGACCCCCTTCGAGTTGGAATTTGGACTCGGAGTAAAAATATGAATTGTAGCTCTTCGAGTTAGCTTTCCAGTGATACCAAATTCAGACTACATCCGACCATTGTAGCTCCCAAACCAAGCATTGCAAGATAGAGGTGTCAAAACAAGACTCCAATGCATCACCCGGATTTAAGCGTTCTTCTCACACAAGCTCTTGGGCCTTAGCTCTTCTAATCTTCACTTCAATGCTCTCCACGCGTCCTAGCTCGGTCCTTAGCCTCACACCAACCATGTTTTACCATCCGACCTGAAATATAGCACACAAACGCGTAGATTCCGAACTAAACCGAAATAAAACCTAAACTACAACTTAAAGCGAAATTCTAGCTAAACATGCATAAAACGAGAATAAAAACATGCTCTAAGACCTATACCTATATGCTCTATCAAATTCCCCATGCTTGAACCTTTCTTGTCCTCAAGCAAGACATAAATCCAAAACACACCACATAAATGCAATCATACATCCATCTCAAATCAAACAAGCATTTCACATATAATCAAAACCCGACCAAGACTTCTCAACATGCATTATAACAAGCAAAAAGTAAAGACCATTCACCCATTCTAGACCTCGCCAAGGTAATTTGTGTTTGCACTCAACTCTTAAGTGTTTTAGGGTATGTGTTTCACTCAAAAATCAACCATGAAAACTAGACTACCATAAGCTTGCATCAGAGTTCTAAATCTCCACCGCTGGGGATCAAACACATAACAAAAATCATGAGGTCTTTTTAAAGCTTGTAATGGGGCCAAGGTAAAGAGAAATTTGGAAGGGATAACATTTGGCTTGTGGTGCTAAATCCGGGATAAAGAACTAATCCTAACCCAAAATTCAACACACCTTCTTCTTACAACACTTTCCAACTTCGTTTACCAACTCCATTAACACTTTCAAGCTTTTTGTTTCTTTCTTTTTTTTCTTTTGCCTTTGCTTCAACTCTCTCTTTGCTTAATGAAGACTACTATCAATTGTACTTGATTGTTTTCTTTTGCTTTTGCAACATACTTTCATCTTCATTTTCTTTCACTTTACACGCAAGAGTTTTATTTCCTCCTTTTCTACCAACTCCCCCATACTTATACATAACTCACACAAAACAAAAACACAACCTAAAGTCCTAAATCTCGGATTATGGGTCAAGCTTATTAGGCTATGGATCATTTTGTGGAGCTTAATAAAAATAGGCTTCAGGCTCAAAAGAACAGGGGTGTCAAGAACATGGATCTTGTATGGTAGGAATGGAAATTATAGGCTTTTAAGAAACATTGCCTCAATCATTTTAATGCTATGCATTCAATCATATAAAACAGTCTTGACAAAGTCATAACGCAAGTTCTAGAGCTAGATAATCATGGTGATACAATCAAGAAATGTAGAGAACAAATATATCATGAAAGGCCAAAAATATCTCACAAGGTAAATTTTTGTCTAGAACTTCATAATGAATCAAATACTCAAGCTAAATACATGCTCCACCCTATAATCAGGGTATTTAATCAATGATAATGCTTATATCTTATCAACTTCAGCATATCATGCAAATAATGGGTTAGAACTTATACTTAGCATTGAAACACAAGAGGAAAAAAACAATGGGGAAATAAGAACCTAAATGCATTATTTTTGTATTTTTTTTTTCAAATTTTTCTGTTTTTTTTCAAGAATTTTAATCAATGCAAGCAAAAATATAAACATGCACATACAACTACATGATCTAACTAAAACCAAGCTCTCATGACAAAATAAATAATCCCCTTCCCCCATGCTTAAACATTACTTTGTCCCCAAAGTAATAAAAACATAAGAGTAAAAGAAAACTGACCTTATCACAAGAACTTGTCAAACTTGGGAATCTACTCTGATGGTGGTGGTGGTATGAGCGCGGGGACATCTTGACTTCCTCGGACAGCGTGTACCTATTTTCCGACTTTACCTACAACTAAGAGCAAAAACAAACCGAAAACCACACAAAAACACACCAAAAGCAAAACTATTTCTATAAAAACAAATAAAAACTAAAAACAAAGCTTGGGTTGCCTCCCAAGAAGCGCTTGTTTAACGTCATTAGCTTGACGTATTACCGCTCATATGTTTGGGTCGTTCAAAACCATCTCTTCAAGAATAGCATTGCTAAATTCTTCAAAATACGGCTTCAAACGATGTCCATTCACTTTCTCCACTGAATGAGTGGATCCATCATCTAGAAAGGCGGACGTAGAGAGACTTGGTGATTGTTTGATCTCCACATTAGGGCCCTGCAAAATAAGAGACACAGGCTTCTTGCCTGACAATGTTAGTGGCATGGGCTTAAAGCCCGGTAGCAAGGGTGGTCGCTCATAGTGAGCGTTCAACTTAGCTACGACCTCCTTCATGTCAGTGTAAAGCACACAATCCACTTTATCATTAACTAACAGACTCTCAAGAGAAAATTGCAATCCATCATGATCACTAACATTAAAGAAAACCGGAACAGGTGTATCTAAAACATTAATAGAGCACAAAGAATTGTTAGTGTAGGGAAATTTCATGGCATTAGAGATGTTATACTCAACCCTTTCCCCATCAAACTCCATAGTTAATGAGCCCTTACGCACATCAATTTTTGTATTGGCTGTATTCAAGAATGGTCTTCCTAATAGGATTGGAGCCGCATGTTTGTCATGTTCCATATCAAGTATATAAAAATCAACAGGAAAGATTAACTTATCAACCATGACAATCACATCTTCTACGACCCCCTTTGGGTAAACATTGGATCCATCAGCCAATTGGATTACGACATCCGTTGCACGTAATGAAGCAAGCTCAAGAGATTTATAAATTGAATAAGGCAAAACATTTATTGAAGCACCCAAGTCTAGCATAGCCTTATCAAATTTCATCTCACCTATAGTACAAGGAATAGTGAACATACCTGGGTCTTCGCATTTCTTTGGCAATCGTCTTTGGAAAACCGCTGAGATTTGCTCACCAACCTTGATCTTCTGCTTCCCTTTAGGCTTTTGATTTCGCTTGAACGTGCATAGCTCCTTCAAGAATTTAGCATAGCGAGGAATGCTCTTGATAAGTTTGAGAAGTGGAATGTTCACCTTGCAATTGCTAAACGTCTCGAAGATCTCTTTTTCGTTCTCGATCTTACGGGTCTCCTTTAAGGCTTCAGGAAAAGGTGGAAGAGGTTTAAGAACCGAGGTCGAAGGATTCGAGGATTCGCCGTTAATCACCGACGGCGCGGTTTGGCCGCCTGAGAGCGCGGGCGCGCTCTGAATGGTTCTGGTCGCACTCTCGCCGCAGAAAATTGACCCATCGGAGCGTAGTTTAAGGCATGGTGGCGCGGGGGCGCTCTGGCCGTGTTGCCCGCGCTTGGTCTTCTGTTCCAACTCTGATACTTCGTCTTCCTTTGTTTCTTCCTCATGCAAGGTTGGTTGCTTGTCGGCTTTATTTCCCAACACTTTACCACTACGGAGCGAGATTGCACTCATATTCTGTTTAGGATTGAGTTCCGTCTGAGAGGGTCATCTGTTGGAATCTCTAGCTTCAAGTTTGCTCATCGCCTTTGCAAGTTGGCTCATCTGATTTTCCAAGTTGGTGATGCTTGACTTGGTATCTTGTTGAAATTGGCTCACAAACTGATGCATCATGGTCATATTTTGAGTAAGAGCACGGATCATTTCATCTGAGGATAAGGATGGGCCTTGATTCAGTGCTTGAGGCAGAGGTTGAGGTTGAAAAGGAGGTCTAAAACCTGGAGGCCCGTTTGGAGGTACATATTGTTGATTTTGATTTCCTTACCTCAAGTTGTGATGATCCTTCCAGCCCGGATTGTACGTGGTTGAATAAGGATCATAAGCTGGTATTCTTGTCCCATAGCCTCCAAGTGCATTAACTTCCTCCTCTTGAGTATGAAGAGTAGGACAAGCATCCGTCTTATGAGTAACATCGGAACAGAAACCGCAAGGCTTGACTTGTTGTTGTCCTTTCAGCATGAATTGTCTGAACATTGACTTCAACTCATTCACATCTTCATGTAAAGCCGTAACATCAATAGAATGGGCTGCCTTCATTGAAGCTCTTTTGCTAAATTGACGAGAGCCTTCATAGAATTCATGAAATAGATCAAAAGCTTCATCGGGGGTCTTGTTCAGGATGTTTCCTCCACATGCAGCATAACATGTCGGCGTTCTTCATCCAATAAGCCTTCATGAAGGTACATAACAAGATCCATCTTAGAATAACCATGATAGGGGCAGCTTGAAATTATCTTTTTGAACCTCTCATAATACTCATAAAGCGATTCATTCGGGAGCTGTTCAATGTTGCTAATGCTCTTTTTCATACTCGAGAGCTTTGTGGCTGGGAAATACTTCTCAAGGAAAGCCTTTTTTAGTTCCTCCCAAGTCTAAATACTACCAGGAGCCAGATAATAGAGCCAGTCACTCGCTGCATCTTTCAAGGAGAACGAGAAAGCTCTCAGCTTGATTTGATCATCAGTGACTCCGTTTGGTTTCATGCTAGTGCAGACATCATGAAAATCAGATAGATGTTTGCTTGGATCTTCACCCGCCTTCCCATAGAATTGAGGAAGGAGGTGAATCAGCCCTGATTTCAGTTCAAATTGGACACTGTCAGAGAGTGCAGGTAGCTTCACCGCCAATGGTTGTTGGGCCAAATCGGGTGCAGTCAACTGTCTCAGTGTCTGAGCCATCTCTACTACTTCAGGAATGCTATCAGAATCAAAATAAGAAGAAGAAGGTGCCAGGTTGAACGGTAGTTCCTGAGAATTCGCACGAGCTTGCCTGCGCAACCTAGAGATTGTCCTTTCGATTTTTGAATCAAACGCAACAAGAGATGGATTAGTAGCACGGGTATGAACCATACAAGTGGTTCACACCCAAAAAGAAATAAAAAGTAATACTAGATAAATATAAATAATTTACCGAGTCCCCGGCAACGGCGCCAAATTTGACGAGCACTTTTACGTCGCTATAAAAGCACTGTCAAAGAATTATTCCTAACTTCCTAACCTTAGCAAAGTGGAAGCAAGGGTCGATCCCACAGAGACTCGGATTATTTGGATGCAAGTAATGTTACTAAACTAAGGGGGAGATTTTGTAATTATGAACTAAGAATCTAAGTAATTAAAACTAATTAAATCAAAGCAGGAAAAATAAGTTGAGATTCAAATATGGAGAAAAGCATCCAACTAGTTTTGTATCCATTGCATACATGAATTTTGATCATCGATTATCCTTATTTCAATTTCCCTTGACTAATCTATTGTGAATTTATGAATTCAAGCTTATTGTGGTTGTTAATATACACTGTCTTTAACAACCTTTTAATCAATTAACCTACAAAACCTTCTATGTCAAGTTGATCATACAATGAAGTTCAAAGCATTCAATAGAAACAATATTCATGAATTCCACCGTCTATTCATGAAGTCTTGTGATTAAATTCTCCGCCTTTGATTAACCTTATTCCACCGTCTATAAGTTTAATCAAAGGATCCATCCATGAATAATCAAATTCCACCGTCTATTTAATTATTCTAGTTGTAATTCAACCTAGAAATAGAATAGGTGATCAAGCTATTATAATCCTAAGTAAATTTAATCAATTAAGCACGGAGAGATTCAATCTAGTTAAGGCAAACTAAAATAATTCAAATCTCACAAACAATCATGCATACAACTTCAACTAACTAGTTGGACATGAGAAAATTAGTTAGAAATTGTCATTGAAGAAAAACAAAACTTACAAAAGTCAAATTGATCTTCAATTGCAAAACTAGGGTTTTTGTCTCCCTCCAATCTCCAAATTCTTCAATAGCATAAAACTAAGACAATAGCTAGCATAACATCTAAAATAAACCCTAAAGAAAGTATTTATATTATCTCTAAAAATATCCAAAAATATAAACTAAAGTCGGCCCAAAAGATCCCCGCGCTCGTCCCAAAAGCCCGAAGTTAGCGTCGGATCAAAGCGCCGAAGCGCGGTCAAATGCACCCAAAGCGCGGTCGCGCTCTCCTTGGTTCTACCCGCGCTCTGGCCTCAGCAACTTTGGTGACACTTCAGAGGCTGTTTTGACCGCCTTCGAGTTGGAATTTGGACTCGGAGTAAAAATATGAATTGTAGCTCTTCGAGTTAGCTTTCCATTGATACCAAATTCAGCCTACATCCGACCACTGTAGCTCCCAAACCAAGCATTGCAAGATAGAGGTGTCAAAACAAGACTCCAATGCATCACCCGGATTTAAGCGTTCTTCTCACACAAGCTCTTGGGCCTTAGCTCTTCTAATCTTCACTTCAATGCTCTCCACGCGTCCTAGATCGGTCCTTAGCCTCACACCAACCATGTTTTACCATCTGACCTGAAATATAGCACACAAACGCGTAGATTCCGAACTAAACCGAACTAAAACCTAAACTACAACTTAAAGCGAAATTCTAGCTAAACATGCATAAAACGAGAATAAAAACATGCTCTAAGACCTATACCTATATGCTCTATCGTTTCGCGACAATATTCCCGCAAATGTAGCCCCAACCATGAATTTCATTGGTAAATAGCCAGAAAATTTGAGGTTTTGTGGGGGATGTTGTGGCAGTTACCCATAAACTTAACCACACCGGGATTTCCTAGTTATATGCGCGTTTTCCAATAGTGTATGGAGTATAACTTTTTTGTTTTAAAAAATATATATTCTCATTTGCTTTCATTATTAATTAAGGTTAAATATGAGTCGTTTCAAATCAAAATTTTAAGTCAATCGAATTGAATCAATCTGAAACCGATATTATTTGATTTAAGAATTTCCCAAATTTCGGATTCAGTTCGGTTCAGATTTCTCAAAGGGTAACCCCTTCCATCTCAATCTGACAAATCGAACTAATTCAGTTCGATTTTGGTTTACCTTAAACCAAATTTCGTCTGGTTCGGTTTTTGAACGGATGCTCAATCCTAATAAAAACTTTGTGGAAATTGTTTTAAATTAGGAAAATTTTGATGTTATAGTACTGAGAGAATTAAAAAAATATCCTAAAATTTTCATTAATTTTTATATATATATATATATATATATAATAAATCTGTTTTCGGTTGGTTGCACCCAGCTGTCTTCGGCTCCTTTTCCTAATTGACCGAAGTAAAGAACCATGGCATATATGTTTGGAATAGATTCCATTTTGAGAGAGTTGAAAAAGCACTATCTCGTTGAAAGGTAAATTTATTCTAAAATACTAATGAATATTAATAAATGTAACTTTTTTAGAAAAACGTTTATAAATCAAAGGTATATAATTTTCATTAAAATATATCAAAAAAACTTTTTTAATAGATTTTACACAGAAAAAGGATACAGAAAATTATAAACCACTTCATTGAATAAGCTGAAAAGGGAGTACGTTAGTTGATTGATTTGAAGAACATTCTCTACTATTTTCCTCGATCATTAATCATTATCATACATTTTTTTAAAGAGATACTGTATATATATGATAATAGGGTATGGGTTCAATTACGCCACTCAAAACGTACCATAGAGTGACTATTAAGCTATAGCTTAATAGTAAATGGACCAGCTTTAAGAAATCAATCAAATCATATTTATTATATTACAATTAAAAATGTCAAGAATTAACCAAGTCCGCTAATGAAGTTAAAAAACCCTAGAGAATCTTGATATATAATAATATTAAGAACGGGATTTGTTATTAAAGAGATACCATAATGCTACAAGAAATGTTATTTAATTTGTGATGGTGTCATGCATAGTGACACATGTACCCTAAACTAGCAGACAAAGCATGCAAACTAGATTAATTGGTTTATATAGATCGGCTCAATCTAATAGTGAAAGAGATAAAATTTGATTTTTCATCTAAGTGAAAGAAGAGGCAAGAATCAATCATGCATCATATCACAAGGCCACTAAATATCAAATGAGAATGGATGCTCTTACAAGAATGCGAGAACATTGTACACATAATATAAAGTAAATACATCAGGAAATGATGAACAAATTATACAAAATAGATGCATATATATTTTTCAAACAAAAGTTAGTGCACACATAGTATAAAATTTATATGCATGTAGTACACAAGATGCACATTACTTAATACACACTTTTTTTTATATTATGGTCGTGCCGTTCTACAAATGTGTGCATATATAATAATTCCTGTGGTATGTGCGATATTTCACAAGAGCATCCGTTCTAGCTTTAATATCTTTCTCTACTTTTACTAACAAATGAAACCTCCTGTAAAATGTCCCTTTCATTGCGAAGGCTACTAAACAACATAAAAATAGTTTGGTGCTTTGTTAGCTGCATTTAGCAGTTTTATATCCCCTTTTAAGGTTAGCTGGGCACTAACTGAGGGTATGGTTTTAGATTAAAGGGGAAGGAAACAAGGGGTTGGGAGAAAGAAGAGCCCACCAACAGCAACTCAATAAGCATTTTTAATTAGTTATTAAAATAAAGCAAATCATAGCACTTTCTATCAAACCAGCTGTATGTTTCAAACAAAAATTGCAGTGTTTTTTTTTAATGTATGTACTTTGGCCCCTCTTTGAGTTTTGACTAAACAACCACAAAAAAACTTGAAATAAAATATTTAGGGATTTGTTTTTCTTTTCAATTGGTCGTTTTGAGATTTTTATTTTAATAGTTTTTGTTCCATTTGAATTAGTTTCGTAATGTTGAAAATCATGCTAAAAATATTAAGAGAATAACACTATCCAGTATATCCTGTTGGAACGAAGTCTAAATGATTTTAATGTATGCACCGTATAAATAAATTGAGAGGATGTTTTTGATGAACCAAAAGGCATCAAAGTAGAAGGAGAATAAAAAGTTAAATTATAAGTAGCAGAAAGCAAAATGTAGAAAAATGGACACATCGACAAGATACCGAAAACATTACAATACAATTATCAACCACAATAAACACAATCGAATAAAAAAACCGGAAAAGAGAAACAATAACAAAATAATCTAAAACACTAAGGGTCTATTTGGACCGCGCTTTACATTAAATCTTGTATTATAACATAAAATACTGCATTATTAAACTATAGACGCAATTCAAACAAAACCTATGATAACATCCTACATGTTAAAAAATATTAAGAACGCGAAAATTAATTTTGGAAATAATTGCAGATTATCGATGTAAAAAACATAGAATCAAAAGACCAGATTACTTAAAAGACCACATTTTATCTCCAAATTTCTAACTTCGACTCCTAAAAATACATGCGGTCTATTTAAAGAAACTGATTTTCTAACCTATGCCATAGGACATAGATTAAGCATCTTTTTTTAGAAATAACTAGTTGTACCCGTCGTGCCTTGCACGACTATAACTTGGAATTTTTTTAGATATATTATAAAAAAATATATTAATAAAGAAAAATATAATATTAAATTTAATGTAAGTAAATTGTTACCTATAATATGTATAAAAGTTATTTTGTTTCTGAAATCAAATAAAACAAATTAAATCTAGATTATTAAGTTTAAAATTGAAGATAAATATAAATTATTAAGATCAAATAATCTACATTGCTCTTTTTCCTTGACAATACTTCATAACCACTCGTTATAACCATTGTGCCGATGTACATATTTTTTCTTATTTTTTAATTTATCTTTTACAAATATGATAAAAATAATGTCCTTTTTTATCTATATTGGTAAAATATACTAATATTATTTTATCTTTATTTTTATTTGGAGATAAATTTCTATAAATATTATTTTATCTTTATGTTTACTTGGAGATAACTTTTTTGCATAATTAATTGTATAAAACTATAATTTTAATAAGGGGTGATGTGGCGCAATGTGGTGGCAGAAATTGTTTCGGTTTTAGTTATTAGTAAATAGTAATAGATAGATATATTGATTCAAAAGGAAAATTAAGGTAAATTTTTTTTTATCAAAAGTCAATTTAGGCAAGTAACTATCTAGATTGAAAGTCCTATTTTTATCAAAATTTTATATAAGATAAATCTTTTACATAAATAGGTAAAAAAATAAAGATAAAATAATTTTCTTTAATTTAAAATAAAATTCGGAAAACTAATTTTATAATTAATTTTAGATAAAATATTTTAGATATATCCTAATTCCTATAATATAATAGATAACATCTTTATTTTAGAAAGAATCTTTCCAAGACTAATTTATCCTATTTCTATATTATCCTAAAATAACTTCAACATATATATATTCCCAAAATAAAAAATCTTATGTGGCGAAATCCTAGGTGGCTTAACGTGAGAACGACACGTAGGAAAATTCTAGGTGACACAACGTGGTGACTTTATTCCTTGCGTCTTTTATATATATACATAGATTGATATTTTATTTATTTAGAGATTTAAATCTTTTTTACGACGAGTTTTTTCATTTTCTTTTTAGAGTTTTAGTTTCTAAAATCGTGAATCTTATCCTATGTCCTTAGGACATAGGTTAAAAAGACCGTTAAAAAAAACATGCAACATTTTGCACAACCTATACTGAACTTTAAAATGAAATACAGTATTTGGAGTATTGTTTTATTGAATTATATTTATCTAATTTATTTAAATTTTAATATTTTTTAACTTTTATGATTTTTGTTTCTAAACCATCAACATACGTTTTTTGGTAGAAAAACCATCAACATACTTGAATACTCCGTAATCGCTAAGCAAAATTGGTACACAAATCAGAGTTGCCACGCGTCGTTTCTCTTTAGATTCTTTGGACAGCTATATAAGCTCGGAAAGCTCCTGTCCAGCCGTCCTCGTTCACCGTCCCAACGTTCTTATTTCCCGCCCAAAAGCCAAACTCCCAAAGCTACAGAGATCATCTCTCTTCCCTCGCACCATTAGAAAAGTGAAAACCCTTCCCTCTCTTATTTTTGAGCAATCGGAGCGAAACGGTGCTCTCCACTGAACGATTATTCGCGGATTCGTCGCCTGCGTATTCTGCGACCTTGAAAAACCCTAGAATAAGGTCCCTCAGCGGTGCCGGTGCGATTACTCGTTTCTTTACTGAATTCAATTTTTTCTTTATTTTTCATCTTTGCAAACTTATCGGATTCCTTTTGAAGAAATTGGGATTAAACGGAGAAATCATCGATATAGCCACTGTTAATAGCGAGATTTCTGTGACGATTTTGCTGACTTGACTGTATCGGACTGTTGCTTTTCTCGGTGGTTCCAGGTGTACAATCGAGTGAAGCTGCCAATGGATTCTTATTCCTTGAGATCTGTCAATGATTTGCCCCAACTTTTTCAATCGGTTTTCGGTTTTAGGTATAATTTCTTCTTCACTCCTTAATCTCAATCTCAGGCATGTGTGATTGAGTTGGAAGTGGAAGTGAAATGATTTAGAAATTTAAGCGAACTCTGGTGCTGTCATATTGTCATATATATTGAAAGATTTAGGATTATACCTTTTTTCTTCATCTGAGGCCAAATTGTGGCCTCCAGAGAAGCTCATTGTCTATAATA
Organism: Fallopia convolvulus; assembly: GCA_964016875.1. Lineage (NCBI taxonomy): Eukaryota > Viridiplantae > Streptophyta > Magnoliopsida > Caryophyllales > Polygonaceae > Fallopia > Fallopia convolvulus. Next base: position 52,442,944 of record OZ024725.1, read on the forward strand.
TGGTTAATATAGCGTTGAAGAAGGTCATGCTTGCTTTTGTTTTCTAAATACGTGTTAAAGCATTTAGCTGCACTATCTTTATTGTGAGCAAGATATGAAATTATAAATGCATTATTGTGTAGTTTTTTTTTACTGTTTTTCTTCATGGATTTTGAATTGTATCATATCCAAGCGAAATCTGAAAATCTTGGAAGTCTTTTTCTGTTTCTTCAAAATTATGTAGTTTTCTTTCTGTTTTTATTTTTTATATTTTATACAATCTCAATATGTTGTCTGATGCCAAAAGTCATCAGCAAACTTTCCTCTGCACGATTAAGGCAATCTCAATATATTTCATCAATTGATTGGTGCAAATTGAAAATATTTTCAGGAAAAAGTTTTCCTGTGATGGCTTAAGTGAGGAAACTAATCCTTCCAGTTCTTTTTTCATGTCCAAATACAATGAGAAGACTTTCCATTATTTTCATTTAACATCATAAAATGGGAAAATATATTCTGGGCGTTTTTTTAATCAAAATAATCTGACCCTAAAGAGTGAGTCTTCTATAACCGAGTTTCATTTGATGGATGCTAATATACTGCTGGGCAGGTACTTCAATTCTCTGCAGAGTGAATGCTTTCCTGTGTGTTTTCTTTCGGATGTAAACATGGTTATTTCTGCACCAACTGGGAGTGGTAAAACAGTGCTTTTTGAGTTGTGTATCCTGAGGCTTCTATCAAGGTTCCTTGCAGCAGATGGGAGATTTTTCCATGCAAAGGGAACCTTAAAAACTGTAGGTCTTGCATTCTTCAGTAATTTTACATAATATATATAATGAGAGGTGGCCCTGGTTGAAACAAGACATTTGTCGTAGCTCTACAATGTTTCAGAAGCTTAGAAATTGGTGTTTCCCTCTCCATGTACAGCTTCATAAAAATGCTGATATAACAAGTTGTATTTAATTGACTCGACTAGTGTGGTTGAGAAATAGGTTTGATAGTTTAGCATTGAACCTATTGTTTCTTGCAAGAGCATCTGCAGCTGAATGTTTTACTAATTTTGTAGGCCATTATACGGAATTTATGCTGTAATGAAGTAGATAGCATGTCTTAGCACAGTAGGTGATATGATCTCTATCTATGTGAGTATGTGTGAGACCGAGACATTAGTGTGCTCTTCTAGATTTGGGGAAACCACTTATTAGAAGCTTCCTCCTGAAACAGAATCACTAATTGGTGCTTTTTATATTGATCTCAGATATATATAGCCCCTTCTAAAGCCTTGGTGCAGGAGAAGCTTCGTCATTGGAACCAAAAGTTTAGTTCATGGGGCATAATTTGCCTAGAGTTGACAAGTGATAACGAAACTTATAGCATAAAGCATATTCAAGAAGCAGATATCGTACTGACCACTCCAGAGGTCTGTACAGATGATAAGATAGTATTTTGTTGGTACATTTATATCCTGATTTGTTACAGTTACAACCGTACAAGATATACAGGCTGTGTATATACTCTCGTCATAAGTTTTGCAGTCTCCTCATTTGATCATTATGTTGGACCTACCCTTTGTGCAGAAGTTTGATGCTGTGTCTCGGTTCAACATAAATGGCATGGGTTTTTTCAGTGACATAGCCCTTCTTCTTATTGATGAAGTCCACTTACTAAATGATCCTCGCGGAGCTGCTTTGGAGGCAATAGTGAGTAGAATAAAAATGCTTGCAAGAAGTCCTCAAATGAACATGAATCCTATAGCTCATGTACGTTTTGCTGCTGTTTCGGCTACAATACCTAACCTTGAGGATCTTGGTAACTCAACACTTCCTATCTTTGTTGAAGTCTTAGTGTATTTTGTGGATTGCTAGGCAATAATATGGCTATCATTAAATGTATGCAGCTGAATGGCTTATAGTACCTCCTCAAGGGATGAAGAGGTGTCCTTTTCACATAAATTTGCTTTGTATTCTGACATTCTGTTATGCAAACTGGACAGCTCATTCTTTTTGTTTTACAATCCATCCCCAGGTTTGGTGAAGAAATGAGACCTGTAAAGCTGACTACAAAAGTTTTGGGTAAGCTGCATTGAATGTTACTCACACTTTTATGATATAAATGATAAATATAGAGCTAGTGATAAATACTACATTTGTTTCATATATGTTTACTTAAAATTTTCCAATAGTTTGAGAAGACAAGACTGATGCTTCCATATGTTGTTTGAATTGTGTGATATTCCATAACATGCAATGTTAAAGTTGCATTGAACAATTTATACGATAATTCTTTGATATAGAAAAGAAGGATAAAAGTTAAGCTGACAACGGTGTAGGACTTTCAATTGTAAAACCTCCATTAGATGTTCAAGATGAATACCCTAGACATCCCAAGTAAGAAGATTGACATGAAATTGGATTGCAAAGATTAGCAGACTAACATTCACAATTGCTTTAATACTATTCTGTTAGATTTTTTAATGCAGCTCTCATGTCATTATGCATAGAGTTTCTCTCCATGTGACAGTATTTACCTTGCTTACAGGCTATGCTGCAGCGAAGAATGATTTTCTCTTTGAAAAGGCAAGTCAGTATGCACATTCACAGTCTTTGTTGGTTTAAGGTCTGTTTGATGCACAGAAAAGTCCTTAAGTTAGAAAAAGGCCTATTTTTTTGCTGCCCAAACAGACATTTAGATAGTAATTGTAGCACCAAGAGATACCAATTATTTTGGATTTTGTAGTGTTTATTTTCCAATGGATATCTTGTTTCCTTTCTGATGTATTACTCTGCTTTCCAATATTCAGTGTCTCGAGAACTACATTTTTGGTAAGTTTATACCATAAGTTGTTGGTTAAAGTTTTAGTTTGGTCTAAACTATTCAGTGCCAAAGTCTCAAAACTTGGAAACTGCAAACATTCATCTTCTTGCAGACATTCTCATGCAATTCTCTAGAGGAAAATCTGCTCTGGTTTTTTGTTCAACCAGAAAGGGAGCACAAGAAGCAGCACAGAAAATTTCTCAAACAGCAATGAAATTTGGGAATTCAAATCCATTTATCAAAACAAAAGAGCAACAGGAGAGGTTGAGGGAAGCCTCACTGTCATGCAGCGAGAGACAAATGCAGTCATACATCCTTTATGGAGGTGTGTGACCTTTGTTCTACTAAGTAAATTAGAAAATGTTTTTTAGTAATGTATTGCTTTAGACCAATCTGCATATGTTATCTTTCTGCAGTTGGCTATCATAATGGTGGCCTTTGCATGAAGGATCGCAATCTTATAGAGAGCCTCTTCCTTAGTGGTGACATTCAAGTTCTATGTACCACAAATACCCTGGCTCATGGTATCAATCTACCAGCACATACAGTAGTGATTAAATCAACCCAGCACTAGTAAGTTAACTACCTTGCTTGTACAGAATTTATCCTTTTTATACAGGATTTGATATTTGATTCTATAAATCCCAGCAATAAGGAGAAGAACCTCTATATGGAGTATGACCGTTCCACTGTATTGCAGGTAGAGTCAATCCAAAGGCTGTTCTAAATATTTGTCATCTTAATATGTTTTGGGATTGAACAAGTTAATTCTGTATACTGATTCAAAATTCTCCCTATTTTGACTGATTGAAAAGAATTAATAGTTGCATGCATATCATGCCATTTCGATCACATCTTGATTACAATTTACAAGTTTACAACTGTTTCATGCTGAGTAAACTGTGGAAAAGTTAACAAGCAAGGTTTTTTACGCAGATGTGTGGTAGGGCGGGACGTCCACCATTTGATGATACAGGAATGGTTATTATCATGACAAGGAAGGAAACGGTACATATACTCTCTATTTTTCTGTATACATGTGAGAAGAAATGCTCAGTTCAACTTCTGTCATTGACAACAGGATTGCTTGGATAAATTTTGAAGTTGTTTTCTTGTATTTTCATTTTCTTCTTTAGGTTCACTTGTACGAGAATCTCTTAAATGGCTGTGAGACCGTCGAGTCACAGTAATCTCTTAAACTTATGCTGGGCATTTGTTTTTGTGATGTTTCAATGTTTCCAAAATAGAGAGTTTACATTAACCTCTCATCAATTCTAGATTGCTGTCTTGTATGACGGAGCATCTAACTGCAGAAATAGTTCAATTGACTGTCCCTGATATTACAAGGGCAATTGAGTGGATGAAGTGCTCATACCTGTATGTGAGAATGAAACAGGCATGTAATAGAGGAGCGTGTCAATTTCATTTCTGTTCATACATCGTTTTTCTGAATTCATTGATTTGTCATTAGAAGCCAGAGAACTATGGATGTGAAAAGGGAATTTCTAAAGACCGTATAGAGAGACACATGCATGGTACCTATATCCTGCTCTCTCACCTGTTTGCATACTTTAGGACTTCTATAACTTTAGCAGTGCCTCATTGTTGGGTTTTTTATGACAGAAGTATGTGTTCAGAAAGTAAATGAATTATCCAAGTATCAAATGATTTGGACTGATGAAGATGGCTTTGTCTTGAACCCTCTTGGTACGTTTGGTGTGAGATATGGTAACCTATAGAACTTGTTTCCAGTCATGATATTTTCCTTTCTGTATATTCGTTATATGTGAATTTGCAGAGCCAGGAAAGCTGATGACAAAGTACTATTTGAAACTGGACACAATGAAATACATCATGCAAACATCACCAAGTTGCAATTTAGAAGACATACTTCATACTGTTTCCCGAGCAGAAGAGTTGTCCTGTAAGTATTTCCTGCAGGGATTAAATCTTTTCAGCAATGAAATTGTACTTACCATGTACATTGATATGAAGGGATACAACTGCGGCGCAATGAGAAGAAGATCCTTAATGATATCAATATTGACAAGGATGGCCGTCTTCGCTTTCACATCATTGGAGATAAAGGGAAAAGGAAGAAGCGCATCCAAACCAGAGAAGAAAAGATTTTTCTCTTGGCAAATGACTGCTTGACTGGTGATCCTTGGGCTCATGATTTATCCCTCACGCAGGTCTCTTCACATAATGCTTTGTCCTTAATAGTATAAAAATTCCATTAAATCAATTAGCTTTTTCATGAAATTGTGTGTGGATCACAGGATGCAAATTCTATTAGCTCAAATGGATGCAGAGTTGCAAAATGCATGAAAGAGTACTTTATCTACAAAAAGAATTACAAAGGAGCACTGAACTCAAGTCTTCTTGCAAAATCGTTGCACCAAAAGCTGTGGGATGACAGCCCATACTTGTTGAAACAATTACCTGGCATTGGAATGGTGACTGCAAGGGTAATTTGTTTGTCTTAATATCTGTGGAAACTGCAGCAAATTCTGAGTTTCGCATTCATGATCCATCTACTATGTCGAATATCGATGACATAATTTGCAATATTCAATATTCAGGCTTTACATTCAATGGGAGTTAACTCGTTTGAGACCCTCTCTGAAGCTGATCCGAGGAGGATAGAGATTATCACTGGTAGAAAGTATCCATTTGGAAACCACATCAAGGAATCCTTACATGTCTTGCCTCCAAAAGTAGAGATGAACATTGAGACGGTTGAAAGCCACAAAAGACAGATGCCCAAGCTAGCTATGAAACTCTGTAGGCTGTCGGAATCCAAATCAGTCAAACGTCATTATGCTGACATGGTATTGTTGTATTTGTTCATGAAATTTGTTAGTTTAAAAGTTTTCCAAAGCTGGTTATCATCAGCCTGCTGCTTTTACAGTTGCTCAATTCTCTGGGTCAAAACTAAACACTGATTTTGCAGGTTATTGGTCTTCAAGAAGATAACCTCATTGTCTATCATGAGAAAATAAGGTGATTGCTACATATACTGCACTTTCCGATCAGACTTTGTCTTGATTTGTGGAGATTTTTCTGAGTTAAAATTGGCACTTATGAAGATTATATCATTGGAAAATGAAATTGATTATGCGAGTGAACTTTGTTGTTCTCTATATATTCTCTGTTACTTACGTATTTATAATCCTTGATTTGGCTGCAGGGTGGAAGAGTTTTCCAGGTATATATATCCTAATTTCCTGCTACTAGCGTACAATATGAAAACTATTTACATGCAGCAGCAAGGATTTTACACCTTGAATGTTAAGTGGAATGACTAGATTAATGACACTGAGCTTCTTGGAAGTGGTTCATGATGACTTAACCTCCTGCTACTAGCATACAATATGAAAACTATTTATATGCAGCAGCAAGGATTTTACGCCTTGAATGTTAAGTGGAATGACTTGACTTAATGACACTAAGCTTTTTGGAAGTGGTTCATGATGATTGACTGTATCTTGTAATTATATTGTCCAATCTGTTTGATAGGAAAATAATTGATATTGAGGTAGTTTTTTTCAATAGGAGTTTTTCAATAGTCTCCTATTTTCAAAAACATTTAGAAGTGGGGAAAAAGAAATGAAAGTGCCAAGCATGCTGGAGGAATAAGATATGCTTGGCAAATTCAAACTGCTTGCTTTACCAAAGCATAATTGATTTATGTTTGCTGACATAATTTTCCTCTATATTGCAGCCCATACATCACTACCATAACTCTTCCAAAACTTGAGCATGGAAAAGCAACATTTAAAGCACATCTGATTTTCGAAGAATACCGTAAGAACACTCCGTATCTGATTCTAAGGGTCCTCAAGTAATATTCTGACCATCAAACACTCAAGTATCATATATTGTATTGCTGTCGCAGTTGGTATTGATCTACAACAGATCCTAATGGTCAACACTGAGATGAGTTCCGTTATCACTCCTCAGAAGGCTGCAACAAGACAACTGACATTTTCTGAAACAATTAAAACTCACGATGCCCAAGGTGAAAACGGGAGTAAACTTCCTGTTCCACCGGAACAGAAAAAAGATCCTGCAAAAGAATCCAGAAAGAAACTAGATTCCCTGTGAGTGTGCTCTTCTTTCTCCTAAAATTCTTAGCTCTAAATTCTCTCCTCTTTCCCATGCAAAATAAATAAATAAATACTCTCTAAACACGTCGTCTTACACATTCAGGCCCAGTTTCGACCTCCTAGACGAAGAACTGGATGAAGGTACTGCTGTCTGTTGAGTGTTGACTTATCAAAGAAATAATTACTGCATTGGTGGTTTTAGGAGATTAGTAGACGTGATTTAAATTAGGTATACATGCGGGTTATTAGTGGATTTGTATATCAGTTTTTAGCAGCAGGAATCAAAATTAGAGATAGTTTTTCCCAAAAATTGTTTTTCCTTATATATCAACAGGTACTCACTACGAATCTGTCAAGCAATTCATTCATCTTTACTTAGCTCTGTACCTAATAAATCTATGATGCCTGTGCTGTTGAAAAGCTCTGCTTGCTATGACTGAAGAAGAAGAAGAGTGCAAAATCATAGACGACCATACTATATTTGATCACATACGTAAAAAGGCCAAGAATTTCCCAACAGTTGCACCACCACATGTCACACAATCCCTATCACCACAGTCCTTGAAGCTAGGCAGAAAACGCCTTCGTGAATTGCATCCTCCACCTCATAGCTTGGCTGAAGGGCCTCTGGAGAAGGACAGAAACAAGAAACCAACAAACCATGAAGTTGTCTCTTTGGTTTCAGAAGCCGGAACAGTGGATCAGTCCAGGACAATGACTAGGGAAACCGCCCCTTATAAGCCTCGTTTCATAAGTAGAAGCCTTGACATCATCAATTTAGTGGATGATGGAGGCACATCCAATTCCAATGGTATGCTTTTTTTATTTATCTGCTTCTAAACTCTGTTTTTTTTTTGTTTATTTATTTTCATTCAATTTCAACCATTGCAGAGAATAAAAATGCCATGCTTTATTTAGTTGTGTTCCTAGAATTTTCAAAGCATATCTCCATGATCCAAGAGACCAAGACTCAAATTGACAAGTACTGTATGTCAGCTTGAGACGACATTTTTTTATTTTGTAAAAATATAGTTATATTGGTAAGAAATATTTTCTTACAACAGACCATCAATGTCGCCTATGGCTTTATTTTTCTTACTAATATAATTAGTTCTCAAAACTAGTTTTTAAGATAGGAGGCATTTTTTTACCATAAAGAAAATATTTCTTACCATAGGAGACAGTTTTTTCCATTTGGTAAAACTAGTTATATTGGCATTTTTTTGTTGTTAAAAAACAAGTTACATCAAAACCAATCAACCCCAAAATCATCTCTGTCTCGGTGTCTCCAATGGCTTTATTTATCTCCGTAATATATGCTTTTCATTGACTTGTATACAATTTTTTTTAGGAAAAAAAAGCTTCTATTCCTAATAGCTTCTTGCATGTTGTGTTTTTTTTTTTTCATCATTGAGCCGTTGATCCTTCAACTGATGTTGCAGGTTCACATCCTCATGTGGAAGCTAACACAGAGGAACCGAAAGTAGGAGAAACACTATTTGATCATGTTAAGAAAAAATTCAGGAAATCGCCAGTAAACCACAACTCAAAACCCGAACTCCCTTACTCTTCCTCAGCACCACAAGAACCCGAACACCTCTTTGCTGATCACCTCGACTTCAGCATCATCCCTGACTACAACACTACAGAACCTTCTCGTGCAAGCAACAACACCCCACGAAACAATACAATAATCCTCCTCAATTCTGACCCGAGCCAGCCAGAGCATTATCTTTACAGTACAACAAAAAGCTTTTCGGAGCCTCCTGTAGCGCCAGAACTTTCTACAAAGAATCCAACGAATGAAGCTTCTGATAATGGTGCAAGGAAACAAATGGGTCCGAAGAGTCCTGGCTGTTGGACAGCTGCAGCTATTTTGGATGCTTGGAAAGGTGACTCGTTTATCGGGGATTCGTATCTTGGGTTCAGAAGCGTGTTCTCCTTCCTCTGACTCAACACTGGTGCTGTCTAGCATGAAAAGGTATGGCTGTTTCTATTCCTCTGGTATTTTGTTTGAATCTGTTACGCGGAGACTTGAATTGTGGACATTGATGTGGTACTTGTTCTTCGCATAACAGAAACTATTTGAACTGAAACACTTTTTAACACTGGACTCTTACAAAAGCAGTGCGATTAGTTTTTAACTACATTAGTTTTTTTTATTTTAAAAATTCTATAATTTGAAAAGAAGAAAACAGAAACCTGAAGTAAACTTTCCAACTAATACGACCAGATTTGATCCAAGTCTAGATCAATAATGCCCGAGTACCCGTCTAGTTTTATAGATTTCTGATGCCAGATCGAAGACTTGTTAATCGGATCAAATTGGTTGGATTAATTGAACAATTTCCATATGTTGTCATTCTAAGAATGGATAGTTTTAAGTTTGTCTTGAAGTGTGTTAATTCCCAGTACACTACTCAAACAAAAACCAAGTCTTTATAAAAATTTGAGTCATGTGAGCTTTTTAAAATTTTCAAATTTCTTCTATAACACTTTTATCTTGTCTACTTTTTCGTGTATCTCAAAAACCACCACCCACTCTTTTCTCATAAACAAATCAACACTTTATAATTTTTAGGATCGAAGAAAATATGATTTAATCGTGAAAGTTTGTTCGAGGAAATTTATTTTCAAAACAATTCTGAAATAATTCATATAAAATTATTTTATATTAGACCCGTATAATGTAGGAGAATTACTCTAGTTGTGCCTCATCGGGAATCTTTTTTAATGCATACTACTTTCAAATACTTAAAGTGTTAATTTCTTTCAATTTTTTTTTGTATGAACTATCATGAATCTATAGGCATGTTTTGTTTTTTTTTTTGTAAAATCTGATATTATCAAATTTTATGTTTTGAATTGAGTTACTTCAAGAGCTTATAAACAAGTACAAAATTATTTATAGGAATTTTCCTTTTGGTGTCTTTTGAGGTTTAGACTTTTCCTCTTGGTGTCCAAAAAAAATTCTTATTCCTTTTAGTACCTTTCTAGTTTTAAAAAAGTCCCAACCATAACCTAAAGTGTACCTAATGCCTAATTCCATCCAATTTTTACAAATCACCGTCAACAATTTATATATAAAAAAAATTCAACACACTTTTCATTAAAACTTAGGCACTGTTATTTTCTGTGTTCTCTCTCGATATCAAATTAGCGAAGACTTGCAGACAACTTGAGTTGTATCAGATTAGCGAAGACTTGCAGACAACTTGACTTGTATCAAATTAGCGAAGACTTGCAGACGACTTGACTTGCGGTAGAGAGGTAGACGATTTGCGAGGGAGAGGCGACGGTTTGGTTGGACGATTTCGCTCTCACCTGTCGAATTTGAATGATGAGCTCTGGAATTCGGAGTCACCGAGCGTTGAGCGCTTTGTAGACGCCTTCGACCTATTGCGTGAATTGATCCATTAGTCGCCTTGTTCATGGCGGATGAAGAATTTGCGGATGGTTTTGACATTTTTCCCTTCTCCGTGAACGACAAGGAGAAGAGGAGGAAGACGAATACAATCTCTGGAAAATGGAACGAGCAATTTGGGAATTGGACTTCACTGAAAGAGACAATGGCGAAGACGTAGAGGCCGGCACGATTTGAAGTTCGTTGACCACCGGTGCAACCAACTGTCCAACACGGTCTCGAAGGAGGCAATGTCAAAGGAAGCCATGAGTAAGCTTGCGTCACTGGTCCGGCAAGGGGAAACCATGGGTGAATTCTTGACAAGAAGCCATGTCCTTTGAATCATCTATGGAAGCTGTACGATATGGGGGAAGAAAGAGTGTTCATTCACGAAATCAGATTCTATTGAGGATTTCTTGTTGGATTTTGTAGATTTATTTAGTGGATTATTCATTCGATTTTCTTAAATTTCTATCTAAATCTATTCAATCTTTGAATTAGGATCTTGAAGTTATTGTTTTGGGGGGTTGATCTGGATGATGAAGAATGGGGAATTATTTTATTTTTATTTCAGAAAATAAATAATGGGGCATTTAAAGGAAAATTCAGTAAAAATGCTAACGTGGGGACATTTTTAGTTTTTTACTGAACAGGATTAATTGGGTATTTATAAACGGACGTTTGTACAATAACAGAAGTTTTATAAAAATGGATGGAAAAGTCATTTTTTGTGTGTTTAGACTATGAAAAGGAAAATTTTAAAATTAGAAGGGCACCGAAAAGAATAAAAAAAATTTTTGGATACTAAAAAGAAAAGGCGAAAATTCGAGGTCACCAAAAAGAAAATCCCTTATTTATATGTTAATTGATAAAATTAATTACAAGTCACCATCTCTAAAACACGTTCGGCAATGAAACGGTACTCTACATCTCTACACTTTGTTGTCTAAAAATTTTGCAGGTATTTTTGCTGTTGTTGAAATATATTTTATTATTTCGAAAATGAATTTTCTAATTTATATACATTAAATAATTCCAACTTTAATGAAAATGGTATACATAATACATTTATTGAATTTTTTTCTTCTGAATTTATGTTCTAATTTAGAAAGTAATTTTAAAATATTTTTCAAATTAAACGTGTTAATGTTTGCACGAGAAGGGTCAGATACTCACATTAGTGTTGTTGCTCAAGATAAAGTTTGATCATATATACAAGTATACAACATAATTGCTAGAGCTTGGAGCTTGTAGAATCAGAATTGTCTTAGACTATTAGTTTAGGACGATGTTCCTTTATTTCGAGAGGATCTTATATTTTGATCAACATTAGGAGTCACTCTCAAGTGTATATAATCGATAGGGTAAAAAATGTAAGCATTTTTGAACCGTTAGATTACATGTATGGATGATCATGATTAAAACAAAATAATTTAACAAAAAAATAAAAAATGGACGCGCGTCATTTTGATGACACAAAAAGTAATAATGGTAAAATTTGTTTGGCAAGACAAAAGTATCCCTCACCTAAAAAACCACATATCTCGCATCATCTTCAACCTAGCTTCTTCTCTGGGCAAAACGCTTGCGAACCATGATCTTCTCAAGCAACCAAACACATTTGTGGGGGAAATCTACCAAGAACTTGGGAGATTTCTTGCACTGTAGCTCAATCAAAAGTGTTGATTTTGATACATCAAAAGCATGAAGAAGAAAACAAAGAAAGGTATGCATGAATTAGATTTTTCTAGAGTTTGTTTTTAGGGGTTCAACAAAAAATTTGCTTGCAATCTACAAGTTCTTCCCGTTTATGATTCGAAGTTTGTTTAATTTTCTAGTTTAAAATTCTAAGTTGCAAAGAAACAATTCAATCGTATAATCTTTTTTTACTAAAATCAATTACCCCCAAATTTGGACTATAGGTTCATATCTTTATACAGTCAGGTTTATAACAATTGTCAATAAGGTTCTTGAAAGTTAATTCACAATAATATGTGTTATGATTTATAAATAGTATTATGTTGGCTCATGTATATATACATTTAGGTTCATAAGCATTATCAATAAAGTTCATAAAATTATCATCAAATAACAATATTATTCTATGTGAAGTTGGACCTCAAGTTGAGACTATATTTTAAACACATAAAACAAGGCTAAAATAAAATGAACTGATACCTCAAACTCATCCATTCTTTATACAATTTCACACATATATACTCAAACTTTATTCACTGATTTTGGCATGATAGTTTCATATTTTTTGCCTTTACAGTTCTTCAATTCCGAACACTAACCAAAGTGAGATATGGTGACAAAAGCCATGACCTTTTTAAATATATACATGGAAACAAATCATATTGACATAAAATTAAATGACATGATAAGAACAATTGGTAAAAAAAATGATCTAAGCTCTAAGTTGGCCATTTGGGAATTTTGTCGAACACATGGTGGACGATTAAATGAGTATTGACTATTTGTTTTTGTTTTAAATCTAAAACTTTAATACTTCTATCACATACACATATCTTCATAGGTTTGATTAAAATCAACAAACATCAATCCAAAGAACATAAAAATATGTAAATTAAAGTACCAAGCTTCTAAATTTGTAATTACCCCAAATGTAAAATTGAATCTGCCTCAAAAGAGATCCATACCAAAATCCATGAAGAGAGAACATAAAGGGGCGCACTCAGGAGTAACGAGTTTTGAGGAGAAACGGGGGAATAATTGTGGTTCGTTAGATTGAGGGTAATCAATGGTTAAAAGAGGTGGTATAAAATAACAAATATGGGGATAAAAATAAGGGAAAGCACGATTTGCTAAACAAGGCAGATTCGAAAATTAAGGAGAGGTTGAAAATGAAAAACTTCCATATCCTACAAAATTTCCATATCTAAATCTCGGAATATCTCTCCCATTGAGTAAAAAATTCATCGACATTGCCATTGATAATATCGTAATAATCGATGTTGAATAATCGTCATCACCATACCAAGTCGCAACTTTCAAACCCTAAACATCCTTCCATGGAAAGAGGTAAGAACTCACTTTAATTAGAAAAATAACGTTGTTTTGATTGAATTTACGAGAATAAATAAACGAGCATGTGTGTTTGAGTATTTTGAACTGCATCAATTCAATGTTAAATCGATTTTTTGGATGGCAAAAACAATCGAGATTAATTAGTTTGATCTTATGGTTTGCTCGATATTTCATTATCTATAGTCATTGAGTTAAATAAATGAGCAATTATTATTGAATATAAACACTTCTTTGTATGAACAACTTTTGTGCAAACTGCTTTTTCAGTCATTGATTTGCAATAATTTTTTTTGAATTAATGAGAACGAATACTTGTTGAGTTGAACAATGCTTGAGTTAATCTTGAATAAGTCGTACGTTCATATAGAATATCCATATTTATATTATGTGTTGAATAAATGTATTCATTGATTTGAATAAATGATCAATTAGTATTGTTATTAATATACGCATGCCTAGATATTCCTTTATGCGTATATCGATGTTCATATATAACTGATTTGTTTTTCATATATGCGTGTATTATTATTCATTTTTGCGAGACTTATTATTCTTGTATGATTTGTTTGATATTCATATATTAGTGGATAGTTATTCAAAAATGTATGTAGAGTTATTCACATATACATGGCTTCTTGTTCATATTTACGGGACGTGTACATAATGTGATTGGTTATTCATAAGAGCATAGATTTTTATTCATATACTCATGAGTGTTATTCAAAAACTTGTGTTTGGATATTCATAATATCGTGTGCTTTCTTAACTCAAACAGTTGGAGGAAGCAAGTGAAATGTACTCCCTCCGTTTCACAATAGTTGTTCATATACACTATTTTTCTTGTTTCACAATAGTTGTTCATATAACTAATTTTTTCACTTATACCCCTAATAATTACACCACATTAATGATGAGCATGCTTGATAAGAAAGACATGAATATGAAATACGTGAATATGAAATATTGGGTTCCTCAGTGTCCAATAGGATTGAAGACTATCATTGGTATGGCATTTGAGTCGATTGAAGTTGGGGGTTATTTTACAACAATAAATTGAATAATTTGTTCTCTACATATGATCAATATCACATATAATCAACTTGAAAAAAACAAGACTCATACTTGAATAAGACAACTTTGTCATTCAATATTCAATTGAAGTTAAATAACAAATCATACTAAGTTGAATAGGACAACATGCATAAGTGAATAACTTATTCTCTTCATATGAATATCATATTGTTATACCTTCATTGGTAAATCGGTTAGGTGTTGTTAGACCGGATCAAGAGGTGTTAACTGGTTTAGTGAGATGTTGTTAAAAAAGGGGAATTTGTATAAAAGGGAAATGTAATTCCTGTAATGGGTTTTGAAGCAATAACAGAATAATCTTCTCCTATATCTTCTTCTCTTCTCGTTCTATCTCCTCTGAATTCTGTTCTTCTTTCTCTCAAATTCTTCCTTTTTTGGTTCTTTTCTCTCAAATGTCCTCACGACCACAACAAATTGGTATCAGAGCGCTTGATCTGAGCGGGAAAACATGGCAGATGGAACTCGATTTCGAGTGGTGGAGGAAAGCATTCAAAAGAATGAAGTGCAAATTCAGCAATTACAACAAATGGTATTAGAAAATCAGGCGGAAGGGAAGCAGTTTATGGAATCAACTCGGTCGTTCATTACGGAAGCTAGGATTCAACAAGAAGGCAATTTGGCTTGATTTGCATCAACGGAGAAAAAATTGGACAAAATTGATCACAAGATTGATTCCAAGATAGATAGTCTGGACCAAAAGAATGAACGACTATCAGCCTTGGTGTTGTCAGCCCTTCCGATCGACAAAACACCACCAACAACAATGGGTACTTCGCATGGAGGCGACCAAACGATGTCACCGATTACCGGAACTCCGATCGCACAAGGTTCAGAAACTGGAATTAGAACGAAAAAAGATAGAAGACCGGACAACCTATTAGGTGTGGGGCGGCCAACGAAGAGGATTCAAATTTCATCAAGAACGAATATCCCTCTTGCTGCGGCGACACACCATGTACAAGATTCTGGCTCTTTTTCTCATGGAATTGGAATTAATAGATATCCGAGAGTTGATTTTCCGACCTTCGTTGGGACGAATCCAAGGAGTTGGGTTCGTAAATGTGAAAAGTACTTTGTGATATTTGGAATTCCTGAATTTCAAAAGATAGAACTGGCCTCGATGTATGTCAACGGCAAAGCTGATACATGGCTCCAAGGCTTCCTTCTACGGAAATCTAGGGTTTCTTGGGAAGAACTGAAAGAAGTTCTTTGTGTGAGATTTGGAGAGAAGCAGGGAGTGGATGTCATAGAGGAATTCAATAAATTGGAGTAGAAAGGAGATATAGATGATTACACTGAGAAATTTGAAGAGCTTAGGGCCTGTGTACTAGCATATGATCCACATTTGCCCCTTGTGGCCCCCTTTTTTTATATCACTTCTCTTTTTTGTGATTGTTTGGAAGTCTTAAGCTTGCTTACATATGTCTATATCTATCCAACCCCATGGTTCGAGTTCCACAACTATTGTGGTGCTCGGGCCACATCGGGTGTTTTAATTTCACATTGAGGTCATGAGCTTCGCTCGGACCTCGCCCTTCTCTAAATTCGACTCCACTGTTTAAGAAATTCATACAAGTCTAAACAAGTGCTAGTTAGACGTACTAGTAATCATCATGCCAAGATCGTGAGCCTTGCTCGGATCTCGCATGATGATTTTCGTTTGTTTCCAACCCCATGCGGGAAACGAGGGGTGGGCTTAACGATATTCTCCAACCCCAAGCGGGAAGCGAGGGGTGGACTTAACGAGATTCTCCAACCCCAAGCGGGAAGCGAGGGGCGGACTTAACGAGATTCTCCAACCCCAAGCGGGAAGCGAGGGGCGGACTCAACGAGATTCTCCAACCCCAAGCGGAAAGCGAGGGGTGGACTTAACGAGATTCTCCAACCCCAAGCGGGAAGCGAGGGGTGGACTTAACGAGATTCTCCAGCCCCAAGCGGGAAGCGAGGGGCGGACTCAACGAGATTCTCCAACCCCAAGCGGGAAGCGAGGGGTGGACTTAACGAGATTCTCCAACCCCAAGCGGGAAGCGATTTCTGCTTTTGAGAGAGTTTTTTTGAAAAGCCTACAATCCTTTATTCATAAAAACTTGTAAGGAACAACGGGGTTTAGAGAGTTTACACATAGTATTTTTTGAGTCGCGCGATGTTCCATGTTTTGCTTAGGGTACGCCCCTCGCTATCTTTGAGTTTAAAATCTCCGGGTGAGACCTCCTCCCCGAGGAGGTATGGGCCCTCCCAGTTAGGATCCAGTTTGCCACCTTCAGTACGCCTCAGAACGAGGTTTCCCGTGGCTAAGAGACGAGGTCTGACCTTCTTGTCGTGATATACAGCCACGCGACGCTTGTATTCTCTGGAGCGTAGGTCAGCCACCTCGAGAAGCTCGTCAATGATGAAATAACAAATGATGAAACCCGAAATAACAAATCTCTAGAAGACAAGGAACGAGGTTATTATATTCGATTATGCAAACACTTGCTTCTTTATTGATATTTCTCTTACAACGAGGTTACAAGCCAACGAGGCTGATGAACAATTGAGAATTACACCCTAGACCACCTACGTGTGTTCGAGATCTGGATCTAACAATTTTCGAGATCTCCTATTTGCTAGGCAATTCTACCACTAGAGTACTACTTGATTGGCCTTGAGACGAGGTAGACTTGAGAGCATGGTGTGGGGAGTCTGACGAGATTGTGTAGCGAGGTCTTTAGTGTGAGCGAGGTTTTTGTATGACTTGAAGTCTTTTTGTGGACTTCACTTGTCTATAGCGAGGTCTTTTGACGATGTTTCAATCACGTCGATCTTCAACGAGCAAGATAGTTCTTGAGTTCAAGATGTTTTTCGACCCTTTCTCCGTACGAGATGCCTCTCTATTTATAGAGGATTGGGGAATCAAGTTTTGTTCATAGTCCGATGTGGGACGCCCGAGATCAAGGCTTCTGATTGGTGTAGAGGTGAAATGGTTGGTGATTGGCTCAGAGGAGAGGCGTTAGCTGAGTGGTTCTGGTGGGCGGGTGTGTCAGTAAAGTCGGTTACGAGGTCGAGACCTCGTTCCGAGGTTTCGGAGGACCTCGCGGGGGTAGGAACTTTGTTAAAATAAATGAGGGGTATGGGTATGGGACCCCGCATCATCCTTGGAAGGCCCACCGAGACGATTTGTCCCTTATGCCCCGGCCCCACTTCTTATTTTACTATTTTGGACATCATCAGATATAATGGTCCAAGGACCTCCATAATGGCCATGGACGATTTCTTTAGCCTTTGCAAAGGCTAATTTTTTGGGTTCATAGTCACTACATAGAATTGGATATATACAATTATTAGTAATCTATAAAATAAAACTTAGCTTTAATAGAGAAGAGTTTTTAGCACTGACCGGCTGCCTACCCCAGCAATCCATATAAGCTTCCTTTGTGTAAAACTTAGGATTAATAGAGCAGAGTTTTAGCACTGACCGGCTGCCTGCCCTAGCAATCCATATAAGCTTCCTTTGTGTACCTTTGTCCTCTTCTTGTTCTTCATCTCCTTGTTCTTTTTCTCCTTCTTCTTGCTCTCCTTGTTCTTTCTCTC
Source organism: Fallopia convolvulus (assembly GCA_964016875.1). Lineage (NCBI taxonomy): Eukaryota > Viridiplantae > Streptophyta > Magnoliopsida > Caryophyllales > Polygonaceae > Fallopia > Fallopia convolvulus. The sequence goes on from OZ024725.1 coordinate 52,460,962, forward strand.
CTACTTCTTGCTCTTCTTCATTTACCTCCTCTTCTTCCTCAACTTCTGCATCTCTTTCCATACGAACCCCAGGCTCGTATTCCACATGAAAATCATGCTCAATATGTTGGTCATAACTTTCTTCCTCAATTGGTAGTAAGGTTGGTGGAACAACTTGTTTTTTTAGGAGGTCTTGGAACCGGGCTAGGAGTTCTTGAACGAGCATTTAAAAGAGCCCTTAAAGGGTTGAATGTTCGTCAGACAAGAGGGGTAGGATTAAGGTTAGGGCTACATGTTCTTGAAGTAGGGAGAACTCGTTGTGGAGGAGTTGGTGTGGAAGTTTTTGAAGGAGCCTTTGAAGATGCAACAACTCGTTGTGGAGGGGCTATAGGTGGTATTGATTTTTTAATCCTTAAGCTACTACGAGTAGGGAGGAAGGATCGTTTCATAGGAGGTCTTCTAGGGCTTAAAGCACCCTGAGCTGGAGAAGAAAGAGGTGGACCACGCACTAGAAACCCCAGCATGTCCACGAGTTGTGCTTCGAAGGTGACACATGATGACCTGAATCAGACAAATAGAAGGAAACATAGAACCCATGTATATTTAGGGCATCACAAAAAGTATGTAAAAGAACTCAAAAGAAAAAAACAAAGAAACAGAAAAATGAACACAAGTATAATTAGGGCATCACAAGAAGCATGTAAAAGAACTCAAAAGAAAAAACATAAAAAAAAACATAAAAATGAACTAAAAAGATGAATACCTAAAACTAAGGTATCATCAATTAATGCACTCAAGAGTAATAGAACTCAAGTATACCTAGGGCATCATAAAATAATGCTCTCTGGTAGAATTAACTCAAGTAAAATTAGGGAATCAATTAAAGTATCATAAATTAATGTCCTTTAAAAAAAATTGAGCATGCAATTGAATGCATGTTTGTCTAGGAAGAAATGAGCATGCTCATTAAGTACACACACAAATGAATCATGAATGCATGTTTGTCTAGGAAGACATGTGCATGCAATTCATACAAAGATAAGTGCACACACAAATGAATCATGAATGCATGTTTGCCCAAGAAGAAATGAGCATGCAATTCATACAGAGATAAATGCACACACAAAGATAAGTGAGTCTAGAACAAGATTTGGGGTAAATGAGTATGTAATTCATCTGAGAAATGAAAACAATAGAAGAAAGAGGGAGAGATTAGAAACTTGCACTTTTTACTGAAGGAATAAAAGGAGATAACGTGGGTTGTTTAGGAAGAAACCGCCACCGTCTCTTCACATTTAGGCCCATAAAGAGAGAAATGAGAGATCAATTAACCAACAAAGAAAAGAGTATGGACCCATAAAAAGAGAAATGAGCGAGAGCAAGGGAGAGAGGGAGAGAGACTTACCAAACATCGGTAATGAGATCCAAACGCCGACAACGAGCGTTTTCTGAAAGAAAAACAAAGAGGTTAGTGAGAGCCTAAAATCTAGATTGTATCCTAAAGAGAGAAACGAGCGAGAGCAAGGGAGAGAGGGAGAGAGACATACTAGAGAGATCGAGCAAGGGTTTGAACCGCCAGAGAGAGGGAGCCGCAAGTGAGAACAAAACCATAAACCTCACTTCTCTGAAAGCACAAGTGTGAGAATGAGTGAATGAGTGAAACACAAGTTAGGGTTTAGTCACAAGGGAGAAGGAATTAGACAAGCTATGGATGCATTGTTTTTGAAAGGTTATGGAGTTGGCTAGATTGTTATGGAGTTGGCTAGTTTGGTTTTATATAAGACTAATTTTCTATCTTGGTTATTTTAGGCTAGATTGGTTCAAAGCATAGTCTTGTAGTTGCATATATATAATTCTTAACAAGTGCAATGCTTCATAAACCCCACAAAAAAACAAAAAACTAGTCGTAAAACCAATTTGGGTACATATAATGGTTAATCATTTGCAAACTTAGTACCGAAACTCGCTACGTAAGGCAATCGCGGCAATATGGACACAAATATACATGCAAACGATGTTTTCATGACAATATGGCCACAACATTAGAACCGAATATAGCCACATGGGTCATTCGCGTCAAATTGACTGCAAATGTAGGACCGAGTTTAATTAGCTTCGTAATTCATTCGCGTCAATATAGCCTCAATTGTAGCCGAAAATCATATTTTCATGACTATATGGCCACAAACGTAGGATCGAACTTAGCTGCATGATTATTTTGCGACATTTTTCCCACAAATGTAGAATCGAATTTAGTTTCGTGATATATTCGTGCCAATATGGCCGCAACTATAGCCGCAACCCATATTTAATTTTCATGACTATATGGCCACAAACTTAGAATTGAACTTATCTGCGTGATTATTGCGCGACAATTTTCCAACAAATTTAGAACCGGATTTAGCTTCATAATGTATTCACGTCAATATGGCGGCAACTATAGCCGCAACCCATATTTTCCTGGCTATATGGCCACAAACTTAGAATCGAACTTACATGCGTGATTATTTCGCGACATTTGCCCACAAATTTAGAACCGAATTTAGCTTCGTAATGTATTCGCGTCATCATGGCCGCAACTATAGCCACAACCCATATATTCATGGCTATGTGACCACACACTTAGAATCGAACTTAGTTGTGTGTATATTTCGAGATGAGCACTTTTACGTCGCTATAAAAGCACTGTCAAAGAATTATTCCTAACTTCCTAACCTTAGCAAAGTGGAAGCAAAGGTCGATCCCACAGAGACTCGGATTATTTGGATTAAGTAATGTTACTAAACTAAGGGGGATATTTTGTAATTATGAACTAAGAATCTAAGTAATTAAAACTAATTAAATCAAAGCAGGAAAAATAAGTTGAGATTCAAATATGGAGAAAAGCGTCCAACTAGTTTCGTATCCATTGCATACATGAGTTTTGATCATCAATTATCCTTATTTCAATTTCCCTCGACTAATCTATTGTGAATTTATGAATTCAAGCTTATTGTGGTTGTTAATATACACCGTCTTTAACAACCTTTTAATCAATTAACCTACAAAACCTTCTATGTCAAGTTGATCATGCAATTAAGTTCAAAGCATTCAATAGAAACAATATTCATGAATTCCACCGTCTATTCATGAAGTCTTGTGATTAAATTCTCCGCCTTTGATTAACCTTATTCCACCGTCTATAAGTTTAATCAAAGGATTCATCCATGAATAATCAAATTCCACCGTCTATTTAATTATTCTAGTTGTAATTCAACCTAGAAATTGAATAGGTGATCAAGCTATTATAATCCTAAGTGAATTTAATCAATTAAGCACGGAGAGATTCAATCTAGTCAAGGCAAACTAAAATAATTCAAATCTCACAAACAAGCATGCATACAACTTCAACTAACTAGTTGGACATGAGAAAATTAGTTAGAAATTGTCATTGAAGAAAAACAAAACTTACAAAAGTCAAATTGATCTTCAATTGCAAAACTAGGGTTTTTGTCTCCCTCCAATCTCCAAATTCTTCAATAGCATAAAACTAAGACAATAGCTAGCATAACATCTAAAATAAACCCTAAAGAAAGTATTTATATTATCTCTAAAAATATCCAAAAATATAAACTAAAGTCGGCCCAAAAGATCCTCGCGCTCGGCCCAAAAGCCCGAAGTTAGCGTCTGATCAAAGCGCTGAAGCGCAGTCAAATGCACCCAAAGCGCGGTCGCGCTCTCCTTGGTTCTACCCGCGCTCCGGCCTCAACAACTCTGGTGACATTTCATAGGCTGTTTTGACCCCCTTCGAGTTGGAATTTGGACTCGGAGTAAAAATATGAATTGTAGCTCTTCGAGTTAGCTTTCCAGTGATACCAAATTCAGACTACATCCGACCATTGTAGCTCCCAAACCAAGCATTGCAAGATAGAGGTGTCAAAACAAGACTCCAATGCATCACCCGGATTTAAGCGTTCTTCTCACACAAGCTCTTGGGCCTTAGCTCTTCTAATCTTCACTTCAATGCTCTCCACGCGTCCTAGCTCGGTCCTTAGCCTCACACCAACCATGTTTTACCATCCGACCTGAAATATAGCACACAAACGCGTAGATTCCGAACTAAACCGAAATAAAACCTAAACTACAACTTAAAGCGAAATTCTAGCTAAACATGCATAAAACGAGAATAAAAACATGCTCTAAGACCTATACCTATATGCTCTATCAAATTCCCCATGCTTGAACCTTTCTTGTCCTCAAGCAAGACATAAATCCAAAACACACCACATAAATGCAATCATACATCCATCTCAAATCAAACAAGCATTTCACATATAATCAAAACCCGACCAAGACTTCTCAACATGCATTATAACAAGCAAAAAGTAAAGACCATTCACCCATTCTAGACCTCGCCAAGGTAATTTGTGTTTGCACTCAACTCTTAAGTGTTTTAGGGTATGTGTTTCACTCAAAAATCAACCATGAAAACTAGACTACCATAAGCTTGCATCAGAGTTCTAAATCTCCACCGCTGGGGATCAAACACATAACAAAAATCATGAGGTCTTTTTAAAGCTTGTAATGGGGCCAAGGTAAAGAGAAATTTGGAAGGGATAACATTTGGCTTGTGGTGCTAAATCCGGGATAAAGAACTAATCCTAACCCAAAATTCAACACACCTTCTTCTTACAACACTTTCCAACTTCGTTTACCAACTCCATTAACACTTTCAAGCTTTTTGTTTCTTTCTTTTTTTTCTTTTGCCTTTGCTTCAACTCTCTCTTTGCTTAATGAAGACTACTATCAATTGTACTTGATTGTTTTCTTTTGCTTTTGCAACATACTTTCATCTTCATTTTCTTTCACTTTACACGCAAGAGTTTTATTTCCTCCTTTTCTACCAACTCCCCCATACTTATACATAACTCACACAAAACAAAAACACAACCTAAAGTCCTAAATCTCGGATTATGGGTCAAGCTTATTAGGCTATGGATCATTTTGTGGAGCTTAATAAAAATAGGCTTCAGGCTCAAAAGAACAGGGGTGTCAAGAACATGGATCTTGTATGGTAGGAATGGAAATTATAGGCTTTTAAGAAACATTGCCTCAATCATTTTAATGCTATGCATTCAATCATATAAAACAGTCTTGACAAAGTCATAACGCAAGTTCTAGAGCTAGATAATCATGGTGATACAATCAAGAAATGTAGAGAACAAATATATCATGAAAGGCCAAAAATATCTCACAAGGTAAATTTTTGTCTAGAACTTCATAATGAATCAAATACTCAAGCTAAATACATGCTCCACCCTATAATCAGGGTATTTAATCAATGATAATGCTTATATCTTATCAACTTCAGCATATCATGCAAATAATGGGTTAGAACTTATACTTAGCATTGAAACACAAGAGGAAAAAAACAATGGGGAAATAAGAACCTAAATGCATTATTTTTGTATTTTTTTTTTCAAATTTTTCTGTTTTTTTTCAAGAATTTTAATCAATGCAAGCAAAAATATAAACATGCACATACAACTACATGATCTAACTAAAACCAAGCTCTCATGACAAAATAAATAATCCCCTTCCCCCATGCTTAAACATTACTTTGTCCCCAAAGTAATAAAAACATAAGAGTAAAAGAAAACTGACCTTATCACAAGAACTTGTCAAACTTGGGAATCTACTCTGATGGTGGTGGTGGTATGAGCGCGGGGACATCTTGACTTCCTCGGACAGCGTGTACCTATTTTCCGACTTTACCTACAACTAAGAGCAAAAACAAACCGAAAACCACACAAAAACACACCAAAAGCAAAACTATTTCTATAAAAACAAATAAAAACTAAAAACAAAGCTTGGGTTGCCTCCCAAGAAGCGCTTGTTTAACGTCATTAGCTTGACGTATTACCGCTCATATGTTTGGGTCGTTCAAAACCATCTCTTCAAGAATAGCATTGCTAAATTCTTCAAAATACGGCTTCAAACGATGTCCATTCACTTTCTCCACTGAATGAGTGGATCCATCATCTAGAAAGGCGGACGTAGAGAGACTTGGTGATTGTTTGATCTCCACATTAGGGCCCTGCAAAATAAGAGACACAGGCTTCTTGCCTGACAATGTTAGTGGCATGGGCTTAAAGCCCGGTAGCAAGGGTGGTCGCTCATAGTGAGCGTTCAACTTAGCTACGACCTCCTTCATGTCAGTGTAAAGCACACAATCCACTTTATCATTAACTAACAGACTCTCAAGAGAAAATTGCAATCCATCATGATCACTAACATTAAAGAAAACCGGAACAGGTGTATCTAAAACATTAATAGAGCACAAAGAATTGTTAGTGTAGGGAAATTTCATGGCATTAGAGATGTTATACTCAACCCTTTCCCCATCAAACTCCATAGTTAATGAGCCCTTACGCACATCAATTTTTGTATTGGCTGTATTCAAGAATGGTCTTCCTAATAGGATTGGAGCCGCATGTTTGTCATGTTCCATATCAAGTATATAAAAATCAACAGGAAAGATTAACTTATCAACCATGACAATCACATCTTCTACGACCCCCTTTGGGTAAACATTGGATCCATCAGCCAATTGGATTACGACATCCGTTGCACGTAATGAAGCAAGCTCAAGAGATTTATAAATTGAATAAGGCAAAACATTTATTGAAGCACCCAAGTCTAGCATAGCCTTATCAAATTTCATCTCACCTATAGTACAAGGAATAGTGAACATACCTGGGTCTTCGCATTTCTTTGGCAATCGTCTTTGGAAAACCGCTGAGATTTGCTCACCAACCTTGATCTTCTGCTTCCCTTTAGGCTTTTGATTTCGCTTGAACGTGCATAGCTCCTTCAAGAATTTAGCATAGCGAGGAATGCTCTTGATAAGTTTGAGAAGTGGAATGTTCACCTTGCAATTGCTAAACGTCTCGAAGATCTCTTTTTCGTTCTCGATCTTACGGGTCTCCTTTAAGGCTTCAGGAAAAGGTGGAAGAGGTTTAAGAACCGAGGTCGAAGGATTCGAGGATTCGCCGTTAATCACCGACGGCGCGGTTTGGCCGCCTGAGAGCGCGGGCGCGCTCTGAATGGTTCTGGTCGCACTCTCGCCGCAGAAAATTGACCCATCGGAGCGTAGTTTAAGGCATGGTGGCGCGGGGGCGCTCTGGCCGTGTTGCCCGCGCTTGGTCTTCTGTTCCAACTCTGATACTTCGTCTTCCTTTGTTTCTTCCTCATGCAAGGTTGGTTGCTTGTCGGCTTTATTTCCCAACACTTTACCACTACGGAGCGAGATTGCACTCATATTCTGTTTAGGATTGAGTTCCGTCTGAGAGGGTCATCTGTTGGAATCTCTAGCTTCAAGTTTGCTCATCGCCTTTGCAAGTTGGCTCATCTGATTTTCCAAGTTGGTGATGCTTGACTTGGTATCTTGTTGAAATTGGCTCACAAACTGATGCATCATGGTCATATTTTGAGTAAGAGCACGGATCATTTCATCTGAGGATAAGGATGGGCCTTGATTCAGTGCTTGAGGCAGAGGTTGAGGTTGAAAAGGAGGTCTAAAACCTGGAGGCCCGTTTGGAGGTACATATTGTTGATTTTGATTTCCTTACCTCAAGTTGTGATGATCCTTCCAGCCCGGATTGTACGTGGTTGAATAAGGATCATAAGCTGGTATTCTTGTCCCATAGCCTCCAAGTGCATTAACTTCCTCCTCTTGAGTATGAAGAGTAGGACAAGCATCCGTCTTATGAGTAACATCGGAACAGAAACCGCAAGGCTTGACTTGTTGTTGTCCTTTCAGCATGAATTGTCTGAACATTGACTTCAACTCATTCACATCTTCATGTAAAGCCGTAACATCAATAGAATGGGCTGCCTTCATTGAAGCTCTTTTGCTAAATTGACGAGAGCCTTCATAGAATTCATGAAATAGATCAAAAGCTTCATCGGGGGTCTTGTTCAGGATGTTTCCTCCACATGCAGCATAACATGTCGGCGTTCTTCATCCAATAAGCCTTCATGAAGGTACATAACAAGATCCATCTTAGAATAACCATGATAGGGGCAGCTTGAAATTATCTTTTTGAACCTCTCATAATACTCATAAAGCGATTCATTCGGGAGCTGTTCAATGTTGCTAATGCTCTTTTTCATACTCGAGAGCTTTGTGGCTGGGAAATACTTCTCAAGGAAAGCCTTTTTTAGTTCCTCCCAAGTCTAAATACTACCAGGAGCCAGATAATAGAGCCAGTCACTCGCTGCATCTTTCAAGGAGAACGAGAAAGCTCTCAGCTTGATTTGATCATCAGTGACTCCGTTTGGTTTCATGCTAGTGCAGACATCATGAAAATCAGATAGATGTTTGCTTGGATCTTCACCCGCCTTCCCATAGAATTGAGGAAGGAGGTGAATCAGCCCTGATTTCAGTTCAAATTGGACACTGTCAGAGAGTGCAGGTAGCTTCACCGCCAATGGTTGTTGGGCCAAATCGGGTGCAGTCAACTGTCTCAGTGTCTGAGCCATCTCTACTACTTCAGGAATGCTATCAGAATCAAAATAAGAAGAAGAAGGTGCCAGGTTGAACGGTAGTTCCTGAGAATTCGCACGAGCTTGCCTGCGCAACCTAGAGATTGTCCTTTCGATTTTTGAATCAAACGCAACAAGAGATGGATTAGTAGCACGGGTATGAACCATACAAGTGGTTCACACCCAAAAAGAAATAAAAAGTAATACTAGATAAATATAAATAATTTACCGAGTCCCCGGCAACGGCGCCAAATTTGACGAGCACTTTTACGTCGCTATAAAAGCACTGTCAAAGAATTATTCCTAACTTCCTAACCTTAGCAAAGTGGAAGCAAGGGTCGATCCCACAGAGACTCGGATTATTTGGATGCAAGTAATGTTACTAAACTAAGGGGGAGATTTTGTAATTATGAACTAAGAATCTAAGTAATTAAAACTAATTAAATCAAAGCAGGAAAAATAAGTTGAGATTCAAATATGGAGAAAAGCATCCAACTAGTTTTGTATCCATTGCATACATGAATTTTGATCATCGATTATCCTTATTTCAATTTCCCTTGACTAATCTATTGTGAATTTATGAATTCAAGCTTATTGTGGTTGTTAATATACACTGTCTTTAACAACCTTTTAATCAATTAACCTACAAAACCTTCTATGTCAAGTTGATCATACAATGAAGTTCAAAGCATTCAATAGAAACAATATTCATGAATTCCACCGTCTATTCATGAAGTCTTGTGATTAAATTCTCCGCCTTTGATTAACCTTATTCCACCGTCTATAAGTTTAATCAAAGGATCCATCCATGAATAATCAAATTCCACCGTCTATTTAATTATTCTAGTTGTAATTCAACCTAGAAATAGAATAGGTGATCAAGCTATTATAATCCTAAGTAAATTTAATCAATTAAGCACGGAGAGATTCAATCTAGTTAAGGCAAACTAAAATAATTCAAATCTCACAAACAATCATGCATACAACTTCAACTAACTAGTTGGACATGAGAAAATTAGTTAGAAATTGTCATTGAAGAAAAACAAAACTTACAAAAGTCAAATTGATCTTCAATTGCAAAACTAGGGTTTTTGTCTCCCTCCAATCTCCAAATTCTTCAATAGCATAAAACTAAGACAATAGCTAGCATAACATCTAAAATAAACCCTAAAGAAAGTATTTATATTATCTCTAAAAATATCCAAAAATATAAACTAAAGTCGGCCCAAAAGATCCCCGCGCTCGTCCCAAAAGCCCGAAGTTAGCGTCGGATCAAAGCGCCGAAGCGCGGTCAAATGCACCCAAAGCGCGGTCGCGCTCTCCTTGGTTCTACCCGCGCTCTGGCCTCAGCAACTTTGGTGACACTTCAGAGGCTGTTTTGACCGCCTTCGAGTTGGAATTTGGACTCGGAGTAAAAATATGAATTGTAGCTCTTCGAGTTAGCTTTCCATTGATACCAAATTCAGCCTACATCCGACCACTGTAGCTCCCAAACCAAGCATTGCAAGATAGAGGTGTCAAAACAAGACTCCAATGCATCACCCGGATTTAAGCGTTCTTCTCACACAAGCTCTTGGGCCTTAGCTCTTCTAATCTTCACTTCAATGCTCTCCACGCGTCCTAGATCGGTCCTTAGCCTCACACCAACCATGTTTTACCATCTGACCTGAAATATAGCACACAAACGCGTAGATTCCGAACTAAACCGAACTAAAACCTAAACTACAACTTAAAGCGAAATTCTAGCTAAACATGCATAAAACGAGAATAAAAACATGCTCTAAGACCTATACCTATATGCTCTATCGTTTCGCGACAATATTCCCGCAAATGTAGCCCCAACCATGAATTTCATTGGTAAATAGCCAGAAAATTTGAGGTTTTGTGGGGGATGTTGTGGCAGTTACCCATAAACTTAACCACACCGGGATTTCCTAGTTATATGCGCGTTTTCCAATAGTGTATGGAGTATAACTTTTTTGTTTTAAAAAATATATATTCTCATTTGCTTTCATTATTAATTAAGGTTAAATATGAGTCGTTTCAAATCAAAATTTTAAGTCAATCGAATTGAATCAATCTGAAACCGATATTATTTGATTTAAGAATTTCCCAAATTTCGGATTCAGTTCGGTTCAGATTTCTCAAAGGGTAACCCCTTCCATCTCAATCTGACAAATCGAACTAATTCAGTTCGATTTTGGTTTACCTTAAACCAAATTTCGTCTGGTTCGGTTTTTGAACGGATGCTCAATCCTAATAAAAACTTTGTGGAAATTGTTTTAAATTAGGAAAATTTTGATGTTATAGTACTGAGAGAATTAAAAAAATATCCTAAAATTTTCATTAATTTTTATATATATATATATATATATAATAAATCTGTTTTCGGTTGGTTGCACCCAGCTGTCTTCGGCTCCTTTTCCTAATTGACCGAAGTAAAGAACCATGGCATATATGTTTGGAATAGATTCCATTTTGAGAGAGTTGAAAAAGCACTATCTCGTTGAAAGGTAAATTTATTCTAAAATACTAATGAATATTAATAAATGTAACTTTTTTAGAAAAACGTTTATAAATCAAAGGTATATAATTTTCATTAAAATATATCAAAAAAACTTTTTTAATAGATTTTACACAGAAAAAGGATACAGAAAATTATAAACCACTTCATTGAATAAGCTGAAAAGGGAGTACGTTAGTTGATTGATTTGAAGAACATTCTCTACTATTTTCCTCGATCATTAATCATTATCATACATTTTTTTAAAGAGATACTGTATATATATGATAATAGGGTATGGGTTCAATTACGCCACTCAAAACGTACCATAGAGTGACTATTAAGCTATAGCTTAATAGTAAATGGACCAGCTTTAAGAAATCAATCAAATCATATTTATTATATTACAATTAAAAATGTCAAGAATTAACCAAGTCCGCTAATGAAGTTAAAAAACCCTAGAGAATCTTGATATATAATAATATTAAGAACGGGATTTGTTATTAAAGAGATACCATAATGCTACAAGAAATGTTATTTAATTTGTGATGGTGTCATGCATAGTGACACATGTACCCTAAACTAGCAGACAAAGCATGCAAACTAGATTAATTGGTTTATATAGATCGGCTCAATCTAATAGTGAAAGAGATAAAATTTGATTTTTCATCTAAGTGAAAGAAGAGGCAAGAATCAATCATGCATCATATCACAAGGCCACTAAATATCAAATGAGAATGGATGCTCTTACAAGAATGCGAGAACATTGTACACATAATATAAAGTAAATACATCAGGAAATGATGAACAAATTATACAAAATAGATGCATATATATTTTTCAAACAAAAGTTAGTGCACACATAGTATAAAATTTATATGCATGTAGTACACAAGATGCACATTACTTAATACACACTTTTTTTTATATTATGGTCGTGCCGTTCTACAAATGTGTGCATATATAATAATTCCTGTGGTATGTGCGATATTTCACAAGAGCATCCGTTCTAGCTTTAATATCTTTCTCTACTTTTACTAACAAATGAAACCTCCTGTAAAATGTCCCTTTCATTGCGAAGGCTACTAAACAACATAAAAATAGTTTGGTGCTTTGTTAGCTGCATTTAGCAGTTTTATATCCCCTTTTAAGGTTAGCTGGGCACTAACTGAGGGTATGGTTTTAGATTAAAGGGGAAGGAAACAAGGGGTTGGGAGAAAGAAGAGCCCACCAACAGCAACTCAATAAGCATTTTTAATTAGTTATTAAAATAAAGCAAATCATAGCACTTTCTATCAAACCAGCTGTATGTTTCAAACAAAAATTGCAGTGTTTTTTTTTAATGTATGTACTTTGGCCCCTCTTTGAGTTTTGACTAAACAACCACAAAAAAACTTGAAATAAAATATTTAGGGATTTGTTTTTCTTTTCAATTGGTCGTTTTGAGATTTTTATTTTAATAGTTTTTGTTCCATTTGAATTAGTTTCTTAATGTTGAAAATCATGCTAAAAATATTAAGAGAACAACACTATCCAGTATATCCTGTTGGAACGAAGTCTAAATGATTTTAATGTATGCACCGTATAAATAAATTGAGAGGATGTTTTTGATGAACCAAAAGGCATCAAAGTAGAAGGAGAATAAAAAGTTAAATTATAAGTAGCAGAAAGCAAAATGTAGAAAAATGGACACATCGACAAGATACCGAAAACATTACAATACAATTATCAACCACAATAAACACAATCGAATAAAAAAACCGGAAAAGAGAAACAATAACAAAATAATCTAAAACACTAAGGGTCTATTTGGACCGCGCTTTACATTAAATCTTGTATTATAACATAAAATACTGCATTATTAAACTATAGACGCAATTCAAACAAAACCTATGATAACATCCTACATGTTAAAAAATATTAAGAACGCGAAAATTAATTTTGGAAATAATTGCAGATTATCGATGTAAAAAACATAGAATCAAAAGACCAGATTACTTAAAAGACCACATTTTATCTCCAAATTTCTAACTTCGACTCCTAAAAATACATGCGGTCTATTTAAAGAAACTGATTTTCTAACCTATGCCATAGGACATAGATTAAGCATCTTTTTTTAGAAATAACTAGTTGTACCCGTCGTGCCTTGCACGACTATAACTTGGAATTTTTTTAGATATATTATAAAAAAATATATTAATAAAGAAAAATATAATATTAAATTTAATGTAAGTAAATTGTTACCTATAATATGTATAAAAGTTATTTTGTTTCTGAAATCAAATAAAACAAATTAAATCTAGATTATTAAGTTTAAAATTGAAGATAAATATAAATTATTAAGATCAAATAATCTACATTGCTCTTTTTCCTTGACAATACTTCATAACCACTCGTTATAACCATTGTGCCGATGTACATATTTTTTCTTATTTTTTAATTTATCTTTTACAAATATGATAAAAATAATGTCCTTTTTTTATCTATATTGGTAAAATATACTAATATTATTTTATCTTTATTTTTATTTGGAGATAAATTTCTATAAATATTATTTTATCTTTATGTTTACTTGGAGATAACTTTTTTGCATAATTAATTGTATAAAACTATAATTTTAATAAGGGGTGATGTGGCGCAATGTGGTGGCAGAAATTGTTTCGGTTTTAGTTATTAGTAAATAGTAATAGATAGATATATTGATTCAAAAGGAAAATTAAGGTAAATTTTTTTTTTATCAAAAGTCAATTTAGGCAAGTAACTATCTAGATTGAAAGTCCTATTTTTATCAAAATTTTATATAAGATAAATCTTTTACATAAATAGGTAAAAAAATAAAGATAAAATAATTTTCTTTAATTTAAAATAAAATTCGGAAAACTAATTTTATAATTAATTTTAGATAAAATATTTTAGATATATCCTAATTCCTATAATATAATAGATAACATCTTTATTTTAGAAAGAATCTTTCCAAGACTAATTTATCCTATTTCTATATTATCCTAAAATAACTTCAACATATATATATTCCCAAAATAAAAAATCTTATGTGGCGAAATCCTAGGTGGCTTAACGTGAGAACGACACGTAGGAAAATTCTAGGTGACACAACGTGGTGACTTTATTCCTTGCGTCTTTTATATATATACATAGATTGATATTTTATTTATTTAGAGATTTAAATCTTTTTTACGACGAGTTTTTTCATTTTCTTTTTAGAGTTTTAGTTTCTAAAATCGTGAATCTTATCCTATGTCCTTAGGACATAGGTTAAAAAGACCGTTAAAAAAAACATGCAACATTTTGCACAACCTATACTGAACTTTAAAATGAAATACAGTATTTGGAGTATTGTTTTATTGAATTATATTTATCTAATTTATTTAAATTTTAATATTTTTTAACTTTTATGATTTTTGTTTCTAAACCATCAACATACGTTTTTTGGTAGAAAAACCATCAACATACTTGAATACTCCGTAATCGCTAAGCAAAATTGGTACACAAATCAGAGTTGCCACGCGTCGTTTCTCTTTAGATTCTTTGGACAGCTATATAAGCTCGGAAAGCTCCTGTCCAGCCGTCCTCGTTCACCGTCCCAACGTTCTTATTTCCCGCCCAAAAGCCAAACTCCCAAAGCTACAGAGATCATCTCTCTTCCCTCGCACCATTAGAAAAGTGAAAACCCTTCCCTCTCTTATTTTTGAGCAATCGGAGCGAAACGGTGCTCTCCACTGAACGATTATTCGCGGATTCGTCGCCTGCGTATTCTGCGACCTTGAAAAACCCTAGAATAAGGTCCCTCAGCGGTGCCGGTGCGATTACTCGTTTCTTTACTGAATTCAATTTTTTCTTTATTTTTCATCTTTGCAAACTTATCGGATTCCTTTTGAAGAAATTGGGATTAAACGGAGAAATCATCGATATAGCCACTGTTAATAGCGAGATTTCTGTGACGATTTTGCTGACTTGACTGTATCGGACTGTTGCTTTTCTCGGTGGTTCCAGGTGTACAATCGAGTGAAGCTGCCAATGGATTCTTATTCCTTGAGATCTGTCAATGATTTGCCCCAACTTTTTCAATCGGTTTTCGGTTTTAGGTATAATTTCTTCTTCACTCCTTAATCTCAATCTCAGGCATGTGTGATTGAGTTGGAAGTGGAAGTGAAATGATTTAGAAATTTAAGCGAACTCTGGTGCTGTCATATTGTCATATATATTGAAAGATTTAGGATTATACCTTTTTTCTTCATCTGAGGCCAAATTGTGGCCTCCAGAGAAGCTCATTGTCTATAATATGGTTAATATAGCGTTGAAGAAGGTCATGCTTGCTTTTGTTTTCTAAATACGTGTTAAAGCATTTAGCTGCACTATCTTTATTGTGAGCAAGATATGAAATTATAAATGCATTATTGTGTAGTTTTTTTTTACTGTTTTTCTTCATGGATTTTGAATTGTATCATATCCAAGCGAAATCTGAAAATCTTGGAAGTCTTTTTCTGTTTCTTCAAAATTATGTAGTTTTCTTTCTGTTTTTATTTTTTATATTTTATACAATCTCAATATGTTGTCTGATGCCAAAAGTCATCAGCAAACTTTCCTCTGCACGATTAAGGCAATCTCAATATATTTCATCAATTGATTGGTGCAAATTGAAAATATTTTCAGGAAAAAGTTTTCCTGTGATGGCTTAAGTGAGGAAACTAATCCTTCCAGTTCTTTTTTCATGTCCAAATACAATGAGAAGACTTTCCATTATTTTCATTTAACATCATAAAATGGGAAAATATATTCTGGGCGTTTTTTTAATCAAAATAATCTGACCCTAAAGAGTGAGTCTTCTATAACCGAGTTTCATTTGATGGATGCTAATATACTGCTGGGCAGGTACTTCAATTCTCTGCAGAGTGAATGCTTTCCTGTGTGTTTTCTTTCGGATGTAAACATGGTTATTTCTGCACCAACTGGGAGTGGTAAAACAGTGCTTTTTGAGTTGTGTATCCTGAGGCTTCTATCAAGGTTCCTTGCAGCAGATGGGAGATTTTTCCATGCAAAGGGAACCTTAAAAACTGTAGGTCTTGCATTCTTCAGTAATTTTACATAATATATATAATGAGAGGTGGCCCTGGTTGAAACAAGACATTTGTCGTAGCTCTACAATGTTTCAGAAGCTTAGAAATTGGTGTTTCCCTCTCCATGTACAGCTTCATAAAAATGCTGATATAACAAGTTGTATTTAATTGACTCGACTAGTGTGGTTGAGAAATAGGTTTGATAGTTTAGCATTGAACCTATTGTTTCTTGCAAGAGCATCTGCAGCTGAATGTTTTACTAATTTTGTAGGCCATTATACGGAATTTATGCTGTAATGAAGTAGATAGCATGTCTTAGCACAGTAGGTGATATGATCTCTATCTATGTGAGTATGTGTGAGACCGAGACATTAGTGTGCTCTTCTAGATTTGGGGAAACCACTTATTAGAAGCTTCCTCCTGAAACAGAATCACTAATTGGTGCTTTTTATATTGATCTCAGATATATATAGCCCCTTCTAAAGCCTTGGTGCAGGAGAAGCTTCGTCATTGGAACCAAAAGTTTAGTTCATGGGGCATAATTTGCCTAGAGTTGACAAGTGATAACGAAACTTATAGCATAAAGCATATTCAAGAAGCAGATATCGTACTGACCACTCCAGAGGTCTGTACAGATGATAAGATAGTATTTTGTTGGTACATTTATATCCTGATTTGTTACAGTTACAACCGTACAAGATATACAGGCTGTGTATATACTCTCGTCATAAGTTTTGCAGTCTCCTCATTTGATCATTATGTTGGACCTACCCTTTGTGCAGAAGTTTGATGCTGTGTCTCGGTTCAACATAAATGGCATGGGTTTTTTCAGTGACATAGCCCTTCTTCTTATTGATGAAGTCCACTTACTAAATGATCCTCGCGGAGCTGCTTTGGAGGCAATAGTGAGTAGAATAAAAATGCTTGCAAGAAGTCCTCAAATGAACATGAATCCTATAGCTCATGTACGTTTTGCTGCTGTTTCGGCTACAATACCTAACCTTGAGGATCTTGGTAACTCAACACTTCCTATCTTTGTTGAAGTCTTAGTGTATTTTGTGGATTGCTAGGCAATAATATGGCTATCATTAAATGTATGCAGCTGAATGGCTTATAGTACCTCCTCAAGGGATGAAGAGGTGTCCTTTTCACATAAATTTGCTTTGTATTCTGACATTCTGTTATGCAAACTGGACAGCTCATTCTTTTTGTTTTACAATCCATCCCCAGGTTTGGTGAAGAAATGAGACCTGTAAAGCTGACTACAAAAGTTTTGGGTAAGCTGCATTGAATGTTACTCACACTTTTATGATATAAATGATAAATATAGAGCTAGTGATAAATACTACATTTGTTTCATATATGTTTACTTAAAATTTTCCAATAGTTTGAGAAGACAAGACTGATGCTTCCATATGTTGTTTGAATTGTGTGATATTCCATAACATGCAATGTTAAAGTTGCATTGAACAATTTATACGATAATTCTTTGATATAGAAAAGAAGGATAAAAGTTAAGCTGACAACGGTGTAGGACTTTCAATTGTAAAACCTCCATTAGATGTTCAAGATGAATACCCTAGACATCCCAAGTAAGAAGATTGACATGAAATTGGATTGCAAAGATTAGCAGACTAACATTCACAATTGCTTTAATACTATTCTGTTAGATTTTTTAATGCAGCTCTCATGTCATTATGCATAGAGTTTCTCTCCATGTGACAGTATTTACCTTGCTTACAGGCTATGCTGCAGCGAAGAATGATTTTCTCTTTGAAAAGGCAAGTCAGTATGCACATTCACAGTCTTTGTTGGTTTAAGGTCTGTTTGATGCACAGAAAAGTCCTTAAGTTAGAAAAAGGCCTATTTTTTTGCTGCCCAAACAGACATTTAGATAGTAATTGTAGCACCAAGAGATACCAATTATTTTGGATTTTGTAGTGTTTATTTTCCAATGGATATCTTGTTTCCTTTCTGATGTATTACTCTGCTTTCCAATATTCAGTGTCTCGAGAACTACATTTTTGGTAAGTTTATACCATAAGTTGTTGGTTAAAGTTTTAGTTTGGTCTAAACTATTCAGTGCCAAAGTCTCAAAACTTGGAAACTGCAAACATTCATCTTCTTGCAGACATTCTCATGCAATTCTCTAGAGGAAAATCTGCTCTGGTTTTTTGTTCAACCAGAAAGGGAGCACAAGAAGCAGCACAGAAAATTTCTCAAACAGCAATGAAATTTGGGAATTCAAATCCATTTATCAAAACAAAAGAGCAACAGGAGAGGTTGAGGGAAGCCTCACTGTCATGCAGCGAGAGACAAATGCAGTCATACATCCTTTATGGAGGTGTGTGACCTTTGTTCTACTAAGTAAATTAGAAAATGTTTTTTAGTAATGTATTGCTTTAGACCAATCTGCATATGTTATCTTTCTGCAGTTGGCTATCATAATGGTGGCCTTTGCATGAAGGATCGCAATCTTATAGAGAGCCTCTTCCTTAGTGGTGACATTCAAGTTCTATGTACCACAAATACCCTGGCTCATGGTATCAATCTACCAGCACATACAGTAGTGATTAAATCAACCCAGCACTAGTAAGTTAACTACCTTGCTTGTACAGAATTTATCCTTTTTATACAGGATTTGATATTTGATTCTATAAATCCCAGCAATAAGGAGAAGAACCTCTATATGGAGTATGACCGTTCCACTGTATTGCAGGTAGAGTCAATCCAAAGGCTGTTCTAAATATTTGTCATCTTAATATGTTTTGGGATTGAACAAGTTAATTCTGTATACTGATTCAAAATTCTCCCTATTTTGACTGATTGAAAAGAATTAATAGTTGCATGCATATCATGCCATTTCGATCACATCTTGATTACAATTTACAAGTTTACAACTGTTTCATGCTGAGTAAACTGTGGAAAAGTTAACAAGCAAGGTTTTTTACGCAGATGTGTGGTAGGGCGGGACGTCCACCATTTGATGATACAGGAATGGTTATTATCATGACAAGGAAGGAAACGGTACATATACTCTCTATTTTTCTGTATACATGTGAGAAGAAATGCTCAGTTCAACTTCTGTCATTGACAACAGGATTGCTTGGATAAATTTTGAAGTTGTTTTCTTGTATTTTCATTTTCTTCTTTAGGTTCACTTGTACGAGAATCTCTTAAATGGCTGTGAGACCGTCGAGTCACAGTAATCTCTTAAACTTATGCTGGGCATTTGTTTTTGTGATGTTTCAATGTTTCCAAAATAGAGAGTTTACATTAACCTCTCATCAATTCTAGATTGCTGTCTTGTATGACGGAGCATCTAACTGCAGAAATAGTTCAATTGACTGTCCCTGATATTACAAGGGCAATTGAGTGGATGAAGTGCTCATACCTGTATGTGAGAATGAAACAGGCATGTAATAGAGGAGCGTGTCAATTTCATTTCTGTTCATACATCGTTTTTCTGAATTCATTGATTTGTCATTAGAAGCCAGAGAACTATGGATGTGAAAAGGGAATTTCTAAAGACCGTATAGAGAGACACATGCATGGTACCTATATCCTGCTCTCTCACCTGTTTGCATACTTTAGGACTTCTATAACTTTAGCAGTGCCTCATTGTTGGGTTTTTTATGACAGAAGTATGTGTTCAGAAAGTAAATGAATTATCCAAGTATCAAATGATTTGGACTGATGAAGATGGCTTTGTCTTGAACCCTCTTGGTACGTTTGGTGTGAGATATGGTAACCTATAGAACTTGTTTCCAGTCATGATATTTTCCTTTCTGTATATTCGTTATATGTGAATTTGCAGAGCCAGGAAAGCTGATGACAAAGTACTATTTGAAACTGGACACAATGAAATACATCATGCAAACATCACCAAGTTGCAATTTAGAAGACATACTTCATACTGTTTCCCGAGCAGAAGAGTTGTCCTGTAAGTATTTCCTGCAGGGATTAAATCTTTTCAGCAATGAAATTGTACTTACCATGTACATTGATATGAAGGGATACAACTGCGGCGCAATGAGAAGAAGATCCTTAATGATATCAATATTGACAAGGATGGCCGTCTTCGCTTTCACATCATTGGAGATAAAGGGAAAAGGAAGAAGCGCATCCAAACCAGAGAAGAAAAGATTTTTCTCTTGGCAAATGACTGCTTGACTGGTGATCCTTGGGCTCATGATTTATCCCTCACGCAGGTCTCTTCACATAATGCTTTGTCCTTAATAGTATAAAAATTCCATTAAATCAATTAGCTTTTTCATGAAATTGTGTGTGGATCACAGGATGCAAATTCTATTAGCTCAAATGGATGCAGAGTTGCAAAATGCATGAAAGAGTACTTTATCTACAAAAAGAATTACAAAGGAGCACTGAACTCAAGTCTTCTTGCAAAATCGTTGCACCAAAAGCTGTGGGATGACAGCCCATACTTGTTGAAACAATTACCTGGCATTGGAATGGTGACTGCAAGGGTAATTTGTTTGTCTTAATATCTGTGGAAACTGCAGCAAATTCTGAGTTTCGCATTCATGATCCATCTACTATGTCGAATATCGATGACATAATTTGCAATATTCAATATTCAGGCTTTACATTCAATGGGAGTTAACTCGTTTGAGACCCTCTCTGAAGCTGATCCGAGGAGGATAGAGATTATCACTGGTAGAAAGTATCCATTTGGAAACCACATCAAGGAATCCTTACATGTCTTGCCTCCAAAAGTAGAGATGAACATTGAGACGGTTGAAAGCCACAAAAGACAGATGCCCAAGCTAGCTATGAAACTCTGTAGGCTGTCGGAATCCAAATCAGTCAAACGTCATTATGCTGACATGGTATTGTTGTATTTGTTCATGAAATTTGTTAGTTTAAAAGTTTTCCAAAGCTGGTTATCATCAGCCTGCTGCTTTTACAGTTGCTCAATTCTCTGGGTCAAAACTAAACACTGATTTTGCAGGTTATTGGTCTTCAAGAAGATAACCTCATTGTCTATCATGAGAAAATAAGGTGATTGCTACATATACTGCACTTTCCGATCAGACTTTGTCTTGATTTGTGGAGATTTTTCTGAGTTAAAATTGGCACTTATGAAGATTATATCATTGGAAAATGAAATTGATTATGCGAGTGAACTTTGTTGTTCTCTATATATTCTCTGTTACTTACGTATTTATAATCCTTGATTTGGCTGCAGGGTGGAAGAGTTTTCCAGGTATATATATCCTAATTTCCTGCTACTAGCGTACAATATGAAAACTATTTACATGCAGCAGCAAGGATTTTACACCTTGAATGTTAAGTGGAATGACTAGATTAATGACACTGAGCTTCTTGGAAGTGGTTCATGATGACTTAACCTCCTGCTACTAGCATACAATATGAAAACTATTTATATGCAGCAGCAAGGATTTTACGCCTTGAATGTTAAGTGGAATGACTTGACTTAATGACACTAAGCTTTTTGGAAGTGGTTCATGATGATTGACTGTATCTTGTAATTATATTGTCCAATCTGTTTGATAGGAAAATAATTGATATTGAGGTAGTTTTTTTCAATAGGAGTTTTTCAATAGTCTCCTATTTTCAAAAACATTTAGAAGTGGGGAAAAAGAAATGAAAGTGCCAAGCATGCTGGAGGAATAAGATATGCTTGGCAAATTCAAACTGCTTGCTTTACCAAAGCATAATTGATTTATGTTTGCTGACATAATTTTCCTCTATATTGCAGCCCATACATCACTACCATAACTCTTCCAAAACTTGAGCATGGAAAAGCAACATTTAAAGCACATCTGATTTTCGAAGAATACCGTAAGAACACTCCGTATCTGATTCTAAGGGTCCTCAAGTAATATTCTGACCATCAAACACTCAAGTATCATATATTGTATTGCTGTCGCAGTTGGTATTGATCTACAACAGATCCTAATGGTCAACACTGAGATGAGTTCCGTTATCACTCCTCAGAAGGCTGCAACAAGACAACTGACATTTTCTGAAACAATTAAAACTCACGATGCCCAAGGTGAAAACGGGAGTAAACTTCCTGTTCCACCGGAACAGAAAAAAGATCCTGCAAAAGAATCCAGAAAGAAACTAGATTCCCTGTGAGTGTGCTCTTCTTTCTCCTAAAATTCTTAGCTCTAAATTCTCTCCTCTTTCCCATGCAAAATAAATAAATAAATACTCTCTAAACACGTCGTCTTACACATTCAGGCCCAGTTTCGACCTCCTAGACGAAGAACTGGATGAAGGTACTGCTGTCTGTTGAGTGTTGACTTATCAAAGAAATAATTACTGCATTGGTGGTTTTAGGAGATTAGTAGACGTGATTTAAATTAGGTATACATGCGGGTTATTAGTGGATTTGTATATCAGTTTTTAGCAGCAGGAATCAAAATTAGAGATAGTTTTTCCCAAAAATTGTTTTTCCTTATATATCAACAGGTACTCACTACGAATCTGTCAAGCAATTCATTCATCTTTACTTAGCTCTGTACCTAATAAATCTATGATGCCTGTGCTGTTGAAAAGCTCTGCTTGCTATGACTGAAGAAGAAGAAGAGTGCAAAATCATAGACGACCATACTATATTTGATCACATACGTAAAAAGGCCAAGAATTTCCCAACAGTTGCACCACCACATGTCACACAATCCCTATCACCACAGTCCTTGAAGCTAGGCAGAAAACGCCTTCGTGAATTGCATCCTCCACCTCATAGCTTGGCTGAAGGGCCTCTGGAGAAGGACAGAAACAAGAAACCAACAAACCATGAAGTTGTCTCTTTGGTTTCAGAAGCCGGAACAGTGGATCAGTCCAGGACAATGACTAGGGAAACCGCCCCTTATAAGCCTCGTTTCATAAGTAGAAGCCTTGACATCATCAATTTAGTGGATGATGGAGGCACATCCAATTCCAATGGTATGCTTTTTTTATTTATCTGCTTCTAAACTCTGTTTTTTTTTTGTTTATTTATTTTCATTCAATTTCAACCATTGCAGAGAATAAAAATGCCATGCTTTATTTAGTTGTGTTCCTAGAATTTTCAAAGCATATCTCCATGATCCAAGAGACCAAGACTCAAATTGACAAGTACTGTATGTCAGCTTGAGACGACATTTTTTTATTTTGTAAAAATATAGTTATATTGGTAAGAAATATTTTCTTACAACAGACCATCAATGTCGCCTATGGCTTTATTTTTCTTACTAATATAATTAGTTCTCAAAACTAGTTTTTAAGATAGGAGGCATTTTTTTACCATAAAGAAAATATTTCTTACCATAGGAGACAGTTTTTTCCATTTGGTAAAACTAGTTATATTGGCATTTTTTTGTTGTTAAAAAACAAGTTACATCAAAACCAATCAACCCCAAAATCATCTCTGTCTCGGTGTCTCCAATGGCTTTATTTATCTCCGTAATATATGCTTTTCATTGACTTGTATACAATTTTTTTTAGGAAAAAAAAGCTTCTATTCCTAATAGCTTCTTGCATGTTGTGTTTTTTTTTTTTCATCATTGAGCCGTTGATCCTTCAACTGATGTTGCAGGTTCACATCCTCATGTGGAAGCTAACACAGAGGAACCGAAAGTAGGAGAAACACTATTTGATCATGTTAAGAAAAAATTCAGGAAATCGCCAGTAAACCACAACTCAAAACCCGAACTCCCTTACTCTTCCTCAGCACCACAAGAACCCGAACACCTCTTTGCTGATCACCTCGACTTCAGCATCATCCCTGACTACAACACTACAGAACCTTCTCGTGCAAGCAACAACACCCCACGAAACAATACAATAATCCTCCTCAATTCTGACCCGAGCCAGCCAGAGCATTATCTTTACAGTACAACAAAAAGCTTTTCGGAGCCTCCTGTAGCGCCAGAACTTTCTACAAAGAATCCAACGAATGAAGCTTCTGATAATGGTGCAAGGAAACAAATGGGTCCGAAGAGTCCTGGCTGTTGGACAGCTGCAGCTATTTTGGATGCTTGGAAAGGTGACTCGTTTATCGGGGATTCGTATCTTGGGTTCAGAAGCGTGTTCTCCTTCCTCTGACTCAACACTGGTGCTGTCTAGCATGAAAAGGTATGGCTGTTTCTATTCCTCTGGTATTTTGTTTGAATCTGTTACGCGGAGACTTGAATTGTGGACATTGATGTGGTACTTGTTCTTCGCATAACAGAAACTATTTGAACTGAAACACTTTTTAACACTGGACTCTTACAAAAGCAGTGCGATTAGTTTTTAACTACATTAGTTTTTTTTATTTTAAAAATTCTATAATTTGAAAAGAAGAAAACAGAAACCTGAAGTAAACTTTCCAACTAATACGACCAGATTTGATCCAAGTCTAGATCAATAATGCCCGAGTACCCGTCTAGTTTTATAGATTTCTGATGCCAGATCGAAGACTTGTTAATCGGATCAAATTGGTTGGATTAATTGAACAATTTCCATATGTTGTCATTCTAAGAATGGATAGTTTTAAGTTTGTCTTGAAGTGTGTTAATTCCCAGTACACTACTCAAACAAAAACCAAGTCTTTATAAAAATTTGAGTCATGTGAGCTTTTTAAAATTTTCAAATTTCTTCTATAACACTTTTATCTTGTCTACTTTTTCGTGTATCTCAAAAACCACCACCCACTCTTTTCTCATAAACAAATCAACACTTTATAATTTTTAGGATCGAAGAAAATATGATTTAATCGTGAAAGTTTGTTCGAGGAAATTTATTTTCAAAACAATTCTGAAATAATTCATATAAAATTATTTTATATTAGACCCGTATAATGTAGGAGAATTACTCTAGTTGTGCCTCATCGGGAATCTTTTTTAATGCATACTACTTTCAAATACTTAAAGTGTTAATTTCTTTCAATTTTTTTTTGTATGAACTATCATGAATCTATAGGCATGTTTTGTTTTTTTTTTTGTAAAATCTGATATTATCAAATTTTATGTTTTGAATTGAGTTACTTCAAGAGCTTATAAACAAGTACAAAATTATTTATAGGAATTTTCCTTTTGGTGTCTTTTGAGGTTTAGACTTTTCCTCTTGGTGTCCAAAAAAAATTCTTATTCCTTTTAGTACCTTTCTAGTTTTAAAAAAGTCCCAACCATAACCTAAAGTGTACCTAATGCCTAATTCCATCCAATTTTTACAAATCACCGTCAACAATTTATATATAAAAAAAATTCAACACACTTTTCATTAAAACTTAGGCACTGTTATTTTCTGTGTTCTCTCTCGATATCAAATTAGCGAAGACTTGCAGACAACTTGAGTTGTATCAGATTAGCGAAGACTTGCAGACAACTTGACTTGTATCAAATTAGCGAAGACTTGCAGACGACTTGACTTGCGGTAGAGAGGTAGACGATTTGCGAGGGAGAGGCGACGGTTTGGTTGGACGATTTCGCTCTCACCTGTCGAATTTGAATGATGAGCTCTGGAATTCGGAGTCACCGAGCGTTGAGCGCTTTGTAGACGCCTTCGACCTATTGCGTGAATTGATCCATTAGTCGCCTTGTTCATGGCGGATGAAGAATTTGCGGATGGTTTTGACATTTTTCCCTTCTCCGTGAACGACAAGGAGAAGAGGAGGAAGACGAATACAATCTCTGGAAAATGGAACGAGCAATTTGGGAATTGGACTTCACTGAAAGAGACAATGGCGAAGACGTAGAGGCCGGCACGATTTGAAGTTCGTTGACCACCGGTGCAACCAACTGTCCAACACGGTCTCGAAGGAGGCAATGTCAAAGGAAGCCATGAGTAAGCTTGCGTCACTGGTCCGGCAAGGGGAAACCATGGGTGAATTCTTGACAAGAAGCCATGTCCTTTGAATCATCTATGGAAGCTGTACGATATGGGGGAAGAAAGAGTGTTCATTCACGAAATCAGATTCTATTGAGGATTTCTTGTTGGATTTTGTAGATTTATTTAGTGGATTATTCATTCGATTTTCTTAAATTTCTATCTAAATCTATTCAATCTTTGAATTAGGATCTTGAAGTTATTGTTTTGGGGGGTTGATCTGGATGATGAAGAATGGGGAATTATTTTATTTTTATTTCAGAAAATAAATAATGGGGCATTTAAAGGAAAATTCAGTAAAAATGCTAACGTGGGGACATTTTTAGTTTTTTACTGAACAGGATTAATTGGGTATTTATAAACGGACGTTTGTACAATAACAGAAGTTTTATAAAAATGGATGGAAAAGTCATTTTTTGTGTGTTTAGACTATGAAAAGGAAAATTTTAAAATTAGAAGGGCACCGAAAAGAATAAAAAAAATTTTTGGATACTAAAAAGAAAAGGCGAAAATTCGAGGTCACCAAAAAGAAAATCCCTTATTTATATGTTAATTGATAAAATTAATTACAAGTCACCATCTCTAAAACACGTTCGGCAATGAAACGGTACTCTACATCTCTACACTTTGTTGTCTAAAAATTTTGCAGGTATTTTTGCTGTTGTTGAAATATATTTTATTATTTCGAAAATGAATTTTCTAATTTATATACATTAAATAATTCCAACTTTAATGAAAATGGTATACATAATACATTTATTGAATTTTTTTCTTCTGAATTTATGTTCTAATTTAGAAAGTAATTTTAAAATATTTTTCAAATTAAACGTGTTAATGTTTGCACGAGAAGGGTCAGATACTCACATTAGTGTTGTTGCTCAAGATAAAGTTTGATCATATATACAAGTATACAACATAATTGCTAGAGCTTGGAGCTTGTAGAATCAGAATTGTCTTAGACTATTAGTTTAGGACGATGTTCCTTTATTTCGAGAGGATCTTATATTTTGATCAACATTAGGAGTCACTCTCAAGTGTATATAATCGATAGGGTAAAAAATGTAAGCATTTTTGAACCGTTAGATTACATGTATGGATGATCATGATTAAAACAAAATAATTTAACAAAAAAATAAAAAATGGACGCGCGTCATTTTGATGACACAAAAAGTAATAATGGTAAAATTTGTTTGGCAAGACAAAAGTATCCCTCACCTAAAAAACCACATATCTCGCATCATCTTCAACCTAGCTTCTTCTCTGGGCAAAACGCTTGCGAACCATGATCTTCTCAAGCAACCAAACACATTTGTGGGGGAAATCTACCAAGAACTTGGGAGATTTCTTGCACTGTAGCTCAATCAAAAGTGTTGATTTTGATACATCAAAAGCATGAAGAAGAAAACAAAGAAAGGTATGCATGAATTAGATTTTTCTAGAGTTTGTTTTTAGGGGTTCAACAAAAAATTTGCTTGCAATCTACAAGTTCTTCCCGTTTATGATTCGAAGTTTGTTTAATTTTCTAGTTTAAAATTCTAAGTTGCAAAGAAACAATTCAATCGTATAATCTTTTTTTACTAAAATCAATTACCCCCAAATTTGGACTATAGGTTCATATCTTTATACAGTCAGGTTTATAACAATTGTCAATAAGGTTCTTGAAAGTTAATTCACAATAATATGTGTTATGATTTATAAATAGTATTATGTTGGCTCATGTATATATACATTTAGGTTCATAAGCATTATCAATAAAGTTCATAAAATTATCATCAAATAACAATATTATTCTATGTGAAGTTGGACCTCAAGTTGAGACTATATTTTAAACACATAAAACAAGGCTAAAATAAAATGAACTGATACCTCAAACTCATCCATTCTTTATACAATTTCACACATATATACTCAAACTTTATTCACTGATTTTGGCATGATAGTTTCATATTTTTTGCCTTTACAGTTCTTCAATTCCGAACACTAACCAAAGTGAGATATGGTGACAAAAGCCATGACCTTTTTAAATATATACATGGAAACAAATCATATTGACATAAAATTAAATGACATGATAAGAACAATTGGTAAAAAAAATGATCTAAGCTCTAAGTTGGCCATTTGGGAATTTTGTCGAACACATGGTGGACGATTAAATGAGTATTGACTATTTGTTTTTGTTTTAAATCTAAAACTTTAATACTTCTATCACATACACATATCTTCATAGGTTTGATTAAAATCAACAAACATCAATCCAAAGAACATAAAAATATGTAAATTAAAGTACCAAGCTTCTAAATTTGTAATTACCCCAAATGTAAAATTGAATCTGCCTCAAAAGAGATCCATACCAAAATCCATGAAGAGAGAACATAAAGGGGCGCACTCAGGAGTAACGAGTTTTGAGGAGAAACGGGGGAATAATTGTGGTTCGTTAGATTGAGGGTAATCAATGGTTAAAAGAGGTGGTATAAAATAACAAATATGGGGATAAAAATAAGGGAAAGCACGATTTGCTAAACAAGGCAGATTCGAAAATTAAGGAGAGGTTGAAAATGAAAAACTTCCATATCCTACAAAATTTCCATATCTAAATCTCGGAATATCTCTCCCATTGAGTAAAAAATTCATCGACATTGCCATTGATAATATCGTAATAATCGATGTTGAATAATCGTCATCACCATACCAAGTCGCAACTTTCAAACCCTAAACATCCTTCCATGGAAAGAGGTAAGAACTCACTTTAATTAGAAAAATAACGTTGTTTTGATTGAATTTACGAGAATAAATAAACGAGCATGTGTGTTTGAGTATTTTGAACTGCATCAATTCAATGTTAAATCGATTTTTTGGATGGCAAAAACAATCGAGATTAATTAGTTTGATCTTATGGTTTGCTCGATATTTCATTATCTATAGTCATTGAGTTAAATAAATGAGCAATTATTATTGAATATAAACACTTCTTTGTATGAACAACTTTTGTGCAAACTGCTTTTTCAGTCATTGATTTGCAATAATTTTTTTTGAATTAATGAGAACGAATACTTGTTGAGTTGAACAATGCTTGAGTTAATCTTGAATAAGTCGTACGTTCATATAGAATATCCATATTTATATTATGTGTTGAATAAATGTATTCATTGATTTGAATAAATGATCAATTAGTATTGTTATTAATATACGCATGCCTAGATATTCCTTTATGCGTATATCGATGTTCATATATAACTGATTTGTTTTTCATATATGCGTGTATTATTATTCATTTTTGCGAGACTTATTATTCTTGTATGATTTGTTTGATATTCATATATTAGTGGATAGTTATTCAAAAATGTATGTAGAGTTATTCACATATACATGGCTTCTTGTTCATATTTACGGGACGTGTACATAATGTGATTGGTTATTCATAAGAGCATAGATTTTTATTCATATACTCATGAGTGTTATTCAAAAACTTGTGTTTGGATATTCATAATATCGTGTGCTTTCTTAACTCAAACAGTTGGAGGAAGCAAGTGAAATGTACTCCCTCCGTTTCACAATAGTTGTTCATATACACTATTTTTCTTGTTTCACAATAGTTGTTCATATAACTAATTTTTTCACTTATACCCCTAATAATTACACCACATTAATGATGAGCATGCTTGATAAGAAAGACATGAATATGAAATACGTGAATATGAAATATTGGGTTCCTCAGTGTCCAATAGGATTGAAGACTATCATTGGTATGGCATTTGAGTCGATTGAAGTTGGGGGTTATTTTACAACAATAAATTGAATAATTTGTTCTCTACATATGATCAATATCACATATAATCAACTTGAAAAAAACAAGACTCATACTTGAATAAGACAACTTTGTCATTCAATATTCAATTGAAGTTAAATAACAAATCATACTAAGTTGAATAGGACAACATGCATAAGTGAATAACTTATTCTCTTCATATGAATATCATATTGTTATACCTTCATTGGTAAATCGGTTAGGTGTTGTTAGACCGGATCAAGAGGTGTTAACTGGTTTAGTGAGATGTTGTTAAAAAAGGGGAATTTGTATAAAAGGGAAATGTAATTCCTGTAATGGGTTTTGAAGCAATAACAGAATAATCTTCTCCTATATCTTCTTCTCTTCTCGTTCTATCTCCTCTGAATTCTGTTCTTCTTTCTCTCAAATTCTTCCTTTTTTGGTTCTTTTCTCTCAAATGTCCTCACGACCACAACAAATTGGTATCAGAGCGCTTGATCTGAGCGGGAAAACATGGCAGATGGAACTCGATTTCGAGTGGTGGAGGAAAGCATTCAAAAGAATGAAGTGCAAATTCAGCAATTACAACAAATGGTATTAGAAAATCAGGCGGAAGGGAAGCAGTTTATGGAATCAACTCGGTCGTTCATTACGGAAGCTAGGATTCAACAAGAAGGCAATTTGGCTTGATTTGCATCAACGGAGAAAAAATTGGACAAAATTGATCACAAGATTGATTCCAAGATAGATAGTCTGGACCAAAAGAATGAACGACTATCAGCCTTGGTGTTGTCAGCCCTTCCGATCGACAAAACACCACCAACAACAATGGGTACTTCGCATGGAGGCGACCAAACGATGTCACCGATTACCGGAACTCCGATCGCACAAGGTTCAGAAACTGGAATTAGAACGAAAAAAGATAGAAGACCGGACAACCTATTAGGTGTGGGGCGGCCAACGAAGAGGATTCAAATTTCATCAAGAACGAATATCCCTCTTGCTGCGGCGACACACCATGTACAAGATTCTGGCTCTTTTTCTCATGGAATTGGAATTAATAGATATCCGAGAGTTGATTTTCCGACCTTCGTTGGGACGAATCCAAGGAGTTGGGTTCGTAAATGTGAAAAGTACTTTGTGATATTTGGAATTCCTGAATTTCAAAAGATAGAACTGGCCTCGATGTATGTCAACGGCAAAGCTGATACATGGCTCCAAGGCTTCCTTCTACGGAAATCTAGGGTTTCTTGGGAAGAACTGAAAGAAGTTCTTTGTGTGAGATTTGGAGAGAAGCAGGGAGTGGATGTCATAGAGGAATTCAATAAATTGGAGCAGAAAGGAGATATAGATGATTACACTGAGAAATTTGAAGAGCTTAGGGCCTGTGTACTAGCATATGATCCACATTTGCCCCTTGTGGCCCCCTTTTTTTATATCACTTCTCTTTTTTGTGATTGTTTGGAAGTCTTAAGCTTGCTTACATATGTCTATATCTATCCAACCCCATGGTTCGAGTTCCACAACTATTGTGGTGCTCGGGCCACATCGGGTGTTTTAATTTCACATTGAGGTCATGAGCTTCGCTCGGACCTCGCCCTTCTCTAAATTCGACTCCACTGTTTAAGAAATTCATACAAGTCTAAACAAGTGCTAGTTAGACGTACTAGTAATCATCATGCCAAGATCGTGAGCCTTGCTCGGATCTCGCATGATGATTTTCGTTTGTTTCCAACCCCATGCGGGAAACGAGGGGTGGGCTTAACGATATTCTCCAACCCCAAGCGGGAAGCGAGGGGTGGACTTAACGAGATTCTCCAACCCCAAGCGGGAAGCGAGGGGCGGACTTAACGAGATTCTCCAACCCCAAGCGGGAAGCGAGGGGCGGACTCAACGAGATTCTCCAACCCCAAGCGGAAAGCGAGGGGTGGACTTAACGAGATTCTCCAACCCCAAGCGGGAAGCGAGGGGTGGACTTAACGAGATTCTCCAGCCCCAAGCGGGAAGCGAGGGGCGGACTCAACGAGATTCTCCAACCCCAAGCGGGAAGCGAGGGGTGGACTTAACGAGATTCTCCAACCCCAAGCGGGAAGCGATTTCTGCTTTTGAGAGAGTTTTTTTGAAAAGCCTACAATCCTTTATTCATAAAAACTTGTAAGGAACAACGGGGTTTAGAGAGTTTACACATAGTATTTTTTGAGTCGCGCGATGTTCCATGTTTTGCTTAGGGTACGCCCCTCGCTATCTTTGAGTTTAAAATCTCCGGGTGAGACCTCCTCCCCGAGGAGGTATGGGCCCTCCCAGTTAGGATCCAGTTTGCCACCTTCAGTACGCCTCAGAACGAGGTTTCCCGTGGCTAAGAGACGAGGTCTGACCTTCTTGTCGTGATATACAGCCACGCGACGCTTGTATTCTCTGGAGCGTAGGTCAGCCACCTCGAGAAGCTCGTCAATGATGAAATAACAAATGATGAAACCCGAAATAACAAATCTCTAGAAGACAAGGAACGAGGTTATTATATTCGATTATGCAAACACTTGCTTCTTTATTGATATTTCTCTTACAACGAGGTTACAAGCCAACGAGGCTGATGAACAATTGAGAATTACACCCTAGACCACCTACGTGTGTTCGAGATCTGGATCTAACAATTTTCGAGATCTCCTATTTGCTAGGCAATTCTACCACTAGAGTACTACTTGATTGGCCTTGAGACGAGGTAGACTTGAGAGCATGGTGTGGGGAGTCTGACGAGATTGTGTAGCGAGGTCTTTAGTGTGAGCGAGGTTTTTGTATGACTTGAAGTCTTTTTGTGGACTTCACTTGTCTATAGCGAGGTCTTTTGACGATGTTTCAATCACGTCGATCTTCAACGAGCAAGATAGTTCTTGAGTTCAAGATGTTTTTCGACCCTTTCTCCGTACGAGATGCCTCTCTATTTATAGAGGATTGGGGAATCAAGTTTTGTTCATAGTCCGATGTGGGACGCCCGAGATCAAGGCTTCTGATTGGTGTAGAGGTGAAATGGTTGGTGATTGGCTCAGAGGAGAGGCGTTAGCTGAGTGGTTCTGGTGGGCGGGTGTGTCAGTAAAGTCGGTTACGAGGTCGAGACCTCGTTCCGAGGTTTCGGAGGACCTCGCGGGGGTAGGAACTTTGTTAAAATAAATGAGGGGTATGGGTATGGGACCCCGCATCATCCTTGGAAGGCCCACCGAGACGATTTGTCCCTTATGCCCCGGCCCCACTTCTTATTTTACTATTTTGGACATCATCAGATATAATGGTCCAAGGACCTCCATAATGGCCATGGACGATTTCTTTAGCCTTTGCAAAGGCTAATTTTTTGGGTTCATAGTCACTACATAGAATTGGATATATACAATTATTAGTAATCTATAAAATAAAACTTAGCTTTAATAGAGAAGAGTTTTTAGCACTGACCGGCTGCCTACCCCAGCAATCCATATAAGCTTCCTTTGTGTAAAACTTAGGATTAATAGAGCAGAGTTTTAGCACTGACCGGCTGCCTGCCCTAGCAATCCATATAAGCTTCCTTTGTGTACCTTTGTCCTCTTCTTGTTCTTCATCTCCTTGTTCTTTTTCTCCTTCTTCTTGCTCTCCTTGTTCTTTCTCTCCTACTTCTTGCTCTTCTTCATTTACCTCCTCTTCTTCCTCAACTTCTGCATCTCTTTCCATACGAACCCCAGGCTCGTATTCCACATGAAAATCATGCTCAATATGTTGGTCATAACTTTCTTCCTCAATTGGTAGTAAGGTTGGTGGAACAACTTGTTTTTTTAGGAGGTCTTGGAACCGGGCTAGGAGTTCTTGAACGAGCATTTAAAAGAGCCCTTAAAGGGTTGAATGTTCGTCAGACAAGAGGGGTAGGATTAAGGTTAGGGCTACATGTTCTTGAAGTAGGGAGAACTCGTTGTGGAGGAGTTGGTGTGGAAGTTTTTGAAGGAGCCTTTGAAGATGCAACAACTCGTTGTGGAGGGGCTATAGGTGGTATTGATTTTTTAATCCTTAAGCTACTACGAGTAGGGAGGAAGGATCGTTTCATAGGAGGTCTTCTAGGGCTTAAAGCACCCTGAGCTGGAGAAGAAAGAGGTGGACCACGCACTAGAAACCCCAGCATGTCCACGAGTTGTGCTTCGAAGGTGACACATGATGACCTGAATCAGACAAATAGAAGGAAACATAGAACCCATGTATATTTAGGGCATCACAAAAAGTATGTAAAAGAACTCAAAAGAAAAAAACAAAGAAACAGAAAAATGAACACAAGTATAATTAGGGCATCACAAGAAGCATGTAAAAGAACTCAAAAGAAAAAACATAAAAAAAAACATAAAAATGAACTAAAAAGATGAATACCTAAAACTAAGGTATCATCAATTAATGCACTCAAGAGTAATAGAACTCAAGTATACCTAGGGCATCATAAAATAATGCTCTCTGGTAGAATTAACTCAAGTAAAATTAGGGAATCAATTAAAGTATCATAAATTAATGTCCTTTAAAAAAAATTGAGCATGCAATTGAATGCATGTTTGTCTAGGAAGAAATGAGCATGCTCATTAAGTACACACACAAATGAATCATGAATGCATGTTTGTCTAGGAAGACATGTGCATGCAATTCATACAAAGATAAGTGCACACACAAATGAATCATGAATGCATGTTTGCCCAAGAAGAAATGAGCATGCAATTCATACAGAGATAAATGCACACACAAAGATAAGTGAGTCTAGAACAAGATTTGGGGTAAATGAGTATGTAATTCATCTGAGAAATGAAAACAATAGAAGAAAGAGGGAGAGATTAGAAACTTGCACTTTTTACTGAAGGAATAAAAGGAGATAACGTGGGTTGTTTAGGAAGAAACCGCCACCGTCTCTTCACATTTAGGCCCATAAAGAGAGAAATGAGAGATCAATTAACCAACAAAGAAAAGAGTATGGACCCATAAAAAGAGAAATGAGCGAGAGCAAGGGAGAGAGGGAGAGAGACTTACCAAACATCGGTAATGAGATCCAAACGCCGACAACGAGCGTTTTCTGAAAGAAAAACAAAGAGGTTAGTGAGAGCCTAAAATCTAGATTGTATCCTAAAGAGAGAAACGAGCGAGAGCAAGGGAGAGAGGGAGAGAGACATACTAGAGAGATCGAGCAAGGGTTTGAACCGCCAGAGAGAGGGAGCCGCAAGTGAGAACAAAACCATAAACCTCACTTCTCTGAAAGCACAAGTGTGAGAATGAGTGAATGAGTGAAACACAAGTTAGGGTTTAGTCACAAGGGAGAAGGAATTAGACAAGCTATGGATGCATTGTTTTTGAAAGGTTATGGAGTTGGCTAGATTGTTATGGAGTTGGCTAGTTTGGTTTTATATAAGACTAATTTTCTATCTTGGTTATTTTAGGCTAGATTGGTTCAAAGCATAGTCTTGTAGTTGCATATATATAATTCTTAACAAGTGCAATGCTTCATAAACCCCACAAAAAAACAAAAAACTAGTCGTAAAACCAATTTGGGTACATATAATGGTTAATCATTTGCAAACTTAGTACCGAAACTCGCTACGTAAGGCAATCGCGGCAATATGGACACAAATATACATGCAAACGATGTTTTCATGACAATATGGCCACAACATTAGAACCGAATATAGCCACATGGGTCATTCGCGTCAAATTGACTGCAAATGTAGGACCGAGTTTAATTAGCTTCGTAATTCATTCGCGTCAATATAGCCTCAATTGTAGCCGAAAATCATATTTTCATGACTATATGGCCACAAACGTAGGATCGAACTTAGCTGCATGATTATTTTGCGACATTTTTCCCACAAATGTAGAATCGAATTTAGTTTCGTGATATATTCGTGCCAATATGGCCGCAACTATAGCCGCAACCCATATTTAATTTTCATGACTATATGGCCACAAACTTAGAATTGAACTTATCTGCGTGATTATTGCGCGACAATTTTCCAACAAATTTAGAACCGGATTTAGCTTCATAATGTATTCACGTCAATATGGCGGCAACTATAGCCGCAACCCATATTTTCCTGGCTATATGGCCACAAACTTAGAATCGAACTTACATGCGTGATTATTTCGCGACATTTGCCCACAAATTTAGAACCGAATTTAGCTTCGTAATGTATTCGCGTCATCATGGCCGCAACTATAGCCACAACCCATATATTCATGGCTATGTGACCACACACTTAGAATCGAACTTAGTTGTGTGTATATTTCGAGATGAGCACTTTTACGTCGCTATAAAAGCACTGTCAAAGAATTATTCCTAACTTCCTAACCTTAGCAAAGTGGAAGCAAAGGTCGATCCCACAGAGACTCGGATTATTTGGATTAAGTAATGTTACTAAACTAAGGGGGATATTTTGTAATTATGAACTAAGAATCTAAGTAATTAAAACTAATTAAATCAAAGCAGGAAAAATAAGTTGAGATTCAAATATGGAGAAAAGCGTCCAACTAGTTTCGTATCCATTGCATACATGAGTTTTGATCATCAATTATCCTTATTTCAATTTCCCTCGACTAATCTATTGTGAATTTATGAATTCAAGCTTATTGTGGTTGTTAATATACACCGTCTTTAACAACCTTTTAATCAATTAACCTACAAAACCTTCTATGTCAAGTTGATCATGCAATTAAGTTCAAAGCATTCAATAGAAACAATATTCATGAATTCCACCGTCTATTCATGAAGTCTTGTGATTAAATTCTCCGCCTTTGATTAACCTTATTCCACCGTCTATAAGTTTAATCAAAGGATTCATCCATGAATAATCAAATTCCACCGTCTATTTAATTATTCTAGTTGTAATTCAACCTAGAAATTGAATAGGTGATCAAGCTATTATAATCCTAAGTGAATTTAATCAATTAAGCACGGAGAGATTCAATCTAGTCAAGGCAAACTAAAATAATTCAAATCTCACAAACAAGCATGCATACAACTTCAACTAACTAGTTGGACATGAGAAAATTAGTTAGAAATTGTCATTGAAGAAAAACAAAACTTACAAAAGTCAAATTGATCTTCAATTGCAAAACTAGGGTTTTTGTCTCCCTCCAATCTCCAAATTCTTCAATAGCATAAAACTAAGACAATAGCTAGCATAACATCTAAAATAAACCCTAAAGAAAGTATTTATATTATCTCTAAAAATATCCAAAAATATAAACTAAAGTCGGCCCAAAAGATCCTCGCGCTCGGCCCAAAAGCCCGAAGTTAGCGTCTGATCAAAGCGCTGAAGCGCAGTCAAATGCACCCAAAGCGCGGTCGCGCTCTCCTTGGTTCTACCCGCGCTCCGGCCTCAACAACTCTGGTGACATTTCATAGGCTGTTTTGACCCCCTTCGAGTTGGAATTTGGACTCGGAGTAAAAATATGAATTGTAGCTCTTCGAGTTAGCTTTCCAGTGATACCAAATTCAGACTACATCCGACCATTGTAGCTCCCAAACCAAGCATTGCAAGATAGAGGTGTCAAAACAAGACTCCAATGCATCACCCGGATTTAAGCGTTCTTCTCACACAAGCTCTTGGGCCTTAGCTCTTCTAATCTTCACTTCAATGCTCTCCACGCGTCCTAGCTCGGTCCTTAGCCTCACACCAACCATGTTTTACCATCCGACCTGAAATATAGCACACAAACGCGTAGATTCCGAACTAAACCGAAATAAAACCTAAACTACAACTTAAAGCGAAATTCTAGCTAAACATGCATAAAACGAGAATAAAAACATGCTCTAAGACCTATACCTATATGCTCTATCAAATTCCCCATGCTTGAACCTTTCTTGTCCTCAAGCAAGACATAAATCCAAAACACACCACATAAATGCAATCATACATCCATCTCAAATCAAACAAGCATTTCACATATAATCAAAACCCGACCAAGACTTCTCAACATGCATTATAACAAGCAAAAAGTAAAGACCATTCACCCATTCTAGACCTCGCCAAGGTAATTTGTGTTTGCACTCAACTCTTAAGTGTTTTAGGGTATGTGTTTCACTCAAAAATCAACCATGAAAACTAGACTACCATAAGCTTGCATCAGAGTTCTAAATCTCCACCGCTGGGGATCAAACACATAACAAAAATCATGAGGTCTTTTTAAAGCTTGTAATGGGGCCAAGGTAAAGAGAAATTTGGAAGGGATAACATTTGGCTTGTGGTGCTAAATCCGGGATAAAGAACTAATCCTAACCCAAAATTCAACACACCTTCTTCTTACAACACTTTCCAACTTCGTTTACCAACTCCATTAACACTTTCAAGCTTTTTGTTTCTTTCTTTTTTTTCTTTTGCCTTTGCTTCAACTCTCTCTTTGCTTAATGAAGACTACTATCAATTGTACTTGATTGTTTTCTTTTGCTTTTGCAACATACTTTCATCTTCATTTTCTTTCACTTTACACGCAAGAGTTTTATTTCCTCCTTTTCTACCAACTCCCCCATACTTATACATAACTCACACAAAACAAAAACACAACCTAAAGTCCTAAATCTCGGATTATGGGTCAAGCTTATTAGGCTATGGATCATTTTGTGGAGCTTAATAAAAATAGGCTTCAGGCTCAAAAGAACAGGGGTGTCAAGAACATGGATCTTGTATGGTAGGAATGGAAATTATAGGCTTTTAAGAAACATTGCCTCAATCATTTTAATGCTATGCATTCAATCATATAAAACAGTCTTGACAAAGTCATAACGCAAGTTCTAGAGCTAGATAATCATGGTGATACAATCAAGAAATGTAGAGAACAAATATATCATGAAAGGCCAAAAATATCTCACAAGGTAAATTTTTGTCTAGAACTTCATAATGAATCAAATACTCAAGCTAAATACATGCTCCACCCTATAATCAGGGTATTTAATCAATGATAATGCTTATATCTTATCAACTTCAGCATATCATGCAAATAATGGGTTAGAACTTATACTTAGCATTGAAACACAAGAGGAAAAAAACAATGGGGAAATAAGAACCTAAATGCATTATTTTTGTATTTTTTTTTTCAAATTTTTCTGTTTTTTTTCAAGAATTTTAATCAATGCAAGCAAAAATATAAACATGCACATACAACTACATGATCTAACTAAAACCAAGCTCTCATGACAAAATAAATAATCCCCTTCCCCCATGCTTAAACATTACTTTGTCCCCAAAGTAATAAAAACATAAGAGTAAAAGAAAACTGACCTTATCACAAGAACTTGTCAAACTTGGGAATCTACTCTGATGGTGGTGGTGGTATGAGCGCGGGGACATCTTGACTTCCTCGGACAGCGTGTACCTATTTTCCGACTTTACCTACAACTAAGAGCAAAAACAAACCGAAAACCACACAAAAACACACCAAAAGCAAAACTATTTCTATAAAAACAAATAAAAACTAAAAACAAAGCTTGGGTTGCCTCCCAAGAAGCGCTTGTTTAACGTCATTAGCTTGACGTATTACCGCTCATATGTTTGGGTCGTTCAAAACCATCTCTTCAAGAATAGCATTGCTAAATTCTTCAAAATACGGCTTCAAACGATGTCCATTCACTTTCTCCACTGAATGAGTGGATCCATCATCTAGAAAGGCGGACGTAGAGAGACTTGGTGATTGTTTGATCTCCACATTAGGGCCCTGCAAAATAAGAGACACAGGCTTCTTGCCTGACAATGTTAGTGGCATGGGCTTAAAGCCCGG
This sequence comes from Fallopia convolvulus, assembly GCA_964016875.1. Classification (NCBI taxonomy): domain Eukaryota; kingdom Viridiplantae; phylum Streptophyta; class Magnoliopsida; order Caryophyllales; family Polygonaceae; genus Fallopia; species Fallopia convolvulus. The sequence goes on from OZ024725.1 coordinate 52,500,407, forward strand.
TAGCAAGGGTGGTCGCTCATAGTGAGCGTTCAACTTAGCTACGACCTCCTTCATGTCAGTGTAAAGCACACAATCCACTTTATCATTAACTAACAGACTCTCAAGAGAAAATTGCAATCCATCATGATCACTAACATTAAAGAAAACCGGAACAGGTGTATCTAAAACATTAATAGAGCACAAAGAATTGTTAGTGTAGGGAAATTTCATGGCATTAGAGATGTTATACTCAACCCTTTCCCCATCAAACTCCATAGTTAATGAGCCCTTACGCACATCAATTTTTGTATTGGCTGTATTCAAGAATGGTCTTCCTAATAGGATTGGAGCCGCATGTTTGTCATGTTCCATATCAAGTATATAAAAATCAACAGGAAAGATTAACTTATCAACCATGACAATCACATCTTCTACGACCCCCTTTGGGTAAACATTGGATCCATCAGCCAATTGGATTACGACATCCGTTGCACGTAATGAAGCAAGCTCAAGAGATTTATAAATTGAATAAGGCAAAACATTTATTGAAGCACCCAAGTCTAGCATAGCCTTATCAAATTTCATCTCACCTATAGTACAAGGAATAGTGAACATACCTGGGTCTTCGCATTTCTTTGGCAATCGTCTTTGGAAAACCGCTGAGATTTGCTCACCAACCTTGATCTTCTGCTTCCCTTTAGGCTTTTGATTTCGCTTGAACGTGCATAGCTCCTTCAAGAATTTAGCATAGCGAGGAATGCTCTTGATAAGTTTGAGAAGTGGAATGTTCACCTTGCAATTGCTAAACGTCTCGAAGATCTCTTTTTCGTTCTCGATCTTACGGGTCTCCTTTAAGGCTTCAGGAAAAGGTGGAAGAGGTTTAAGAACCGAGGTCGAAGGATTCGAGGATTCGCCGTTAATCACCGACGGCGCGGTTTGGCCGCCTGAGAGCGCGGGCGCGCTCTGAATGGTTCTGGTCGCACTCTCGCCGCAGAAAATTGACCCATCGGAGCGTAGTTTAAGGCATGGTGGCGCGGGGGCGCTCTGGCCGTGTTGCCCGCGCTTGGTCTTCTGTTCCAACTCTGATACTTCGTCTTCCTTTGTTTCTTCCTCATGCAAGGTTGGTTGCTTGTCGGCTTTATTTCCCAACACTTTACCACTACGGAGCGAGATTGCACTCATATTCTGTTTAGGATTGAGTTCCGTCTGAGAGGGTCATCTGTTGGAATCTCTAGCTTCAAGTTTGCTCATCGCCTTTGCAAGTTGGCTCATCTGATTTTCCAAGTTGGTGATGCTTGACTTGGTATCTTGTTGAAATTGGCTCACAAACTGATGCATCATGGTCATATTTTGAGTAAGAGCACGGATCATTTCATCTGAGGATAAGGATGGGCCTTGATTCAGTGCTTGAGGCAGAGGTTGAGGTTGAAAAGGAGGTCTAAAACCTGGAGGCCCGTTTGGAGGTACATATTGTTGATTTTGATTTCCTTACCTCAAGTTGTGATGATCCTTCCAGCCCGGATTGTACGTGGTTGAATAAGGATCATAAGCTGGTATTCTTGTCCCATAGCCTCCAAGTGCATTAACTTCCTCCTCTTGAGTATGAAGAGTAGGACAAGCATCCGTCTTATGAGTAACATCGGAACAGAAACCGCAAGGCTTGACTTGTTGTTGTCCTTTCAGCATGAATTGTCTGAACATTGACTTCAACTCATTCACATCTTCATGTAAAGCCGTAACATCAATAGAATGGGCTGCCTTCATTGAAGCTCTTTTGCTAAATTGACGAGAGCCTTCATAGAATTCATGAAATAGATCAAAAGCTTCATCGGGGGTCTTGTTCAGGATGTTTCCTCCACATGCAGCATAACATGTCGGCGTTCTTCATCCAATAAGCCTTCATGAAGGTACATAACAAGATCCATCTTAGAATAACCATGATAGGGGCAGCTTGAAATTATCTTTTTGAACCTCTCATAATACTCATAAAGCGATTCATTCGGGAGCTGTTCAATGTTGCTAATGCTCTTTTTCATACTCGAGAGCTTTGTGGCTGGGAAATACTTCTCAAGGAAAGCCTTTTTTAGTTCCTCCCAAGTCTAAATACTACCAGGAGCCAGATAATAGAGCCAGTCACTCGCTGCATCTTTCAAGGAGAACGAGAAAGCTCTCAGCTTGATTTGATCATCAGTGACTCCGTTTGGTTTCATGCTAGTGCAGACATCATGAAAATCAGATAGATGTTTGCTTGGATCTTCACCCGCCTTCCCATAGAATTGAGGAAGGAGGTGAATCAGCCCTGATTTCAGTTCAAATTGGACACTGTCAGAGAGTGCAGGTAGCTTCACCGCCAATGGTTGTTGGGCCAAATCGGGTGCAGTCAACTGTCTCAGTGTCTGAGCCATCTCTACTACTTCAGGAATGCTATCAGAATCAAAATAAGAAGAAGAAGGTGCCAGGTTGAACGGTAGTTCCTGAGAATTCGCACGAGCTTGCCTGCGCAACCTAGAGATTGTCCTTTCGATTTTTGAATCAAACGCAACAAGAGATGGATTAGTAGCACGGGTATGAACCATACAAGTGGTTCACACCCAAAAAGAAATAAAAAGTAATACTAGATAAATATAAATAATTTACCGAGTCCCCGGCAACGGCGCCAAATTTGACGAGCACTTTTACGTCGCTATAAAAGCACTGTCAAAGAATTATTCCTAACTTCCTAACCTTAGCAAAGTGGAAGCAAGGGTCGATCCCACAGAGACTCGGATTATTTGGATGCAAGTAATGTTACTAAACTAAGGGGGAGATTTTGTAATTATGAACTAAGAATCTAAGTAATTAAAACTAATTAAATCAAAGCAGGAAAAATAAGTTGAGATTCAAATATGGAGAAAAGCATCCAACTAGTTTTGTATCCATTGCATACATGAATTTTGATCATCGATTATCCTTATTTCAATTTCCCTTGACTAATCTATTGTGAATTTATGAATTCAAGCTTATTGTGGTTGTTAATATACACTGTCTTTAACAACCTTTTAATCAATTAACCTACAAAACCTTCTATGTCAAGTTGATCATACAATGAAGTTCAAAGCATTCAATAGAAACAATATTCATGAATTCCACCGTCTATTCATGAAGTCTTGTGATTAAATTCTCCGCCTTTGATTAACCTTATTCCACCGTCTATAAGTTTAATCAAAGGATCCATCCATGAATAATCAAATTCCACCGTCTATTTAATTATTCTAGTTGTAATTCAACCTAGAAATAGAATAGGTGATCAAGCTATTATAATCCTAAGTAAATTTAATCAATTAAGCACGGAGAGATTCAATCTAGTTAAGGCAAACTAAAATAATTCAAATCTCACAAACAATCATGCATACAACTTCAACTAACTAGTTGGACATGAGAAAATTAGTTAGAAATTGTCATTGAAGAAAAACAAAACTTACAAAAGTCAAATTGATCTTCAATTGCAAAACTAGGGTTTTTGTCTCCCTCCAATCTCCAAATTCTTCAATAGCATAAAACTAAGACAATAGCTAGCATAACATCTAAAATAAACCCTAAAGAAAGTATTTATATTATCTCTAAAAATATCCAAAAATATAAACTAAAGTCGGCCCAAAAGATCCCCGCGCTCGTCCCAAAAGCCCGAAGTTAGCGTCGGATCAAAGCGCCGAAGCGCGGTCAAATGCACCCAAAGCGCGGTCGCGCTCTCCTTGGTTCTACCCGCGCTCTGGCCTCAGCAACTTTGGTGACACTTCAGAGGCTGTTTTGACCGCCTTCGAGTTGGAATTTGGACTCGGAGTAAAAATATGAATTGTAGCTCTTCGAGTTAGCTTTCCATTGATACCAAATTCAGCCTACATCCGACCACTGTAGCTCCCAAACCAAGCATTGCAAGATAGAGGTGTCAAAACAAGACTCCAATGCATCACCCGGATTTAAGCGTTCTTCTCACACAAGCTCTTGGGCCTTAGCTCTTCTAATCTTCACTTCAATGCTCTCCACGCGTCCTAGATCGGTCCTTAGCCTCACACCAACCATGTTTTACCATCTGACCTGAAATATAGCACACAAACGCGTAGATTCCGAACTAAACCGAACTAAAACCTAAACTACAACTTAAAGCGAAATTCTAGCTAAACATGCATAAAACGAGAATAAAAACATGCTCTAAGACCTATACCTATATGCTCTATCGTTTCGCGACAATATTCCCGCAAATGTAGCCCCAACCATGAATTTCATTGGTAAATAGCCAGAAAATTTGAGGTTTTGTGGGGGATGTTGTGGCAGTTACCCATAAACTTAACCACACCGGGATTTCCTAGTTATATGCGCGTTTTCCAATAGTGTATGGAGTATAACTTTTTTGTTTTAAAAAATATATATTCTCATTTGCTTTCATTATTAATTAAGGTTAAATATGAGTCGTTTCAAATCAAAATTTTAAGTCAATCGAATTGAATCAATCTGAAACCGATATTATTTGATTTAAGAATTTCCCAAATTTCGGATTCAGTTCGGTTCAGATTTCTCAAAGGGTAACCCCTTCCATCTCAATCTGACAAATCGAACTAATTCAGTTCGATTTTGGTTTACCTTAAACCAAATTTCGTCTGGTTCGGTTTTTGAACGGATGCTCAATCCTAATAAAAACTTTGTGGAAATTGTTTTAAATTAGGAAAATTTTGATGTTATAGTACTGAGAGAATTAAAAAAATATCCTAAAATTTTCATTAATTTTTATATATATATATATATATATAATAAATCTGTTTTCGGTTGGTTGCACCCAGCTGTCTTCGGCTCCTTTTCCTAATTGACCGAAGTAAAGAACCATGGCATATATGTTTGGAATAGATTCCATTTTGAGAGAGTTGAAAAAGCACTATCTCGTTGAAAGGTAAATTTATTCTAAAATACTAATGAATATTAATAAATGTAACTTTTTTAGAAAAACGTTTATAAATCAAAGGTATATAATTTTCATTAAAATATATCAAAAAAACTTTTTTAATAGATTTTACACAGAAAAAGGATACAGAAAATTATAAACCACTTCATTGAATAAGCTGAAAAGGGAGTACGTTAGTTGATTGATTTGAAGAACATTCTCTACTATTTTCCTCGATCATTAATCATTATCATACATTTTTTTAAAGAGATACTGTATATATATGATAATAGGGTATGGGTTCAATTACGCCACTCAAAACGTACCATAGAGTGACTATTAAGCTATAGCTTAATAGTAAATGGACCAGCTTTAAGAAATCAATCAAATCATATTTATTATATTACAATTAAAAATGTCAAGAATTAACCAAGTCCGCTAATGAAGTTAAAAAACCCTAGAGAATCTTGATATATAATAATATTAAGAACGGGATTTGTTATTAAAGAGATACCATAATGCTACAAGAAATGTTATTTAATTTGTGATGGTGTCATGCATAGTGACACATGTACCCTAAACTAGCAGACAAAGCATGCAAACTAGATTAATTGGTTTATATAGATCGGCTCAATCTAATAGTGAAAGAGATAAAATTTGATTTTTCATCTAAGTGAAAGAAGAGGCAAGAATCAATCATGCATCATATCACAAGGCCACTAAATATCAAATGAGAATGGATGCTCTTACAAGAATGCGAGAACATTGTACACATAATATAAAGTAAATACATCAGGAAATGATGAACAAATTATACAAAATAGATGCATATATATTTTTCAAACAAAAGTTAGTGCACACATAGTATAAAATTTATATGCATGTAGTACACAAGATGCACATTACTTAATACACACTTTTTTTTATATTATGGTCGTGCCGTTCTACAAATGTGTGCATATATAATAATTCCTGTGGTATGTGCGATATTTCACAAGAGCATCCGTTCTAGCTTTAATATCTTTCTCTACTTTTACTAACAAATGAAACCTCCTGTAAAATGTCCCTTTCATTGCGAAGGCTACTAAACAACATAAAAATAGTTTGGTGCTTTGTTAGCTGCATTTAGCAGTTTTATATCCCCTTTTAAGGTTAGCTGGGCACTAACTGAGGGTATGGTTTTAGATTAAAGGGGAAGGAAACAAGGGGTTGGGAGAAAGAAGAGCCCACCAACAGCAACTCAATAAGCATTTTTAATTAGTTATTAAAATAAAGCAAATCATAGCACTTTCTATCAAACCAGCTGTATGTTTCAAACAAAAATTGCAGTGTTTTTTTTTAATGTATGTACTTTGGCCCCTCTTTGAGTTTTGACTAAACAACCACAAAAAAACTTGAAATAAAATATTTAGGGATTTGTTTTTCTTTTCAATTGGTCGTTTTGAGATTTTTATTTTAATAGTTTTTGTTCCATTTGAATTAGTTTCTTAATGTTGAAAATCATGCTAAAAATATTAAGAGAACAACACTATCCAGTATATCCTGTTGGAACGAAGTCTAAATGATTTTAATGTATGCACCGTATAAATAAATTGAGAGGATGTTTTTGATGAACCAAAAGGCATCAAAGTAGAAGTAGAATAAAAAGTTAAATTATAAGTAGCAGAAAGCAAAATGTAGAAAAATGGACACATCGACAAGATACCGAAAACATTACAATACAATTATCAACCACAATAAACACAATCGAATAAAAAAACCGGAAAAGAGAAACAATAACAAAATAATCTAAAACACTAAGGGTCTATTTGGACCGCGCTTTACATTAAATCTTGTATTATAACATAAAATACTGCATTATTAAACTATAGACGCAATTCAAACAAAACCTATGATAACATCCTACATGTTAAAAAATATTAAGAACGCGAAAATTAATTTTGGAAATAATTGCAGATTATCGATGTAAAAAACATAGAATCAAAAGACCAGATTACTTAAAAGACCACATTTTATCTCCAAATTTCTAACTTCGACTCCTAAAAATACATGCGGTCTATTTAAAGAAACTGATTTTCTAACCTATGCCATAGGACATAGATTAAGCATCTTTTTTTAGAAATAACTAGTTGTACCCGTCGTGCCTTGCACGACTATAACTTGGAATTTTTTTAGATATATTATAAAAAAATATATTAATAAAGAAAAATATAATATTAAATTTAATGTAAGTAAATTGTTACCTATAATATGTATAAAAGTTATTTTGTTTCTGAAATCAAATAAAACAAATTAAATCTAGATTATTAAGTTTAAAATTGAAGATAAATATAAATTATTAAGATCAAATAATCTACATTGCTCTTTTTCCTTGACAATACTTCATAACCACTCGTTATAACCATTGTGCCGATGTACATATTTTTTCTTATTTTTTAATTTATCTTTTACAAATATGATAAAAATAATGTCCTTTTTTATCTATATTGGTAAAATATACTAATATTATTTTATCTTTATTTTTATTTGGAGATAAATTTCTATAAATATTATTTTATCTTTATGTTTACTTGGAGATAACTTTTTTGCATAATTAATTGTATAAAACTATAATTTTAATAAGGGGTGATGTGGCGCAATGTGGTGGCAGAAATTGTTTCGGTTTTAGTTATTAGTAAATAGTAATAGATAGATATATTGATTCAAAAGGAAAATTAAGGTAAATTTTTTTTTATCAAAAGTCAATTTAGGCAAGTAACTATCTAGATTGAAAGTCCTATTTTTATCAAAATTTTATATAAGATAAATCTTTTACATAAATAGGTAAAAAAATAAAGATAAAATAATTTTCTTTAATTTAAAATAAAATTCGGAAAACTAATTTTATAATTAATTTTAGATAAAATATTTTAGATATATCCTAATTCCTATAATATAATAGATAACATCTTTATTTTAGAAAGAATCTTTCCAAGACTAATTTATCCTATTTCTATATTATCCTAAAATAACTTCAACATATATATATTCCCAAAATAAAAAATCTTATGTGGCGAAATCCTAGGTGGCTTAACGTGAGAACGACACGTAGGAAAATTCTAGGTGACACAACGTGGTGACTTTATTCCTTGCGTCTTTTATATATATATACATAGATTGATATTTTATTTATTTATAGATTTAAATCTTTTTTACGACGAGTTTTTTCATTTTCTTTTTAGAGTTTTAGTTTCTAAAATCGTGAATCTTATCCTATGTCCTTAGGACATAGGTTAAAAAGACCGTTAAAAAAAACATGCAACATTTTGCACAACCTATACTGAACTTTAAAATGAAATACAGTATTTGGAGTATTGTTTTATTGAATTATATTTATCTAATTTATTTAAATTTTAATATTTTTTAACTTTTATGATTTTTGTTTCTAAACCATCAACATACGTTTTTTGGTAGAAAAACCATCAACATACTTGAATACTCCGTAATCGCTAAGCAAAATTGGTACACAAATCAGAGTTGCCACGCGTCGTTTCTCTTTAGATTCTTTGGACAGCTATATAAGCTCGGAAAGCTCCTGTCCAGCCGTCCTCGTTCACCGTCCCAACGTTCTTATTTCCCGCCCAAAAGCCAAACTCCCAAAGCTACAGAGATCATCTCTCTTCCCTCGCACCATTAGAAAAGTGAAAACCCTTCCCTCTCTTATTTTTGAGCAATCGGAGCGAAACGGTGCTCTCCACTGAACGATTATTCGCGGATTCGTCGCCTGCGTATTCTGCGACCTTGAAAAACCCTAGAATAAGGTCCCTCAGCGGTGCCGGTGCGATTACTCGTTTCTTTACTGAATTCAATTTTTTCTTTATTTTTCATCTTTGCAAACTTATCGGATTCCTTTTGAAGAAATTGGGATTAAACGGAGAAATCATCGATATAGCCACTGTTAATAGCGAGATTTCTGTGACGATTTTGCTGACTTGACTGTATCGGACTGTTGCTTTTCTCGGTGGTTCCAGGTGTACAATCGAGTGAAGCTGCCAATGGATTCTTATTCCTTGAGATCTGTCAATGATTTGCCCCAACTTTTTCAATCGGTTTTCGGTTTTCGGTATAATTTCTTCTTCACTCCTTAATCTCAATCTCAGGCATGTGTGATTGAGTTGGAAGTGGAAGTGAAATGATTTAGAAATTTAAGCGAACTCTGGTGCTGTCATATTGTCATATATATTGAAAGATTTAGGATTATACCTTTTTTCTTCATCTGAGGCCAAATTGTGGCCTCCAGAGAAGCTCATTGTCTATAATATGGTTAATATAGCGTTGAAGAAGGTCATGCTTGCTTTTGTTTTCTAAATACGTGTTAAAGCATTTAGCTGCACTATCTTTATTGTGAGCAAGATATGAAATTATAAATGCATTATTGTGTAGTTTTTTTTTACTGTTTTTCTTCATGGATTTTGAATTGTATCATATCCAAGCGAAATCTGAAAATCTTGGAAGTCTTTTTCTGTTTCTTCAAAATTATGTAGTTTTCTTTCTGTTTTTATTTTTTATATTTTATACAATCTCAATATGTTGTCTGATGCCAAAAGTCATCAGCAAACTTTCCTCTGCACGATTAAGGCAATCTCAATATATTTCATCAATTGATTGGTGCAAATTGAAAATATTTTCAGGAAAAAGTTTTCCTGTGATGGCTTAAGTGAGGAAACTAATCCTTCCAGTTCTTTTTTCATGTCCAAATACAATGAGAAGACTTTCCATTATTTTCATTTAACATCATAAAATGGGAAAATATATTCTGGGCGTTTTTTTAATCAAAATAATCTGACCCTAAAGAGTGAGTCTTCTATAACCGAGTTTCATTTGATGGATGCTAATATACTGCTGGGCAGGTACTTCAATTCTCTGCAGAGTGAATGCTTTCCTGTGTGTTTTCTTTCGGATGTAAACATGGTTATTTCTGCACCAACTGGGAGTGGTAAAACAGTGCTTTTTGAGTTGTGTATCCTGAGGCTTCTATCAAGGTTCCTTGCAGCAGATGGGAGATTTTTCCATGCAAAGGGAACCTTAAAAACTGTAGGTCTTGCATTCTTCAGTAATTTTACATAATATATATAATGAGAGGTGGCCCTGGTTGAAACAAGACATTTGTCGTAGCTCTACAATGTTTCAGAAGCTTAGAAATTGGTGTTTCCCTCTCCATGTACAGCTTCATAAAAATGCTGATATAACAAGTTGTATTTAATTGACTCGACTAGTGTGGTTGAGAAATAGGTTTGATAGTTTAGCATTGAACCTATTGTTTCTTGCAAGAGCATCTGCAGCTGAATGTTTTACTAATTTTGTAGGCCATTATACGGAATTTATGCTGTAATGAAGTAGATAGCATGTCTTAGCACAGTAGGTGATATGATCTCTATCTATGTGAGTATGTGTGAGACCGAGACATTAGTGTGCTCTTCTAGATTTGGGGAAACCACTTATTAGAAGCTTCCTCCTGAAACAGAATCACTAATTGGTGCTTTTTATATTGATCTCAGATATATATAGCCCCTTCTAAAGCCTTGGTGCAGGAGAAGCTTCGTCATTGGAACCAAAAGTTTAGTTCATGGGGCATAATTTGCCTAGAGTTGACAAGTGATAACGAAACTTATAGCATAAAGCATATTCAAGAAGCAGATATCGTACTGACCACTCCAGAGGTCTGTACAGATGATAAGATAGTATTTTGTTGGTACATTTATATCCTGATTTGTTACAGTTACAACCGTACAAGATATACAGGCTGTGTATATACTCTCGTCATAAGTTTTGCAGTCTCCTCATTTGATCATTATGTTGGACCTACCCTTTGTGCAGAAGTTTGATGCTGTGTCTCGGTTCAACATAAATGGCATGGGTTTTTTCAGTGACATAGCCCTTCTTCTTATTGATGAAGTCCACTTACTAAATGATCCTCGCGGAGCTGCTTTGGAGGCAATAGTGAGTAGAATAAAAATGCTTGCAAGAAGTCCTCAAATGAACATGAATCCTATAGCTCATGTACGTTTTGCTGCTGTTTCGGCTACAATACCTAACCTTGAGGATCTTGGTAACTCAACACTTCCTATCTTTGTTGAAGTCTTAGTGTATTTTGTGGATTGCTAGGCAATAATATGGCTATCATTAAATGTATGCAGCTGAATGGCTTATAGTACCTCCTCAAGGGATGAAGAGGTGTCCTTTTCACATAAATTTGCTTTGTATTCTGACATTCTGTTATGCAAACTGGACAGCTCATTCTTTTTGTTTTACAATCCATCCCCAGGTTTGGTGAAGAAATGAGACCTGTAAAGCTGACTACAAAAGTTTTGGGTAAGCTGCATTGAATGTTACTCACACTTTTATGATATAAATGATAAATATAGAGCTAGTGATAAATACTACATTTGTTTCATATATGTTTACTTAAAATTTTCCAATAGTTTGAGAAGACAAGACTGATGCTTCCATATGTTGTTTGAATTGTGTGATATTCCATAACATGCAATGTTAAAGTTGCATTGAACAATTTATACGATAATTCTTTGATATAGAAAAGAAGGATAAAAGTTAAGCTGACAACGGTGTAGGACTTTCAATTGTAAAACCTCCATTAGATGTTCAAGATGAATACCCTAGACATCCCAAGTAAGAAGATTGACATGAAATTGGATTGCAAAGATTAGCAGACTAACATTCACAATTGCTTTAATACTATTCTGTTAGATTTTTTAATGCAGCTCTCATGTCATTATGCATAGAGTTTCTCTCCATGTGACAGTATTTACCTTGCTTACAGGCTATGCTGCAGCGAAGAATGATTTTCTCTTTGAAAAGGCAAGTCAGTATGCACATTCACAGTCTTTGTTGGTTTAAGGTCTGTTTGATGCACAGAAAAGTCCTTAAGTTAGAAAAAGGCCTATTTTTTTGCTGCCCAAACAGACATTTAGATAGTAATTGTAGCACCAAGAGATACCAATTATTTTGGATTTTGTAGTGTTTATTTTCCAATGGATATCTTGTTTCCTTTCTGATGTATTACTCTGCTTTCCAATATTCAGTGTCTCGAGAACTACATTTTTGGTAAGTTTATACCATAAGTTGTTGGTTAAAGTTTTAGTTTGGTCTAAACTATTCAGTGCCAAAGTCTCAAAACTTGGAAACTGCAAACATTCATCTTCTTGCAGACATTCTCATGCAATTCTCTAGAGGAAAATCTGCTCTGGTTTTTTGTTCAACCAGAAAGGGAGCACAAGAAGCAGCACAGAAAATTTCTCAAACAGCAATGAAATTTGGGAATTCAAATCCATTTATCAAAACAAAAGAGCAACAGGAGAGGTTGAGGGAAGCCTCACTGTCATGCAGCGAGAGACAAATGCAGTCATACATCCTTTATGGAGGTGTGTGACCTTTGTTCTACTAAGTAAATTAGAAAATGTTTTTTAGTAATGTATTGCTTTAGACCAATCTGCATATGTTATCTTTCTGCAGTTGGCTATCATAATGGTGGCCTTTGCATGAAGGATCGCAATCTTATAGAGAGCCTCTTCCTTAGTGGTGACATTCAAGTTCTATGTACCACAAATACCCTGGCTCATGGTATCAATCTACCAGCACATACAGTAGTGATTAAATCAACCCAGCACTAGTAAGTTAACTACCTTGCTTGTACAGAATTTATCCTTTTTATACAGGATTTGATATTTGATTCTATAAATCCCAGCAATAAGGAGAAGAACCTCTATATGGAGTATGACCGTTCCACTGTATTGCAGGTAGAGTCAATCCAAAGGCTGTTCTAAATATTTGTCATCTTAATATGTTTTGGGATTGAACAAGTTAATTCTGTATACTGATTCAAAATTCTCCCTATTTTGACTGATTGAAAAGAATTAATAGTTGCATGCATATCATGCCATTTCGATCACATCTTGATTACAATTTACAAGTTTACAACTGTTTCATGCTGAGTAAACTGTGGAAAAGTTAACAAGCAAGGTTTTTTACGCAGATGTGTGGTAGGGCGGGACGTCCACCATTTGATGATACAGGAATGGTTATTATCATGACAAGGAAGGAAACGGTACATATACTCTCTATTTTTCTGTATACATGTGAGAAGAAATGCTCAGTTCAACTTCTGTCATTGACAACAGGATTGCTTGGATAAATTTTGAAGTTGTTTTCTTGTATTTTCATTTTCTTCTTTAGGTTCACTTGTACGAGAATCTCTTAAATGGCTGTGAGACCGTCGAGTCACAGTAATCTCTTAAACTTATGCTGGGCATTTGTTTTTGTGATGTTTCAATGTTTCCAAAATAGAGAGTTTACATTAACCTCTCATCAATTCTAGATTGCTGTCTTGTATGACGGAGCATCTAACTGCAGAAATAGTTCAATTGACTGTCCCTGATATTACAAGGGCAATTGAGTGGATGAAGTGCTCATACCTGTATGTGAGAATGAAACAGGCATGTAATAGAGGAGCGTGTCAATTTCATTTCTGTTCATACATCGTTTTTCTGAATTCATTGATTTGTCATTAGAAGCCAGAGAACTATGGATGTGAAAAGGGAATTTCTAAAGACCGTATAGAGAGACACATGCATGGTACCTATATCCTGCTCTCTCACCTGTTTGCATACTTTAGGACTTCTATAACTTTAGCAGTGCCTCATTGTTGGGTTTTTTATGACAGAAGTATGTGTTCAGAAAGTAAATGAATTATCCAAGTATCAAATGATTTGGACTGATGAAGATGGCTTTGTCTTGAACCCTCTTGGTACGTTTGGTGTGAGATATGGTAACCTATAGAACTTGTTTCCAGTCATGATATTTTCCTTTCTGTATATTCGTTATATGTGAATTTGCAGAGCCAGGAAAGCTGATGACAAAGTACTATTTGAAACTGGACACAATGAAATACATCATGCAAACATCACCAAGTTGCAATTTAGAAGACATACTTCATACTGTTTCCCGAGCAGAAGAGTTGTCCTGTAAGTATTTCCTGCAGGGATTAAATCTTTTCAGCAATGAAATTGTACTTACCATGTACATTGATATGAAGGGATACAACTGCGGCGCAATGAGAAGAAGATCCTTAATGATATCAATATTGACAAGGATGGCCGTCTTCGCTTTCACATCATTGGAGATAAAGGGAAAAGGAAGAAGCGCATCCAAACCAGAGAAGAAAAGATTTTTCTCTTGGCAAATGACTGCTTGACTGGTGATCCTTGGGCTCATGATTTATCCCTCACGCAGGTCTCTTCACATAATGCTTTGTCCTTAATAGTATAAAAATTCCATTAAATCAATTAGCTTTTTCATGAAATTGTGTGTGGATCACAGGATGCAAATTCTATTAGCTCAAATGGATGCAGAGTTGCAAAATGCATGAAAGAGTACTTTATCTACAAAAAGAATTACAAAGGAGCACTGAACTCAAGTCTTCTTGCAAAATCGTTGCACCAAAAGCTGTGGGATGACAGCCCATACTTGTTGAAACAATTACCTGGCATTGGAATGGTGACTGCAAGGGTAATTTGTTTGTCTTAATATCTGTGGAAACTGCAGCAAATTCTGAGTTTCGCATTCATGATCCATCTACTATGTCGAATATCGATGACATAATTTGCAATATTCAATATTCAGGCTTTACATTCAATGGGAGTTAACTCGTTTGAGACCCTCTCTGAAGCTGATCCGAGGAGGATAGAGATTATCACTGGTAGAAAGTATCCATTTGGAAACCACATCAAGGAATCCTTACATGTCTTGCCTCCAAAAGTAGAGATGAACATTGAGACGGTTGAAAGCCACAAAAGACAGATGCCCAAGCTAGCTATGAAACTCTGTAGGCTGTCGGAATCCAAATCAGTCAAACGTCATTATGCTGACATGGTATTGTTGTATTTGTTCATGAAATTTGTTAGTTTAAAAGTTTTCCAAAGCTGGTTATCATCAGCCTGCTGCTTTTACAGTTGCTCAATTCTCTGGGTCAAAACTAAACACTGATTTTGCAGGTTATTGGTCTTCAAGAAGATAACCTCATTGTCTATCATGAGAAAATAAGGTGATTGCTACATATACTGCACTTTCCGATCAGACTTTGTCTTGATTTGTGGAGATTTTTCTGAGTTAAAATTGGCACTTATGAAGATTATATCATTGGAAAATGAAATTGATTATGCGAGTGAACTTTGTTGTTCTCTATATATTCTCTGTTACTTACGTATTTATAATCCTTGATTTGGCTGCAGGGTGGAAGAGTTTTCCAGGTATATATATCCTAATTTCCTGCTACTAGCGTACAATATGAAAACTATTTACATGCAGCAGCAAGGATTTTACACCTTGAATGTTAAGTGGAATGACTAGATTAATGACACTGAGCTTCTTGGAAGTGGTTCATGATGACTTAACCTCCTGCTACTAGCATACAATATGAAAACTATTTATATGCAGCAGCAAGGATTTTACGCCTTGAATGTTAAGTGGAATGACTTGACTTAATGACACTAAGCTTTTTGGAAGTGGTTCATGATGATTGACTGTATCTTGTAATTATATTGTCCAATCTGTTTGATAGGAAAATAATTGATATTGAGGTAGTTTTTTTCAATAGGAGTTTTTCAATAGTCTCCTATTTTCAAAAACATTTAGAAGTGGGGAAAAAGAAATGAAAGTGCCAAGCATGCTGGAGGAATAAGATATGCTTGGCAAATTCAAACTGCTTGCTTTACCAAAGCATAATTGATTTATGTTTGCTGACATAATTTTCCTCTATATTGCAGCCCATACATCACTACCATAACTCTTCCAAAACTTGAGCATGGAAAAGCAACATTTAAAGCACATCTGATTTTCGAAGAATACCGTAAGAACACTCCGTATCTGATTCTAAGGGTCCTCAAGTAATATTCTGACCATCAAACACTCAAGTATCATATATTGTATTGCTGTCGCAGTTGGTATTGATCTACAACAGATCCTAATGGTCAACACTGAGATGAGTTCCGTTATCACTCCTCAGAAGGCTGCAACAAGACAACTGACATTTTCTGAAACAATTAAAACTCACGATGCCCAAGGTGAAAACGGGAGTAAACTTCCTGTTCCACCGGAACAGAAAAAAGATCCTGCAAAAGAATCCAGAAAGAAACTAGATTCCCTGTGAGTGTGCTCTTCTTTCTCCTAAAATTCTTAGCTCTAAATTCTCTCCTCTTTCCCATGCAAAATAAATAAATAAATACTCTCTAAACACGTCGTCTTACACATTCAGGCCCAGTTTCGACCTCCTAGACGAAGAACTGGATGAAGGTACTGCTGTCTGTTGAGTGTTGACTTATCAAAGAAATAATTACTGCATTGGTGGTTTTAGGAGATTAGTAGACGTGATTTAAATTAGGTATACATGCGGGTTATTAGTGGATTTGTATATCAGTTTTTAGCAGCAGGAATCAAAATTAGAGATAGTTTTTCCCAAAAATTGTTTTTCCTTATATATCAACAGGTACTCACTACGAATCTGTCAAGCAATTCATTCATCTTTACTTAGCTCTGTACCTAATAAATCTATGATGCCTGTGCTGTTGAAAAGCTCTGCTTGCTATGACTGAAGAAGAAGAAGAGTGCAAAATCATAGACGACCATACTATATTTGATCACATACGTAAAAAGGCCAAGAATTTCCCAACAGTTGCACCACCACATGTCACACAATCCCTATCACCACAGTCCTTGAAGCTAGGCAGAAAACGCCTTCGTGAATTGCATCCTCCACCTCATAGCTTGGCTGAAGGGCCTCTGGAGAAGGACAGAAACAAGAAACCAACAAACCATGAAGTTGTCTCTTTGGTTTCAGAAGCCGGAACAGTGGATCAGTCCAGGACAATGACTAGGGAAACCGCCCCTTATAAGCCTCGTTTCATAAGTAGAAGCCTTGACATCATCAATTTAGTGGATGATGGAGGCACATCCAATTCCAATGGTATGCTTTTTTTATTTATCTGCTTCTAAACTCTGTTTTTTTTTTGTTTATTTATTTTCATTCAATTTCAACCATTGCAGAGAATAAAAATGCCATGCTTTATTTAGTTGTGTTCCTAGAATTTTCAAAGCATATCTCCATGATCCAAGAGACCAAGACTCAAATTGACAAGTACTGTATGTCAGCTTGAGACGACATTTTTTTATTTTGTAAAAATATAGTTATATTGGTAAGAAATATTTTCTTACAACAGACCATCAATGTCGCCTATGGCTTTATTTTTCTTACTAATATAATTAGTTCTCAAAACTAGTTTTTAAGATAGGAGGCATTTTTTTACCATAAAGAAAATATTTCTTACCATAGGAGACAGTTTTTTCCATTTGGTAAAACTAGTTATATTGGCATTTTTTTGTTGTTAAAAAACAAGTTACATCAAAACCAATCAACCCCAAAATCATCTCTGTCTCGGTGTCTCCAATGGCTTTATTTATCTCCGTAATATATGCTTTTCATTGACTTGTATACAATTTTTTTTAGGAAAAAAAAGCTTCTATTCCTAATAGCTTCTTGCATGTTGTGTTTTTTTTTTTTCATCATTGAGCCGTTGATCCTTCAACTGATGTTGCAGGTTCACATCCTCATGTGGAAGCTAACACAGAGGAACCGAAAGTAGGAGAAACACTATTTGATCATGTTAAGAAAAAATTCAGGAAATCGCCAGTAAACCACAACTCAAAACCCGAACTCCCTTACTCTTCCTCAGCACCACAAGAACCCGAACACCTCTTTGCTGATCACCTCGACTTCAGCATCATCCCTGACTACAACACTACAGAACCTTCTCGTGCAAGCAACAACACCCCACGAAACAATACAATAATCCTCCTCAATTCTGACCCGAGCCAGCCAGAGCATTATCTTTACAGTACAACAAAAAGCTTTTCGGAGCCTCCTGTAGCGCCAGAACTTTCTACAAAGAATCCAACGAATGAAGCTTCTGATAATGGTGCAAGGAAACAAATGGGTCCGAAGAGTCCTGGCTGTTGGACAGCTGCAGCTATTTTGGATGCTTGGAAAGGTGACTCGTTTATCGGGGATTCGTATCTTGGGTTCAGAAGCGTGTTCTCCTTCCTCTGACTCAACACTGGTGCTGTCTAGCATGAAAAGGTATGGCTGTTTCTATTCCTCTGGTATTTTGTTTGAATCTGTTACGCGGAGACTTGAATTGTGGACATTGATGTGGTACTTGTTCTTCGCATAACAGAAACTATTTGAACTGAAACACTTTTTAACACTGGACTCTTACAAAAGCAGTGCGATTAGTTTTTAACTACATTAGTTTTTTTTATTTTAAAAATTCTATAATTTGAAAAGAAGAAAACAGAAACCTGAAGTAAACTTTCCAACTAATACGACCAGATTTGATCCAAGTCTAGATCAATAATGCCCGAGTACCCGTCTAGTTTTATAGATTTCTGATGCCAGATCGAAGACTTGTTAATCGGATCAAATTGGTTGGATTAATTGAACAATTTCCATATGTTGTCATTCTAAGAATGGATAGTTTTAAGTTTGTCTTGAAGTGTGTTAATTCCCAGTACACTACTCAAACAAAAACCAAGTCTTTATAAAAATTTGAGTCATGTGAGCTTTTTAAAATTTTCAAATTTCTTCTATAACACTTTTATCTTGTCTACTTTTTCGTGTATCTCAAAAACCACCACCCACTCTTTTCTCATAAACAAATCAACACTTTATAATTTTTAGGATCGAAGAAAATATGATTTAATCGTGAAAGTTTGTTCGAGGAAATTTATTTTCAAAACAATTCTGAAATAATTCATATAAAATTATTTTATATTAGACCCGTATAATGTAGGAGAATTACTCTAGTTGTGCCTCATCGGGAATCTTTTTTAATGCATACTACTTTCAAATACTTAAAGTGTTAATTTCTTTCAATTTTTTTTTGTATGAACTATCATGAATCTATAGGCATGTTTTGTTTTTTTTTTTGTAAAATCTGATATTATCAAATTTTATGTTTTGAATTGAGTTACTTCAAGAGCTTATAAACAAGTACAAAATTATTTATAGGAATTTTCCTTTTGGTGTCTTTTGAGGTTTAGACTTTTCCTCTTGGTGTCCAAAAAAAATTCTTATTCCTTTTAGTACCTTTCTAGTTTTAAAAAAGTCCCAACCATAACCTAAAGTGTACCTAATGCCTAATTCCATCCAATTTTTACAAATCACCGTCAACAATTTATATATAAAAAAAATTCAACACACTTTTCATTAAAACTTAGGCACTGTTATTTTCTGTGTTCTCTCTCGATATCAAATTAGCGAAGACTTGCAGACAACTTGAGTTGTATCAGATTAGCGAAGACTTGCAGACAACTTGACTTGTATCAAATTAGCGAAGACTTGCAGACGACTTGACTTGCGGTAGAGAGGTAGACGATTTGCGAGGGAGAGGCGACGGTTTGGTTGGACGATTTCGCTCTCACCTGTCGAATTTGAATGATGAGCTCTGGAATTCGGAGTCACCGAGCGTTGAGCGCTTTGTAGACGCCTTCGACCTATTGCGTGAATTGATCCATTAGTCGCCTTGTTCATGGCGGATGAAGAATTTGCGGATGGTTTTGACATTTTTCCCTTCTCCGTGAACGACAAGGAGAAGAGGAGGAAGACGAATACAATCTCTGGAAAATGGAACGAGCAATTTGGGAATTGGACTTCACTGAAAGAGACAATGGCGAAGACGTAGAGGCCGGCACGATTTGAAGTTCGTTGACCACCGGTGCAACCAACTGTCCAACACGGTCTCGAAGGAGGCAATGTCAAAGGAAGCCATGAGTAAGCTTGCGTCACTGGTCCGGCAAGGGGAAACCATGGGTGAATTCTTGACAAGAAGCCATGTCCTTTGAATCATCTATGGAAGCTGTACGATATGGGGGAAGAAAGAGTGTTCATTCACGAAATCAGATTCTATTGAGGATTTCTTGTTGGATTTTGTAGATTTATTTAGTGGATTATTCATTCGATTTTCTTAAATTTCTATCTAAATCTATTCAATCTTTGAATTAGGATCTTGAAGTTATTGTTTTGGGGGGTTGATCTGGATGATGAAGAATGGGGAATTATTTTATTTTTATTTCAGAAAATAAATAATGGGGCATTTAAAGGAAAATTCAGTAAAAATGCTAACGTGGGGACATTTTTAGTTTTTTACTGAACAGGATTAATTGGGTATTTATAAACGGACGTTTGTACAATAACAGAAGTTTTATAAAAATGGATGGAAAAGTCATTTTTTGTGTGTTTAGACTATGAAAAGGAAAATTTTAAAATTAGAAGGGCACCGAAAAGAATAAAAAAAATTTTTGGATACTAAAAAGAAAAGGCGAAAATTCGAGGTCACCAAAAAGAAAATCCCTTATTTATATGTTAATTGATAAAATTAATTACAAGTCACCATCTCTAAAACACGTTCGGCAATGAAACGGTACTCTACATCTCTACACTTTGTTGTCTAAAAATTTTGCAGGTATTTTTGCTGTTGTTGAAATATATTTTATTATTTCGAAAATGAATTTTCTAATTTATATACATTAAATAATTCCAACTTTAATGAAAATGGTATACATAATACATTTATTGAATTTTTTTCTTCTGAATTTATGTTCTAATTTAGAAAGTAATTTTAAAATATTTTTCAAATTAAACGTGTTAATGTTTGCACGAGAAGGGTCAGATACTCACATTAGTGTTGTTGCTCAAGATAAAGTTTGATCATATATACAAGTATACAACATAATTGCTAGAGCTTGGAGCTTGTAGAATCAGAATTGTCTTAGACTATTAGTTTAGGACGATGTTCCTTTATTTCGAGAGGATCTTATATTTTGATCAACATTAGGAGTCACTCTCAAGTGTATATAATCAATAGGGTAAAAAATGTAAGCATTTTTGAACCGTTAGATTACATGTATGGATGATCATGATTAAAACAAAATAATTTAACAAAAAAATAAAAAATGGACGCGCGTCATTTTGATGACACAAAAAGTAATAATGGTAAAATTTGTTTGGCAAGACAAAAGTATCCCTCACCTAAAAAACCACATATCTCGCATCATCTTCAACCTAGCTTCTTCTCTGGGCAAAACGCTTGCGAACCATGATCTTCTCAAGCAACCAAACACATTTGTGGGGGAAATCTACCAAGAACTTGGGAGATTTCTTGCACTGTAGCTCAATCAAAAGTGTTGATTTTGATACATCAAAAGCATGAAGAAGAAAACAAAGAAAGGTATGCATGAATTAGATTTTTCTAGAGTTTGTTTTTAGGGGTTCAACAAAAAATTTGCTTGCAATCTACAAGTTCTTCCCGTTTATGATTCGAAGTTTGTTTAATTTTCTAGTTTAAAATTCTAAGTTGCAAAGAAACAATTCAATCGTATAATCTTTTTTTACTAAAATCAATTACCCCCAAATTTGGACTATAGGTTCATATCTTTATACAGTCAGGTTTATAACAATTGTCAATAAGGTTCTTGAAAGTTAATTCACAATAATATGTGTTATGATTTATAAATAGTATTATGTTGGCTCATGTATATATACAGTTAGGTTCATAAGCATTATCAATAAAGTTCATAAAATTATCATCAAATAACAATATTATTCTATGTGAAGTTGGACCTCAAGTTGAGACTATATTTTAAACACATAAAACAAGGCTAAAATAAAATGAACTGATACCTCAAACTCATCCATTCTTTATACAATTTCACACATATATACTCAAACTTTATTCACTGATTTTGGCATGATAGTTTCATATTTTTTGCCTTTACAGTTCTTCAATTCCGAACACTAACCAAAGTGAGATATGGTGACAAAAGCCATGACCTTTTTAAATATATACATGGAAACAAATCATATTGACATAAAATTAAATGACATGATAAGAACAATTGGTAAAAAAAATGATCTAAGCTCTAAGTTGGCCATTTGGGAATTTTGTCGAACACATGGTGGACGATTAAATGAGTATTGACTATTTGTTTTTGTTTTAAATCTAAAACTTTAATACTTCTATCACATACACATATCTTCATAGGTTTGATTAAAATCAACAAACATCAATCCAAAGAACATAAAAATATGTAAATTAAAGTACCAAGCTTCTAAATTTGTAATTACCCCAAATGTAAAATTGAATCTGCCTCAAAAGAGATCCATACCAAAATCCATGAAGAGAGAACATAAAGGGGCGCACTCAGGAGTAACGAGTTTTGAGGAGAAACGGGGGAATAATTGTGGTTCGTTAGATTGAGGGTAATCAATGGTTAAAAGAGGTGGTATAAAATAACAAATATGGGGATAAAAATAAGGGAAAGCACGATTTGCTAAACAAGGCAGATTCGAAAATTAAGGAGAGGTTGAAAATGAAAAACTTCCATATCCTACAAAATTTCCATATCTAAATCTCGGAATATCTCTCCCATTGAGTAAAAAATTCATCGACATTGCCATTGATAATATCGTAATAATCGATGTTGAATAATCGTCATCACCATACCAAGTCGCAACTTTCAAACCCTAAACATCCTTCCATGGAAAGAGGTAAGAACTCACTTTAATTAGAAAAATAACGTTGTTTTGATTGAATTTACGAGAATAAATAAACGAGCATGTGTGTTTGAGTATTTTGAACTGCATCAATTCAATGTTAAATCGATTTTTTGGATGGCAAAAACAATCGAGATTAATTAGTTTGATCTTATGGTTTGCTCGATATTTCATTATCTATAGTCATTGAGTTAAATAAATGAGCAATTATTATTGAATATAAACACTTCTTTGTATGAACAACTTTTGTGCAAACTGCTTTTTCAGTCATTGATTTGCAATAATTTTTTTTGAATTAATGAGAACGAATACTTGTTGAGTTGAACAATGCTTGAGTTAATCTTGAATAAGTCGTACGTTCATATAGAATATCCATATTTATATTATGTGTTGAATAAATGTATTCATTGATTTGAATAAATGATCAATTAGTATTGTTATTAATATACGCATGCCTAGATATTCCTTTATGCGTATATCGATGTTCATATATAACTGATTTGTTTTTCATATATGCGTGTATTATTATTCATTTTTGCGAGACTTATTATTCTTGTATGATTTGTTTGATATTCATATATTAGTGGATAGTTATTCAAAAATGTATGTAGAGTTATTCACATATACATGGCTTCTTGTTCATATTTACGGGACGTGTACATAATGTGATTGGTTATTCATAAGAGCATAGATTTTTATTCATATACTCATGAGTGTTATTCAAAAACTTGTGTTTGGATATTCATAATGTCGTGTGCTTTCTTAACTCAAACAGTTGGAGGAAGCAAGTGAAATGTACTCCCTCCGTTTCACAATAGTTGTTCATATACACTATTTTTCTTGTTTCACAATAGTTGTTCATATAACTAATTTTTCCACTTATACCCCTAATAATTACACCACATTAATGATGAGCATGCTTGATAAGAAAGACATGAATATGAAATACGTGAATATGAAATATTGGGTTCCTCAGTGTCCAATAGGATTGAAGACTATCATTGGTATGGCATTTGAGTCGATTGAAGTTGGGGGTTATTTTACAACAATAAATTGAATAATTTGTTCTCTACATATGATCAATATCACATATAATCAACTTGAAAAAAACAAGACTCATACTTGAATAAGACAACTTTGTCATTCAATATTCAATTGAAGTTAAATAACAAATCATACTAAGTTGAATAGGACAACATGCATAAGTGAATAACTTATTCTCTTCATATGAATATCATATTGTTATACCTTCATTGGTAAATCGGTTAGGTGTTGTTAGACCGGATCAAGAGGTGTTAACTGGTTTAGTGAGATGTTGTTAAAAAAGGGGAATTTGTATAAAAGGGAAATGTAATTCCTGTAATGGGTTTTGAAGCAATAACAGAATAATCTTCTCCTATATCTTCTTCTCTTCTCGTTCTATCTCCTCTGAATTCTGTTCTTCTTTCTCTCAAATTCTTCCTTTTTTGGTTCTTTTCTCTCAAATGTCCTCACGACCACAACAAATTGGTATCAGAGCGCTTGATCTGAGCGGGAAAACATGGCAGATGGAACTCGATTTCGAGTGGTGGAGGAAAGCATTCAAAAGAATGAAGTGCAAATTCAGCAATTACAACAAATGGTATTAGAAAATCAGGCGGAAGGGAAGCAGTTTATGGAATCAACTCGGTCGTTCATTACGGAAGCTAGGATTCAACAAGAAGGCAATTTGGCTTGATTTGCATCAACGGAGAAAAAATTGGACAAAATTGATCACAAGATTGATTCCAAGATAGATAGTCTGGACCAAAAGAATGAACGACTATCAGCCTTGGTGTTGTCAGCCCTTCCGATCGACAAAACACCACCAACAACAATGGGTACTTCGCATGGAGGCGACCAAACGATGTCACCGATTACCGGAACTCCGATCGCACAAGGTTCAGAAACTGGAATTAGAACGAAAAAAGATAGAAGACCGGACAACCTATTAGGTGTGGGGCGGCCAACGAAGAGGATTCAAATTTCATCAAGAACGAATATCCCTCTTGCTGCGGCGACACACCATGTACAAGATTCTGGCTCTTTTTCTCATGGAATTGGAATTAATAGATATCCGAGAGTTGATTTTCCGACCTTCGTTGGGACGAATCCAAGGAGTTGGGTTCGTAAATGTGAAAAGTACTTTGTGATATTTGGAATTCCTGAATTTCAAAAGATAGAACTGGCCTCGATGTATGTCAACGGCAAAGCTGATACATGGCTCCAAGGCTTCCTTCTACGGAAATCTAGGGTTTCTTGGGAAGAACTGAAAGAAGTTCTTTGTGTGAGATTTGGAGAGAAGCAGGGAGTGGATGTCATAGAGGAATTCAATAAATTGGAGCAGAAAGGAGATATAGATGATTACACTGAGAAATTTGAAGAGCTTAGGGCCTGTGTACTAGCATATGATCCACATTTGCTTGAAGGATATTTTGTGTCTAGTTACATAAGTGGCCTTAGAAATGAAATTAAGTCCCTGGTTAAATTGAATAGGCTAGTTGATTTAGCATCGGCCTTTGAGCAAGCAAAATTACATTCTGAAGCTGTCAATGCCATAGACAAGCTCAATAAACCACCTTGGAAGCCACCGTTGTCAAATTATTCAGCAAACAACTCGCTTGAAATTAGCAAATTAAAGTGTATCCCACTCGTTCGGTACAAATGGATATATTACACAAAACTAAAGGCATTGAAATAATGTACTATCGATAATTCAGATACCAATGGTGTGACGGTGCTCGCAAACTGTAATATATGGTCTCATTTGATCTTGTCTAACCAAAATCCAACACAAAACTTATTCAAATACATAAACATACTCGAAAAACGGAAATAACTGATGAGGTATTTTTCAGCCATTTACCTATCAAAGAATCCTAACTTAACCAAACGGAGTAGAATGGTAAGTATGGGTCGATCCCACAGAGACTCGTGTATTTATGTTATTACTTGGGTGCCAATTAACTAATATGGGGTTTTTTTTGTGAATGATTTCCTAATCTAATATGCAAAATTGAAAAGTATATATAAATGCAAAGTTTGATTGTAAATATATGAGAGAAATATGTTCAACTAGTTAAATCCATCATAGATATGCTTATTGATCATTGATTCTCTTGATTCTCAATTCACTTGAATAATCTACCGTGGATTATTATCCAAAACTTTGTATTTAGTTAAAAGAGCTAACAGTCTGAACAACCCTAATCGTCTAACAACGTAGAACAACGTCTAGATTCAATTAAACGACATCTTTAAGTTCAAAGTATCGATAGAAACAAATACTCAACGCAAACATCTAATCAAGTTATCTGTGGTTTATTCCCTTCTACAACTGAATAGCCCGAACAAGTCTAAACAATTATAGTTGCTACTTTATCTAATCAATACCGTTCATCAATCCTGAACGGGACTTGATCAGATTAGTTGTTAATTATCCCAGAAATGTTATTAGGTAGCTAATCTAACAAAACCCTAGAATAACTCTGATTCAATTAAGCACAGGGAATAAAACCTATTCAAGTTGATGAAAATCAATCAAATCTCACAATATTATGCAATCTATGATTTCAATAACTAGTCAAACACAAGGGAATTTAGCAATACATACTTAAAATTAAGAAAAACTTACAAAGGTTGAAAGTTTGCCTCTAGAGAGAAAAACCCTAGCCTCCAAAAGTCTGATCAATGTTATGAAAACGATAAACTAACAAGAGTTTAAATATGTCTTGAAACTATCCTCAAAAGCCCTACAAACTAGCACATATTCGGACAATTAATAAAACAAGCGCAAAAAGCAAAGCCCAAATGTCGGCCCAAGACATCTCCGCCTAGAAAGCCAATTGCATGGGTTACACCCTCAATTGCGCGGCCACGCTTTCTGCTCCCAACCTGCGCAATTCGCTTCAGTCAGGATTACTCGGGTTACATCACTTGGTTGCAAGTGGCGCAATTTCTCTTCCTTGTTAATCTTCACTTCTTAACTTCAACGCTCCTTTGTACCACCTCCTAGCTTCCTTCAACTCTTCTAACCACCGCCATGATCAACTAAAACTCGTCCCGCTTTTGCTCATAAACCTAAAAACCTGCAAAACCGAGCAAACAAGAGCAATCTACCCGACAACACAAAATCCTAGCAATTAAACAAAAACCAATCTAAAACTAGCTAAAACTTACATAAAACATGCATCTAAACTACTCCTATATGCAAGCTATCAATAACATTGTATACCATTGAATTGGTTTCAAACAAGCATAAAATTGAACGTTTGAATCTATGAATTGGAAAAAAAAAATGCACATTTCTTCCGAAAATTGCATTTGAGAAGACGGTTCAAAGGATGAGGAGAGGGAGAGAGAGAGAGAGAGAGAGAGAGAGAGAGAGAGAGAGAGAGAGAGAGAATTTTGATTGTTACATTAAAATCAAGATAGTTACACTAATTTGTTTATTTACACAAATTTTATTACATAAAATTAATATTAGTGTATTATAATTAGTGTACCTGAATTTTGTTCAATTGATTTAATAAGATTCTCACATCAGTTTCATGTACACGTGTATTTTAATATTAGTGTATTATAATTAGTGTATTTTAATTAATATTAGTGTATTATAATTAGTGTACCTGAATTTTGTTCAATTGATCTAATACGATTCTCACATCAATTTCATGTACACATGTATTTTAATATAATTGTAAAGAAATTAATGTAGTAAAATTAACATAGATAAATTATTTTACATAAAAATACCGAGTTTGGTTCAAATAAAACAACTTCTTATCCTATAAAATAGGGATCATTTAGAACCCTTGGATCTCCTTGATCCTAGAGCTGATCTTCTATCCCCTTTAAGGATATGGTGACATTTTCGTAATTTCTCAGAAATTACAAAAGTGCATCGTTATGGTGAAAAAGTGCATTACGAAATCGGTAAAAGTGCATTACTCAACCGAAAAATTAGAAAGAATACGGTTGAGTTGATTCGCAATTGTGTTAATCGAACGCCAGTGATGATGCACTTTTCCACCATAATGATGCACTAAACATGGAGCACACGTACGTAGTCGTGTGCTTTATTTTTGTTTGTATTTTTTTGGTTTAGTAATGCACTTGTTGGTATTTCGTAATGTACTTTTCTACCATAATGATGCACTTTTATAGTGAAACGAACATGGGGCGCATGCCTTACTGGCTTCATTTTTGTTGCACTTTTTCGTTTCCTAATGCACTTTTTGGTATTTAGCAATACATTTTTTCACAATAGCGATGCACTTTTGTAATTTCCGAGAAGTTACCAAAATGCCTCCTCGTCCCTAAAAGGGATAGAACATCAACCCTTTGAAGGAGATCCAAGAGTTCTAAATGCCCCTTATTTTATAGGATAAGGAGTTATTTTATTTGAACCTTCCTATACACAATTTTGTAACAAATTGCCCTACATAAAATTTGTGTAGCAATATTATTAACACAAAATTTATGAAACAAATTCCTAATAAATTTAATGTAACAAGACAATACTAAGAGTTTTTATGTAAAAAAATCCTATCAATTTATATAGCAAAACAATAACTATACTAAGAAGGAGGGTCGACGGTGCCAAAGAGGACGGCTTGCAGCAACAATGAATCCCAGTGGCAAGAAGGATGGCTGGGGAGGAGTGAAAGGGGGCAATAAATCCCGATCTAGTGAGAAGTGGTTGTGCAAAGAGATGCGAGCGGTGGATCTCGTTAAATTTCCCAAACAAGTGGATATCGAGAGCGGTTTCCGGCGAACGTACAAACGAGCGGTGGAAGTAGAAATGATTGAAAATCGTTAGAGAGCGGTGCATTAGATCTCGTGAAACTTCCAATCTCAAATATTAAAACTGAAAATCTAGAATGGGGATAAATTAGTCTTTTTTATGTAAAAGGTTATATTAGTGGAACAATTATATAGGAGGGATATATTATAGGAATTAATTAGTGAAATCAGGTTACTAGTGTCTTTTTCTCAACTAATTATGACTTCAAAATTAGATATCGTCGAGGAATTAGTCGAAAACTCACAGCAGTTTGCATAAGTATGTTGTAAAGGACAAAAAAAGATATAAATTGGCTTTTTATTTTTGATAAAGATCATTGTCCATGAGAGTAGAACCGCAAATCTCTCGGTGTTTCTAGCCTCTTTATCTTATTTTACAAAACTTATCTTTTTAGCATCTTTTTTCTTTCTTTTCAATTCTACCCTCCCCCTATAGGAGTAATAATTAGTATTTATAATTATCTATAAAAGGTTATGGCTATTGTCAGATTCTGGGGTCGAAACAAACCGGTGACGTGTCGGCCTGAAGTCTAACAACTACACGCTTTTCTAAATATATGAGTATTTTGGGTAAAAAAATTATTCCTTAATGTGTTTCTTTAGTTGAAAAGACATGTTTATGAAATGGAGGGAGTAACATTTTTTTGGGTCATTTGTTGGTCATGTAAGTGGAAATTAGCATCAATAAATAGGTCATCTCTTCTTACGATCATCATATTCTTTTGCTTTGGATGAATATCATGGCGAGCATAGTGTTCTTGACAGTTGAGATTATGATAATAATTCATAAACACTTAAATTTTTTCATTTCTTACCAAGATTTGCATCCATATATGCAAATCCCAACAAAATTATAACTTGGATATGCTTAAGAGAATTTAGCTATAGAGGATTGGTGGGTTATTTATTTGATACATTAATTTGCAACATAAAAATTGCACATCTAATAAGGGAGCAATTATATTCATGATATTGCAGATTGAACCAAGAAAAAATTAATTGCATATATTGTTTTTCCTTAGATGTACGAAATTATAGAATAATTGGAAAAACTCACATAATCACAATAGTAATAAATTAAAATCATATACTTATACATGTTATCAGAATAAGAGATCGACTGAGATCTCCATTATGGAAGAAATTTCCCATTTCAAGTTTAGGACATCTATATATACACGTACATGATCTACAAAGTTCTTAAATATACAAATAAGAACTAATTAAGCACACAAGATCAATTTAGGATAAGAGAGTGAAAATGGCAACGACAACCATGAAGATGATGATGACATTGGTGTATTTGATTGTGAGTTTGCTCTTTATTGCCAACGTGGAAAGTGGATTTTTACCAGAGCAGTGCCGTAAAATATGCACAGATAGTTGCAAAGGAAAACCCAACTATACAGACTGCTTCAGGAGCTGCCTAGCGTCATGCATCTCGAAAATTCATACATGAATTCACATGTTCTTTTTAATCTCTCTATATATGCAATATGATCAATAATAAGACTTGTGCTTTAAAATTCCTCAGCATTAGTATGTGTCGTACGTACGTGTTGGTTTCCCTATCTTTCTTTATAAATTGATATGATGTTACCTGTTTTTACGAAAAAAAACTCCATAATGTTAAATGTTGCAATCACTTCCTCTTCCCTCTGTATCAATTTAGCACCATTGCGAGTTTTTTTTTGAAATACAAATCCAATCAATCAATCAAGTTTTTGTTTCACCTTATTTGAAAGGTAGAGGGTCATGAGCATTGATTTGTACCTTCTAAATTAAGGATTTGATGTATATTGTATTAAAAAATGTATATTAATTTGCAAACATACCCTAGATAAAAAATAAAGGACATACTACGTACAATATAATAGAATCAAAAATGAAAAATAAATTATTTATAACTTGTAGATTGGTTCCTAAGTAATTCTTTTCCAGCTCTCTCTTTTACGCTATTTTTTATTCAAGTCGTCATAGGTTTGGCGATTGAACATAAATGTGACTTGTTTTTAAGGTATTGCATTATCCAATGAGCATGGATGTCTATTGCATTAAAAATTTTGGAGGGACAAAATATGATTTTTAGGATCTATTGTCGATGTTAACAAGTTAGTTCGAGCGAGCGGGCTTCTTCAAGAGTCCCGCTATGAACTTGTGGGCTAAGTTTTCAATTTCGGGAGAAATTTTCAAGGTCCTTGAAAAATCTCAACCGAAATTTTTGGTGAAATCTGTTGTATATTATAGAGTTAAGATACTATATTTAATAGTATTAGTCATCAACATATTTGTTGTTGAAAAGTAAAATGAATCTAGATATATATTAAAGATATCTTGCTTTCATTTTACCACATTTCTGGTTGGACAAAGTAAATCGAGTTAGAATTTGTTCATTCCACTTTGATTTTGTGAAGGGTCAAGCAAATTATACTTGTTCACTTTTACAATTTTTCACTAGAATTCTATTTCAAAAGGCCATGATGAAGTAATCGGTTCCAAATTGCAATATAATATGGGTAAGTATGGAATATGAAAAGCATGAACATCATAGTATCTCTTCCTTGATTGAAACATTATTTTTCGAAAAGAATGTTACATCTTTCTAGAAATCGTGGATATATGAAAATCTGCATGGAACTTTTATATATATGAAAATCTTGCCAGAAATCCTTGATTGACACATTGTTTTTAGTTTTTAAGGCTTCAGGTTGTGCCTTCTCTTGCATTGGTTGCGTGGTAGCAGCATGTGGCTCAACATGGATAAAGAAGACATTGTTTGCTAGATATAGCTTAGTGCTTGTTTTAGTTTTGAAATAAAATGTGATTTTTGGTAGAAATAAATTTTGTTTGGCTAATTAGGAGGTCATTAAAGTTGGTTCTCTTTGGCAGGTGGTTAATGTATCCTCGATTCATGTTTGTTAGGACCAATAGATTTCGAGCCTTTTGCTTTTTAAACTGATCGAAAACTTTTTATTTTTTGTATTGGATCTTAAAGTTTCTAATTTGAGAAACAGGGAGCGCGGAATATGGTTTGAATATGAAATCCTTAAATTATTCTTGCTTGCTGATACGCACTTGATTTTGAAAACTCACTTAGTCGATCCACTCATTGAAGATCGTACCTCTTGGTACTTCTCAAAGGATGGAACTTTTTCAATCAAGTCTACATATCGCCTCTTGGAATCAAAGCTAACATTCGAGTTAGGGAGAGGCAAACAAGCTAATAATTCAAGACTCTCGAAAAGTTGGCATAAATTGTGGAATTTGTAGGTTCCATTGAGGGTTTGTTCTTTGTAACACCCCGAATTTAACCGGGGCGTTGCTTGGTAATAGACCTCACCAGGTTCTACTTAAGCTAGCCTGACAACAAGTTCATTCGGATCTTGCAACTCGGGCACGGCGAGAAAACAAATTAAAACATCCAACTATTAATTATAAAATAACATGTTAAAAAGGATACATGAAATCCACCCTTTAACTTTAAAAAGACTTAAAAATTTACCAAACTTCACAACACGAATCTCATTTACTTTGAACAGTTCTAACAACTCGATAGCTTGCATGTAGTTAATGTTTATGATGCATGTTTACGTTTCTTTTGCGTTGTTTTTAGGTAGTTTTAGTTAGTTTCTTTAGTGTCTTAGAGTGTCTAGGAGTTTTGGGTTTTTGCACTTGTTCTATGTTGTTTTATAGGTCTTAATGTGAACAAGTGTGAAAGAAATGGAAATCGAGGAAAGAACGCTTGAATTCGGGTCATCCATTGGAGTTGCTGGCTCGACACCTCTGTCTTGTGAGGGTTCGTTCGGGAGACGGGAGCTATAATGGTCTTATAAAGTTGAGTTTGGTATAATTGGAAAGCTAATTCAAAGATCTACAATTCATGTTTTTACTCCAAGCCCATATTCCAACTCGAAGGGAGTCAAAACAGGCCCCGAAGTGTGACCTGAATGTTGAACGAAGGAGATGATGTTGTTGCTGGCAGCGGTCGCCGCCCAAAATCCAGAAGGCGCCGCCTTTCCTGGACGCGAGAATTCAATCCGCGACTTGCCCTATATCTAGTATTTTTATATTAGGATTATATCTTTCGTATTTATGGGTTTTAGAACTAGTTTCCTTCTTTTATATTAGGGTTTTTAGGAAGAAGAAACTCTTATCTATCTAATTCTCATTCTCATATTTTCCCTTCTAAGCTTTACATATTTTCTTTGGAGAACTAAGCACCTTTGCTTAGTCAGACAATTGAAGCATCGTTTTTATTAAAGTTGTGAGATTTCTAATTCTGTATCTATTGCTTGGATTTAATCTTCTCTTTTGCTTGAATGTTTATGATTTATTTAAACAATTTATAGCCTGGTCAACAAGGGCTTGTTGTTATTAAATCTATTGCTAGATCTAGAGTGTTACTGGTTGAGCATCTCTAGTTCATAGTAGCAACTGCATCGTACTAGTATCTGTTTGTGCTAGTCTTATGTAGAAGATATTTGATTTACATTCTAGGGTAAAAACTTGTTGTTTTATGCTAGAATTGTATACAACTATATTCCTATCCTTACTGCTGCTATTAAACTGAATCATTGATGGTTTCATGGTTGTTTAATTAGTTAGATCTAATAGTATCTGGTTGTGTTGTTAGTTACAATTGAAAAGGAATTGGAAAATCCATTGCATGAGATATTGAGGTGAGATCAATGATCAACTTGTCATACGATTGTGGATATTTGTTTGCCTAAGATGTCTTCTTAATTATTGTTATTCATAATCTTTTATTACTTTGTTATTTTTGCATTCTTAGATTTAGTTACAAATACAAAAACCCTCTTGTTACTTGTTTGACACAAAATTCATTACAAAAGATAAAATTTGTCTCCCTGTGGATTCGACCCGGACTTCCTAAAGACTACAGTCCTTAGTTAGTAGTTTGGATTCTTTTGCATAGCCGTGAATTGCACGACCAATTCACCGCTATCAAATTCCCCGGCAACGGCGCCAATTTGATAGCGGTGAAAACTCAACAAAATAAAAAGAGACTAAATTAAAATCTACTCCAAGCCTATTGACATGTGGGCCAACATCCGCTCCACCACTAGGTTAAGGATCTATCACTGTTCCTAACTCGTATCTGCAACTGAAAAATAAGTTCCCGAGGGGTCATTTCCTATTCTAATCCAAGTTAGAAATTACATTGCACCAGTAAGACGTTTTAAAAAACGAACACACAACTCCTAACATTCACAAGTAAGATTTTAAAACATACAAACCAACTACAATCCATACGTAATTTTCACATAGTCACACATACACATTAACACATTTGCATTTACACAATTCTGCACATCCACCTATACACCCTCCTCCACACGTCCACACACACACACAAACCCATACGATTTATTTTGTGGTAATGCAACCCTTTCGCCATTGCATTATGCGTGACAATGCAACCCTTTTACATCATTGCATGTCATTCCAACAATGCAACCCTTCTGTGCAATTACATGTCGGTTCTCAAATCAAGCAAAAAACGCCATTTACAATATTTCACATACTATGAAACTAATTAAAAACGAGTCGCAAATATGTTGCATAAAAATACAATTATCATAAATAAATCAATAGGGACTAGTTCCCCAAAACCAAAACTACAAGCACAACATAATGTTTAACAAAAACTAAAACAAAATCTGAGCAAGTCGCAGAACGACTTACCTCCGAGGCGACCCTTTGTGTGATTTAATGAACATGAGTAATGCTAGAAATCTAGAAATATTAACGATTATTATGTAACACCCCTATTTTACAACATTGGGTATTACCGCCAGTGAGCTCGGATTTTACCGTCCAAGGTCACCCAAGGCTTTTAGAATGATATAGAATGATAAAGTGCGGAATAAAACATACTCATAAATTAAAAGGTGCTCTCGAAGGAGACTTTGTTGTTACAACCCAATCACAAATACTAAAAGCTTGTTTGGAAATTACAACTCATAAAACCTTCTCTTTGAAACATAAATGAAAAATAGACCGAAAAGAGATTCAAACACATCTTGGAACTTCTTGCCCTTCCTTTTGTCCTTCACCTTATGCCTTGTGAATAATCCTAGGTTCTGACACAATTCGCGAGGGGCGATAGAGTGCCAGGCAAATATGCGGAAAAGAAGAATTAGTCTAAGAGACTAAGCAAGCGGGAACGTAATTCTCCCAAGGGTATTTCGGTAAATTTAGTGAAATAAAGATGAAGATAACAATCGGTTGTGTTTCGAGATAGGGTTTATTTACGTGGTGTTTTAACGGTACGAGGGAGAGCGTGTCTTAAGAGATGATAGCTCGTAAACTTAGAGAAAGCACTACTAAATTGTAGGACTCTTTTAGCATTGAGAATAAAAGATGTGTTGGGAACATTATTAATTCATACGAGTTAAACCTCTTGCGCCCTGAGCGGACCGAGTGCCAGATCGATCATTTGAGTTCGATCTGATTTTAATATCTTAAATGTGCATTGGCACTTATGCAGTGTATTTGATTTAATGATTTTAAAAGGGTGGGAATTCGGTGAGCCCGATCCACCAAGGGAAACCCATTTTCCCAGCACTTAGCTAGAGTGCGCACATCCCTCCTTGCAATCGGAGCGGATGAGATCATGAACCCGAAATTCGTACTACAAACACGTAGGCACTTACGACTTAGAAGGGTTATATAGAGGCGTCGGTTATTCCGCGCCCCTTACTAGTTCATTCAACGCGGATCTCTAAACGAGTCCATAAACAACCAAGTCCATAATCACACTAGCATTAATAGTCCTATGAGATAATAGTAGCGAACTATGCTAACAAAGGTCGTAATATCTAACAATCGATATTTCCTAGGTTCATTCGTTAATTAGCACACAATTTGTTCCCAACATCGAGAATTTCATGGAAACGAATTTATAAAGGTCACAAGGGGAAAATCCACTTGCCTTGGTTCGGAAGATAACGGACTTAGCGATAAGACGGAGGTGGGGTTCGCGACTTTGAACGGGATTCCCGACCTATCGACACGGAAATTTACGAATGGTTTTAGATAAGAAATTCCTTTTTAGGATTCGGATTTCTCAAGTGTACTTAGCTTAGGTGGATGGAAAGATTCTAAATTATTATAATAATAATTTAGGTAGCTAAATTAAAATAATAATATTCCTTTATTATTATTTTAATTTCGTAATATCCTTTTATTCTATTTAAATAAAACTTATTGATTATTCAAAATAATTTCCTTAATGTTAATGATATTCAAGGGTTATTTAAAATCATTTTCCCTTTACGAAAATACTTTATCAATAATATTCTCTCAAAAGAAATCCTTTTTAACTAAGGGGTTATAATAAAAGAGATAGAATAATATTAGGTTCTTTCTTAGTAATTTTCCATAAATAGAAATTCTTATTTACTATATAAGGTAAGCTTTCTAAAACGATCATAATATAAAATAAATATCCTTATTTATTTTATTTCGAAATTCTTTTTAATAATTCAACTATAGTTATAAGATCATGGTATAAAATATTTAAACTTCTCCTTATTGTATATTTTTAGGATATTTCAAGTCACAAAATGATATTTTTTTCTACAATATCTTTCTAGGTGAGATATTCTTAAATACTTAATAATATAATGTTATAATTCATATTATTGTCCATACCCTTGTATTTATAAAAGAACTTAGGCCTTGTATGAATACTTTACCCTAGAGATAAGTTAAACAAATATTATATTAAATAATTAAAAATTCATTATTAATATTCTTATTTCCATAAAATTTGGTATTCTCTACACTTAAGCTTATACCCTTATAATGGTGATATATAATATAGAGACAAAAACATAACCTAATGAATTTATAAAATTAAAATTCTTTTTATAAGGTCTTCTTAGAATAATGTCTTTACCAATAACATAATAATTTCAACCATGGTTTATTAAATAAATTTATTTCCTTCTTCCCACTAGTAATATTCACATAATATTTTCATACATCTAACAATTTTGCAAAATAGTTCTATATAGTCTTTTTAATTTTAATAGCATATTTTAATAACATAAACAAAATAAATAAATTACACAAATTAGAATTAGGGATTTTTAGAGTTTACTGATGTTCTTGCCTGTGTGTTACAGAATACATGAAAAGAGGAGGTAGAGGGGGCCGGCGGTGAGGGGCGGCGCACCAGGGGACTCCGGCGAGTGGGGCGGCGCTGCTGGAGGAGGCGGCGGTCGACGGTGGTGGAGCCGGTGGTCACGCGAGGTGGCCGGCGGTCCCAAGGGAGGAGGAGGAGGCTCCTTTGGTGGGATTTTGAAGGAAGAACTAGAGCTTGGAGGGCTGATTGTTTTGGGGAAATTGGGAGCCAAATTGTAGAGAGAAAGAGAGGAATGGAATGAGTGAGTTGTGAGATGGGATTTCAGCCCCTTTAAATAGTGAGAGCATGATCCATATCCATGAGTTTTGCCCAATGGAGAAGAGGAGGGAGAAAGATGATTAGGGAGGGTTGGTGAAGGGTTGGTAAAAATGGTGATGTCATCTTGAAGAGGTAAGCAAGGTGATGTCATGGCTAGGAGTGTAGGCTATGGTGGGAAGGAGGAGCATGGATTGGCCAATTTTCTTTTACGTAACAACATTACATTAGGTTGAAGAAGGAGGAGAAGATTATTTTTAATGTGTTTTATTTATTTTAATAGATTTTTGAGATTAAAAATAAGTCCTTATTTTATTCAAATCTTTTCAAATTGCCCAAAAGCCTTATGGAGTATTCTTCAATTTTTATTAATTAAATTTCCTTATGGAATATTCTTTAATTTTATTTAATTAATATCCTTAAGGAATATTCTTTTAATCATTTAATTAATTATATTTTACAAACATTCTCTTTTTACATAGAGAAAAGGTTAGAAATAGAAATAGATAAAAATATTATATTAAATTTTATTTTTTAAAAAAACTTGAAATATCTCGGATATTACAATAGTACCCCCTTAAATTAGTTTCGTCCCCGAAACTAGGGAAAAGTAGGGCGGTACTAAGACGGGAAAAAGGAAGGTGACTACAACACTTCATGACTTGTAAGGATAAAACGGGGTCTAGTACCCCCTTAAAAAAACTAATGGTCCTTAGGGTGACATTAACTCGGGGAAACGTTTCTGCATATCTTGCTCGGTTTCCCAGGTTTCCCAAGTTGTACCTTCCTTGCCATCTTTAGACCAGAGTATTCGAACTAGAGGTACCTCTTTGTTACGTAGTTGCTTCACTCGATGCTCCATTATCTTAATTGGTCTTTCTTTGTAGGTGCCGTCCGTTTGGATTTTGACATCGTCGAAGTTGATTATGTGGGATTCGTCGGGCACATACTTTCTCAGAAGGGACACGTGAAACACATTATGCACAGGGTGAGCAGCAGGTGGTAAAGCAACTCGGTAAGCTAGATTGCCGACTTTCTAAGACTTCAAAGGGTCCCACATATCGAGGATTAAGCTTGCCTCGTTTTTCGAAACGGAAGACGCCTTTCGAGGGAGACACAGTGACGAAGACCTTATCTCCAACTATGAACTCGATATCTCATCTTTTTAGATCGGCATAATACTTTTGCCGACTCTGAGCAGTCAACATTCTCTGGCGTATGAGGGCAACCTCGGAGGCAGTCTTTTCTATCAAATCTGGTCCTAGAAGGATCTTGTCGACATTGTCGTCCCAGCAGAGCGGAGAACGATACTTTCTGCCGTATAAAGCTTTGAAGGGAGCCATCTTGATCGTGGAATGCCAACTATTGTTGTATGTGAATTCTATGAGACTTAAGCTGTCATCCCAACTTGTGGTGTGGTCCAGCACACAGGCTCAAAGCATATCTTCAAGAGTGTGGATGGTCCTTTCAGATTGCCCATCCGTCTGGGGTGGAAGGCAGTGCTAAACTTCAGTTCGGTACCCATGGCCTTATGTAGTTCCTTCCAGAAGGAAGCAGTGAAGCGGCCATCTCGGTCAGAGATAATTGTTTTTGGAGTCCCATGGAGGCGGACGATCTCCTTAACAAAGATTGTTGCTAACTTTGGAGCCTTCCACTTCTTTTGAATGGGGATGAAGTGGGCGCTCTTGGTGAGTCTATCCACGATTACCCAAATGGAATCCTTCTACTTTTGAGTCTGGGGCAGATCGGTTACGAAGTCCATTGCTATATCCTCCCATTTCCATTCGGACACGGGAAGGGATTGCAATTTTCCTCCGGGTCTTTTGTGTTCGATCTTTACCTTCTGACAGACTAAACACTTAGATATGAAGTTGGCGACATCCTGCTTCATATTTGGCCACCAGAAATTTCTTCGGACATCCTTGTACATCTTACTTGCCCCTGGGTGTACCGAATAGGCAGATGCGTAAGCTTCTTTCAGTATGATCTTCCGAAGTTCTCCCTCTGCCGGTACACAAATCCGGTTTTGAAACCACAGGGAACCGTCATCCTGAATGACGAATCCTGGTGCTTTGCCTTCTTGCACCACTCCACTTATCCTGATTAGCATGAGGTCGTTTGTTTGCTTCTCTCTGATTTCGGCTAACAAGTCGGAATGGATCTCCAAGGTGTTTAGACAACCTTGTTGCCTTCCAAACCAGACCTCGATGCCTTCTCTGATCAGTTCTTGCTGCAACTTTGGCTGGACCGTTAGCATTGCGATCAAGCCCTCTTGTTGGGTCTTTCGACTTAGAGTGTCTGCTACGACGTTAGCTTTGCCCGGGTGATAGAGCAGCTCTATGTCGTAGTCCTTTAGTAGTTCCAGCCATCTTCTTTGCCTCATGTTCAGTTCCTTCTGAGTGAATACATACTTCAAACTCTTGTGATCGGTGAAAATCTGACATTTGACCCCGTACAAGTAATGTCGCCAAATTTTCAAAGCGAACACTACTGCTGCTAGTTCAAGGTCGTGCGTCGGATAGTTCACTTCGTAGATCTTGAGTTGCCGAGATGCATAGGCAATTACCTTCCCCCTCTGCATTAGCACGCATCCCAAACCTTGCTTCGAGGCATCACTGTAGACCACGTAGTCCTCGTGTCCATTTGGCAGTGTTAGCACCGGTGCACTCGTGAGGCGTCTCTTGAGTTCTTGAAAACTTTCCTCACACTTCTCATCCCATATAAACTTCTTATGTGTCTTTCGGAGTAGCTTTGTCATAGGGAGGGCAATCTTCGAGAATCCTTCAACGAACCTTCTGTAGTATCCTGCTAGTCCTAGGAAGCTGCGAATTTCCTTCACATTCTTCGGTTGCTTCCATTCTGAGACCGCTTCGATTTTCTTTGGGTCCACCATAACTCCTTCTTGGTTGATGATGTGGCCTAAGAAAGCCACTTCTGTAAGCCATAGGTCACACTTGGACAACTTGGCGTAAAGTTGATGGTGCCTTAGAATCTGTAGCACAATCCGGAGGTGTTCTTCATGTTTTGCACGATCCTCGGAGTAGATTAAGATGTCGCCGATG
The DNA here is from genome assembly GCA_964016875.1 of Fallopia convolvulus. NCBI lineage: Eukaryota > Viridiplantae > Streptophyta > Magnoliopsida > Caryophyllales > Polygonaceae > Fallopia > Fallopia convolvulus. The sequence goes on from OZ024725.1 coordinate 52,540,267, forward strand.
AAGGCGATGACAAAATTGTCGAGGTACTCATGGAAGCATCGGTGCATCAGATCCATGAACACTGCTGGTGCATTGGTCAAGCCAAATGGCATTACTACAAATTCGTAGTGACCATAGAGGGTGCGGAAAGCTGTCTTCGGAATGTTTTCTTCTCTAATCCGCAGTTGGTGATACCCGGACCTTAGATCAATCTTCAAAAAGATTCTTGCACCCTTGAGCTGATCTAAGAGGTCATCTATCTATCCTTGGAATAGGGTATTTATTCTTGATGGTGACTTTGTTCAATTCTCTGTAGTCGATGCATAAACGGAAAGTCTCGTCCTTCTTCTTCACAAAGAGTACATGTGCTCCCCAAGGCGAAGAGCTTGGTCGAATGTAACCCTTCTCAAGCAGCTCTTCGAGTTGACTTTTGAGTTCCTTCATTTCCAGCGGAGCCATCCTGTAGAGAGCCTTGGAGATTGGCGCGGTTCCTGGCTCGAGGCTTATTACAAACTCGACTTCTCGTCGGGGAGGTAATCCAGGAAGTTCTTCTGGGAAGACGTCGGGAAATTCTCTGGCTATAGGAATTTCTTGAATATCCCCGACCTTTTTCTCCATCGGCTCAAGGTAGCAAAGATACCCAACGCAGCCCTGTCGGAGTAGCTTCCCGACCTTTATGGCATTGATCACTTTCCCATTTTCTTGTTATCGTTTTCCCTTGAATCTGCATATGTGTTTCCCATCGGAGTTGATGGTTACTGTTCGGGTGTAGAAATCGATTACTGCTCCATGCTGGGACAACCAATCTCTTCCGAGAATGATATCGTAGGGTTCCATTGGAATGCATATCAAGTTGGATTTAAAGATTCCTCCTTGAATGCATAAAGGGAAACTACCTAACTATTTGGCTCCTATAATCCTTTCTCCGTTCGGAAGGTTCACAACAAATGGCTCACACTCTTCGAGGTCATCTAATTCTAAGAGTTCTACACATTTTTCAGATATGAAGGAGTGCGAAGCGCCTGAATCGAAGAGTATAAACACATCTTTAGAGTGGATCTGGGGAGTACCTTGGTAGATAGGTTCCTCAGGCTTGTCGGTGGTGCGCATCTCGTACAGCCGTTGCCCTTGATTCAGAGGATACATAGGCCCTTTTCCCCTCTGATGAGCGGTGGATTGGACCGATGAAGTTCCTGCTGGCTTGTTCGAAGATTGCGGGTGCTGGGATACGGGGTTAGACCGGGTCTGGCTTGCGGAATTTGTTGGTTGCCTGTAGAACTGCCCAAGGTGTCCGTCTTTGTTGCATTTGTAGCACTTCTTGAGTGGCTTAGGGCATTTCCGGTTTATGTGTCCGGGCTTTGCACAGTTGTGACAGACTATCAGGGTCTTTGCTGATTCGGGCAAAATCTGGATCCAGTTGACGAGGTCTTGTGTTTGCTCTTCTTGGACCACTGAGATCCCTGTGGAGATGCTGGCCTCTTAAACCCACCGTGACTGGAGTGGTGAGGCTTTCCTTCCTCGAACTTCTTGCGCTCGGGGACCTTAAGAGTTCCCTCCATTCTATGGGCATGGTCCACATATTCCTCCAAAGTTTTGAAGGAGCGATTTGCCATCCAGGGTTTAATGTGGTCACTCATCCAGCGGTGGAAGTGCTTGATTTTCTGCTTTTCTGTGGTGATTTCTTCCTCAGCATACTGAAGGAGGTGATTGAACTTCTTTTCTCGCTCCAGCACACTCAACCCATGTAATTTCGGGGAGTGTAGTTCATCCAGCTTTTCTTCTTTCATGGATTCAGAGAAGAATCGGTGCATCATTTTGCCCTTGAACATGGCCCAACTCAGATCAGTTCGCTTGGACAAGCTAGAACTTTCCCACCACTCACCAGCTTCATCCTTCAGTTTTAGTGCGGCCATGTGCACTTTGTCAGCTTCGGAACAGGGTATGTTCCTTAGAAGTCTTTCGACATGGGAGAACCAATATTGGACTCCCGATGGGTCGCCCGTCCCGTCGTATGAGTCGGGTTTCATTGCGTTGAAGGTTTTGATTCCCTCAGCGAAGCTAATTTCTCTCGGCCTCTCGAGAATGACTTCTTCGGCTGCGACCGTGATGGCCGGATCGATGGAGGGGATGATGGTGCAAAGAGATCGCCACGAGAATCCAAGGAATTCCGACAACAAACACCACGCAACTGACCCGTCTTCTACTGGCTGGATCTTCCTCGTCCGAACTCGAAATTGAGTGATTCCAATTCGAGAAGTTAGATCTATGAGTCTGGTTGAAGTCCTCAAAATATGAGACCGAGATGATGAGCGGATTGAAAGTTATGTCGAATTTACTGAGATGGTGCAAAAACCTCCGAGATGGATGATGGTTCGAAATGGAGAGAACAAGGGGATATGGATGCTTGATAACTTGGATATGACTCACCAAGCTCTCAAACAAACTAGGATGCTCGAAATTGTCGGATATGACTCACCAACAATTGAACAACGAGAATTGAACGAAACAAAACAAGAACTTCGAATTGAAAATGCAAGGAAAAGAGAAGCAAATTTCGTCCAAGTCTAGCAACAAAGGGTGAGGGGGACGACCATATAACCTAGAAAGCAACCTCACAAAGTTAGCCCCTTCACTTAAGGAAATTACAAAAATTAACCCAAAAACCCGAAAACTTAATAATTGTCCTTTCCGTCGAATTGTCACTTAGAACCATGAAGTAGAATAAAACTCCAACCATCTTCATTGCACTCTTTCGGAAAGCTACACCCCATGAGCTCTTCTTGCACTTGACATAGAATGGCCTTAGCTCGGGATCGCGTAATACGACCTAGATAAGGTGGTGTAGTTCCTTGAGCTTTGGCACCATCAAAACCGGAAGGCAAGGGCGCGCCACCATCCAAGCTTGTTGGCGCGTCTAGGGTATGCTGAGGCTCCTCCAAGTGTTCCGACGTGTGCTCCTCCAAGTGTTGCTCCTCCAAGTGTTCTGAAGTGTGCTCCATAGTTGGCTCGGACATCGATGGAATCACATCATCCTCCTCCCCTTGAAAAGGGTTCGTCCTCGAACCTAGATCCTGCTCAAACTCAACATCATTGTTAGAAAAATAAGGAACAAGATCGGATACGTTGAATACCTCATGGACGCCATAATTCGGAGGAAGATCAAGCTTGTAAGCATTGTCGTTGATGCGCTCTAACACTTGGAATGGTCCATCTCCACGTGGCTTAAGCTTAGAATTTCGAAGAGTAGGAAACCTCTCCTTCCTCAAATGAACCCAAACAAGGTCGCCGGGTTCAAAAATCAGCTCCTTGCGCCCTTTATCAGCTTGGCGCTTGTATTGCAATGTTCGCCTCTCCAATTGAAGACCAGTATCCTCATGAATCTGCTTAATATACTCAGCCCGGTCCCGTCCTTCACGACTCTCTCGATCGGACATAGCATAAGGCGCTAAATCAAGTGGTGTAACGGGATTGCGCCCATACACCACCTCAAAAGGCGTCTTCTTTGTAGCGGAATGAATGGACCTATTGTAAGCAAACTCAATGAAAGGAAGACACTCTTCCCACCTGCGCAAATTAGTTTTCAAAATAGAACGCAACAAGGCACCAAGGGTACGATTAACGACCTCGGTTTGCCCATCCGTTTGCGGGTGGCAAGTAGTAGAGAATAAGAGCTTGGTTCCAAGCTTGGACCAAAGAGTCTTCCAAAAGAAACTTAGAAATTTAACATCACGGTCAGAAACAATAGATTTAGGGACCCCATGCAACCGAACCACATTATCAAAGAACAAGGTGGCAACATTAACAGCATCATCGGTTTTGTGGCAAGCAATAAAATGTGCCATCTTAGAAAATCTATCTACCACCACAAAAATAGAGTCCCTACCCCTTTTTGTCCTAGGAAACCCCAAAACAAAGTCCATAGAAATATCCTCCCATGGGGCACTAGGAATAGGCAAAGGGGTATACAAACCGTGAGGGTGCACTTTAGACTTTGCACGCACACATGTAGCACATGAAGCACAAAAGTTCTCTACCGACCTAAGCATGTGAGGCCAATAGAAATGTTCCCTAAGCATATGCAAAGTTTTCATGACACCAAAATGTCCCATGAGGCCGCCACCATGGGCCTCTTGGACAAGCAAACGCCTAACCGAACCACTAGGCACACACAAGCGAGTTCCCTTAAAAAGAAACCCATCATGCAAATAAAATTGATCCCGACTTCCCCCCTTCAAACAAGCATGAAAAATATCACTAAACTCAGCATCATGAGCATACAACTCCTTCATGAAAGAAAATCCAAGCAATCGTGCATCTAGTAAGGATAAAAGAGCGTACCTCCGGGACAACGCGTCGGCGACGACGTTGTCCTTGCCTTTCTTATGCTTGATGACATAAGGAAAGGATTCAATGAACTCAACCCATTTGGCATGCCTCCGATTCAGTTTTTCTTGCCCTCTCAAGTACTTCAACGCCTCATGATCGGAATGGATAACAAACTCCCGAGGCAAGAGATAGTGCTCCCACACCCTTAGCACTCGAACAAGAGCAAGTAGCTCTTTGTCGTACGTGGGGTACTTGAGCTCGGCACCTCCAAGCTTCTCACTATAATAGGCTATGGGACGTCCCTCTTGCATAAGCACACCACCGAGCCCAATTCCCGACGCATCACACTCAATCTCGAACATCTTGCCAAAGTCGGGAAGAGCTAACAACGGCGCGTGTGTCAACTTAGCCTTAAGGGCAGCAAAGGCCTCTTCTTGCGCCTCTCCCCACATAAATGGAACATTCTTCTTGGTGAGGAAGGTCAAAGGCGCAGCCAAGGTACTAAAATCACGAACAAACCGGCGGTAGAAACCGGCTAGGCCAAGGAAACTCCGGACTTGTGTCATAGTTGTCGGTGTGGGCCATTCTTGAATCGCCTTCACCTTCTCTTCATCTACTTGAAGTCCATTCCTACTCACAACAAAACCAAGAAATACCACGTGATCCGAACAAAAGTGGCACTTCTTGAAGTTAGCAAATAGGCGTTCCCGTTTCAAAGCTTCAAGCACTTGCCTAAGGTGCTCGACATGGGATGATAAATCGTGGCTATAAATCAAAATATCATCAAAGTATACAACCACAAACTTACCAATAAAAGGGCGGAGGACGTGGTTCATCAAGCGCATGAAAGTGCTCGGAGCGTTGGTTAATCCGAAGGGCATAACCAACCACTCGTATAGGCCTTGCTTGGTTTTGAACGCCGTCTTCCATTCATCTCCCTCCTTCATCCTTATTTGATGATATCCGCTCTTGAGATCAATTTTGGAGAAGAGACTCGCCCCATGCAGCTCGTCAAGCATATCCTCAAGTCTGGGAATCGGGTGACGATACTTGATAGTAATATTGTTGATCGCTCGACAATCAACGCACATCCTCCATGTGCCGTCCTTCTTAGGCACAAGAATGACGGACACGGCACACGGGCTGAGGCTCTCACGCACATATCCCTTATCAAGGAGCTCTTGGACTTGCCGTTGAAGCTCCTTAGTTTCCTCCGGATTGGCTCGATAGGCTGGACGGTTCGGTAGAGTGGCACCGGGGACAAAGTCGATTTGATGCTCGATTCCCCTAAGCGGTGGTAGTCCCGGTGGCACCTCTTCTTGGAAAAGCTCCTCAAAGTCCTGCAAAAGAGTAGATATGGAAGGAGGAAGATCAACTACTTCTTGGGAAGATAAATAAGATTCTTGAAAAACAAGTAAAACGCAAACGCCACTTCCCTTGAAAGTATGAATAATCTCCTTCGGTTTGGCCAAAAGCAAGGGCGTAGAAGGGCCGCCTAGAGCTAGCTTCTTGTCCTTCTTTCCCTCTCGAAGCGCATGCTTCTTCCTTTGCTCCTTCGCTGCGTGGTCCAACATGATTTCATGGGGGGTCATCGGGTGCAACGTCACCTTCTTTCCCTCCATTTGAAAGTGATACTCGTTGGAGACTCCATCATGAATAGCTCCCTTATCATATTGCCAAGGGCGCCCCAAAAGAAGATGACAAGCGGTCATCGGCACCACATCACACTCCACCTCATCCTTGTAAGGCCCTATAGAAAAGCAAATACGAGCCCTTTCCTTGACTTGGATCGGGGCATTAGAATTCAACCAACATAGAGGATAAGGTAAAGGATGGCAAGTAGTTTTCAAGGAAAAGCGATCCACCACCTCTTGACTAATAATATTACAACAAGACCCGCTATCGATAATCACACTACATACCTTATCCATAATTTTGCATTGAGTGTGAAAGATAACCTCTCGTTGGCTAGGTGTGGTGGTGTTCTCCGTCATGAAAAGCGTCCGTTGTACCACGAAGCACTCACCCTCCTCGGCGGTGACATGGAGGCCGTCTTCCTCAACCTCGGGGCTCTCTTCTTCCTCTTCCGCAGCCCCTTCTTCCTCATACTCGTACTCCCCTTGGGAGTTAAGAAGAACCTTCCGTTCGTTGGGACAATCCCGAGCATAATGCCCATGTCCAAGGCACTTGAAACACTTCACGTCGCTCGCCTTCACACCGCCTTCTTGCCGAGGACGTGGGGAAAACTCTTTCCTCGGTTGAGGAGTCGAGTCCTTCCTTATTTCCGGCTTCCTAAACTGAGTTGGTGGTGCCTTAGGAGCCGTGGATGAAGGCTGCCACGTTCGAGAAGTGGTTGAACTCGAACGCCGTTGAGCAAGTTGCTTGTAGATATGGTTGGTATAATGAAGCACTTGCTCAATATCGGTACCCCTACTAAAATGCTGCATACTCACCACATTTTTTAGTTCCAAATTTAACCCATTGACAAATTTAGAGATGACATACCCGTCGGGAAATTGTACTCGGGAACGGAAGATGAGCATACGCAGCTCGTTGTAGAACTCATCGGGAGTCCGGTTTCCTTGACGCACTTGCTCCAACTTGGCATGGATGCGCTCCGTGTAATCTTGAGGCACGAACCTCTCTTCTAAGGCCTCTCTTAGATCTTGCCATGTGTTAAGTTGAGGCATCCGACGTGCTCTCCTCAAAGCCTTGTCCTCGAGCCACCATTGGTAAGCAAAGTCGGTGAAGTGTATGGCCGTCATGTCCACCCGCCTCGCATCATCATAGCCATAGAAGTCAAAGATTGACTCCACCTTGGCAAGCCAATCAAGACAGGCATCGGCGTCGGAAGTTCCCGAAAATGTCGGCACGTTCAGCTTGATGCCGTAGTGGGGATCCCGGGGCCGCTCTTCTTGTTGCACCGGCGCGCCATGCCAAGGCTGCCCGGCACCACCATTGGCCGGCCCTCTAGGAGGTTGGCCGCGCCTTGGGAGATGCAAGAGAGGTGGGGGTTGAGTAGCCGTTGCAGGATTGACCTCTTGATAGCTCGGCGCTCCATAACCTGACAAGTTAGTAGCACTAATAGGAATACTATTAGGAAATGTAGCAAATGAAGGCCTTACCCCGGAATTGGCCACAAAGTGTGGATTATGGAAGCTCGTCGGAGGAATGTAAGGAGGCATAATCCCCATGGAGGTGCTCACACCGATGGATGCTTGCGCCTCCGAGTTTGGCAAGTAAGAAGTAGAGGCCTCCTCTTGTAACGACTCCACTTGGTTAGCGCTTTGTAGCACACTTGGTAGAGCCCCCGTATGAGACACCCGTGCTCTATCATCTTGGCCTCGCACTTGGCTCTCCAAATCAGTCAACCTAGTTCCCAAAGCCTCAATGGATTGTTGCAAGGATTGTTGCATGTTTTGCAACATGGCAGCCACCGAACTAGTGGACGTCTCCTCAACTTGTTCCTTATTCTTGTCATCACCTACACTTGTCATCGTAAAAACAAGGCAAAGATCAAGGTATAGAGGTCACACGAATTAATCACCAAGACTTGCCCGAGATGAAAATCCGACAAGTTGCAAGTAGGCAAAAACAACAAAGGCAACAAAGAGAGAATTCACCACACACTTGCTTAGGAAAACAATGCTAGGAAGCTACTAAACCACCAAGACTCAACACCAAGTATTACAAATTAATTAATTTTTTTTTTGTTTCGAGCAGGCCTTTGCTAGGCACTACTAGACGACTACTCTTTGTAGGCCTTTGCTAGGCACTACAAGATGACTACTCTTTCCGTGCCCGGCCCCTTATTAGCTTTACGCCGCCGGGCAAAGTTTTTCTAGTCTTTAATCTTTCTTTCTATGCCTGGCCCCTTATTAGCTTTCGCCGCCGGCAAGGTTTTTCTGATTATTCAACAAAAAATTTCAAGACACTTAAACAACAACACAAGATGTCTCGTCTTGGTGTCGTTCCCGTATCCTAGCACCGTAGCCAACAACAAGCATGTAATGACAACAAACAAGGCTGGTTTGGACCTCAATCCCACGTTTTTTAACTCAGCAAGACACACTTAAAACTAACACTAAAGAAAGGCTTAAATTCAAGCAACAAATGCACCCTTTCAACTACCAACTTTTGATAACTCTTTTGGGTGTTCTATTGGAACGTTTTTTGAGCATGGTTTGCAGCCATGGCTGAACACACACTCGGCCAAGACAACCACAAGATCAAGACAAAGCAACGACCACAACAACACACAACAAGGACACTATGGTCGCACACAACAACACAACACAACCAATAAAGAGTTCGAACCTAAAACCTTGCAACAAGTGGAAATTCAAGGTCGGAACAAGGTTTAGATGGCGATACCTTCGCGTGGCTCTGATACCACTTGATGGCCGGATCGATGGAGGGGATGATGGTGCAAAGAGATCGCCACGAGAATCCAAGGAATTCCGACAACAAACACCACGCAACTGACCCGTCTTCAACTGGCTGGATCTTCCTCGTCCGAACTCGAAATTGAGTGATTCCAATTCGAGAAGTTAGATCTATGAGTCTAGTTGAAGTCCTCAAAATATGAGACCGAGATGATGAGCGGATTGAAAGTTATGTCGAATTTACTGAGATGGTGCAGAAACCTCCGAGATGGATGATGGTTCGAAATGGAGAGAACAAGGGGATATGGATGCTTGATAACTTGGATATGACTCACCAAGCTCTCAAACAAACTAGGATGCTCGAAATTGTCGGATATGACTCACCAACAATTGAACAACGAGAATTGAACGAAACAAAACAAGAACTTCGAATTGAAAATGCAAGGAAAAGAGAAGCAAATTTCGTCCAAGTCTAGCAACAAAGGGTGAGGGGGACGACCATATAACCTAGAAAGCAACCTCACAAAGTTAGCCCCTTCACTTAAGGAAATTACAAAAATTAACCCAAAAACCCGAAAACTTAATAATTGTCCTTTCCGTCGAATTGTCACTTAGAACCATGAAGTAGAATAAAACTCCAACCATCTTCATTGCACTCTTTCGGAAAGCTACACCCCATGAGCTCTTCTTGCACTTGACATAGAATGGCCTTAGCTCGGGATCGCGTAATACGACCTAGATAAGGTGGTGTAGTTCCTTGAGCTTTGGCACCATCAAAACCGGAAGGCAAGGGCGCGCCACCATCCAAGCTTGTTGGCGCGTCTAGGGTATTCCGAGGCTCCTCCAAGTGTTCCGACGTGTGCTCCTCCAAGTGTTGCTCCTCCAAGTGTTCTGAAGTGTGCTCCATAGTTGGCTCGGACATCGATGGAATCACATCAGACCGTCTCTTGTACTTCTTCTCGTAACTCGGTGTTTTCAGGGTTAGCCACGGCAGCAGGGATGGCTTCTTTTACTAACTATTGCACCAGAGTGCGTAGCGCGTCTACTGTATCCTCATCAAGTGGGGATGGGGACCCGACGGGGATGGGGATGAAGACAAATTTTATTCCCCGATGGGTAATGGGGCGGGTATGAGTAGCATATATCTAAATTAGGATGGGTATGAGAAGGGTATTCCCGCCTCGAACCCGTCCCATTGTCATCCCTACTAGCAAATATGACCTACTAAAATAACAATTAATAACCCATCTAAACTGGAACCGCTAACTCTTACTAGACTAATCTAGCCCCAACTAAAAGCTTAACCTAACAAATCAATGTACATCTATATACTACTATATTTACTAAGTAGAGTTTGGTTCAAATGAAACAAACTCTTATCCTGAAACGAACTCTTATCCTAAAACCAGGCTCGGCTATTAGGGTGGGTCAGGAAGGGCGGTCGCCATGGGCCCCGGATAAAAAAACATTACTAGTAAAAATAGGCTCATTGCTTTAGAAAAGGCCCATTAATACTAAAGAAACCTTATCTGACTAAAAAGAAAAGCTTTATTGAAAATAAACAAAAAACACGCTTATCAGATCTGAGATCTCAACTGACGCTCTCTTTCTCTGAGTCTTCAATTGCGCAGACAACCATCAACCCTTCCACCTCTTCGATTTCTTTGCCTCCTTCAATGTCAACTGTCTTCTTCAATTTTTTTAGCAATGGTGAGTTTCAAAATTCCAATCTTATATATGTGAATTTCTATTTATACTTTACTATTTCCTTAGTCTTCCTTAAACCATCAATCTCATCTCTAGAACAACAACTTCCCCGTCCGACCACTGTACTCCGGAACGGCGACACCATCATTGCCTCGCCTCGCCTTGTCCCCGTCGGCGACGCCCACGACTGACCGCCAAAGACCAGAGACCAGCGTGTTCTGACTTCTGACTGAGATCTGATTTTAGATTTTGCCCTAGATTTTTTACGTATTTCATTAATTAAATTTGTGGAAAATTGAAAGTGAAATTTACAACCTTAGTATTTGTGGAAAATTGAAAGTGAAATTTCACTATTTCGGCCCTAGATTTTTTTTTAGAGATTTACAATTACATTTTAGATGTTAGTTGAAAGTGAATTTAGTGAATTCATTCAATTTTGTTGAAATCTTGATTCAGATATACAGGTTCAATGGTTCAGATTTACAACTTGTTAAAGATTTAAAGTTTGTAGTGCCTATCTGCCACTACTATTGATTGATTTACAATTTATTGTTACAATTTACAGGTTCATTGGTTGGAATCTTGAAATGCTTTGCCTACTTTCTACTCAATTGCAAGTGTTATTGACTTACAGAATTACAGTGTGCAGCCTACTTCTTCCTCATTACAAGTGTTGTTTTTCCTTTTATGTTTTATCTTATTGCTTGTTTGTATTATGTTGCCTAGAAAATATGCATCTGGAAGTCATAAAGAGGAAAAAAACGGATGGAGCAATTAATAGAATCTCAAAGTGGAGCTATTCACACATTTGTTATCAAACAAGGAGGTCCTAGTGCCAGTTTAGGAGACTTAGGTACTCAATCTATTGAAAACTCAAGTCCTAAAATTGAAATTGATAACAATGAGCATATAAGTCCTATAAATAATACAAGTGAGCTTGAAATAATTGATTGAAGAGGAGTCGATGAAAATGATGTCAATGGGGAAGTTAATCATACGAGTGGGCATAATCATGAACCTAATGTATCTAACAATGATGATTATAAGGCTAATTAATAATTTTTCCCTCCTTTTGATATTTATGACCCTAGGAATTAGGAAAATCTTGAGAACAAAGGGAAAGACCTTTTAGTTGAAGAAGGGCCTATAAGAGAACTAAATCTAGTGTTTCCATTAGATGAGTCTTCTAGACATTTTTTATATGCTCATTATTCTAGAAAGCTAAGTAATGGAGATACTTGTGATAGAAAATGGTTAATTTACTCTATAAATGTGGATAAAGTATTCTGTTTTATTGCAAGTTATTCAAATCCATGGGTAACAAAATTTTATTGGCAAATGATAGACTGGAAGATTGGAAGCATCTTAGCGAAAGACTTCGAAAACATGAGAGTAGAGATGAGCATATAACAAACATGAAAACTTGGTATGATTTAAAATTAAGATTAGACAAAAATTAGACCATTGACAAAGACTTGCAAAAAGAGATTACTAATAAAGAGAAAGAGTGTTGGAATCAAGTTTTAAGAAGAATATTTGTTGTTGTTAAATGTCTTGCTAAAAACAACTTGGCATTTCGAGGATCTAAGGAGAAACTTTATGAAGATAACAATGGTAATTTTCTAGGTCTAATTGAAATGATTGCAGAATTTGATGTTGTAATGCAAGACCATGTTAGACGCATTAAAAATGAAGAGATTCATCACCATTATTTAGGTCACAACATTCAAAATGAACTTATTTCTATGTTGGCCCTTATAATTAAAAAAAATCTATCATATTGAAAATTAAAGAGGCCAAATATTTCTCCATTATTCTTGATTGTACCCCATATGTAAGTCACAAAGAATAAATGACTCTAATAGTTCGATGTGTGAATATGTCATGTTTTAAAATCTGCATAGAGGAGTATTTTTTAGATTTTCTAATTGTAGATGATACATCTGGATTAGCGCTCTTTACTTGTTTGCTTGATGTATGTAAGTCTCTTGATCTTGATATTGATGACGTGAGGGTCAAGGTTATGACAATGGGTCTAATATGAAAGGGAAACACCAAGGGGTCCAAAAGAGGTTACTTGAAATAAATCTGAGAGCATTATATATGCCATGTGCGTGTCATATTCTTATTTTACTCTAAGTGATATGGCTCATTCTTGTGTGAAAGCTGTTTTTTTTGGAGTTGTACAATGCATATATCTGCTATTTTTAGTTCCCCTAAAAGATGGAAGATTTTACTTGAAAATGTAGAGGGATTAACTCTAAAATCAGTATGCAATACTTGTTGGGAGAGTCGGATTAAAAGTTTCAAAGCTATTAGATTTCAAACCCCTCAAATAATGATGGCTTTATTTGAATTGTGCAAAATCTGTGATGATGCTAAGAGTGAAGCATAGAGTTTAATGAATGCACTTGAGAATTTTGAGTTCTTATTTGGTATGGTTATATGGTATGAGATTGTATTTGCCATTAATATGATTAGTAAGAAGCTACAAATGAAATCTATGTGTATTGACACTACCATTAAGCAAGTTGAAGGTGCAATAGCATTTTTTAAGAAATATAGGACAGAAGGTTTGTGTCAAGCATGGAAGTTGCCAAAAGTCTTGCATTAGAGATGAATGTAGAGTCTGTGTTTCCATCTAAAAGAAGAATTTTCAAGAAAAAACAATTTGATGAATCTGTCCATGAAGAAGAAACACAATCAACTGAAAAATCTTTTGAATGCAACTACTTTCTAGTTATTGTAGACATGGCCATTGGTTCATTGAATGATAGATTTGAGTAATAAAAAATGTTTGAAAGTATTTTTGGATTCTTAATTAATTCAAATAACTTGAAGTTGTTGAATGAGAATGAACTGATGGAATGTTACATTTAATTTCATGCTACCTTTTTTCATGATAATATTTATGATGTTGATATATATTGAGAATGACTTTACCTAATGTTAGCATGTCCTCCATTGAATTTTTTTGAGTTTGTTAAAGATATCGAGTGTTATCCAAAAATTTCAATTGCTATTCGTATCTTATTAACTATACATGTGACTCTAGATTCGGTTGAAAGGAGTTTTTCAAAGTTAAAGTTATTGAAAGTTTACCTAAGATCATCCATGTCACAAGAAAAGTTGAATGGTCTAGCTATTATTAGTATTGAGAAGGAAATGTTGGAACAAACTAATGGTACTGATATCATTTCTGATTTTGCTTCAAAGACTGCTCAAAGAAATCGATTTACATAATCACTTAATGTGGATGTTTCTTTTGCAGGTTCACTTATATATTTTGATGACTTGGATTCGAAGATGCTAATTTGTCACTTGTTTTGATGGCTTGGATTGGAAGATGTAGCTTGTGACTAGTCTACTGCAACATGTGTTGGCAACTTGGCATGTTCTTTTTATATGTTAGTTTATATTGTAGAACTATAATTTTCATGTAAGACAATTGTATTGGCAACTTGGCATTAGGCTTGGCAATTTCACCCGCACCCGATGGGTACCCGAAAAAACGAACCGAAAAAAACCGATTAAAAACGGGTGAAAAACGGGTTTCGGGTGAGCGGGTGATGGAGCGGGTACGGTTTCGGGTATAGCCTCACCGACCCCACCCGACCCGATCACCCGACCCGACCACCCGCCCCGACCACCCGGTTTTTTGTCCCACATCGGAAAATTGGTAGAAGGAAAGGAGAAGAGGAGCTTATAAAAAAAGGAAAGGAGAGGAGGAGAGGGTTAAGTGTTTGAAGTCTAACCATAGAGATGGACTTTGAGACTTCTAATTAAATCTATTTTTTGGCTAATCCAATGTGTAGGCCCTATATAAATAGGTTTAAATTTTAGTTTATTTTGTTTACGGATCATCGGTTGACCCGTTAATTTTAGTTTATTTTCTTACGGGTCATCGGTTGACCCGTTAATTTTAGTTTATTTTCTTACGGGTTATCGGTTGACTCGTTGGAACAAATAAACTTAAGGTTAATTTATGATTGAAAATTAAAAATTTAAACTTTTTATAACACCTGGAAAAAAAAACCCGACCCGACCCGAAAACCGACAGATTTTGGGTGGGTCGGTTTCGGGTGGAACCCGTCGGGTGAAAATACCGGGTCGGGTGGGCGGTTTACAACCGCGGGTCTGGTGGTGGAAGTAGTCCACCCGCACCCGACCCGACCCATTGCCATGCCTACTTGGCATGTTCTTTTTATATGTTAGTCTATATTGCAGAACTATAAGAACTATAATTTTCATGTAAGACAATTTCGAAGCTCAGGTTCATCTAGAGTGAAAGCTCAAATGTAAGACAATTTCAGACAACTTTAATAATATGGTAATGTCTTAGAATTTTAATGTATTTATTATGTAATGGGGCCTCCAAATTTTATTTCGCCCTAAGGCCCGTAAAATGATTGAGACGGGTCTGCTTAAAACAAATGCATTTTTCCTATACTACTACAATTAGAGCTTTTAGCGACGGTCAAAAAACGCTAGTTCGTGGTGCATTTTTCCTAATTCGCAGTGCACATTTTCGGATTGCACTTTTCGTATTTTGCAATGCACTTTTGTATGAAAAATGCACTATGAAGTAGAAAAAATGCATTCGTTTCACATTTAAGTATAGGAGTTTGTTTCATTTGAACCAAACTTGTAATAAGTAATAAAACACGTATCTAATATATAAAAATCATACCTAATTAATTCTGTTAGTATAAGATAACAATATAATACTTGCATAATACAAGACAATTCTCTGCAAAGAACCAATACAACTAGACAAAAATCAACCCCTACCAAAGAAAACATTTGAATAAAATTATGCCCCATTGCTTAATCAAATAATTAATAATTCAGTCCAATAGAGGATAGTATGCACCCACTTTATACATGTGTGATTTAACGTATTTAATTAACCTTAACAACTTAGTCTCCCCCCTAACCTTTCCTAAGGGATTTGATGATAGTACAGAGAACCCACATCACCGAAAGAAAAACCAACCCATCGATCAAACCCACCTTAAACAAGGATTTAACGAAAAAAATAAAGAACGCAAGCATGAAAGCTCACCGGTGGAAAGAAGATCGATCAGTGATGCAATGGAGGATGGCGGTTCCATTCGCATGAAAGGAGAACTCTGGACATCGAAAATAATTGGAGAAGGGCGATGGTTGTAGAATAAGGTACTCGGTGACGGATCGTGGTTCTGGCACTAGCAGAATAGAGAGTCGTCGTCGGTGTAGTGTGACTAGTGGTGAAGTCGTTCATAGGCGGTTAGCAGGGGCGGATCTGTGTAGTGCCCAGTGGGGGCTGTAGCCACAAGTGGAATTAAAAAAATAAATTAAAATAGAAAAAATACAATGTTTTTAGGTTTAGAGTCACCATAAGCCTCACCCGAGTAACCAAACAGAAGCGAAAATATCGGCTCGTGAAAACGCCTCCTCTCCAGATCTCGTGAACGCCTCCTCTCCAGATCTCGTGAACTCCGCTCGCGGCTCACCGCTCACCGCTCACCGACGCCTTCTCCTCGGACGCTCGCCGGTTTACCGACGTTGATCGCCTGCTCGATGGCTCACCGAAGCCGCTCGCCTGCTTCTCCGTTTAGGCTGGTTCTCCGCTCGCCTTCTTCTCCGTTCGTTTGCTTCTCCGTTCAAGTTGGTTCTCTAACTTCTCCACCCATGTTCTCTTTGTATGTTGAATTTTTGAAGCTATTCTGTATTAACTTCTCCGCCCATGGTTCTCTTTTTTGTCATGAATTTGTCCTCTTTTCTATATTGCTATTCACATGAGGGGAAAAGCCCTTGGTTGTAGACTTGTAGTTGAATTTGTCCTCTTTGCTAAATTTGTCCTCTTTTGTCCTGAATTTGTAGTTGAATTAAATTAATATTTTAGTTAAATTTGGCCCCTAGTTGTTGATCTTTGATTCATTGTCCACATGGAAACAATATTAGAATAGTTGCTACAGCTACTGTTAAAAGAGCTTTTTCTGCTATGAAGCTTATCAAAATTTCATTACGCAATCGGCTCGGAGATGAGCTAATGAATAACTGTTTGATTACTTATATTGAGAAATATGTAGTGCGTTGTATTGAAACTAAAGATATTATTGTACGATTTCAAGGGGTTTAGTTACAGTGGAGTTGTGAAAAAACTTCATCGATAGAGTTGAGAAAATCCTGATCGTTAAATAACAATTCAACGTCTAAGATTGAATTCTTCTCTCTCCATATTAACTTATATTTTTTTCTTTTGAATTTTTTTCGACGGGTTCATTGATTTCCTATAGGGTTATAGTAACTTCACCCATAAAGTTATTTAACAACTCCACCGAAACAACATCGGATTTCAAGATATGGAAAATCGAAGAATGTCATTGTAAGAAACATATTGTAATTTTTTTTATATTTTATTAAAAAGACAAAAAAAAAATCCTACCTTCGCCAGGAAAGTTTCTATAGTCGAAGGAATTTAGCCCCCCTGAGAAATATTCCTGGCTACGCCACTAGCGGTTAGGGACGATAACGCGCCTCGGTTGCCGAAGAGGAAAAGGACAAACGTGGTTGTGCCAAAACACAAGGAGGTTGACGGTTCATGAAGAAAGTGGCGTGAGAAAAGTTGAAGGCAATTACTTTGAAGGAGAGTCGATTAAACGGAACTGGATTAAGGCTTTTGTTAGGGTTTAAATAGGATAAGTTTTATTTATTAGTTTTATAATTTTAACGGGTTTGGATAGCATTAATTAGTTAGATATGATCAATCTCCTTTTCATTATAAAAAATTAAACATTAATATTAGAAATTATCTATCTTCTTGAATTTACTTTCGAGTCAAGAAATCTCGATTATTTAAAATTCATGAAATTTCGGTTTCTGACCCCAACGAATAAAATTAACCCAACTATTACATTTTTTCCCTCGGCGGACTAGTAAAGAAGTACTTCCTTGTAAATCTGGTCTATCTCGCTGACACATTATCCAGGAACTAGGATGTGCCTTCGGTGGTAAGAAGGAGACAACAATGCACGCAATTTATCATTGCAAAACCCCAACTCTTGTCTAGACTTAATTTGCGGTTTTCTCCCGTTTGGGCAATTTATCTATGGATTTCCTGGATTGGGCTGAACATATTATGGACCTGCACGAATTTGACCAAGTTTTGTGGGCATGCTCATGTTGGAATGTGTGGCGAGCTAGAAACCGAATCATTTTCGAGGATGAGGTGATGGAAGTGGGTAATATTATTCATAATAACATCATCATTATTGAAGAGTTCTAACACGTAAATGTTGTGGTGCGTGAACTTCTGAGTCAAAATGCGCATGAGCAACAACAATGGTAACAATCTCCAACTAGTTAAGTCAAGCTAAACGTGAATGCAGGGGTTAAAGCGACATAATATGGTATTGGAGTCATAGAAAAGGATCGGATGATAATGGAGTTGTTTTATGGTGCCAAACGGATCCAAAATGGCATGGGGGTTGATGTAGTGGAAGCTAGCGGCATTATGGGGTTTGAGAATCAGCTTGTCTCTAGGGATTGAGAAGATTATTATGGATCCCAACTCACAAAAATTGGTTCATAAGGCAAACAAGGGAGAAATACCAAACACTGGTTTTGGCAATGTTCTCGCTCTAGCGGTGGAACAAAGTGCGCATTTTCTCTTGAGCAAGTGGGTTTATTGCAGGAGAGGTGCACATCGTGCAACTTTTTGGCTTAGTAGGTGGAAACTAGTAGAACCGTTTGTAGCCTCTATTAATTTCTATTTTTTGTTGGATTTCTATGATGTACTAGCAAACAAACTGTGTTAAGTTAATGAAGTTTTCCTATTAAAAAAAGAAAGTGTGAATCTAAATCTCATCCTTCTCATTTCAAGCTTGTCTTAAAACTTGTGCAAAATGAGAAAATGTCTTATATTGCAAAATGGAGGTAGTATATGTTGAAACCCGATATAATACGTGCTATAAACGGGATTTTAATAAATACTAACTCTCGGATTTCGTACAACCGAACGGTTTTCATACGTGGATTATTCCTCCTCCCCACCCTTCAGCTGATTGTTTTTGTACTCTTTACGAATAAAGCCTTAAGACTTTATACCGTAAATAGCGCGATCTCACTCGGAGATCAAACACGTTGAGCTTCGACAAACGAGATAGTTCTCGAGCCATAGGGGAATTTTTGACCTTTTAGATTGTATCATAGCCTAGCTATATATATAATATTGCCCAACTACTAGCTTGCTTATAATATGTCAATGTGGGACGAATCCCTTTGAGATTTTCGAGCTGATTGCTCACGTGTAGTTATCCACTTTCACGAGAATTAAAATGGTGTTTGCCCATTGAATTACCGATTTGTTTTCTTGGGCCAAGCCCGTAGATATCATAAGTTTGGGCCAAAGCCCACATTTTATTTTTCTTGGCCATTTATGAAATCATGTACACATATTTCCACATTATGATTGGCATGCACCTCAAACCATGCACGAAACTTGCATGTTCTAACTTGCCCAAACGCGTATACATAACGCGACATTTTATCTCTTTTCTTCTTTATGTTTGCCGGTTCCCCTTTAATTATTTAGCGGTTATTTTTCGCACCATCACAACCTCTTGGCTTGATGTCCTCGTTCCACGAGGGCGTCGAGACAATAAACATGTGCGCATGCCTTATCAATTTGCAACTTTGTGCAACGCGATCTAAACCCGAGATTTGGTGGAGTTCACACACTTTTCGAGAGTTGGGACCTCGTCCCTTTAGAGAGTTAGCGAACCTCGTTCGCTTAGAGAGTTAGGACCTCGTCCTTTTGAGAGTTTCCAATACCAGGTGGGAAGCGAGTGGTGGATTAGCGCACTTAGAACCGAGAGTTTCCAACCCCAAGTGGGAAGCGAGGGGTGGATTAGCGCACTTAGAACCGAGAGTTTCCAACCTCAAGCAGGAAGCGAGGGGTGGATTAGCGCACTTAGAACCGAGAGTTTCCAACACCAAGCGGGAAGCGAGGGGTGGATTTGTGCACTGCGAGATTCGACAACAACCCCGAGCGGGAAGCTCGGCGGTTCCGCGCGTAACGAGGTTTGACGACAACCCCGAGCGGGAAGCTCAGCGGTTTCGCGCATAACGAGGTTTGACGGAAACCTCAAGCGGGGAGCTCGACGGTTTCGCGTATAACGAGGTTTGACGGCAACCTCGAGCGGGGAGCTCGGCAGTTCCATGATGTGAACCCCACGATGACCGCCAACCAAGAAGAGGAAGACTTCTCCGTGCGCTCCGACATACCCATTACTCGAGCCAGGACTCGTGCCATAGCTCGAGCCACGGCGTCCCTTGTCGCGCGCGCTCAAGCGAGCCATGGCGCATCCACCGGCGCGCCCCTCTTCCAGTGCGTCACCTTCATCGGGGACGCGCCACGACTCCAGCCCGACGCCATGCACCGCGGCACCGAGAACCTCAACCTCGGTGCTGTGCCAGCCGCTGGTGCCGAGTACCGTGCCATGCCGGGCCAACTTGGCATGGAACCTTGAGGTTCTGGTGCGCCTCGGCCTCGGAACTTGAGGTTCAGGTGCGCACCAACCCCGTCGCCGCCGAAGCCCTGTCGCGCCCCATACCGTGTCGCGACATGCCTTTGGCGCGCTGATGCCTTGTCACGACCTTGTCGCGACACTCGCGACTAGGACACCGTGACCATTTATGTTTCTTACCGTTTTTAGCATTATTTCCATTCCGAAACATTTTCCTATCTGTAATTTCCATTTCTGTCTTGAGTTTTGGGCTTGGGCCAGTGTTTGGGCCGCATGCTTGCGCCCCCCTTCACTCCCCAGGCCGCTAGGTTTAAAACAAGGGTTTCGTGCCTCCACCTCTATTTAAGAGGCACGTCCCCTCCTTTGTTTTCTACGCTTGATTGAATCATACCGTTACTCTGTCGAGATTGCTCCAGAACGATTTCTTTAAGGTGTCACCCACTTTCTCTTCTCATCCCATATTCTCCTGGCTTCCGTCAAAAGAAACCCCCTTCTTAATCCTTTCATTTCTATCCCTACCAAGTCTAGATGTTTTACGTCTCAAATCTATCGGTTACGTTCGTGAGAAGGCCATTTACGAGTCCAAGCAAAGATCCACTCGTGAATCCTCAACGGGGTTTACATCATTCCGCGCGTAACGAGGTTTGACGACAACCGGCCCCGAGCGGGAAGCTCGTCGATTCTGCGCATAACGAGGTTTGACAGCAACCCCGAGCGGGGAGCTCGACGGTTCCGCTCTTAACGAGGTTTGACGGAAACCCCGAGCTGAAAGCTCGACGGTTCTGGGCATAACGAGGTTTGATGGCAACCCCTGTAATATCCAAGATATTTCAAGTTTTTTTTAAAAATAAAATTTAATATAATATTTTTATCTATTTCTATTTCTAACCTTTTCTCTATGTAAAAAGAGAATGTTTGTAAAATAAAACTAATTAAATGATTAAAAGAATATTCCTTAAGGATATTAATTAAATAAAATTAAAAGAATATTCCATAAGGAAATTTAATTAATAAAAATTGAAGAATACTCCATAAGGCTTTTGGGCAATTTGAAAAGCTTTGAATAAAATAAGGACTTATTTTTAATCTCAAAAATCTATTAAAATAAATAAAACACATTAAAAATAATCTTCTCCTCCTTCTTCAACCTAATGTTGTTACATAAAAGAAAATTGGCCAATCCATGCTCCTCCTTCCCACCATAGCCTACACTCCTAGCCATGACATCACCTTGCTTACCTCATCAAGATGACATCACCATTCTCACCAACCCTTCACCAACACTCCCCAATCATCTTTCTCCCTCCTCTTCTCCATTGGGCAAAACCCATGGCTATGGATCATGTTCTCACTATTTAAAGGGGCTGAAATCCCATCTCACAACTCACTCATTCCATTCCTCTCTTTCTCTCTACAATTTGGCTCCCAATTTTCCCAAAAAAATCAGCCCTCCAAGCTCTATTTCTTCCTTCAAAATCCCACCAAAGGAGCCTCCTCCTCCTCCCTTGGGACCGCCGGCCACCTCGCCTGACCACCGGCTCCACCAACGTCGACCGCCTCCTCCTCCAGCAGCGCCGCCCCACTCGCCGGAGTCCCCTGGTGCGCCGCCCCTCACCGCCGGCCCCCTCTACCTCCTCCTCTCCTGTATTCTGTAACACACAAGCAAGAGCATCAATAAACTCTAAAAATCCCTAATTCTAATTTGTGTAATTTATTTATTTTGTTTATGTTATTAAAATATGCTATTAAAATTAAAAAGACTATATAGAACTATTTTGCAAAATTGTTAGATGTATGAAAATATTATGTGAATATTACTAGTGGGAAGAAGGAAATAAATTTATTTAATAAACCATGGTTGAAATTATTATGTGATTGGTAAAGACATTATTCTAAGAAGACCTTATAAAAAGAATTTTAATTTTATAAATTCATTAGGTTATGTTTTTGTCTCTATATTATATATCACCATTATAAGGGTATAAGCTTAAGTGTAGAGAATACCAAATTTTATGGAAATAAGAATATTAATAATGAATTTTTAATTATTTAATATAATATTTGTTTAACTTATCTCTAGGGTAAAGTATTCATACAAGGCCTAAGTTATTTTATAAATACAAGGGTATGGACAATAATATGAATTATAACATTATATTATTAAGTATTTAAGAATATCTCACCTAGAAAGATATTGTAGAAAAAAATATCATTTTGTGACTTGAAATATCCTAAAAATATACAATAAGGAGAAGTTTAAATATTTTATAGCATGATCTTATAACTATAGTTGAATTATTAAAAAGAATTTCGAAATAAAATAAATAAGGATATTTATTTTATATTATGATCGTTTTAGAAAGCTTACCTTATATAGTAAATAAGAATTTCTATTTATGGAAAATTACTAAGAAAGAACCTAATATTATTCTATCTCTTTTATTATAACCCCTTAGTTAAAAAGGATTTCTTTTGAGAGAATATTATTGATAAAGTATTTTCGTAAAGGGAAAATGATTTTAAATAACCCTTGAATATCATTAACATTAAGGAAATTATTTTGAATAATCAATAAGTTTTATTTAAATGGAATAAAAGGATATTACGAAATTAAAATAATAATAAAGGAATATTATTATTTTAATTTAGCTACCTAAATTATTATTATAATAATTTAGAATCTTTCCATCCACCTAAGCTAAGTACACTTGAGAAATCCGAATCCTAAAAAGGAATTTCTTATCTAAAACCATTCGTAAATTTCCGTGTCAATACGTCGGGAATCCCGTTCAAAGTCGCGAACCCCACCTCCGTCTTATCGCTAAGTCCGTTATCTTCCGAACCAAGGCAAGTGGATTTTCCCCTTGTGACCTTTATAAATTCGTTTCCATGAAATTCTCGATGTTGGGAACAAATTGTGTGCTAATTAACGAATGAACCTAGGAAATATCAATTGTTAGATATTACGACCTTTGTTAGTATAGTTCGCTACTATTATCTCATAGGACTATTAATGCTAGTGTGATTATGGACTTGGTTGTTTATGGACTCGTTTAGAGATCCGCGTTGAATGAACTAGTAAGGGGCGCGGAATAACCGACGCCTCTATATAACCCTTCTAAGTCGTAAGTGCCTACGTGTTTGTAGTACGAATTTCGGGTTCATGATCTCATCCGCTCCGATTGCAAGGAGGGATGTGCGCACTCTAGCTAAGTGCTGGGAAAATGGGTTTCCCTTGGTGGATCGGGCTCACCGAATTCCCACCCTTTTAAAATCATTAAATCAAATACACTGCATAAGTGCCAATGCACATTTAAGATATTAAAATCAGATCGAACTCAAATGATCGATCTGGCACTCGGTCCGCTCAGGGCGCAAGAGGTTTAACTCGTATGAATTAATAATGTTCCCAACACATCTTTTATTCTCAATGCTGAAAGAGTCCTACAATTTAGTAGTGCTTTGTCTAAGTTTACGAGCTATCATCTCTTAAGACACGCTCTCCCTCGTACCGTTAAAACACCACGTAAATAAACCCTATCTCGAAACACAACCGATTGTTATCTTCATCTTTATTTCACTAAATTTACCGAAATACCCTTGGGAGAATTACGTTCCCGCTTGCTTAGTCTCTTAGACTAATTCTTCTTTTCCGCATGTTTGCCTGGCACTCTATCGCCCCTCGCGAATTGTGTCAGAACCTAGGATTATTCACAAGGCATAAGGTGAAGGACAAAAGGAAGGGCAAGAAGTTCCAAGATGTGTTTGAATCTCTTTTCGGTCTATTTTTCATTTATGTTTCAAAGAGAAGGTTTTATGAGTTGTAATTTCCAAACAAGCTTTTAGTATTTGTGATTGGGTTGTAACAACAAAGTCTCCTTCGAGAGCACCTTTTAATTTATGAGTATGTTTTATTCCGCACTTTATCATTCTATATCATTCTAAAAGCCTTGGGTGACCTTGGACGGTAAAATCCGAGGTCACAGGCGGTAATACCCAATGTTATAAAATAGGGGTGTTACAACCCCGAGCGGAGAGCTCGGCGATTTCACGCATTCAAACTAAAATATTATGGCCCGAGACCGCTCACGCCATGGGAGAACCCCGCGCCGCCGCACCAGAGACTGCGGCAAAGCCCGCGCACGCCAGGGGCGAACCCCGTGGCGCCGCAGCAGAAACTACGGCAAAGCCCGCGCACGCCAGGGGAGAACCCCGTGGTGCCGCACCAGAGACTACGGCAATGCACGCGCACGCTAGGGGCGAACCCTACAGCGCCGCACCATAGACTGCGGCTAAGCACGCACACGCCAGAGGCGAACCCCGTGGCGCCGCACCAAAGACTGCGGCTAAGCCCGTGCACGCCAGGGGAGAACCCCGTGGCGCCACACCAGAGACTGCGGCAAAGCCCGTGCGCGCCAGGGGCGAACCCCGTGGCGCCGCACTAGAGACTACGGCTAGACACCATGCAGGCCCTGCTTTCAGGGCCCGCGCACAAAGAACGCGCTAACTAGAGAGGGAAGAGGGTGCACTTTCTTGATTATTACACGAGAGTAGGTCGGATAGGGAGAGCCAGTTCCCACAGACGGCCCTAGTGATGAAACCCGATATAATACGCGTTATAAATGGGATTTTAATAAATACTAACTCTCGGGTTTCGCACAACCAAACGGTTTTCGTACGTGAATTATTCCTCCTCCCCACCCTTTAGCTGATTGTTTTTGTACTCTTTACGAATAAAGCCTTTAGACTTTATACCGTAAATAGCGCGATCTCACTCGGAGATCAAACACGTCGAGCTTCGGCAAACGAGATAGTTCTCGAGCCATAGGGGAATTTTCGACCTCTTAGATTGTATCATAGTATATATAATATTGCCCAGCTACTAGCTTGCTTATAATATGTCGATGTGGGACGAATCCCTTTGAGATTTTCGAGCTGATTGCTCACGTGTAGTGAACCACTTTCACGAGAATTGAAATGGTGTTTTCCCATTGAATTACCGATTTGTTTTCTTGGGTCAAGCCCGTAGATATCATAAATTTGGGCCAAAGCCCACGTTTTATTTTGCTTGGCCATTTATGAAATCATGTACACATATTTCCACATGATGATTGGTAACCATGCACCTCAAACCATGCACGAAACTTGCATGTTCTAACTTGCCCAAACGCGTATACATAACGTGACATTTTATCTCTTTTCTTCTTTATGTTTTCCAGTTCCCCTTTAATTATTTAGCGGTTATTTCGCGCACCATCAGTATAGTTTAAAAGTTTTTTGTATTCTATACAACGCGGAGCTGGATGAGACGAACTAGTCTTACTATGATGAAAAACTTAAGCATGTGGTGGGTGAAAGAAGGTGGTGCACCTCCAACTAAGGAACTAGCCATGATATACCATGTATGACAAAGCCCAATGGGCCAATACTGACCAAGGGACCATCCGAGCACACATCCGCATATAAGCATATTACATAAGTGCAGTGGGGTTAAATTGACAAAAGAAGGAGTAACACATATTTAATTATATGCTAGTCTTGTTAAAACTTTTGTTATAGAGTTTTTAACAAACTCCATAGGTACAAGTTTAGTTGTTACATGTTGTTGCAAGTGATATCTTACTATTAAATTTGGATTATTTTTTAACTATAAGAGAGCCAATAGAACATGTAACTCAATAAGATTTAGTTTTAATAGAGTTATTATAGGTAATGGTGATGAAAATTTATTTGATACATTTGCAACATAAAAACAAGGATTGCAAATTGAATAAGCGAAAAAGTTAATTACATATATTCTTTTTCCTTAGATGGAGGAATTCGTAAGCCAAAAAAAGAACCATGTAGGTATGATTATGATTCAAACAATGAAATAGTAGGATTATGAGAATCATACATTTTTTTTAGTCACGTTCATATGGGTGCATCCTATATTGGTCATAGTATCACACCAGTATTAGGAATAAAACCATTCATTGTATATTAATGTAACCAAATTAAGAGATACATATTTCCATTATATAGAAAAATTACAATTTCCAATTCTAGTATAGGGTTGAAGTTATTAAATAGAGAAGAAGCATAGAAGATTAATTTAGGAGCTAGAAAAGTCTAATCAAGAAAATGGAAAACGACAACAAAGAATTTGATGATGAGATTGATGTATTTGATTGCATTGCTTTGTATTGCCAACTTGGCATGCGCCATTTTACCAGATCAGTGTCGTCGAGGATGCTTAATCAGATGCAGAGGAAGCAATGACTTTAATGACTGCTTTAGCAGCTGCTTGTTGTCATGCATCTAGATAACTCCTATGTGAATGCACAAGTTTTCTTTTATCTCTATGTAGTATGATCAATAATAAGTGCCTCCTATGGACAAAAAAAGTTCAAAAAAATGGAATTGAGATAGAAATAATGAGCGGGTTTTTTCAAGAAAAAACAAAGGTAATTTCTATGTATGAAGGTATCAATTACAAAAATATGAGGGAAAAGTTGTTTAAGGACATAAAATACAACAAAGAGAGATATAAAATGAACTTGAAATATCTACCAATGGAAAACCAAATCTATACTATTTGGTGTAAACGATGATGAGACAGCAAAGCTACCTTTCAAGTTTATGAACATTCAATTAAACAACAATTTTCTTTTGAATGAATGGAAAATTCATTCAGTTAAATAATGAAATTTGGCATATAGGGTTGTATACAATTTTGAAGATGAAAGCATGAGCGAAATGAGTAAACCATTGGTGATATATCCGCAAGTAACGGCGAGAGTAATTTAATGTTGGCGACGACGTTCACGGGATTGTGAAGCCAATAGAAGCAACGGTCAATTGAGGGACGAATAATATAAAAAGATTGAGAGGACGAAGAAGAGACACACAGAAATATACATTTACATTCTGCAAATTACTTACTCTTTGTCTAAACTCAATTGTAATAAGATCCCAAGGCTATTGTTCGATTGGCTCTTTGGTAAACTCAGAAAGGCGTCGTCATTGTTCAATTATCGCTATATACAATCAAGTTAATCCCTGCATTTCGATTCTTGGTTATTGCTTGCATCTTTACTGAATTTCATCTTGTCTACGAGTTTAACACGTTTAGACTATTTCTTGGTTGGGTTTCCCTCATTATAGCAGGTAACACGTTTACGTGTTGAATCTGCCCAAAATTTAATTACTACATAATCTTGTATATTAATTGTTTTTAATAACGTATGAGATTTATTCTTATTTCTCAATTAGGCGCCTTTTCTCACTGGGGTCCTTCTTTATTATGTAAATTGTATTTAAAGGATTTTTGTTTTTATACTCGATACAAAGTTAATTTCTATGATGTATATGCATCCATTATGAAATAAAAATGGCAACGTTACAACTGCATTCCTCTCAATCAATTAATTGAAAAACAAGATCATGGTCATATGGGGTGCATCCTATATTGGTCATAGTATCACACCAATAATAAAACCATTCATTGTATATTTACATTACCAAATGTAAGAGATTGTGATCCTTATGAAGGAAATTTCCAATTCCAACTTTAAGACGTCCATATATACGTGACAAACACAAGGTACAAAATTCTTAAATAGAGAAGAAGCACATAAGATATATTAATTTAGGAGAAGAAATTGAGAAATTGACAATGACAACAATAAAGTTGATGATGGCATTGGTGTATTTGATTGTAAGTTTGTTCTTTATAGTGAACTTGGTCAGCGCTATAAGTCCAGGTCAGTGTCGTCAAGGATGCTTAAACGAGTGCAGAGGAAGCAAAGACTTCAATGACTGCTTTACAAGCTGCTTGTCGTCATGCATCTAGATAACTCCTATGTGAATGCACAATTCTATCTCTATGTAGTATGATCAATAATAAGATTTGTGCTCTAAATTCCTCAACATTATGTGTCGTGTTTGGTTTTGCTATCTTTCTAAATAAATAGATATTAAATGTTACAATTACATTCTCTACGTGTTTTCATATAAAAAAGTTCAGTCCCTTAGACTTGGGAAAAAATATTTGTAGTGGTATGGTGAGGCCAAAATTGTTGAGAGGGGGCGGGCCTAGACCAACGAAACTCAGACAATCAAGCTAGTTCAACATATCAATATATAAAGTACACAAAAAGTAATCAAGATAGTTTAACACAAAAAAAAGTACAAATCAAGTACATTTGTTTCTCTAATACAAGATAATTGACATATATAAGTGTTTAAAACTCTAAAAATGATTCAAAATAACTTTGTTATCAATTTGTGCAAATATTTCACACTCATAAATACCACCAAGCTATCACCAATCATTCCTCCCCCATTTTGTTTCTCAAACCAATCTTCACATATTTCATGGTAAATATCAGTAACACAATAAATAACAATTATGAAATCAATATTCGACCAAAAAAACAATTATCAAATCAATAACAAAACCCTAAAATTCATTAAAAAAATCCTACAATTAGAAATGCATCAACATAATCATTCATCACCATTCACAAATTGATTTCCTACACAAATCAATCACAACATTGCAAATTTGAAGAGAAACTATGATTATGAAACTACTCCAATTAACAAAAAAAAGACATTATCCAAAAGACGGTGTTGTAACCATCACCAACTCAATCGCTGAGTCGCCAGTCGAATCCATTATCTAGTTGGAGATTGTTCACTGGGTCAATGATGATGGTTGTCTTTCCGAATCCATTTACTCATCTAGTCATCTGTAACGTGTTGTTTAGGTTGCTTCCCCAAACATAGCAAGCTTTGCTCTAAAAACGAAATATTGGCTATGATAGATAGGAAGATTATTAAGATATTTTTTTTATGTTATCATACAAATTCTAGAATATTTATTTTATTTTTAGATAGAATCATTTTTTAACTAAAATATCTTAATTAAATAGTTATCTTTGTAAAATATCTTAATTAAATAGTTATCTTTCTCTAATACAAGATAATTGACATATAGAAGTGTTTAAAACTCTAAAAATGATTCAAAATAACTTTGTTATCAATTTGTGCAAATATTTCACACTCGATAAACACCACCAAGCAATCACCAACCATTCCTCCCCCATTTTGTTTCTCAAATCAATCTTCATATATTTCATGGTAAATATCAGTAACCCAAAAAATAACAATTATCAAATCAATATTCAACCAAAAAAACAATTATCAAATCAATATCAAAACCATAAAATTCATAAAAAAATCCTACAATTAGAAATGCATCAACATAATCATTCATCACCATTCACAAATTGATTTCTTACACAAATCAATCACGACATTGCAAATTTGAAGAGAAACTATGATTATGAAACTACTCCAATTAACAAAAAAAAGACATTATCCAAAAGACGATGTTGTAACCATCACCAACTCAATTGATGAGTCGCCAGTCGAATCCATTATCTAGTGTCATAGGTTCACACGATAGTCTCGTGCTCGTGCACCTGACCTACTTCTCCTATTAGATAGAAATTCAATTTTGACCAATAATTGATTATTGTGAAAAATAAAAAAAAAATGGTCTAAAAAATATATCCTCATAATAAATGAGATAATATTATTATAATATGTAGGGAGTGTAAATTCTAAAAAAAATTAAGGACAAAGAGGTAAATAAATATTTAAATATATCTACGTGGCATAGTTAGATGGACGACACATAAGATAGAAGGATTCGATTTAATAATAGTATATTTTTTTAATAATAGTATATTGATTGATTTATAATTTGACGAATAACTTTTTATGTCCTACAACTAGATTTATTTATGTAGGTTTGCAATTTCTCGCTAGTTCATATTTATGAAAATCCTCCGTTCTCACCACTCTTTACTCCTCGTCGTCCACT
Organism: Fallopia convolvulus; assembly: GCA_964016875.1. Taxonomy (NCBI): domain Eukaryota; kingdom Viridiplantae; phylum Streptophyta; class Magnoliopsida; order Caryophyllales; family Polygonaceae; genus Fallopia; species Fallopia convolvulus. Next base: position 52,570,050 of record OZ024725.1, read on the forward strand.
CTCCTGCCTCGTCCCAAGTCACCGATCTCCTCCAAGACGGCCCACTCATGAGTTGTTGCTCCGCCGCCACCCTCTACACTGCCACTACTTGTCGGCCAGCCAAAGACATTTCCGTCAACTCAACCTCACTACCACCCACCGAAGATGTTGCTGCAAATCTAAATCGAGGAAGTTATTTTTATTATTACATTAAACTAATTTAGGGTAATTTATTGTAGGGTAATATTTTAATTTGTAAGGCAAATTTGTGTATTCGTGTAGACTAATTTCGTTCCATAAAATATGTGTGAATAATTTTGTTACATAAATTTTATGTATAGTGATTTTGTGTATGTTAGTTTGTGTAGGGTGATTTTGTTACATATAATTTAATTTGGGTAAGGTAATTTTGTGTAATGTAATTTTGTTATATATAGATTTGTGGCAATAAGTCACTTACAGCATATAAAATTTGTGTAAGATAATTCTCTCTATATATATATATATATAATGTAGGGTAATTTAATTTATTATCTTAGGAGGCTAAACGTTTAACTAGATGGAGAAAGACAAAGATATAATTTGGCTTAAGAAGGGCCCTTGGCGGTTGAGTTAAGACTACGAGCTAGGACTTTGCATCATTTATTATTTGATCGAGTTTGTATTAATTAATATTGACCACTTACAGTATAGGGAGCTAGATCTCCAGCTTCAATCATGACCAATTTGAAATAATAATGTTCATTAGTTACCGTTTCCGTTTGTACGTATTGATATTAGCTCATGAACATATAGTTTTTATAAATATAATGTTTTTCTAGGAAAAACATGAGCCAATATTTCGTTTTTAGAGCAAAGCTTGCTATGTTTGGGGAAGCAACCTAAACAACACGTTACAGATGACTAGATGAGTACATGGATTCGGAAAGACAACCGAAAGCAAAAACATAAGCAATTAATCAAATTTTGGTAACGTCCGGTGAATTGCTTACTCATCCCTTTCTTTCAAATCCATGTACGTACACAGAACCATAGCCAAAAGCTAAAGCAAAAGCCATCATTTCAATTCATAAAGGGAGAATCATATCACCCTTTTGCAAACACTCCAAGCCATCCTATAGATACCGTACCTTTGCCCTTCCTCCATTATCTACAAATTAAAGCTAATCCATATGGATCATTTACAATTTACAATCACAATTAAGTCACGTTGATCCGACCCTAATCCAACATTGTTCATCTATGTGAGCTTTATAAGCCAATTCAGTGATCAATGGTTCTACATTTGAGTCGTTTTGAACTACTACATATGAAATATAAAACCATTACCTAGCAACTCAACTACCCTAGCTCCTTATTTATCCCCTTTTCACATCTTATCAATCCAACGCCATAACCTAGCAAAAAAACAAAAAGCCCACGTACACATGCCCCCGCCGCGTCCTCGTGTGATGATCAATGGCGTTCGAAGAACCCGAACGTACCGCTTCTTCCAGTGCCACCGATGCGCGAGGCTAATACGATTTGCTTCCTCAAACCGGCCGGCTACTATCATATGCCCCTATTGCTACGACCACCTAGGGCTTGAGCTCAACATACCAAGGCCAAGGCTCACCATGGAAGACCTAACCGCGCATTTCGACCCTTCTTCATTAATAGACTCCATCTCTCTTTTAATCAATCCTCAAGAACACCAACACCAACAGCAAGAAACCGATCAACGAGAAGCGTTCGCGTATGATTTGCGCGTTGTAAAGTTTACACCGGAGACACGAGACGAGGGCAACGACTCGTCTATGTGCCCCGTGTGCAAGGAGGAGTTTGAGGAAGGAGAGGAGGTACGAGAGACGCCTTGTAGGCATTGGTACCATGCTGATTGTATTCTTCCTTGGTTGAGGCTGCATAACACTTGCCCGGTTTGTCGCTACGAGATGCCCCGCCCGAGCGAGAGTGGGCCCTCATCGCATGGGCCGGATGGTGTTCGGTTCGAAGATGTTATGGACTTGGGCCTGGGCTGGAGCTGAAACTGGATCCAGCTGTTCTCGTCGTGGCCCATTAGGCCCGTGTTGAATTGGATCTATCAGGAGGAGGATCTCGACTCGCTCAACGGACGTGCTTCGCGCGCAGGTGCTGAATCACATATATACAACACTAGCTTATATATGACATGACAATCTTGAGTCTTGAAAACACAGGCTAGCTAATTTGTGGTCATTTTTATGTCTGCAGTCGCCTCCTGGTTGCGCGCGCTCTTCATCTTGTGAAGCTCTTGGTTCTCTTAGCTTCCATTGTCGTACACTCGTACAAGATTTGCATCAGCCTCCTCCGGGTAATTAATAAAGTACTTTAACATGTGTTGTGGCAAATTACAACCGCAAATAGTTGAAAGGAAATACACGAGATTGAATCGACCGGCACGCGAGCAAGATCCAAGATAGCGGCGCCAACTTGTACAAGATTTGTTGTGGCAAATTTAAATGCTAATTGAAAGGGCCGGTTGTGTGTATTGTGTAATGAGTTTGGATTCATTTGGTGTCTATAATCTATAACTATATATTAAAGTTGTTCCTTTTCGATCTACCAGAACGATTCTGGCCCCACCGCATATTTATAAAAATAATTTTTATTCCTAATATTTTAACTTTGTCCTTTTAAATTTTTCTTTAACTATTTAAATCTATCTTTAACATCAGACCAATATCTATTTAGTATAACAATATCTTTTGAAAACTTCCTTATACAATAATTTAAAATTAAAGATAATAAATTTAAAAATATGTTTTAAATAAGTATAAATATCTTTTATCTTTTAGCATGATGTCTTTTCACGAATTTATTTATAGATATATTTTTCTTTTGCAACAAAAAAATTAATGATAAATACTTATAATATTTAAAAATAATAAAAATAGGTAATATCTATAACTATATATTAAAGATGTACCTTTTCGAGCCACCTGAATGATTTTAGCCCCACCTCATATTTAAAAAAATTAATTTTTATTTTTAATATTATAAATTCTTTCTATTAAATTCTTTTTAACTATTGAAATTTATCTCTAACATCAAACAACTAAATATAGTATACTAATATTCTTTGAAATCTTCCTTATACAAGTATTTAAAATTAAATATAAAATATTTAAAATACCTTAAAATAAATATAAATACTTTAGCATACATCTTTGATGAATTTATTTATTAATATATAGTGATTTTATTTTACAAAAAATTAATGATAAATATTTATAATTTTTAAAATTACTAAAAATAGATAATAAAGTATTTTAATAGATATATTGTAATATATGATAAACACTAAATTTACGTACATGAAAAAGTAATAAAATATGAAAAATATAATATTTGATTAAAAAATTATATACATTCTATGAGCAATAAATTACTTATATTAAGTTTATATTATATTTTATTTGTTTATTAATATCTTATTTATAATGTCTATAAAATATCGAATTATAGTCGTACATGGTACGACGGGTAAAACTAGTATAGATAGACCATGTTATATTTTCACGTCTCACCATAAAAAGTTACGGCATTAGTCATTTCATCCCTAACTTAAAAAAAAAAATTGGTACGAGCTTTTTTTAAAAAAAATTAATCCCTGGATTAAATCCAAAACAATATAATATGCTCTGAATTTTAAAGATTTTTTAAATATCTAATTGGTTGATGTATTTATATTTAAAGGGGAAAAATGACAACTCACAAATTCATACATAATCAAAATAACTCAATAAGGGATTATTTGAATTGGCAAGTGAACACGTTATTCCTTAACCAAAAGTCTTAAGGTTAAGCGACTTGAATCATGAGAATGAAGTATAAAGTAATGGCACTTTAGAGAAAGAACGACGCTCTCTTTTGATATCCGCTTGCTAGGGTTTTTTCATCCTTCTGGCCCTCCGGCCACCAGTTCACACTCCTGTCCCGATGGCGGAACCGCCTGATGGGCCTACAACCCCCCCCCCCCCCCCCCCCCCCCTCTGCCATGGAAGTAGACAATGCTACTCCCTTACCACCGCTCAGCCCAAACTCCACCAAATCCATGTCTAAGGTCTCCTTTCGAGACATGGTTGCAGGTGCTCCTGCATCAAACCCTAATGTTTCAACCTTGCTTGCTGAAGTAGATGAAAGACCAGAGCTCTATGATATTGACGATGATGAGATACCCGAGAATGATGATCCGGCCTGTCCCACCATCACGCTTACAAAGGAGGAAAAGTGTGCTTACCGACGTCCCTGGGCCCAGGCTCTAATTCTCAACATGTTTGATAAGGGACCGGGATACACTCAACTGAAGAAGAAGCTGGAACAAAAATGGAGTCTTAAAGGAGCACTCACTTTGGTGGATATCGGCAACGCGTATTATGTGGCCAAGTTCTCAAACATGAGTGATGTTAATCATGTCTTAACCCAAGGCCCTTGGATGATTGGAGATAACTACCTAATGATCCGACGTTGGGTTCCAAACTTTAATCCTTTCAAAGATAAGGCCAAGGTGCTCATGGCAAGGATCTGCATTCCAGGCCTTAGCATGGAATACTTCAACCAACACTTCCTGCGGACAATTGGACGACAAATTGGTCAAGTTTTGCGCATTGATAAAACTACTCTTGACGCGGATAGGGGCCAGTTTGTGCGCTTGGGAGTTGAAATTGATCTTGAACGCTCACTATTATCTAAGTTTCGATTCAGAGGTGAATCATGGCCCATTCAATATGAGGGGATTCGTATGCTTTGTTATGAGTGTGGGATGATAGGGCACCGAAAAGAGTCATGCCCGCTCTTAAAGCCTCAACTGCCTGAAGAAGAGGATTTACCCCAGTCATTAACACGTGAGGTGACTCCCAAAGAACCTAAAGACATGTTTGGTCCTTGGATGCATGTCAAGAAACCAGTTCGCCGGCCACGCCAAATCCCTAGTTCCCAGCCGTCTGAAATGCCGCCCAAGGACAAAACTGGTGATGATCACGCATTTCACAATCCAGCACGGGCTGCCAAACTACCATCACAGAAATCAGCAAGCTCAGGCTCTAGATTCCAAGCATTAATGTCTATGGACGCGGGAGAAGGCCCGTCAACTGTGAGTGAGAACCGGTAGGTTGCACTGGTACCGGAGATGGAACAGAACGGGGAGCAAGCTAAGGCAAACCCTAAGGTTAATACGGTAATTTCGGTGGCCGCTGTCAAGTCTGGCAATCTGGATCTGAAAATCATGGAGGCTCGTATTATGGATATTAATGAAAAGTCCGTGCTATCTAATGAGCAGAATCTGAAAGCCAAGCAACCGAAAAGGAAAGAGAAAAATGATAATAAAGAGATCCTACTATCCTCAACAATAAAATCCCATAAAAAAATCTTCTACACAAATTATGGTAACAAAAGATTCTGAGCTCAAACGTGCCCAGTTAATCTCAGAAAGTGTATCACCCAAGCCACCCTCCTCTACGCCCCAACCTACGCTTTTGCCACCGCCTAACAAGCCTTCTCCCAATACCGCCACACCTACCACGCCCGTACAGCCATCACTTTTGCAATATCCGACACAACCACCACAACTTCCTACCCAGTACCCGGAACCCAATGGAGATCCTCCAGGTGTTACACGGTCGGAGTGTTTTAATGTCGAACCGCCGGATGGGTCCCATCATCTTGACCCTCCCATGGTTGGCCAACAGCATGACAGTGGAATTTCTTCCATTGATGTCGGAGTTTCAACAGCTCCTTTGTCGGGTCTCGATACCCCCGAGACTCAATAATGCTCTTCAGCAACTCTCTGAGTTGTCTCGATTCATGCCTTATCCATTGTCGTATCCTATGGACCCAATCTTGGATACAATTAATTCTGCTATGGTTTCTATGGATAGAATGAATCTACTTATTTGGAATGTTCGGGGGGCAGGGCCCCCAAATTTTCGTACTGCTCTTCGGCACCTTGTTCGCACTCATAACCCTACGATTATTGGTCTGGTTGAACCGCGAATCAGTGGAGAACGGGCTGATGAGGTTTGTAGGTTGATTGGATACGATGGTATACTTAGAGTTGAAGCTCGTGGCTTTGCTGGTGGTATTTGGTTACTCTGGAAAAATGATGACGTGATGGTAATCCCGATCTCTCTCCATTAACAACATATTACAGTTGAGGTTCATCGTCGAAGTGCGGAACCGTGGATCTTACGGCAGTTTATGCGTCCCCACAAGCGGGCTCTAGAACTCACCTCTGGAGGAGCTTGGAAGCCTTTTCCAAGGCTAATGCTCAGCCTTGGCTGTTAGTAGGTGATTTTAATGCAACCTTACATTCTGATGAACGAGCAAATTCTTCTGTTGGGTTCAATGGGGTATCCAACTCCTTCCGCTCTTTGGTGAATAACTTGCAACTCGTGGACTTGGGCTTCCAGGGGCCGCACTTTACGTGGTCTTCTGGACGAACTTTGGACACTTATAAGGCGGCCCGCCTTGATAGAGGGCTATGCAACGATACCTGGCGAATACGCTTTCCTAATGCGGTGGTTAATCACTTAACGGCTGCTCATTCAGATCACTTACCCCTCCTTGTTAGTTTGGACGTGAATGAATCAAACACAACCTCTTGTTCTCGACCGTTTCGATTCCAGGCTGCATGGCTTCTTCATGACAATTTTGCTGAATTTTTTGATACATGCTGGACGTCTGATTTGTGCCTTAATGAGTCGTTGACTAAATTGGAGGATGATCTTAAACAGTGGAATCGTCTGGTGTTTGGTGACATCCTCCGACGGAAAAACAAGTTATATGCGAGATTAGCGGGTACTCAGAAAAGTCTGTCCTTTCGACCCAATCAGTTCCTTCTTGATCTTGAAAAGAAACTACGGAAGGATTTAGAAGAGGTGCTTCAACAAGAGCAAATGTTGTGGTTCCAAAAATCGCGTGCCTCCTTTCTCCTTGAAGGAGATAGAAACACGCGATTTTATCACCTGTCTACAGTTATTCGACGGCGGGCAAATCGGTTTACCATGCTTAAAGATGCTGCTAAGAATTGGGTGACAGAGGATGAGCAAGTTAAGAGTATGGTGATGTCCTTCTTTGCCACCTTATACACGGAAGAAACTCCGGTGAATACGGCGGTGTTGTCCCTCCCGGGAATTGATTTTCCGACTCTGCCACCTGTTGCATAAGCTAACCTTGGCGAGTTATTTACTGTTAATGATGTTTGGGAAGCACTTCGGATTATGGGTCCTTATAAGTCCCCCGGGCCCGATGGATTCCCGGCCTTATTTTATCAGAAACTTTGGCCTAAAGTTCGAATGCAGCTCGCTACTACTGTGTTGCAAATTGTTAATGATGGGGTCCTGCCACCTAATCTTGCAAACTCTCTGATGGTTCTTATTCCGAAAACTTCGGCTCCGTCACAAGCAGCCCATTTTCGTCCCATTTCACTCCTTAATGTGGTTTTTAAGGTGGCAACTAAAATGATCGTCAACAGGCTGAAACCGGCTTTACCGTTTCTTGTCTCTCCGATGCAATCAAGCTTCGTGTCGGGGAGGCAAATCGTTGATAATGTTGTAATAGTGCAAGAGGTACTTCATTCAATGGCCAAAGTTCAGTCTGGAGTTAGAACGATGATTCTAAAAATTGACCTCGCTAAAGCATATGACAGAATTCGATGGTGTTTTCTTCGAACCATCTTGTACAAGGCGCATATTCCGGAGAAACTAGTGGATATTATTAAGAAATGTCAGTCGGGAGGCTGTGCGGAAGTCCTTTGGAATGGTGAGAGGGCAGGTTCTTTCGTGCCAACGAGAGGCGTCCGCCAGGGCGACCCTCTATCTCCCTATCTTTTTGTCCTTTGCATGGAGTACTTGTCACATATTATTTAAGCGGTTGTTGCTTCTGGGAGGTGGAAGCCGGTAATTGAAGGCGGTGTGCATTTGTCACATTTATTTTTCGCAGATGATCTTGTTTTGTTTGTGGAAGCATCCTCTGCACAGGCCTCGGTGATTAAACAATGTCTTGAACAATTTTGCTATTTCTCTGGGGAGAAGGTTAACTATGAAAAGAGCGCTTTATTTTTTTCAAATAATGTGGCGCCACCTGACCGTGACTACATTGCTAATGCTCTTGCTATCCCGGTTGTTGATGAGTTGGGATCTTATTTGGGTGTTCATGTGGGATGTGGTCGTATGACAGCTAATCGCTATGAGTTTTTGCTTGATAAGATCACCGCTCGACTCCAAAGTTGGCAAGCAAGGACTTTGTCCTCGGCGGGCCGTATCACCTTGGCTAACTCGGTTCTTACGAGCATCCCTATTTACACTATGCAGGCAGCCTTTGTTCCGAGATCAGTTTGTGATAAGATTGATCAGAAGGTCCGGGAGTTTGTATGGGGATCTACGCCTGAGAAAAGAAAAGTTCACCTTTTAGCTTGGGATAAAATCACTTTAGACAAGTCGAGAGGTGGATTGGGAATACGAACAATGAGACACTCCAATGCTTCCTTGTTAGCTAAACTCGGTTGGAGAACGCTACAAGAACCTCAGTCTCTTTGGAATCGTGTCCTTCGAGGAAAATACTATGACGGACGTCTCGATTCTGACATTTTTATGCCTTATGCTCGAGCATCTAACACATGGCAAGGGTTGGTTCACGGGGCCTCTATCCTTAGGAAGGGACATGGTATGTCAGTGGGTAATGGCCTAAGGACTTTCTTTTGGACCCATTCATGGCTTGAACAAGTTCCGTTGATTCGGGTTGCCATCCAATATGTTCCTGAAGATATGTTGGCGCTCACTGTGGCGGAATTTTGGTCTGCTCAGGGTTGGAATTGGGACATAATTACGCCTTTCCTCCCTCAGAATGTTTTACTCAAGTTGCAATCTGTGGCTTTGTCTGATGATCAAGATGCTCATGATTCTTTTTTCTGGCACTTGGAAAAATCAGGCCAATTTTCTTCCCGCTCAGCACGTGCTTTGCTGGTGTCGAACGAGCCGAATCTGGTGGCGGATATTTGGAAGAAGATATGGAAATGCCCGACTCAGTAGAGGGCTCGACATTTTCTTTCCTTAGCATGCCACAACAGCATCTTATGCAACTCGATCAGAGAACGCCGTCACTTGGCTTCGTCCCCACTGTGCTCGAGATGTCCTGGTGTTGAATCTCCTCTTCATGCGCTTCGAGATTGCCCGAGCATTGCTGATGTGTGGAAGGCACTTGGGGGGAACCAACTCTCTGCTGCGTTCTTTTCTGCACAGGACATGGTGACATGGGTGCTTGATAACTTGAGAAAACTGGATGGGTGGAGCACGCTTTTTGCAATGGCATGTTGGCACATTTGGAAGATCAGAAATAAACTTGTTTTTGAAGGCAGGGACGACCATCTTCAGCTCACGAGTATTGTATGTTCTGTTACACAAGCATATGTTGCTGCTGCTGGGAAAAATTATAGGTTGCTGCCACATTCTCCAACTAATATCCCACGTCAAATGCACTGGACGCCTCATGATGCTGGTTGGATTGCTCTTAATTCCGATGGGGTTTCGAAAGGGAATCCCGGTGCTGCTGGTGGAGGAGGCTTACTGCGTGATTCTGCTGGTCAATTTTTACATGCTTTCACCTTCAAAAGTGGAGTTTGTGATGCAATTAAGGCGGAACTTTGGGCTGTTTTCTACGGACTTACTCTAGTCGTTTCTATGAACATTCCTAAGCTCGCAGTTCAAACCGACTCCTTGGAAGTGTGTAATTTGTAGCTTGCTTCTGTATTGAAGCCACACCGTGACTTTCACCTCCTCAAGAGGTGTAAGACGCTACTGACAGATGCTTTTGATGATGTCGTGATCTACCATGTTAATCGGGAGGCCAATGCTACAGCAGATCTTCTGGCAAACTGGGCGCTTACTACGCCTACATCTTATGCTACTTATACTACCATTCCTTATGTCATTTCTCATGCTTTCCATGTTGATGTTACCTCCGCTGGGAGGCTGAACAATATTTCTAATTATTAATTCAAATCTCGCAGGGACCTAGTCCCGTTTCCTACCAAAAAAAAAGTAATGGCACTTTATATAGAATTATGAATGAATTAATAAATCTTATTGAAGAGAATGTTGAGATTATGGAGCCTGATTCGGGATTAGGCTGAAAAAGGAGTCAGATTACTTGCTTGGCAAGTTTGACAAAATCTTTTTTGGATAGATTGTGTATTGTATTTTTGGTAGATAGGATTTCCGATCATTAATTGATAAAAGATATTAGATATTAGGAGAGAATAATTTCTAGGGGATATTGGAATATTCTATCCTTGCAATATCTTGTAATATCTTGTTTCTATCTTTAAGCCTAGGATCCTCTATTTAAACCCAACTAGGTTATTGTAATTGGTGTGCTGAAAACCAGAGAGCAGAGAGAGGGAAAAATCAGAGTGCTAGAGAGATTAGGTTAGACAAAGGTCTTGTAATCCTTGTAAGTCTCAGATCTAGTGGATATCCCTGGCTTGGTAGTGCCCCAAACGTAGTCATTCTGACGAACTGGGTCAACAAATCTCGTCTTCCTTTACTATTTATTTATGATTTCTCTTGTGGATCTGTGTTGCCGTTATTATTGCCAGTAGGTGATCGAATTTCCCAATAGAGAATATCTCTATATAAATAGAGAGTACAAGTGCTTAAGCCCTAAGTAATAATAATATCTAGGGTTTCCTAATATCTTATCACATAATAAAGATAACAAGGAAACAAAATATAATGTATCCTAATACAAAATATTCTAGGAAATAATATCTCTAACATGCCCTCACAAGCTAGACGGAGGTGAGCAAAGTCCAAGCTTGGAGACAAGAAGATGGAACTGAGCACGAGCCAGGGGCTTGATGAGCACATCAACGACTTGATCACGAGTTGAGACATATGAGACCCGAAAAGACCCAATTTGAACATGTGTTTCATCCGAGAGTGAAATACCGGATTAGCACTTAGTTGTTGAGCACCAACATTATCACAATAAATAACCGGTTGAGCAGATATAGTAATGCCAAGTTCCGAAAATAATGATAAAATCCACAACAGCTCACAACTCGAATCTACCAAAGCCTTATACTTCGCTTCAGTATTGGATCTAGCAATGGTCTTTTGCTTCCGTGAAATCCAAGAAATAGGTGTTAGACCTAAAAAACACAATAGCCCGACGTAAAGATGTAATCATCCTTATCTCCAGCCCAATCATCATCAAAAAAGACATGAAGATTTGGAGGATTATCAATATGTAGCATAAGACCATGTGAGATCGTGCCATTAAGATAAGGAAGAAGCCTTCTAACTGCACTCCAATGCTCAGTAGTAGGTCGTTGCATAAACTAAGAAAGCTTATTCACCGAATAACTAATATCTGGACGGGTAAGAGAAAGATACTGAAGACTGCTAACCACCATCCTATAATCGGTTGGATCATCAAGCAGAGAACCTGATTTTTGTCGAAGAGACGAAGCCGAGCACATTGGAGTCGAAATGGCATTAGATTCATCCATGTTGACACGCTGGAGAAGATCAAGTATGTATTTTCGCTGACTAAGAAAAAGACCATTAGGGCAGGCGTGTACCTCGACACAAGAAAATAAGCCAATGGACCAAGGTCCTTGAGAGCAAACTGAGCAGCCAAGGAATCAATTAGCCATTGGAGAGCCGATTTCGAGTTACCCGTAAGAATGATATCATCCACATAAACATGAAGGAAGAGTGTGACATACCGAGCACGATAAATAAACAATAATGAGTCGGACATTGAGTTAAAGAAACCAATCTGAAGAAGAAAGTTGTGGAGCTCAATATACCATTCCCGGGGTGCTTGTTTCAACCCATAGATAGCTTTCTTAAGCTTGCAAATATGATTAGGAAAGCGCTTGTCAATGAACCCAGGTGGTTGTTCCATATAAACATCTTCACTAAGAGAGCCTTGAAGAAAGGCATTATTAACATCAAGCTGATGATGTTCGTGTTTTTAGTATTGTTTTTAGTGTTTTTCTGAGGTTGTTTAGTTTAGTTTTAGTAAGTTTTAGTGTTAGTTTTGTGTGTTTTTGGATAAGTTTGCATAAATTGTGAAAAGTATGGAAGCTACTCCGTTTTGTGTCTTTTTGTAGGTTTTTGAAGCGGAAAGGAATATTTTCAAACAAGCTAGAGACAAGTGGTTTATGGTGGAGTTCACGAAAGAGAAGAGAAGAAGGATTATGTCTTAAAGATCCCGGTGAAGTTCAAGATAAGTAGTGAAAAGTGTACAAAATACCCAAAACAGAGAGCTCGTTACCAACCTGTGAGGGTCCGTACCGAGCTGAGCAACAAGATTTTATTTGGAGAATTCAGCAAGAGTCTACTGACTCTGTGCAGGTCGTTAGCGAGGTGGCCTGTGTCGGTAGGCGGCGCCAACTTTGAGAAAATCTATCTTTTATATCGCATTCTTTTTAGTTTAGGAAAGTTTTTATCTTTTAGATCTTTATTAAATAGTTTCTTCTAGTATAAATACTCTTGTTCTAGCCTAGTTTGGAGAGTTCGGAAATTTGGAGAGAGAGTTCACGAGTTTGAGGGAGAGAAGACGCTAGTTTTGGAGGATTCCGACTGTCTCGATCGAGAGAGAGAGAGGGGGTTGTGATCGAGTTGTTCTTGAGTTTGAGTTGTGAACGAGCTTGTTTGTAAGACAAAGTTTATTTTATAATTTAAAGTAAGTTTTGTTTCAATGTTTTCTTTCAATCTAGTTGTTTGTTTAGTTTCAATCATGAGTGAGTAGTTTACTTTTCTAGGATTGGGGTTGAAACCCGACATAGTTTTGATTGCTTTTATCCTTTTATCTACTTGTTTGTGCTTATACTTAGATTAAAGTCGAAGTAATTTGAGTTTATCTCTTGATCGAAAGAGAAAGTTGTAACCTTGAATGTTGATATTGTTCGATAACGAAAGTTTCGAGCTTTGGATTCAAACTAAGTAGAAAGTGAATTGATATATGAAAATTGATTGATTTACTTGTTTAGGTCAACGAAAGTTGACAGATTTATCTTTAAAGCATGATAATTATCCTTCACACTAGTTTATATGCATGATTATGTCGTGGTAACCATTGTCCTAGTTGTTTTTATCACTAGATTTCCTTCGTTTTTACCTTCGAACAGACTCGTTACCGAGGTATACAGGTCGGTACCAAGCATGAACCTGCTTTGTCTGGTTTGCGTAGTTTAAGTAGAAATCCAGCGTCGTTACCGACCCTGACAAGGTTGGTACCGAGGTCTGTCGTAGCCTTGTTTTGCTTTGTTTTCGTAGTTCGGTAATCAAACAACCTTGTTTCCCGTTGACGATACCGACCTCCCTATACTCAGTGGGATCTTGAATACAAATTTATTTGTTGTTAAGTAAATCCCTACCAACAGTTGACGAATAGACCAGCCGGAACTTACAGCATGAGAGAGGACAATTCGAACTGTAACAGGCTTAGGCCTTGTTTCACTTTAAGTGTAAAGGGATTTTTGGGTGAAAAGTGATTTTTAGTGTCTTGAAAAACGTAAAAAGTAGAGAGAATTGCATGGATGTCAAGAGTATTAAAAGTAATTTTTGGGTAGAGAGGGCTTTTGTATAGGAAGTGAAACAAGGCCTTAATCACCGGACTGAATGTCTCTCTATAATCACATCCAGGGCGTTCATGAAAACCCATTGCCACAAGGTGAGCCTTGTACTTGTCAAGTGAACCATCCGAGTTGTATTTGATGTGAAAGACCCACTTGCATCCCACGTGTTGTTTGCAATTAGATCAGAGAAATCAACTTCCATGGCATCGCCAATCCGAATCCTTAAGAGCTTGGGTAATGTTGTTGGGTTCTTTAGAGAGGGGAAGGGAAACATGAAGGTTGAGGTGTTGAATTGGCTTATGGCTATTGTGCATGGAACAGGTGATGGTCCGATGTGGTGGAGATGGGGACGAACTTGGAGTCGAATCATACGAGGTAGAAGAAGCCTCAAACGTGTCCGAGTTAGGCATGGTAGGCGGAGGGGAGTTAGGGTTAGGAGAGTTAGGATTAGGCAAATTAGGGTTGGGGGAATTAGGGCTAGAGGAGGTAGCTTGTGGAGAAAGAAAGGAAGGTGTAGAATTAGGGTTTGGGAAAATAAGCGGCGGGGGAGTCTCGTGTTCGAGAATGGGCTCGGGTTCATGATTAGGGTTTGGCAAGGGCACGACATTGGGTGGCGTGGGCCCAGTTACGAAAAACCGAAATGGAAAAAGTGGTATGGTCATTAATGTTGGCTAGCGGTTTAGGGTTTTGTGGCTCGGTTTGAAGAAAGGGAGAGATATGTTCCACAAAAGTGACATGGTGAGAGGTATAGAGGCGAAAATTGTTAGGATCAAGGCAAACATAAGCACTCTAGGTTAAAGAATAGCCCACAAATACACATGGTAAAGATTTTGGATCAAATTTGGTTTTGGTAAGGTTTTAACCAAGGGAAACATAAACAACCAAAACTTTTTAACTTTTGATAATTAGGTTGAGTTTGGAAGAGTTTAAGGAAAGGAGACAAGTTTTGAAGTGTCGGGTAGGCATCCTATTGATAAGATAGACAACGGTTTGAAGAGAAAAAGGTCAGAGTGTTTAAGGAAGGCCGGAATGGGTCATGAGAGCTAAGCCGGTTTCAACAATATGTCTATGTCGGTGCTCAACATAATTCGCCTCTGTTGTCCGAGTAAAGAACTTTTATTTTTGGTGTGAAAGTAGTTTTCAACAATCGCTTTAAATTTGATTAATGTAGACTTAATATCGGATTTGTGTTTGAGAGGATAAAGCCATATGTACTTAGTGAAGTGATCAACAAAGAGAACATAATAACGATAACCATCAAAAGACAATACAGGAGCCGTACATACATCAGTGAAAACAACTTCCAATGGATAAAAGGAAGAAATAGTAGACACACCAAAAGGCAATTTGTGACTTTTATTAATGGAACAAGAAGAACAAAAATCTGTTTTTGAACTAGAATAAGGAAACTAAATAATATTTTGTAAAAGCTTCAAGATAGGTGGTGCAGGATGCCCCGACTTGTGATGCCAAGAGGAGCCATCCGAGAGATGAGCGGAAGACACACTACGGTTGACAGCGGAAGACAAAAGATAGACATCATTGATGCAAGTACCTCTAAGAAGAGTTGTTACGGTTAATAAATCCTTCACAAGAAAAGAATTGGTTAAGAACTCAACAGAAAGATTATTTTGAGAGGTGAACTTGGAAATAGACAAAATATTATTTGAAATTTCAGGAACATGGAAAACAATATCTAGGTTAAAAGTTTTGGTTGTTGTATGTAAAGAAGTTTTCCCAAGATTAAAGATTTTGAGACCTTTAGCATTACCAACAATGAGCTCATCGGGACCATCATAGGGATAGTGACGCCCAAGGTTTTGTAGATCATGGGTGACACTGTGAGAGGCACCACTATCCATAATCCAAGATTAAGACATGGAGGGAGAAGGGGATGAAGTTAGGGCTTGGTTGGCTTGAGGAGGAGGGGCGGTGGCTGAGAGTTAGGTGGTTGGGGTCGGTGATTCGGCGGTGGGCGAAGGTTGGGTGCAACACGAAGGAATTCAGGGCAAAAACCAACCACATGACCTATTTCTCGGCAACATTGACATCTGCCAAGAAAAGGGCGTGGCAGAGGTCGATTAGGATTGTGCATGGGAGGAGGAGGTGGGTACGGTTGTGGTGGATAGTTTTGTGGCGGATAGGTGGAATAGTTTTGAGGTGGTGGCGGATGGTGGTATGGCTGGTTGTTCGCCCAATTTTGAGGTGGTGGAGTATTCACTGATCGGGACTTCGACCGAGACCGAGACTGCATTGTCATAGAAGAAATTGGCTCGGTAGAAGAGGTTGTCGAAGCTTCAATCTTGAGTTCCAACTCTCGAACAATGAGCCTTTCATGAATCTCATCAAAACTGATAAGTTTTTTACGGTTTCGGACGCCATCGATTACAGGATGAAAGCTTGAATCAAGGCCTTTCAATGTCAATAAGATCCTCGGGATCCAATGTCTTGCCAAGAGACGTGAGAAGATTAGCACATTTCTTGACGTTTTGCATGAAATTAGTGATGGACAAGGACCCCTTTTTGAGATTAGAGATCTTGTCTTTGAGTTGTTGAATATGCCCCCGGGATGGTTTCGCATATGTTTTTTCAAGAGTCTTCCAAGCATCTACTGAAAGTGGCAGCTTGAGTGATAAGCGACGCTACATTGGCCGAGAGAATCCCAACCAAGGCACCAAAGATGAGATGGTCTTGGCGTTGCCAGGTTTGGACCGCCGGGTTTGGAGCAGTAATAGTAGCGCCAAGCGGGGTTGTTGACGGACATGGGTACGATCCATCAAGGTATTTGAAGAGGCCATAGCCAACCAAGATAGATTTGATTTGAGTATTCCAAGTAATGTAGTTGGACGGGGTGAGTTTGATAGCATTGGTGAAGTTCACAACAAAGAGCGGTTTGGTGGGTTCAACATCATTCGGGATTGAATGACTTGAAGAAGCAGTCATGGTGAAGCCGAAAAAAAAACGTGTTTTTGTGTTTAGTGTTTTTGGTTTGGATCAAGCTCAAATACCATATAGAATTATGAATGAACTGATAAACCTTATTGAAGAGAACATCTCTATATAAATATGGAGTACAAGTGCTTAAGCCCTAAGTAATAATAATATATAAGGTTTCCTAATATCTTATCACATAATAAAGATAACAAGGAAACAAAGTATAATTTATCCTAATACAAAATATTCTAGAAAATAATATCTCTAACACTGTATTCCTTATTGATCGTCGACCCTAGTATGTAAGCAGTGGGTTATAACTATTTTTAACCCAAAAAATAGCTCAATAAGAATTTTGGTAGCTTCAAATAAAAGTTTTTTTTTGTCCAAAGGAGAGGCAACATTTTCCACAGATTTTTTGTCAAATAAAGTTTGAACAATCCTAAAAAAATTATTATTTATACATAGAGTTTGGTTCAAATGAAAAAAAAATCTTATTCTTGAAAATGAAAAGAAATACACTTTTCCTACTTTGGAGTGTACTTTTTCGCATTGACACTTTTCGTACTTTGTAGTGCACTTTTCGCATTTTTTGTAATACACTTTTCGGATTGCTCTTTTTGTATTTTGTAATGCACTTTTCATACTTTGTAGTGCACTTTTCATTTTTCAAGATAAGAATTTTTTTCATTTGAATCAAACTTTACATACATAATATAATGCAAGTCCAAGCTTATGATCAATAGGTAGTGCCATAGTGGTGTAATCATGTAAGGTCTACAGAGTCCTGAAATATGGTAAATATATGAAGAAAGACCTATACAAAAGCTCCTTAACCAAACAAGGGGCCGGGTTAAGGCGCAAAATACAAGGCAAGATCATCGGATAAACACGATCCTACGAACCCCCGAGAACACAAACAAACCATGCACCTAAAGGCCCTATACAACGGTCAAGACAAGTGGTCAAAACAAGCCCCAAAACTCCCTAGAAGAGGACTAGGAGTAACAAAAATAAATGGAAAGAACAAGGACCCTAAAAGAGCCAAGCAAAATAAGGCCAACAAGGTCGTAAGCAACATGAAGCAACATCAAAGGAAACAAAGTGTCAACAAGAGATCATCATCAAAGAGTTGTACAAAAGTGTAGAGAGCAGAGGGGAGGGGAGAGAGATAAGAGAGCCTACGTGCTTTCAATTCCCCATTTGTGCAAACAATTTAGCAGGAACTTGATCGAGTATATAACAAACATGCACATGCACATGCACATGCACATAAAAACATTAAAAAGCCTAATTACATGTAAGGCAAATTTAATAATGGCACCCATCAATATCATAACGTCATAAACTCTTAATTAAATTGTATTAAAAAAGTCAACAATCTCAAATTGCAAATGTAGCTGAGTAATAGGGAAACATGCATATAAATATAAATTAAAAAAAACCCTAGCAGTACGGTACTTGACGATCAATAAAGCATAACAAAACCATTCCTTTGTCTCCACAAATTAACTTTGATATAATAATAATTAAATTAGTTGAATAATTCCTTCAAAAAGGCCTGTTCCTCCGCAACGCAAGCATCAATATTGGCCCAAAGTAGCGGCGCCTCGTCGTACTGGCCATCATCCACCTCACCCAGGTGGCGGTGGTGGTCGTACGAGGTCGTAGTTGAAGAAGCGATGTAGCGTTCGAAGGGAGTGCAGCCAGGCCTGCCTTTCAGCTTACGCTTGGTGGCGTTCCAATGGTTCTTGATGGCGTTCTCCGACCGTTCTCGTAGAACCTCTGAGATCTTGGCCCATCGCTCTCCTCTTTGGTGCATTTCTATGATTATCCATTCTTCCTCCCTTGTCCACGCATGATTTTTCTAAAACAAAATACCCATATTCATCTTGAAACTATTAAATACAAATATACAATCCTCTATCTTATTTCTCTTATTTGTTTGTGTCACACAAATTATATTCAAGGGATGGGAAACTATAATATGGGATAAATTACGATTTTAATACAATATATCTATGGATGGGATATTTGGGCAATTGTAGAGTGTGATAAAAACTAGATTTGTTTTACATATAGATCGAATTTCATAAAATTAACAATTCATTTTGAATTATTTCTATATTATAAAATTATTTTTATAAAATATTTCAAAAGGACAAATATACTAGTGCATTGGGATAACACGATTTAAGTTTACATATAGAACTAATTAAAATCCAGTGATATTCATTGGATGATTTTATAAAAACTATACAATATTATGATATCAATGTAAAATATAAATTTACCTTATCTATTCTTTATTATTCCCGCCCCTTTTCCTCTATTCTCACAGTTTTAACTAAAAACTATATAATATCATGATATTAATATAAAATATTTATTTGCCATACATGTATAAAGGAATACAAGACTAATCATAATTTATAACTACTTAACGTTATTTATTAAGTTATGCCACGCGTCGCAATTTTGTAAACATAAATGGTTTCTTCTTTATAATGTATTTGTAGATTTAATAAAATTAATTTATGAGTATGCTTTTATAAAATTATAAAAAAAAATTAAGGGAAAATACAAATATTTACGACTGTTCACCTTGATCTCCGGCCTTAAGTGATTCTTCCACCTTTCTCTACATTGTTTTCCAACTCTATGTTTCATACGAGCTGCAATTTTGGCCCATTCTTTTGCTCCATGCTTTCTTACCAATGTTGATAGATGTCTGTAAAAACAAGATATAAAAATCCAATTATTAATAAATTATCAAAAAAAACTAAAATAAATTCACAAATGATGTTGCCTACTAATGTAGCAAACCTGTCCTCTTCTTCTGTCCAGCGATTGACTTTTACTTTCCTATTGATTTGACGTTGTGGGGAATCAGGATTCGCCAATGTGCCATCAATTGGGACATTTGGATATGATAGAATAGAATCTCCAAGACAATTTAACCATGAAGAATTTGGCCTCATTTTGCTTATTGCGGTAGGATCTTCGACGACAAAATTGGTATCTTCATTGATTGGTCGAGGAATGTAGAACTCGGAGAATAGATTTGAAGATGGAGCAAAGAGATTGACTTGATTCATTAAAGACGGTGGTGATACTTGGGATAATATCATACCATCAATTTGTGTTTCTGCATATGGTAGAGTTAAATCTCCTACAGAGTTGATGTCGCTTAAATCATTATAATTGTATTGTTGATTGGTTGATGTTTGTGTTGAATAAGCATATAACAAGGAGGAAGGGAGTAAAGATGACTCTGTCGCAAACAGATTAGGAGTACATACGAGCTCATTTTGAATAGGGTAATAAAAGTTGTTAAGCACGTCTTCTTGATTGACTATTGGGGACAGAGAAGAAAAATGTGAAGAAGAAGACGAGAATGTGGCAGAGGACTCTCCATAAAACCAATTGAGAATAGAAGATGGGTAGCTAAAGGTATAATTTTCCATTGAGTCGGCAAGTATGTCAAATAGGAGGCGCTGACAAAATGTAGGGTTAGAAGACTAGTGAGATGCCGAGGGGATAGACGGAGAACTACATATTTATATAAAAATGTTGTAAGGGTAGAAAATATTATAACATTTAACCATCTTTAGATGTTATGTGGTAAACAGATTATTTACTAATAATAAATAATATTAGTTATTTTATAAATAAGTGTATTAAATAAATACATTGAAATTTACTTCAATACATGTATCATGAATGCATGTAAATGGCCTGTATTAATTGTTCTTACAATAAATATCTCTCTTATAATAAATATATACAATTCATAATAAGTTTTACTCTCTTCATTCATAAATGGTTGTCTTTTTAGAGTCGAACACATATATATTCATAGAGTCTTAAATTATACCAAAATATCCTTAATTACATATGTATTTTGTGCTTTAGGAATAAAAATGGGTTAGATTTGGTTTATTTATTCATTAACTATACAAGATAAAATGGGAATTTTTTTTCCAAAATATGTAAAATGGCATATGTTTATGAACAAAATTTAAACTCTAAAGGACGATTAAAAGTGAATGGAGAAAAGTGAATTATACTAGCAATTAGTAAATGGCCAATATTGAATGTTCTCTTCAAAAAAATGACTTTCTTTCCATTTTGGAGGAAAGTTTATGGTCTTATTTGAATTGTTATTTTGGTAATAAAATATTCACTTTCAAGATATCAATTTTAAAATTTATTACCGTTTGAATATTTATAAAATCATAAATGTCCATATTGATCTATTTCAATAAAAATAAAAAATGCGTATATGTTGTAATATTGGTGAGATTTAATCTCAAGAAACAAAATCTTTTAAACTTAACATAAAATGAATTGCAATGAGAGTGAAATTAGAAGGAAAACTCTTGTACATTCTTCTTTTTT
Organism: Fallopia convolvulus; assembly: GCA_964016875.1. Taxonomy (NCBI): domain Eukaryota; kingdom Viridiplantae; phylum Streptophyta; class Magnoliopsida; order Caryophyllales; family Polygonaceae; genus Fallopia; species Fallopia convolvulus. The sequence goes on from OZ024725.1 coordinate 52,590,967, forward strand.
CTTTATCATATTTTCTCTTTACATAGGCTTTTATTTATAGGCTAAAAGGAAAAGAAATGTTACAAAGTGTTGGAACATTCATTTTTCCATGGTTTCTCTTAGTTTAAATGATAACAAACTTTGAATGATCAATGTGTTATTTCACTAGTATCTCGGGAAAGAAAAGGACATAGCGTCATAGTGAAGGAACATCGTCAAAGAACGACAGAGGGAACGACGAACGGAACGATTGACAATCTGGACATCCTCTGCGGGAAGCTACGCGGCTTTCTATATTTGGCCAGTTTCCATATATTGAGAGAACGACTTTGGCGGTGATTTGACAGCTATAAGATTTAGTTGTTTTTTAGAAGATAAGATGGAATCTTCAAGATTTACAACAACAACAACCCAGTGTGGACCTGCCTCGGGCAGAGTCTGGCAGGCCAGGATGTACCCACCATTCCCTCGACCTAGAATCTAGAGGGTTTGTAAAAAAGGCCTAAAGACCACAACAAGGCAAAAAAACGACACCAGAGTTTTGGATATAATTTGAGTGATTGAAGATATGGTTGATTGAGTTTCTGATTTTATGGAGATTTTGGGATAGAAAATCTGTTATTTCGTGACAAGGAAATAATAGAGATCAGATCCCACGAGGCTATATAAACAAGGATGTGACTTTCAGGTTAAAAGTGTGGTTTCGAGTGGTTGACGACGAACAAGAGAGAGAAGTGAGGGCTTGAAAATTGTTCGTGTGGTTGCAGTTAAAAATTCTAGGAGGTAGAGTTTAATTACTCAAGTTAGTAGTTCATTCATTGTTTTAGGTTTACGTTTAGGGTTGTGGAAGTATAGTTGGTTGAACTTCTGTTGGTGCCAAAGTTACTTGAGAACTTGACTTGCCTTGAAAACGTTGAAACTTAAAACATTATTGAACTATTGAAATCCTCTAAGAAGGAGTCTCAAGGGTAGAGAATTTTCTTTCTACAGCTTGTTGGTCGGATTGAAAGTTATCCTCTCTAAATACCTTGTTCTTATTTACTATTATTTTCGCTGCCCAGAGAACATTGCTAGTTTCATGTGTTGTTACTAACACAGTACGATCCAACAATTGGTATTAGAGCAGGTTGCTCTAGATTGTGTGTTTAGTGCAGGAACACAGGATGAGTACCAACAACAACAACACCGTCATTATTGGGAACAATGGACCACTACCCAAAAACGGGGAGTGTGGCCATTGGAAGATACTCTTCTCCACGTGGATCAAGAGTAATGACTACCAAGCGTGGTCTATCATTTCTGGCAACAATGGCACCGCGGTGACCAAATTTAAGTCCTATCTCAACTCATGTTTCAAAATGAAGGATCTCGGACATTTGAAGTACTTCCTCGAAATCGAAGTCGCTCGTTCCCATAAAGGAATTTACTTATGTCAATGGAAATATGCCCTTGACATCATCAATGAAGCCGGATTTATGCAGCAACCAAAGACGGATCATTGGCATGCCGCTTTGCGCGTCGTTCGACATCTAAAAGCACATCCCGAGCAAGGAGTTTTGCTCCATTCCAGCGCCAAACTTCAGCGCGCTCAACGATTGGTCCGATTCCGACTTGGCTAGCTGCCTCTTTACTTGGTGATCCCTATCCGGCTGGATCATCTTCCTCGACTCCTCTCCAATTTCATGGAAGACTAAAAAGCAAGAAATTGTGTCCTGCTCTTCCGCGGAAGTCGAGTACTACGCCATGGCATCCATCACATGTGAGCTCAAACATTTGAAAGGGGAACTACATGATCTTGGCATATCTCATGATCATCTAATTTAATTGTTTTGTGACAACCAATCCGATCTTCACATTGCCAACAATCTTGTCTCTCATGAACATACCAAACACATAGAAGTTTATTAGGATAATATGTTCTAGGAAAATATATTCTTATTCTAGGATAGAATTAATCTTGTATTATTTGTAATTATCCTCTTGTAATCCTTGGAGCCCAAGCCTAGGGTTTTCCTATATATTGTACATTCTAATTAATGAGAAGGCAGAGGAAATTCTCACCATAAACTGCGCATCTTATTTTACATGGCATCAGAGCCAAAACCCTAAACACAATGGCTCTACCCATCGTACCTTTTCCTCCACATCATCAATTTTTTTTTCTTTGATCGGTTGATTAAGTTCTTGGATACTTGAACAATATCAGCCATGACTGATGCTAACGCAATTGCTGTTGCAACTATGAAAGCTTTCCAAGATGCTGCAACCGCAGCTGCTGCTCATGTTCAACCAAAACGCGGAGCTCTTGATGTTACATCTCCGTACTACTTACACCCGTATGATCATACAGGTATGAAAATCAGTCATGTTATCGTGAAAGGCGATAACTTTCAAGAGTGGGAGAAGGCTTTACGAAATGCTTTTCGGGCAAGACGTAAACTCTCCTTCATTGATGGCACACTTCCTACACCTGTTGTAGGCACCGATGACTTTGAAGATTGGTGTAGCGTCAACTCCATGATGGTGGGGTGGATTCTTCAAACTATTGACCCGACTTTACGATGCTCCTTGCCCTACTCGGATTCCATCAAGGCATTATGGGACGACATTTGTCAACGATTCTCTATTGGTAATACTCCTCGCATTTATCAACTTCAGTCTGAGATTGCTCGTTGTCAACAAAACGGGCAGTCTGTTGCCACTTATTTTGGACCTCTTCGGCTTCTTCAAGATGAGTTGATGACGTATTCTAAGGCTCGTGGTTGCTCGTGTGGTAAATGCACTTGTGACTGGACTACTATTTTCCATGCTGAACGGGATCAATCTCTGGTGCACGAGTTCTTTATGGGACTCGATGACACCATCTTTGGCACTCTTCAGTCCAATATCTTAACTCGAGACCCTTTGTCGGATCTAAACAGAGTCTATTCTCTGGCCATTCAGGAAGAACGACACCGCTCTGTCTCCAATGAGTGTGATGCACAGTCCGAAGTTGTTGCTATGGCGGCACGTTCACGCTCTTCTTCTCAATCCCGATCCTCTTCTCGTCAAGCGCCATCCCGTTCCGACACTGGCTCTTCTTCTCGGTCAAGATCGGATAAGCGCTTTTGTACCCATTGTAACTTCACAGGGCATGAATTGGCGACGTGTTTCAAGATAATCGGGTATCCCGATTGATGGGAAGAGTTGCGTCAAAAGCGGGCTAAGAATTCTTCAACTGAGACGCCTGCATCTGGGCGTACAAAATCTACCACACCACCTATTGTTGGCCGTAATTCTTCGACCTCTACTGGTTTGGCTAATTCTGTGACCACAGGCCCGACGCCTCCTCCTTTTGCTCCGTCCTTCACGACTGCAAATCGCCAGACTTTGGCCCCTACACTTTCCGATACTGAGTGGCAGCGATTGCTGGTTATGTTGCATCAGTTCAAGGGATCTGCTGATGATAAGTTGATGGGTAAGTTGTTTGGGGATTGGATCCTCGATTCCGGCACATCCTACCACATGACATGCCACAAACATTTTCTTATTGATCTCCATAATATTTCTCCATCTATTATTATGTTGCTTGATAACTCTAAATCCATTGCAACAGAAGATGGCACTATTATATTTAACTCTTCTCTGAAAATTGAAAACGTGCTCTATGTCCTCAAATTCCATTGCAATTTAATTTCCTTGGGAGCATTGATTTCTGATTTGCATCTTCTTGTGACTTTGACTGATAAGCTGTGTGTGCTTCAAGACCACATTTTGAGGACGGTGATTGGGGTCGATGAAGCACGAAAGGAGGTCTACTGGCTATGCTCGGGTCATGGGGTCGGATTTGCTGTTGTTGCTTCGGTCTCGTCTGAGCTTATGCATCGTCGTCTTGGTCATCCTTCCTATCAGTCTATTTTACATTTGCCTTCTGTTAGTTCGAATAAGCAAGCTACTGATGCACCTTGTTCTATTTGTCTTCATTCTAAACAAACACGGGATTGTTTTACTTTAAGTAGTAATAAAGCAGATGACCTTTTTTATCTTATTCATGCTGATGTTTGGGGACCTTATAGCGTTCCATCTTCTTGTGGTGCTGTCTATTTTTTAACCATAGTTGATGATTACTCCCGCTGTGTGTGGGTTTATTTGGTGGCTACTAAGACAGAGGTGTCTTGTTTGGTTCAACAATTTTTTGCTTTTGTTCAGACTCAGTTTCACAAGCAGATCAAATGCTTTAGAACGAATAATGGTACCGAATTTCTACCATTAAAACCATTTTTTTTGTCTCGTGGCACTATTTTTGAGACATCTTGTGTGGCCACTCCGCAGCAAAACGGTCGTGTTGAAAGAAAACACTGTCACTTAATGAATGTTGCTCGTGCCTTACGTTTTCAAGCATCTTTACCCCTCAATTTTTGGGGAGAATGTGTGCTCACTGCTACTTATATTATCAACTGAACGCCTTCCAAGGTATTGCATTCTAAAACTCCTTATGAGATGTTGTTTGGTTTGTCTCCTTCTTATGATCATATGCGTGTCTTTGGATGCCTCTGCTATGCTTCTAGAATGCCCAAACCAAGCGATATATTCGCTTCTCGTAGCCGGAAATGTATCTTCTTGGGCTATTCTTATGGAAAAAAGGCTTGGCGTCTTCTCGATCTTGAGTCGGAACCAATTTTTGATTCTCGTGATGTTGTTATTTATGAGACTATTTTTCCCTATGCTTCTGAGACTGTTGTTCGCTCTACTTCTGAGATTGACATTGTGCCTGATCATCCGGCTGTATTTGATAATTTGCATGAGCCACCTATTTTGGTGCCGCCTCCCGACAGGGGGAGTTTGGATTCAGATTCTGTTTTGGAACCTAATGTACTGACAACCCGTCGTTCTGCTCGGCCACGACAGCCATCCACCCGACTTCGGGATTTCATCTGTAATACAACTCAAGCAGCAGACCCCCCCCCCCCCCCGTGCACACTTCTATCACCACCCCGACATCATCCTAAGGTACCCCTTATTCCATTGCCAATTATGTTTCTTGTCATAATTTTTCTAAGCACCACATTGAGTTTTTGGCAACAGTCACCGCATCTACCGAGCCTCGGTCTTATAATGACGTAGCTCAGCACCCTGAATGGAGAGAGGCGATGATTACGGAACTCAATGCTTTAGAGAACAATGGTACATGGACGATTGCGGATTTGCCTCCCGACAAAAAGTCTATTGGTTGTAAATGGGTTTTTCGCATCAAATACAAGTTTGACGGGTCTATTGAACGACACAAGGCCCGCTTAGTTGTTCTTGGCAACAAGCAAGTTAAAGGTATCGATTTTACTGAAACCTTTGCTCTCGTTGCTAAAATGACTTCTGTTCGCGTTTTTTTTTCCGGTACTGCTATTCGTGGTTGGTCTCTTCATCAAATGGATGTTAATAACGCCTTTTTGCATGGAGATCTTGATGAGGAGGTTTATATGAAACCACCTCCTGGTTTTACTATTCCCTCAGGCAAAGTCTGCAAGTTACAAAAATCTTTGTATGGGTTACGACATGCACCTCGGAATTGGTTTGCTAAGCTCGTTTCCGCACTTCTTGATTTTGGATTTATTCAGTCATATGCCGATTACTCTCTATTCTCTCTTTTTCAATCGGCATACTGTTGTCCATGTGTTAGTATAGGTCGATGACTTGATTATTGCAGGCAATGACTCTACAGAAATAGCTCGCTTCAAGAATTATTTGAACTCTCGCTTTCATATGAAGACCTTGGATCTTTGAAATATTTCCTAGGTCTTGAAGTGGCTCATGGCAAAGATGGTCTCTATCTTTCTCAGCGCAAATACGCGCTTGAAATTCTGTCAGAAGCAGGGTTGCTCAGCGCCAAACCAGTCGCGTTTCCTCTACCACAAAGTCATAATCTCGCCCTCGCCACCGGAGCTGATTTTGTACATCCCGATCGCTATCGCCGGTTGGTTGGCCGCCTCATCTATTTGACCATTACTCGCCTCGAATTGTCTTATTTAGTGCACATTTTGTCTCAATTTATACAAGCACCTAAGGATGATCATTGGCAAGCTGCATTGCATGTCCTTCATTACATTAAAGGACATCCGGGTCAAGGACTTGTCCTCTCTCGGACTAGCTCTTTACAATTAACAGCTTATTGTGATTCTGATTGGGCTGCCTGCCCACTTACCCGACGGTCTTTGACAGGCTACTTTGTCGCTTTGGGAGATTCTCCTATCTCTTGGAAAACCAAGAAGCAACAGACTGTTTCCCGTTCTTCTGCAGAAGCTGAGTATCGATCTATGGCTTATGCTGCTTGTGAGCTTCTTTGGCTCAAGGCTTTTCTTAGAGATCTTGGTTATTTGCATACTTCTCCCATGCGGCTTATCTGTGATAGTCAGGTCGCGCTTCATATAGCTGACAATCTTGTTTTCCATGAGCGCACTAAGCATATTGAGATTGATTGTCACTTTGTGCGTGATCTAATTAAGGTCGGTTGCATTTATACTTCTTATATTCGGTCTAGTGATCAACTTGCAGATTTGTTTACCAAAGCTTTGGGCAAGGAACCTTTTATGTATTTGTTGTCCAAGTTGAGCATTCACGATTTACATGCTCCAACTTGAGGGGGAGTATTAGGATAATATATTCTAGGAAAATATATTCTTATTCTAGGATAGAATTAATCTTGTATTATTTGTAATTATCCTCTTGTAATCCTTGTAATCCTAGGACAAGGGTCACCACAACATAGTCATGCATACAAACTAGTAAGAAGATAACGATCATGCCCTTAAATAGATAAATTCATCAACTTTCATTGACTAGCAAGTATATTAATCTACTCTCATAAATTAATTCACTCAATCACTTGTTTTGGATCTAAAGCTTGAAACTTTCGTATTCAAACAATATCAACCTTCAAGTTTATAACTTTCTCTCTCGATCAAGTTAAGACTCAAATTGCCTTGACTTTCATCTAGGCATAAACATTACAAGCAATCTCAAAATAGATAGAAGGCATTCAACACATCATCTTACTCATCAAACCATGCATAACTATGCCGGGTTTCAACCCCGACCCTAGACAAGAAAACTACTCACTATTGATAATTATAAAACAAACAACTTCTATAAAGGAGAACATTGAAAACAAAACAACTACTTTAAATTAATAAGAAAAATATCGTCTTACAGAATTCAGAAGAAACCAAAAAATAAAAAACCGAATCGAAACTCGTGATTAACGACCTCGGCTAACTCTCGTCCACCATGGCTCGATCTCTCTCCGACTCTTCTCTCTCTCTCGGCTCTTCCTTCTTCTCCTACTCGAATACTACTTGCTACCCCTTCTCTAGGCTATAAAGAAGGGTATTTATACTAATAAAGCTATCTAAATAAATAAGGATACAAGATAAAAACTTTCCTAAGAGATAGAAACCTACTCTAAAAAGATAGAAATAAAAACCTAGAATGATAACAAGACTTAAAATACAATATAATAACCCTAAAACTCATTAAAAACACTCTACCAATACGGAATAAATTCCTGCACAGGATCGGTAGGTCATCACTAAGATTTCTCGAAAAGCCCTATCTCGAAGCCTCATTAACAATCCTACATAGCCTCGTTAACGAGCCTGGATTTTGACTTCTTCATCTCTTCAACTCTAAAAGCTTGAACTTCCACTTCTTCATCTCGTATTCTTCCGTCCTTCACCATAGCATTCCAAATTCAGCTCCAAAAAGCACCATTTCCTTGCTAAAACCTACAAAAAGACACAAAACGGAGTAGCTTCCATACTTTTCATAAAATATGCAAAACCATCCAAAAACGCACAAAACTAACCCTAAACTTATCAAAACTAGACCTAAAAAACTAAGAAAACATACTAAAAACTATACCAAAAACACCAACATCAAAATACCCCATACTTAGACTTGCTTGTCCTCAAGCAATCACTAAACAATAATCAAAACCAAACAACAATACTTATCAAACTATAGCCATCATCTAAAAAGCAACATCAAAACATATAGAGAATAGCAAATAACTATTAATGTCATCACACATATATACACCAAACAGACACAAGCAAATACAATCCAACCTCACAAGGGATATATGTGTTTCACTCAACTCTCAAGTGTTTGGGCTTAAAATAATCAACTCTAAACTCATCTTATATACAAAAACTCATAGAAATTGGAACTTATATCACCAAACTCTCCACCTAATATTTGTCAAAACAAGCAAAAATCATCAAGAGAACTTAGGGGGCTCAATGAAAAACTTCATAGAAGCTTCCATTCGGTCGGGTTGTAATGGGGCTTGGTAAAGACAATAAGGCGTGGAAAATATTTGGTCATGTGGTGCTAATAATATCCGGGAATCAAAGACTCTTAAAAACTCACACATCCAAAAACTCTCAAAAGAATATATACCAAACTCTCTTAACATTATGCACACTTATCAACCCTTTAATAACAACTAATCTTGCTTATAAACAACAAGGAAATTTGGCTCATGCACACTATTCATTACTCAACTCTTTTTTTCCGGTATTTTGGATTTTTTCTCTTTTTTTTCTCTTTTTCTTTCCGAGGGGGCTCGGTACCGACCCTACTAGGGTCAGTAATGACTCTGCATTTTCTATTTCTTTTGTTTTTCCCCTTTACTTTCCACTTTTTTATTCGGTGCATACAGGGAACCAAACTCCATTTACATGATAAATTGCAGGATCTTTCAATTTACCCAACCCATATTACCCCACACTTGAACCAAATAATCTCACTCAACAAAACCATCATAGTAAGCAACACTAAGTCCTAATCCCCGAATAGGGTCAAGCTTATCTCGGCTAGGGAATAATTTTGTGGAGCTAAAGGCTTCAGGCTCAAATTGGCTGTCAAAAAGAAGGATCATGTAAGGGTGGATAAGGATTAATAGGGCTTATAAAAATAAGTTCTCTGTCATCTGATTTTCACAAGTAATGAACTATAAATCTTATATAGGTCTCAAGAAATAGATAACCATCACAATTCCAAGAGATAATATGCATATAGAGAATAAATCACACAAAAAAGAAGAGGGGTTCTTTATGTTCTCCTTATAAGGCCAAAAATAACTCACAAGGCAAATTTTGTTGGATTGCATCACTTATGCTAAAAGGTATACATGCTCAATTTCATCAATTGCTATTCCTTCCTAAAAACAACTTTAAATTAAGAATCCGACTATATTCTCAAAGACATGTTTGCAAGGATTTATATGATCATGTTAGCAACTACTATCATAGAACATAAGAAAGGGATATCTATCATATCTAAAACTCTCTTCTTCTTTTTTTGAAATTTTTGAAATTTTTCGATTTTTTTCTATTTTTTATGGCACAAAACAAAGAACTACTCAAAACACAAAAAACACATAAGGCAAAACACAAGACAATAAGTTTCTACTTTCTCCCACCCCATACTTAAAATTACAGTGTCCCCACTGTAAGAAAATATAAGAAGAAGGAAAGAAATAGAAAACAAAACAAAAGAAAATAAGAAAAGAAGAAAAAAACAAACTTACAAAGTCATGAAGTAGAAAACAAGAAAACACTTCTCCAAGCTGAATCAACGGTTCGGTGGAGGAAAGTAATGCTCGAAGTTTCCCATGAAGTCATACATCGTCCTCCAGCGCTCTGCATCTTCTGCCTCTCTCTGTTGATGCCTCGTATCCTCAAATGTCATGCGAGCAGAATAGACACTCTCCCATCTATCCATCCTCCTATGAATATGGTTCTGCTGAAGGTGAAGTTGTTGCATCTGAGCAGAAAAGATCTTCGGCCCATGGAGGCGGTATACTCGATCCAGTGTACTCGGGCTGAGGAGGTGGTTGATAGTGATTGTGAGGCTGGAAGTGATCTTGGTAAAGCACCGAGTTGTATGGCATGAGACCATAAGAGTGTGGGCCGATAGGAGGCTGGGAGGGGTCGATAGATGCTCTCGGCGGGTCGTTACCGAAGTTGTGTGCCTCGGTAGGAGCATCGGTAGAGGCCTCGAAGTGGTCGTTAACGACCCTGACTGGCTCGTTAACGAAGATATTTTCGCCCAGAATTTCTGTATCGAGGTCTTCATCCTCGAGGTTGAGCTCCTCTGTGCCACCCTCAGTAGCTGCCTCTTCAGTCTCATCATCATCTTCATTCATTGCTTCTCCTTCTCGCTTGAACCTTGTCTCACACGGCCTAAGTGATAGCTCATCCTCCAGCTTGGGCTCTAATGGGAAAGCATGACCCGTCCATGCTTCGTGCCAATTTGGTAAGTAAAGGAGCTCCAACTTGTCCTGGGTGACCGCAACATCTCGGCCTTGAACTTTAGTAACATACCCATCCCGAACTTGAGTGAAAACACTGGAGCTAAACCAATAGTTCCGGTTGAGAAATTGGGCATAATAGGACGTGTAACGAGTGAAATCGATCCCAAGGTTGGTCGCCAGGAGACTAACCAGATTCTCGCACCATACTTCTTTTGACTTGGTTGACTTCTTCACATAATAAATCCATTCGTACCCCAAGTTCAATGGGGCGGGCTCCTCAAAAAGAATAGTGCGGAGGCAAGCAACTTCTGTCCTTGTCGGCCTGTTCAACTCTCTCTTAGGCCAGAATGTAGCGGCTAGGACTCGGAGGATGATCTTGTATATGGGGTTGATGATGCTTGCCCCGGATAATGCTGCAGCGGAGGGCTCTACCTCCCCGGTGATGTAGCTCCAAGTTCTTGTCACCTTATAATCTTTGAGGTTGTAATCTCGAGATGGTTTTGGGAGCTCCAGAATAGCATTAAACTCCGCCAAAGTATACTCTCGGTTCACATTACCGAGCCGAAATCGGATGCGTCCCGCCGAAGTCTTCATCGGGAAGCTTGTCTCAAGAGTGGTTAGGAACTCGGATGTGAGAGCCAGAAAGTGTGGTATATTCTCCTTCTTCAGCAAGTGAGGCGCACCGAGAATAGCAAAGGCCTCCTTAACATCGTCATAAATCCTCATGGCTTTAGCACTAGACCTCGAGAACCATCGGGTGTTGTGGTCCTTGTCTAGGATGGCATTGTATCAGTCTGCTTGCCCTTGCGTGCGCAGGATCATGTTATCCATGCAAGGTGGAGATGGAGACCTCTGATTCCTCTTCTTCTTTTGGGCTCGGGTAGCGGCTCGGCTTGAACTTGCCATGTGGTCCTACAAAATATTACGACTTTTTCCAAGATAAGATCCACTCAAGTAGATTAGACAAGAGACCCCATACTTGGTCTCGAAACAACCCTCGGGATTCATCGTTAACTACCCGATTGGGTCGTTAACGGGTCTAAACTGGTTTTTTCAATTTTGAAGATACGCAGGGTCGTTAACGAGCCTGGGTGGGTCATTAACGAGCCTAGGTGGGTCGTTAACGAGCCTGAACATGAACCAGTTCGAGAATTTCCGAGTGAAATTAACTCTAAGATATAAGCCATAAATTAAGCATGCATCCTTCATAATCCTACACTAAACACACAATCGGGTATATGCACCCCATACTTACTCAATTACCCATCCCGAACATGCTAGACTTGCCCAAAATTAACATGGTGAAGATTCAAACTCGATTTTTAGAACAAGAAAATTCATGCTTTTCCAATCAAAATTACAATGGGGAACTCGGCATGAACAACTCTTCCTAGATCGAGAACAACTAAGCACAAACCAAATTCATGAGCAAGAGCAAGACATGCAATTCGACCACTTCTATAAACACAATCTAGATACGAAATTTCTACACTAAAAACCATGAATCATGCAATAAAGAGTTAGGGTTGAGAAATCATACCGGTAGATTGAGAAATTGAAGAGAAAAAGATCGAAAATTGGGTAGTTAACGAGCCCAGATCTCGTCGGTAAGAAAACAAGGGTGGCGGGCGTCGTTGACTGGGCTAATTTCCGACATTCGGTGGGGGTAGGAATTTCGATCGGTGGTAAAGGATTTTGGTAGGGATTTTTAGAGTTTAAGCTTGGGATTTGAGGATTTTGAGTAGGAATTTGGGAGGTTTAGAAGGCTTATATAGGATAGGAGAGGGAAGAAATAGAGGTAGAGGGGGTAGGTAGAGGCGGCAAGGGAGGGGGGTAGAAGATAGAAGATAGATTAGGGTTAAAAGCAAAAATTACCTGCCCGTTTGCCGAGTCGGGTCGCCAGACCGGGTCGTTAACGATCTTGGGTGAGTCGTTAACGAGCCACCGTACCCTCTTTGAATGGATTACAAGCCCATCTCTTGCATCTTGTTAGCTAAAAGGAAACTATCCTATTTTCTATCCTAAAAATTACTAAAAACTCAAAAGAAAAGTAGGAAAAAGATCTAAAAAGAAAGGAAAAATCTAATTCTATACTAAAAGCGGGTTGCCTCCCGTAAGCTCTATTTTTAACGTCGTTAGCCCGACGTACTTACCTTGGCTCAAGGTGGCTCTTTTGCGACTATGTTGGGGTCTTGAGGTACCCCATGCTTAGCCTTGTAGGCATTATTTGCTTGAGTCACTAAACTTGGTCCTTTGTCTTCTATCAGTATGCTCGATATTCCTCCATATGGGTTAGTGAAATCCGAAAACCAAGGTGGTCTAGACTTCTCTTGATTATAACCTGGCATGTGGGACTCGGTAATGGACTCATGAGGTTCGGCAGGGTCTTGTGTGAGATTCTCGTCCGCTTTTGTAGTTGAAGGGGGCACGGTAGGAACAGCTATGTTGAGTTCTGGCTGAGTCAACTCGATTTGTTCAACCGCAGTTGGATCATTAGCGTTTTGGTCAAGGCTGAATTCCACGCGCTCTTCTCCAATATCAAAATTGAGGAGTCCTTTCCGCACATCGACCCGAGCACCTGCTGTAGCTAAGAATGGTCTGCCGAGAATAATTGGGACGTGAGGGTCTTCAGGCATATCGAGGACGATGAAATCATTCGGTATAAAGAATTTCTCGACTTGAATAGGATAGTCGTCCACGACTCCTGTGGCTTTGACGCATGATCCGTCTGCCATGTAGAAGTTCATATCTACAGGCTCTAGTGGCCCCATGTTGGCTTTTGACCAAATTGAGAGAGGTAGTAAACTAGCACTGGCTCCCAGATCACATAAAGCTTTGAATTTGTGGTCGCCTATGCCAATTGTTATGGCAAACCTTCCTGGATCTCCCAACTTTTCCGTTAGAGCGATAGATCGGACTTCATCCTGCAACTCTGTAATGGATCGTTTCCTACTAAGAATATCTTTCAAAAATTTCGTGTAAGCCGGCATTTCGCTTAGGCCTTCAACGAATGGGATGGAAATATTAATGCCCTGAAGAATCTTTACGAAACGCTTGAACTTACTCTCAGTAGAGTCCATAGATTTATTAGTGGGAAATGGAAGAGATTGCACCATTCTCGGAACCAAGTTAGGCTCGAGAGGTGAAGTTACCGGGTCGACACTAGGGTCGTTAGGTATTCTCAAAGGATCGTTACTGACCCTGGTGGGGTCGTTAACTACCCTGGGATTGAGAGGAGGGCTCGGATTAGAAAACTTACCTGGACTAGCGTCGTTGACGACCCTGGGAGCCTCGTCGCCATGTTGTCCCAGTTCGGTACTTGCCCTCGCTGGCTCGTTACCGAGCTGAACTGTGACGTCCTCTTCAGTCTTGTCCTTAGCTTGGACACGCTCCGGTAGTGTCTTTCCGCTCCTAAGGTGAACCGCTGCTATTTGTCCCCTAGGGTTTTCCTCGGGACGGCCCGGGAGTTGCCCTTGTGGTCTCGGAATCTGTGCAGCAAGGTTCCCTAGTTGGGAATCAACATTCTTCTTCCATACATCAAACTCTCCCCATCTTTTGTTTTGGTGGTTAAGGTTGGCTTGAACTTCATTAACTTTATTGTGGACTCCATTAATGCTTTCATGTAACCCTAGTACCCATGATGGTGGGTCCTGATGGCCTGGAGGTCGATAAGGCGCAGGTCGTCTATCCGGTGGAGGTGCTGCATAGCTTGGATTTGGATTTGGATTGCCCCACGTTTGATAGTTGTTTGACCTATTGATAGCTTGCATTTAGGTAGTGTTTAGGATGCATGTTTCCGTTTCTTTTGCGTTATTTTTAGGTAGTTTTAGTTAGTTTCTGTAAGTTATTAGAGTGTCTAGGAGTTTTGGGTTTTTGCACTTGTTCTATGTTGTTTTACAGGTCTTAAGTGAACAAGTGTGAAAGGAATGGAAATCGGAAGAAGAACGCTTGAATTCGGGCCATCCATTGGAGTTGCTGGTTCGACACCTCTGTCTTGTGAGAGCTCGTTCGGAAGATATAGTGATCTTATGAAGTTGAGTTTGGTATCATTGGAAAGTTAATCCAAAGATCTACAATTCATGTTTTTACTCCGAGTCCAAATTCTAACTCGAAGTGAGTCAAAACAGCCCCCGAAGTGTGACATGAGTTCTGAACCGAGGTGCTGGCGGCACCCGCCACCAACCTAGCGGCGCCCGCCGCCCCTGACCGCCGCGGAGACCTTTACTTGCCATGTGTTTTGTTTCTATTGGTTCTTTTCTATCATTATTATTCCGAGATATTATATTTTTGGGATATAGTTTTAGACCTAGTTTGATATATTAGGTTTTGAGAGTTGCATCTCTCATTCATACACTATTATCATATTTTCTCTTTCAGACTTAGAGTTTTTAGCTTTCATGGAGAACTAAGCCTTTTTGCTTAGTCAGACAGTTTGAAGCATCGTTTGACTTTCAGTTGTGAGATTTCTACTCTTTATCTATTGCATGGAATTATTTTACTCTCTTGTTTGAATTGTTTATGTGATTGATTTCAACAATTTTTAGGGTTGTTGTTATTGAATCTCAATTGCTAGATCTAGAGAAATTACTGGTTGAGTTTCTCTATTTCGTAGTAGCAAACTGCATTGCACTAGTATCTGGTTGTGCTAGTCTATTGCAGAAGAGAGTTAAATTGCATTCTAGTATAAAAGCTGGTTGTTTTATGCTAGATTTGTATCCTGATTATATTCCTATTCTTCATGTTGCTTTTGAATTGAATCTTGATAGTTTCAGGGTTATTCAATTAGTTAGGATTGATAGTATCTGGTTGTGCTATTAATTATCTTTGAAAAGGAATTGGAATTCCATATGCATGCGATATTGAGTGAATCTATGATCAACTTGTCATACGAATGTGGATCTCTGGTTGACTAAGTGTTTTCCCTAAATTGATAAAACCCAAACTTTAATTGCTTTATTAGTTTTTGCATGCTAGATAGTTGTCTATTTCATAAACCTCTTTTACTTTAATTGACATAAAACTCACATAGAAAGATAAATCTCCTCCATGTGGATTCGACCCTTACTTCCCTAAGACTACAGTCTTTAGGTTGTTAGGAATCTTTTGCATAGCCGTGATTTGCGCGACCATTTCACGCCTATCACCTGTCAAAATTACTAGGTTGGTTCCTGTATGGGCCTCTCATGTAATTCATTTCAGCAATTGTCTCACCGGCTCTTACCTGCTCTATGTTAGTGCAAGCAGAAGTACTATGGGCAGAAGAACCACACTCTTGACAAGATTGAGAGGATTTCAGAAAACTTACCTCCTTCTTCAGGCGGTTGACCTCGTCTTGTAGAAATTAATTTTTTACGTTTGGGTCAACTTCTTCTCGGTTAGGCACATAGAGACGCTTCAGAGGCTGGGGAGTTTGTTGGGTTCCGTACATGGCATCATAATTGGACAGGTTATCCAGCAATTCCCATGCAGTCGTAGGGTCCATCTCTATAAAACCACACGTTGTATGCGTGTTGATGCGGTTCTTGGTCTCGGCGTTGATACCCTAGAAAACGATTTCTTGAAGAACATATAAAGGTTGCCCATGAGTGGGGCACAGTCTAAGCATTTCTTTAAATCTTTCTCGTGTTTCAACAAAAGTCTCATTAGACAGCTGGTGATAGGAGGTGATGCGCTTCCTCAGCTCTGTTGTCTTGGCCGGAGGGAAGAATTTTGTAAGAAATTGATCATACAAGTTCTTCCAAGTCCTGATAGACTTAGGAGGTAAGCTCTCCAACCAGCTCAGGGCCTTTTCCAGCAAGAGACCACCTGAAAGCTTTTAACAGAACATATTCAAGTGAGACACCTTCAGCAACTATGGTGTCACATAAGTCAAGAAAATTTCTAATGTGTTCCATAGGGCACTCAGTAGGTTTCCCTTCAAACTGAGCCCGCTTAATCAAGGATATAAATTGATACTTAATCTCAAATGGTTTCTCTATCTCCGGAAGCACAATTGGGGATTCTGGCACCCTCAGTTCCGGATGCATGTATTGTTTGGCATTCCTCGGATAGGCGTTCAGCTCTTCCTGTAGACGAGCATTGTTAACTCGTTGACACTCAGCCTCGGCAGCAGTGTCTTCTTTCTCGGTTTTCAATGCCTCCATTTGGTTTTGGAGGACTTTCAACTGACGAGCCAGCTCTTCAGGTGTGGTCATGGCTCGGTTCTCTCAGCGTCTACGGTGCAGGGAACGTTCAAATTCTGAATAATAACCAGCGTTGTCAAATTCAAGCCTTCGACGTCCTACCGGCATACGCTGAGAAAACAGACAAAGAAAACAAAGATTAAAAACAAAAACGAGGTCGGGCTATTCCCAGACCTACAGCTAAACAAACAAACTTGTTGCTTCCCCGGCAACGGCGCCAATTTGTTGACATGCCTTTACTCTGGACAACAAATAAATTTATAAGTCAAGACCCCGCTGAGTATAGAGGAGTCAGGATCGTTCCACGAGAAGCACGGTTTGTTTATCTATCGACTACTAATTATGAAAATCAAACAAAAATAAGCAAAATACTCACGGCCAGCCTCGTTAACGACTTTGTCAAGGTCGTTAACGAACCTGTATACTACTAACGACCTAAAAATAAGTTCGGTACTGAGGCTACGAACTCAGTAACGAATATGATCAAGGAAAATTTAAATAAAAACAAAGATCTAGGACAAGGGTCACCACAACATAGTCATGCATATAAACTTGTAAGAAGATAACGATCATGCCCTTAAATAGATAAATTCATCAACTTTCATTGACTAGCAAATAAATTAATCTACTCTCATAAATTAATTCACTCAATCACTTGTTTTGGATCTAAAATTTGAAACTTTCGTAAAAACAATATCAACCTTCAAGTTTATAACTTTCAAACTCGATCAAGTTAAGACTCAAATTACCTTGACTTTCATCTAGGCATAAACATAACAAGTAATCTCAAAATAGATAGAAGGCATTCAACACATCATCTTACTCATCAAACCATGCATAACTATGCCGGGTTTCAACCCCGACCCTAGACAAGAAAACTACTCACTATTCATAATTATAAAACAAACAACTTCTATAAAGGAGAACATTGAAAACAAAACAACTACTTCAAATTAATAAGAAAAATATCGTCTTACAGAGTTCAGAAGAAACCAAAAAATAAAAAACTGAATCGAAACTCGTGATTAACGACCTCGGCTAACTCTCGTCCACCGTGGCTCGATCTCTCTCCGACTCTTCTCTCTCTCTCTCGGCTCTTCCTTCTTCTCCTACTCGAATACTACTTGCTACCCCTTCTCTAGGCTATAAAGAAGGGTATTTATACTAATTAAGCTATCTAAATAAATAAGGATACAAGATAAAAACTTTCCTAAAAGATAGAAACCTACTCTAAAAAGATAGAAATAAAAATCTAGAATGATAACAAGACTTAAAATACAATATAATAACCCTAAAACTCATTAAAAACACTTTACCGACACGGAATAAATTCCCGCACAGGATCGGTAGGTCATCACTAAGATTTCTCGAAAAACCCTATCTCGAAGCCTCGTTAACGATCATGCATAGCCTCGTTAACGAGCCTGGATTTTGACTTCTTCATCTTTTCAACTCTAAAAGCTTGAACTTCCACTTCTTCATCTCGTATTCTTCCGTCCTTCACCATAGCATTCGAAATTCAGCTTCAAAAAACATTGTTTCCTTGCTAAAACCTACAAAAAGACACAAAACGGAGTAGCTTCTATACTTTTCACAAAATATGCAAAATCATCCAAAAACGCACAAAACTAACCTTAATCTTATCAAAACTAGACCTAACAAACTAAGAAAACATACTAAAAACTATACCAAAAACACGAACATCACCTATTTGTGTTCCTTAGCTCTTTTTTTTTTTTTTTTGAAGTTTTTGCCCGATCTTATGTGCTCTTGTAAAACACTTGTTTAAAGCCTTTTAATGTTTAGTGGATTTGAGTTGGTCTCCTCATTTAAAATCCCGCCAATTAAGGTTAGCCCATATTAACAAGTTTGTGTGTTCTATGCTTTACTTGTTTTTCACTTATACCAATTGAGTGACATAATTGGCTTGATTTTAGAACTTACGTGATTACATTGAACTGATTGGAGTGTGTATAAAATTAGAGAAATTGAATTTAGATTGTTGTATTATTGAAGTTTTTGGATTAAATTTATGTGAATTAAATTGTTTTTAATAAAAATCTATAACTATATATTAAAGTTGTCCCTTTTCGAGCCACCAGAACGATTCTGATCCTACCTCAAATTTAAAAAATTAATTTTATTTTTATTATTATAACTTCTTTCTATTAAATTCTTTTTTTAACTATTTAAATTTATCTCTAACATCAAACAAATATCTATTCAATATAACAATATCATTAGAAAGCTTCCTTATACAAGTATTTAAAATTAAAGATAAGATATTTCAAAATAAATATAAATCTTTTATCATAAATTTTTTGACGAATTTATTTATAGATATATAGTGATTTTATTTTTTAAAAAATTTAATGGTAAATATTTATAATATTTAAAATTAATAAAAATAGATAATAAAATATTTAATAGATATATTGAAATATTTGATAATCACTAAACTTACGTACATAAAAAATAATAAAATATAAAAAAAATATAATATTTGATTAAAAAGTATACATTCTACGAGTAATAAGTTACTTATATTAAAATTTATATTATATTTTAATTTATTAATATCCTATTTGTAATGTCTATAAAATATGAAATAGTAGTCGTACATGGTACGACAGGGTAAAACTAGAATAGATAATTTTTTTACCCGAAGTAAGAAATAACGAATTTACAAATATAGCATTCAATTCTTTCTCCTGAATCTCAAGAGTCTTGACGGAAATATTGAAAATCAGTGTTGATGAATCTGTCGGTACTTCGAGGGGGAAAGAGCTTGAACGGAGAACACAGAGAACGGAAACAAATTCAATATGCGTCGCGTAGCAACCCGGAATCCGGATTCTTCAATTTACTCCAAATTGCTACAAAAATGTATCGATTGGAAAGCCGAGAAACGAGGTTGTTTGGTTCACCAGCAGATCATCTCTACTGGGCTGGGATCCGATGTTGCTTTGAACAATAAACTGGTTGTGCTGTATTCTAAGCTTGGCCGCATAGTGCATGCGCAGAAGGTGTTTGATACAATGTCTGAAAGAAACATTGTATCCTGGACTGCTTTGTTATCTGGGTACTCTCAAAATGGCTACTTTGAAGAAGCCCTTTTGGTCTTCCGCGAAATGCGTTGTTCAGGATTGAAGGGTAATCAGTTTACCTATGGGAGTGCTTTCAAGGCGTGCACCCAGCTTCTATGTTTGAAACTTGGGAGGCAAATTCAAGGGTGCGTGTATAAGAGTAGGTTTGCTACGAATTTATTTGTACAGAGTGCTTTGGTTGATCTGTACTCTAAGTGTGGGTATTTGGAGGATGCGGTTCACATCTTTGAAAGCATGTCTTGCCGAGACTTAGTTTGCTGGAACTCCATGATTTCTGGCCTCGCGGTTCGTGGGATGTTAGAGGATTCATTTCATAAGTTTCGGTTAATGCTTAGAGAAGGTGTGTAAATCTATCTCTTTACAACTATACATGAAAGTTCTTTTCTTCAAATCTCTGTAGCTTCTTTAAAATTAGTAACGTAAGGGGGTTTTTGTGTTATCACTTAGATATGCCACTTTTTGCATAAAATCACCTATTGTAAACAAATTTCAGTTTAACTTCCCTATTTTCTTCACTTTGTTAGCAATTCACCATTCAAACCTAATTTACCATTAGTTAAATATTAAGAACGAGAAGAATGTAGTTAAAAAAAATCAAGAATATCCAAATTACAATATAGTTGTTTAAACTTGAGTTTAATGTAAGGGGTTTCTTCTGTAACTAATATTGCAATAGGCAAACTGCATAAAACTATGCCTAATATAGGCAATTATTTGTAAACAAATTTGTGTTTGACTGTCCATTTTTTACTTTGTTAGCCATTCACCATTCAAGCCCATTTTACCAGTAGTGAAATATTAAGAGCAAGCATAAAATGTCCAAAATTCAGTATTTTTATATACAAGGAAGAGGTATTTAGATATATCACTATTTAGATATGCCATTGAAGTCGCATTAGCAACTAAAATGTTTGAGAGACATAATGACCAGATTTATGTTAGCTTTCTATGTCAGTTTATTTATATTCTTTTGTTTGGCTTTCTTGCGTGCAAATTTTTACAGAAACAATATCTGTTAGGTATTTATCCCGATTGCTTTACATTTGGAAGCTTATTGAATGCCTGTGCGGTTAGTAATCGTCATTCTAAGCTTAGTGAAGTACATGGATTCATCATACAGCTTGGTTTTGGATCACATGATCATCTGGGAGGATTGCTGATTGATGCTTATGCAAAATGTGGAGATATAAAAAGTGCATGCCATGTTTTCAAGCTTATTCCATCTAAAGATGTATTTTCTTGCACTAATATGATAACTGCCTATTCCCGAGAAGGTAGTCACACTTCAGATGCTTTGGGTATCTTCTGTGAGATATTTCGAAGTGGCATAGAAATTGATGATGTTTTATTGTGCTCTGTTGTCAATGTTTGTGCTGGTACTGCATCTCTTTCCTTTGGGAGGCAAATTCATGCTATTATTGTGAAGTCTTATCCGGGATTTGATGTTGCCATGGGCAATGCTCTGGTTAACATGTATGGAGACTGTGGAGAACTTGAAGATTCCAATCTTATGTTTACTGAAATGGAAGAAAAGAATGTAATCTCATGGTCCTCACTAATTGGTGCTTATTCTAAGCATGGCTATGGGCATAAAGCAATTTCTCTTTTTAGAATGATGGAATCTCAAGGATTGAAGCCAAATGAAATTACTTTCTTGTCCCTTCTATTTGGTTGCAGCCAAAATGGATTGACCAAGGAAGGATGGGATTGCTTCAACATGATGATTGATAAATACGGTATTGTCCCTGGAGAAAAGCATTATGCATGTATGGTAGATCTCCTTGCAAGAGAAGGAAAGTTAGAAGAAGCTTTTCTCTTGATAAAGAAGATGAATATTAAGCCAAATGCCGATCTTTGGAGTTCAATTCTTGGGGCATGTTATGTTCATGGAAATTTGTCCTTTGCAGAAATTGCAGCTGAGAAGCTAATTAATTTGGACCCGAATAATTCTGCAAGTTATGTTGTTCTAGCTAGTGTGTATTCGGCTCTGGGCTTGTGGGATAACGCATGGACTACGCGTTTGCTGACGGAGCAGAAAAGTTTAAAGAAGAGTCCTGGGTATAGCTACTTTCATCCAGTGGAGAAGGGAACAAAACTTCTTTGTAGCTAAAAGGGAATTAAAGAAAGGAGTTTGAGATTATTTAGGGGGCAGAAATGCTGTGATTGTGAAGGACAGAAAGAGTGTGCTCAAAAAGTGATAGATTGATCTCCACTTCATCGGTCTTCTTTGAATGCAAGTACTTGAACTGTGCACTTTGATGAGAAAGGAATGACTGCTTGTTCAAATGGACCACAGGTAAATTATTTTAAAGTGAAGAATTTCTCTCGTATTCATTATGAAAGTTATTGAACTGAAATATGTCCATTATTGTGAATTTTGAAGGATCCGAGAACACGCTCTTGCTAGAATCTAGATCATCATCACCATTTGTTTGAGCTCTGTGAGTGCAGTGCAAGATTAGTGTAAGATGATCTGGTTATGCAGTGGCATAGACCGTTTATCTTAGTTGTCCTTGCAAAATTTGTGTCCAATTAGGGTTAAAGACTGATCCAAGGATTCTCATATTATTCAAATGGTACCAGAGCCATGACATTCTAAATCTGTGGCGTAATTCGTTCTAGTCTGCTGTCTTGATTCATCGATTGAGTCAATATGGCACACGGAGAGATGAATTCAAGCATCATGCGCAATTGAGATTTGCCTTTCTCAAGAGATGATCTACTGGAAGCTTCAATGATCCCCCATTCTCCGGTTCTCACTAATTCAACTTCCCAGGTATGCAAGCTTGTTGCTAAACAATTTAGTGGTTCGAATTTCTCAAGCTGGAATAGAGGCGTTAGGTTTGCTTTTGGGAGCTAAGAACAAATTAGACCTTGTTATGGGTTCTTTCTTTAAAAACCGATCTGGTGGAAAGATGCAATTGCATAATAATGTCATCTGTACTTGATTGGATGGGTAAATAGCAAAATTGCTGACAACTTGATGTATGTAACATATGCTAAAGAATTGTGAATCAAACGCCTTGTTGGTATATCAATTGCATAAGGATGATCTTACCAATATCAAACAAGAAAATAATTTCGTGGGTGTGTATCATGGAAAGCTTAAATGGATCTGGGAATGAAGTTCAAGTTTGTACTTGTGGGTGGGGCTATTAGTTATTGCATTTGCAGTTTGCTCAATGGTTCTTGATGGGGGTTTAATTGTGGCATTTGATAAT
The DNA here is from genome assembly GCA_964016875.1 of Fallopia convolvulus. NCBI lineage: Eukaryota > Viridiplantae > Streptophyta > Magnoliopsida > Caryophyllales > Polygonaceae > Fallopia > Fallopia convolvulus. The sequence continues at coordinate 52,613,744 of OZ024725.1, forward strand.
GTGAAGTACAATCCTCTACACAATCAACCACAATTCCTAATGATAACAATGCTCTACTAATAACAATGAAACATTAACAAACAAAAAGAAATTAAGAGCACAAAAACTCAATTAACAAAGAGACCAATAGCCTAATTTGGATGAGATTTCCCACTTCATGACAAGTATCAATAAAGTCATAATCTCTTTCAATTGCGATGAAAGAGTCACAATCTCAAATTGCAGATGTATCTAATTGACAAATTTGTATATAATTATAAAAACCCAAGCGGCTATCAAATGATTTTGCTTTCTCGCTTGGAGGATAATAGACAAAAGCAAAAGAGAACGAATCTGTGGTTATATGTGGTCTAGTAGAATGCTTGTTTGGAGGCCTCTCGGCTGAAGGAATGATTTGGTATCACTATCAAATGATTTTGCTTTCTCGTTATATTAATTTACTAATCAAGTATAGCGCCCAGTGTAATGCTACACAATTCAACCGTATCAGATTGCAATGCAGGTACTGAAAGATCAAACATACCAAATGAACAGAGACACTGCTTCATAATTTTCATATAATATTTAAGTTGGAAAGTTACATGAGCACTTCCACCGTAATATTTTTTTACTAGTTCTGGAGGTTCCATCGTCCATTTTCCCTTGAGACCCAGAAAACCCAAAATAGAAAAACAGCAGGCACATCAAACCTTGGACGATTGGAAGTGTGGAACCCCAAAACAAAACCAAAACCAAAACCCTAGATTTAGATTTGCTGCCCAGACATATGGGGTAGCATCCTGAAGCAGTCAGTTTCCTTCTACTAATATGCAAGCCCAAAATAATAGATACACCAAGGATCCAAAACCAGTAGCAGCCAAGCATTGTCAAAATCCATCTAGATCAAAGCATCTCTTTCAGAAAAGAATCAATCATACCTTCCTACGATCCACGTGCTCTCTCCATCATCATCTGATGGAAACTGCGTGGTGCAGCCCTATCAGGGCTACGACTTCTGTAGAAAGGAGAAAAAAAAATTGTTTGGTTTCATCCTCTTTGTTCTCACAACTAGATCAGAAAAGATAATAGTTTATAAATTTATTTTTTTTGATGAACAAATAATAGATCAAATGCTAAGGTGGTAATTCAGACAATGACAAGAAGCAACCACGGATTGGAATTTCCAAGAAATCCATCTGTGTGATTTAGGATTATACAATCAGCGAATGTGTCATAATCACAAAACCAAATATAAACAATAAAGGGCTTGTGTAATTGAAATAGCAAGTGCTAAAGACTTTTCTAGTAGTACTGCATGAAATTATAAGGGTCCATTTGGTGGGGCGTTTTATAATTCTCATTATTCGATAAGTTTAGCTATTTGCACAGTCAAGTAGTGTTTCTGTGTTCGCCTGTTTGGTAAACAATAGTTTAAAATAATGCATTTTTGCCCAAAAGACCTTTTCCCCCATTTTCAACAAATCCTGATGTGCCAATATTTTTTATCAAAAATTCTAAGAGTACCAAATTGATGAAAGAACAAGTTGCATACCGTTCACGTGATTCAAAACCATTTCCACGACCTTCAGAGGAACTCCAACCACCTCGCCCACCACCATAGCCTGAATCACTTCTACCACCACCTCTGCCACCATCATAACTACTACCACCTCTGCCACTGCCATAGCTACTACCGCCATAACTACTACCACCATAGCTATTACCGCCCCTGCCACCATCATAACTACTGGGGCCAGAGCTCCAACGCCTTCGGGTCATTCCCCCACCACCACGACTAGCCATGTCACGAATCTCTTGAGGAACTTGCTGATTGGCCCCTTCCAAAATTTTTACAAGATCCGAAGCGTACTTGGAATCATTTTCGTTGAAAAAAGTATATGCCTCGCCAGTAGCACCTGCCCTTCCTGTCCTTCCAATCCTGTGAACATAGTCTTCTATCCCAGTTGGGAAGTCATAGTTGACAACCACCCTGTCAAACATGTCAATCAACATCAGTCCTAATGTTTCAGAAATAAACTTGTGAACAATATAAGTTATAAAACATTTAAAAAATTCTATGCACTGTACTTGAAAAAATTCTACATCACCTAGCAGGATATGGTCATTCATGTACATGCAAAATATAAAAACATAAATTCCAGAATTATACTTGAGCTAGGATGCAAAGCTTCGCATCATTTTCTTTTCAGGCATTAGCGATACACATAAACTAAATTGTTCACTTAATCATTCATCGAATATTTCATGCTCTCACACTGTAAAACAAGTTAGGCAGTGTAGGTCCATACTTAATGTCTTTAACGTCTAAACCACGAGCAGCAACATCAGTTGCCACAAGCACTGGAGACCTTCCAGACCGGAACTGGCTCAACACATAATCTCTGTCAGCCTGTGACTTGTCTCCATGAATGGCAGAAGCACTGAACTGTCGACTGATATTACGAGCAAGCATATCACACATTTTTTTCGTTGCACAGAAGATGATAATCTTAGATCCAGGCTCTTGAGATCGCAATATCTGCTCAAGACGCCTTTGCTTCTCCATTGATGAAATCACTTCAACATACTAAATATAAGTAAATCTGACTCAGTACATACTTTTGTACAATTCATTTAGAATAATAGTCAAAATTATAAAACTTCATGTCCAACTATAACAATATCAAAAGAGATACCTGGGTAATTGACTTATTAGCAACTAATTCATCCACATTTCCAATATTGACTTGGATAGGATTTGCAAGTAAATCTGCAGCAATTTTGCGAACCTCCTTGGGCCATGTCGCAGTATACATGAGAGTCTGGCGGCGAGTAGGCACCTCATTCACAATTTTTCTAATCTGTGGTTCAAATCCCATATCTAGCATGCGGTCTGCCTCATCTAGTACCAAGTATGAAACTTGATGGAGACTGATCCTTCTCATCTCAAGAATGTCATTTAAACGACCAGGAGTAGCCACCACAATGTCTACACCTCTGTCCAGGGAGTTCAATTGGGGGCCTTTCGGTGCGCCTCCATACAAACACTGCAGAAAAAGCATAATCAAAAAACACTGTACAGAAAATTATAGCTTGAATATACCAAAACAAAATATACATGTTCACCAATAAAGATGTCTGCTCCACATGAAGAAAAAAAAAAGATTGTGTTCCATTTGTCTGCTAAGAACAAAATGCATACAGAAACTTAAACTTGGCCATCCTTACATGTCTAGGAAGTAAAACAATGAATCTAAATGGGGCACAAGAAACAATCAAAAGGCAAACAGCAGGGATTAAAGCATATACTACAAGCCTGCAATTTAAAGAAGCATTAAAAAAAAAAAACTATTTCTTCATACCTGAAGAAGCAATGTTTTAAACAATAAACTTATAAGCATTTGAATCCTTAGTTACAGGGAACACCGTTCATGATATAGTAACAATGATACTCACATGCAAGTAAGACCCAAATAGCTTTGTAAAAAACATAGAATTCAAAATTCCCTCTAAGGCTAAATCTTAAAAAATGCTGTCATAAGAAAAATGCAGCAAAAACAGTTTTTAATAGAGAAGCATTAACAAGCAAAGATGACAGATTCACAGCATACCGCACAAGAAATCCTGGATGACTTCCCAAACTTCACAGCTTCATCTTGTATCTGTGTAGCTAATTCCCTTGTGGGTGATAGCACCAACACAGTTGGGCCCAATTGAGGATTCTTCTGTACACGCTTCAAGTGAACAAATCCTGGCATTAAATAACCCAAAGTCTTTCCAGATCCTGTTTTGGCAACAGCTACTATATCACGGCCTTGAAGTGCAATTGGCCAGGACTGAGCCTGAATTGGCGTAGGGGCAGAGAATCCAGCCATTTGAACCTGGAAAAGCAATATTAAGCAACCCCCTATAAGCAGAAGCCTTAAGAATTTAAGTGTTTTGAGGGTTATTTGATCTCATGGAGGAATGGACTTTGCAATCAGAAGCACCATCCTCCACATCTGTAACCAATGCTTGCAATGCAAGCCAGAGCAGGAGCCCCTCTTTCTGTTTGGACCAAGTGGAACACTCAATCATCACCTATAGCAGCTCAGCTATGTATGTAGGTTGTTCGAGAAGCCAATTCCAAAACATGGTCCAGGGTAGTAGAAGGGCATTCCATTTAAGGCCCTAAAGAAAGGGCAGCACAGCGTACGACATTAGCTCCTCTGTGGAGCAAATATCGCAACTGCGACAACAAAATATAAAAATACAAAAAGCATGAATATGATTGTGAACTTTGAACCTCCAATTGTAGAGCTTTGCAATTAAAATAGGCATTTCGGTTCAAGAAAAACATACAGGGGCAAGTACAAATACTTGAATACAACTTGTGAACAAAAGCAGATGTATGTACCTCTCTCAGAATCTCAGAAGGTAAACCAGAAGCTTCAAAAGATGTGAAAGGCGGTGGCACACTACCCCCCTATGACATTTAAAGAGGGAAAACATTACACATATTTTATACTAGTTATGCATATCCAAGGTTCATTTTCCAGAGCAAATTTTAAAAGATGCATTATGCATAGGAAGAATATGAGCAGTAACTGGGCCCAGCCATCCGATGGACAATTCTTGCAGACACATCTGTGCAACACTTAATAATAGTAGCGATTACAGCATGGCTGGCCCCAGTAATAGATAGAAGGAAATAATAACCTTATTCAGGTAGCACAATTTTAGTGCCAGTGTACACATGATAATAATAGTACTTTATTACATTGAGGTTCCAGAATAACAAGTGTAACTTCACATAGGCATGCAAAAGCTTCATCAATTTTAGCAAACTTAATTCCCAAACAATCAAGCATTACAAGGAGGCACCGCCCCGGAAAGGAAAGGATTCATTCAAACAAGTCAATAGTTAAAAGAAACAAAGAGCACTAGGTCAAAGCGTATATAGGCTAGGTTGACAAGGCCCAGAAACTCACAGTAACAGTTATCTCATGACGTTTGCAATAAGCCTCTGCAGACAAACCACTTTCAGCACCAGATATTTTAGGCCCTGCACTAGGCCCACCAGCAGCAGATACATCTGATGCATTTTGGGAAGGCATGATTCCACCTCCAGTACTCTAAATTTGTAGAAATATATACTTGTTAAAGTAACACAGAAAAATAACAGATAATAACATTTGAATGTTATAGACAGAAAATTATTAGAAGACGTTATCAGAAAGAACTTTAAGAAACAATGATTTATAACTCCAATTTACAGTATTAACATTCAACATTTGAGAAGACTGCAGCCCATTAACTTCGAAGTACACTCCACCCCTACATGCGTGAATAGTTGAGGAAACATTTATGATAAGGATGTAGCTTGGGTTTCCATTCTCCAACTAGGTCAAACTTTTGATTCATCCCATACCTTCAATTTCCTTGTTCAAGGGACCTACTTACAAATTGTATGAATAAAGTTTTCCCGCAATATTTCTACCATACTCTAATTTGAATCATAACAGTTTAATGATCATGATCAACTTCACAATCGCTTCAACATTTTCCTCTGCTAAATCAAAAAAGTAACCCTCATTGTGTTTTCTTACCTAGTATATACATCAACCCGTCAGAATTCTTAAATTGAATATTTCTAGTTGTTTAAAGCTCATCATATTTGATGACATGCAGATTACATAATTAGGATAAAATTCCTCCAAAAGAAGATGTTGTTTAACCATATGCAGTATCATATTAACTACATTTTATTTAATGTGTCAAGTTTCCAGGCACAAAAGCAGACTTTGTAATTGTTGCCACACTTTCAATAATAAGCTGCATATACATACCAAGCACAGAAACTTTCCTAATACATACATGATACTTTTGCACTGAGATAAAAATGAGGTAATTGACAACCAAACCCTAAACCCCTTTCACCTGATAGCTCTTTGTTCCATAGTCCTGGTCATTTCTATCATCTCCATTCTGGGGTCCACTTCCAGATGATTGCTGAACTTGCACAGAAGAACTAATATGCACAGAGGATGACTTTGGTGGCACCTGTGCCCAGTCTGAAGGTGCAACAGGCTTCTCATACTGTGTGACATTAGTCTCGGGATTCCAAAAGTACAAATACCCAGTTTTACTATCAACTAAGCCTTTCCATGGTTTAGGGAGTGTTGGATCCTCAGGTGCATAACGTGGACCAGAAGCAGTTGCCGTGGCAGCCATGACCTCGCTTTCACTATTTCTAGGCCAATAAAGAAAAAAATAATAAGAATAAGAAACTCTACTTTAGCAAGAAATGTGGGATGCACAGCAAGCCGTGATAAAACCCTAGAACATTGTCCCGTGAGATACTAAGCATTTCCAGCGTAAAAACCTTTTTCCTAAGCTCAACTAACCCCTAGATCATCCAAAGCGAAATCGAGCCATTTGACCAATTCGCATTTTAAAAAGGCAAACTTTTCACCAATACCTCAAACTTGTGTGCTTAGGGACTTTTAAAAAAAAATCAACACGAACGAATTGACGCAATCAAAGACCGAAAAGGCTAAAAACTTCGGTATCAGAAAAAGTTTACAGATCTGCAACAAAATTAAAGCAACAAAAATATTTGCGAAGTCTCGAACATCAGATGACATGAAACCGCGAATCAGAGCCCAAAACTACAAAAGGGAAAGTCGAATTTCACGACACAGCCAAGAAAAAAACCCTAGAATCTCCAACATTTCGAAAAATAGCTAAAAATAGGCAGCGAACAAGGTTTAGTTGCATGATTTACCAAATGAAGATGAGTTTGGATGGAGGAAAAGAAGCGGCAAATACGGAAGACGAGAGGCCGACGAGAAGGTATCCACTCCCGCCACGAACCACTGTCTCTTCCGCTGGCCCTCTCTGGAAACGCGAGAAAGAGAGAGAGGGGGGAAACAATGGAGGGGGAATATAAAAGGGGGAACATTTGGGAACTAGGCTGGGCCGCTGGGGAGTGTGAGTATACCACTCCAGTGATATTTTTAACCATGGGTCTTAACTAAGGTTAGCCTGTGATCGAGGTTAATTTTTTTTTGTAGCTTTTCTAATTCCAAATATAGCCTCAAATCAATTCAGTTTTTCTAATCAGCTTTCAAGTTTCAGCCAAAAAAATGCTAGAGAAAATGCATTCTTTAGAGTGTACGCTTTGCGTGCTTGGGTGGTCGGTCTTTTTTCTCTCATATCTCGTGTTTCTTGTTGTGGTAGGATGTTGGGGTATTTTTTATGGGGTCTAGTCCTTCCTGTGAACGGGTAAAATAAACATAATTACCATAGTTATTTTGGCGCAGTTATTTTTGTTATTTTCCATATAAGAATATATGGCGATTATGCAACTTAATTGGAGATCTTATCCTGCAAATATAATAAGATTAAATCCGGAGAAGGTGGGAATATTCCTAGCTTGGGCTTTAAGCAACCCTAGGAAATAATTAAATAAAGCCCCCTGATCTTCTTCTTCTATTATAAATACACGCCCTAGGGCATGTAGGGAGAGACACATGTGCACATCGGCATATTCAGAAAACCTAGGCATGCTAATATTCGCTTAGCTCGACTGCCCGGAATTCACCGCTCTCTTGTTGTACCTCGAGACAATTGATCTTCTGACTTAGGCATCGAAGGTGGATTAGGGGGTCTCCCCGCCCCCTGTGTCAGACCCTCTAATCCATTGTTTTGCAGGTTTTCTAAGTCAAGAGGACAAAGAGGAGCGGAAGAGGTGAAGTTCTTAATTGGTGTATTTAATACGAATTGAAGGCGAGATTTTGTACACCAACACTTCCTATTTGATGGATTTTTTTTTAACTTCTTTCCTTGTTTCAACCTTTCTCATTTGGTTTGGTTGGCATATTAAATTGAGTTTGACTAGTGGTACTCCAAAAAGTCGGACTAGAGTTTTTGGTTTCGAACAAAGTCATTTGGGGCTAGGTCATAATTTGTGCTTTATAACTTCTGATCATGGTGGGGGAACGTCACCAATCTTTTCCGCACATCCCCTCTTGGGTTGATCACTTGTCGGGAGATACGGCCTACAGGTAGTGCTTACTTACCCCAAGCATGGACTCGTTTTTGTTCCTTCAATTTTGGTTGTTTATGCTCTTTACTCGTTTATTTGTTTGTTTTGGTCATGTCTTTTCCTAGCCGGTATCGGTTGCCGTCTTGTGCGGCCTCTCGATTTATCAGATCTGTTTGGTTATCAAATTCTTACCTTTTTAAAAAAAAAACATGAAATGACTACTCTCTTTTCTATTGGTAGATATAAATGAAATTACTCTTCATTTTGGGGATAGCTACAAATTAAAGCATATGCTTCTCAAAGTTGTGAAAAAAAAATAAGAAAGATCGGCCATAAACATGTACAAGATGTAAAGCGACCATAAACACGTACAAGATATGCACCTATGAAGATTTTCAGTTTTAAAAAAGGTCTGGACATTAGAAAAATGCAGTATATTTTTAGCCTAATAGGTTTTGGCTCGTTATTAAATCATATTACAAACTTCATAGAGTTTTTTGCCATGTGTTGAATAAGCCTATTACTCCTCCGTAACCTAGAAATCTTTGCCCTTGCCTACCACTTCCAAACTTTCTAACTTCTTTCTCTTTTTGGATTCCGTTTTTATCCATCACTATACTTCATGTTGTTTTCACTTTTTTTTTTCAATTTAAAACATTAGACTTTGCACCAATAATAATTAATTTTGTGCTTGATGCTAATTTTCAATGGACTATGGAATGCAAAGTAACTTAAAAAATAGAGTATTTTATAAAGTTTAGCATTAAATAATTGAAAAGACGACTTACATTATAAAATGCCTTATGTAGTTAAAAATGACTTACATTGTGAAACGGATGGAGTATCTTTTTATGTCAATTATGATGATTAGTTGTTATCTTATTTAAAGAGAGAATTTATTATGTTCTTCTATGTATTTATTTCATAGAAAGAAATCAAAGAATATATCTCTCTTGTCTTGATAATTACTTGATGAATAAGATATTACTATCTATGGATGGAAGGATATCGGATTGCTAGCGGGACAAGCAAAGGGATGTCGACTCTATGCATTAAGATAACGGACTTCTTTATGAATATAGTAAGCTTTGTCTTGGAAACACATGATGGCCCTTATTGATTTAGGCATTCGAGATTTATTAGGGGATTAGACCATCTTTGTCCATTGTTTTGCAAGTTCAATTGAAGGAGATTAATAGAGATTGAAGAAGCATGGAAGGATTAATTAGTGGAATTCAAAACGTAGACGAGACTCTTAGTATCTCACGAATTTTTGCACTAATAATAATCTATGTACGACACTTGGAAACCAACGTGGCAAACCCATGACTTGGATCATTTGAATAAATAGACGTTGGAAATTATTTTGGGTGATTAAAAGGGTTGGTATTTCTTAATCATCCTTCCTTGCAAATGTGTATATATCCACGTACCATGCCTTGCTTACATTGTATTTAAGCTAGAAGCAGCCAACGTACACTCATTTGTTCAATTAAACAATAATGTCCTTCCTATTGTCAATAGCTCCAAAATATAATGATGACGGATCAAATTTATATAATAGGGTATATGACACACATTAAAAAGCTATAGTTGGAAATTAATTATTTTCAAACTTTTTTAATTTCTAACTGTTTTCTAAATTGGAATAGATAAACCTAGCCTTAGGTAACAATCTTATTTCACAAATAAACTGTTGAAGCTTTTTTAAAGAAAGAAAAAAAATAAAAATTCATACATGGTTTAATAATTTTCATTCAAATATCTGTAGAAACTAACCACACCCAAATACCCAATTCAGGGAATATATTATTTTCGAGTTGAATAGTAATTCCATATCCTTTACCATATTATTTCCACAAGTCAAAACTTCAAAAGGGGTGGATCGGAGGTCGTCCTTAAGGCACTACAACAAATATTGAACTAGTATAATTCCACTTAAGCGAAATTTTGGGTTAAGATGGGACACCCCTAACTTAACGCAGGGAAAGTGCGCTCGAACAAACCGGAAAGGAACCGACCAACCACCAGACAACAAACACCTAGAAAGCCAAGAAAAGCAACTCAAATACAAAAAAAAACGAAGCACAACACCTCAAAGCCACAAAACAAATAATACAAATAAAAAGAAACAAAACGCCCAAACCATAAGGGCCTAGTGAACTGTTTAGCTATCTACTACCTTGATCTTCTCCCTCCAACTATCTCTGTATGTTGCTAGCTCTGTTGAAATTCCCAATTGATTGATATCCCGTCTTATACTATTTCCCAACATTTCTTCGATCGTCCCCTATCTCTGCGGAAGTCTTTCAAGACTAAGCTCTCACACATCCGAATTGGTTCCTCAAGATTCACATGTGTACATGTCCAAACCACGGAATCTCGATTCTCATAACTTATCCCTTATGCTAATCACCCCTACCTTAATCCTGATCACTTCACTAATCTTGTCTAGAAATATGTGTATGCACATCCATCGTAGCTAGTAATGCTAGTAATCTATTCACATTAATTATAGGTCTACACCGTACGTATCTATGAAAACTCAGCTTGAACGTGAGAATTTTGTTCATCCTTATAGTGTGAGTATAGCCATAATTTGGAGTTAAAAATACATTCTGAAAAAAAAAAAAGACAAGCAAAGCAATCATGCATGGTGAAAGAAAAAGAATCTTACATCCCTTCTGAAAATGACCCTAATTGATCGTTTAGATTTCTTCGATGGCTTTTTCATTCTTATCAAGTTCTAAAAAGCAAAACAACCTTGGTTTGACAAATTAACAATTCTAATGCTTAAGAAGATAACAAATGTCTTATTCAACTTCCTTGCAAATGTATAGCTAGCAAATGTACAAACAGTTTTCAACTGCCACTTTCTATATAAACTCAAACCCATCACTTTGTGTTATTGCCACCAAGAAACAACAACCTCAAATAAATACACCTAAGATGGCAAAGTTCCATAGCATGACTTTGGTTTTCCTCTTCAGTTTCATCATTTGGTCATCAAACTTTGATGATTGCCATGCTCGACAAGGCGAGCATTGGAGATATAGGAACTTTAGCCTAGCTTCTTTGTCTAATAAGAAAGGTGACAATCTTAAAGGCGACTTTTTTTTTATATGTATGAAGCTATATATGCTTTCAATGTCGAGTTCTCCCTTACATATAGTTGCGAGAATAATATGCAGGAGGACACAAACCGTCGCCGCCACCACCACCACCACCACGAAAAGAGGCAAACGCTTCGGTTTTTAATGTGCTGGATTATGGCGCTATAGGCGACGGAACCACGGATGACACAAAGGTAAATTTGATGCTTGTAGTATTGAACGTTTCTTACTAAGCATAGCTTTGTCGACATAAGTTGCATGAGCTATAGGAAGCTTAGGTTAATTATACTTAATAATTTTTTTTTTAGTTTACGAATTACAGGTCGACCCGTAATATTAAAAAAAAAAATATTATTGTTATAGTTAGTGATGAGAGAAATAGAATTTTATGGGTTGAAACTAATCAAATGGGTTACACGAGTCGTCGGATGGTTTACGGGTTATTGGGTTGATCCATAACCTGTAAAATGGGATGTGGGTCTGGGCAGATCACTCCATTGGACATCCTATTTCTAGTATAAAAATAGCTAGCTAAGACCCTCTTCCCTTAAGTTGGCAGGGTTACCATGAAGATATAATTAGGATTACTTGTTACTTTATTCATCAATCAAATTACATTATATAGGAGAAGGCTATTCTATCTTCATACACAAAGATTATATTTTGTTAAATTTTGAGTGGGTCGTAATTCAATAAGTAGATAAGAGTTTACATCGATTATTATTAATAATTTTTAAATATAAAGATCCGATTTGTTTTTTATCCTAAAAACTTTAGCCAATGAATAAGAGCTTCGTCCCACATATTTCTTTTTTTTTTTCTCTTTTGTTCCGATGTGGGACTCTTGTCCTAAAACTCTATATGTTCTCTTCAAGTGCAACTAGGATGTTCTAGTTGACACTTAACAATCTTTAAGGGTGGCTAGCTCCAAACGAACATGAATTTCGCCTAAGTTCAAATTATGTCTTAAGGAGTTAAGGGCGACAAGTATCTAGCCAATATATCAAAAAATGGCCTTGACAACAGATCTACTCTGATATCATCTTAAATTTTTAGTGGGGCGTTAGTAGATCTGGAGATGAGAAATTACATTGGCAAAATTGACATATAAGGTCTAAATTCACTGTCTATTCCAATAACATAAACTAATGGGTTAACATTTTAAGCTTTTCTATTAAACTTTTCTCAATTGTTCCGACGTTGGATTCTCGTCTTAAGATTCAACCTATCGTTCATATAAAGAATAGCAAAGATTATGTCTATGTTTGAATCGTCCAATTTAATATATTAAGTTGTATAAAATTGTATTCATGATTAAATTGGACGATCCAAACAGAGGTCAAGTGGTTAAAAACTCAAATCATTTTCAAAGAAAAGCATGAGTAGTACCTAGAGGTCAAGTGGTTAAACAAGTCAAGCAGTTAAATCTGGTTCGATTCTCATGAGTAATGCCCTTAAAAAAAAGGCACGAGAACTAGCTATATGCCTATAGTTTATCGCATTTGTTCTTTATGAAACCGATCACCAAGCCAAAATTCAAAAAACGAGCATACCCAATGGAATTTTCCAATATAAAACATGTGCAGGCATTTGAAGAAGCTTGGGCATCGGTATGTGAAGTGGATTCGTCAATTTTGTTGGTCCCATCGGGATTTGAGTTCTTAGTAAAGCCAGTCTCCTTCTCGGGTACAAATTGTGCATCAAACATAATCTTTCAGGTAAGTTGCAAAATCATAATTTCCTCTCTATCCATAAAGAAGTATGAGTATTTTACATGATAGCTAGTATCAATTTCTTCTCTTAATTTTGCAGTTAGATGGGGTGATAATTGCTCCTAAAAGCTTTTCAGCTTATGAAAAAGGCTTGTTGAAGTGGCTTAACTTCTCAAATCTCAAAAGCTTTACAATGAAAGGCAACGACACTATTGATGGACAAGGCAAAATCTGGTGGAATGATGAATTGACAGCTTATACGACATCAGAATCATCAGTTAGTTAATTAATTAACTCAAGGGTTTTTTAGAAATTACTTTTATGTTAATTCTTCTCAATTTCTATCCATGCTTTTTTTTATATATAATTGGGTGTAGGACAATGGAAAGCGCCAGGAGAAAAAGCCCAAGTCTAAACCAACTGTAAGAAAATGCCTTCTGATGCATATTTTCATGGATGACTTTAAGCGGTCCAATTTTTCTACTCCTATTTACTCCCTCTTACACTCCCTTTTTTAATTGGTTAAAAGCAAATTTTTAATAATTTACTGATATTTAAGTTTTTTTGATGTAATTTTGAAATTCATCACTCAATCACGTCGTAGGGAAGTATAGGAGGGAGTATATTCAGGAGTAGAAAATTTGATTTGGGCGTTCAGTATTTTATTTTGGCCCAAAAGATCTAATTTATGATGATTCTTGGTTTTAATTACCATACAGGCATTGAGGTTCTATAAAAGTTCAATTGTTACCATAACTGGAATAACAATACAGAACAGTCAACAGTTTCATCTTAAATTTGATGATTGCACAAATGTTCAAATTTTCAACATAAGCACATCATCTCCAGCTAACAGTCCCAATACAGATGGAATTCACTTGCAAAACACTAAGAATGTAACCATCAGTAATGTCACCCTTGCTTGTGGTAACTTTCTATAACCTTATATTCTTGCAACCCTAAAACAAAGACAAAGGAATTAAAAAAAACTTGAACTAACTAGCTAAGTCCTTTGCAGGTGACGATTGCGTATCTATTTAAACCGGAAGCTCAAACATTTACATACATGACATAAACTGTGGACCAGGCCATGGAATTAGTATAGGAGGTCTAGGGAAGGATAACACCGAAGCTTATGTCTCTAATGTAACGGTTAGAGACGTTGTATTACACGAGACAATGACAGGGGTTAGGATCAAGACATGGCAGGTAATGAAAATTAGCACGTACTAGATATAAAATCAATCATTTTCAAAACATTGTCTAATTACTCTTGCTAGTAAAAAATCTTTGTTTTCAGGGTGGTTCGGGTTTAGTACAAGGAGTTGAGTTCTCGAACATCAAGGTTTATAAGGTTAAAACGCCCATAATCATTGATCAATATTATTGTGACAAGAGAAAGTGTAGCAATGTGACTTCAGCCGTTGCCATATCCGGGGTATCCTACAACAACATAAGAGGAACCTACACCAAGGAGCCCGTCCACTTTGCATGTAGCGATAGCCAGCCGTGCAGGGACATTAATCTAAGCGATATTGAGTTGAAACCAAAAAATGCACACAAATTAAGGAAATCCTTTTGTTGGAATGCTTATGGAGAAGTGAAGACGGATACTGTGCCTTCGATAGATTGCTTGCAGTATGATGGCAATGTGAGTTATATAGGTCAATATACATCATATTCTTGGTAAAATCTAGATGCAAGAGGAATTAGATGGGATAAAATCAATTGGTCTTTCAAAGGCAATTTATTTTATGGAATTTGTAAGATTGTCTGAACCTATATTATTCATGGAAGTTTATAGTTGCTTTTAACTGAAGTATCAAAGAAGGGCATTTGGTCTAGTGGTATGATTCTCGCTTTGGGTGCGAGAGGTCCCGAGTTCGATTCTCGGAATGCCCCTTTGTTTTTTCGTAAATTTACATTTTTAACCCCTCCGTCCTCCTCGCCTTCGCCTGTGATAATTACAAGAAATTCACAGGGACAAAAGCGTCAAAACAGCCGAATGCCCTTTAATTCTGCAAACATATCCAGTTTTAACCCCCGCTTCAGAGGTCATTGCAAGATGTTCGCAGGGACAAAAGCGTCAAAACGACGCGGCCTCACAATTTCTTTTTTATACCAGTAATCAAACCTCATTCTCTTCCTCGCCATATCCTGCATTTCACTCTCTTTCCTTATCCTATCTTCTCCCCTCTCTCTCACTCTCTATTCCTCATCAATGGCGACCGCTCTCTCCACCGTCACCCTCCGCTCGCCTTCCTCTCACGCCACACCTACCGCCTCCTCCCTCCCAACCCCCTCCTTCGCCAAACCACAAACCCTCCAATTCCCCCTCCGCCACCGCCACCACTCCTCCTCCACACTCTCCCACCGCGCCTCCCATGTCCGCCCTCTCGCCGCCTTAGAGGCGCCGGAGAAGATCGAGAAGCTCGGCTCCGAGCTCTCCACCCTCACTCTCGAGGAGGCAAGAGTCCTCGTCGACTGGCTTCAGGATAAGCTCGGGGTTTCCGCCGCATCGTTCGCCCCCGCCGCCGCCGCTGTCGCCGCCCCCGGCGCTGCCGCCGCCGAGGCGCCCGTCGTGGAGGAGAAGACGGAATTCGATGTCGTTATCGAGGAGGTGCCTAGCAGCTCCAGGATTGGGGCGATTAAGGCCGTTAGGGCTTTGACAAATCTCGCACTCAAGGAAGCCAAGGAGCTCATTGAAGGTTTGCCGAAGAAATTCAGGGAGGGAATCTCCAAAGAGGAGGCCGAGGAGGCCAAAAAGCAGCTCGAAGCCGCTGGTGCTAAGGTCTCAATTGTTTGATGTGTTTTTTCTTTTGGTAACTTCTGCTTGTTTGCTTTCTTCATTTGGGGTTTGTTGAAGCAATTTGTATCTTTTGGGAGTAAATTAGCCTTCTTCCTTCCGTTAGTATAGTGTTTGATTTATATGATGAGGATGCTGGTGTTGTAACTATAATCTTTTTTGGAAAAGAACGACCCCAAAAACCTTTGCAGCTATGATATGTTAATTCGATGCTATTTCGCTGTTGCATTCTGGTGTTCTTAAAAATTCAAATGTTTGATGGATGCTTTGGATTAGCACTTTTGGAAATGGTTAATGCTTTCACATATAGCATGAAATGGATTAATATTGAGGTTCGAAGTTCAAACTAGAGTTGGATTCGAAACACTGACCTGAAAAAAACTGCTGAGATGATCATATGCTGATTACTTGAATGCTTCAGCACCTGGCTGTGATTTGACAGTGTGATTCTGATGGTTGGGTTTTTTGTATCTCAAGCTGATTTTCTTATTCAACTTGATGTGGGCTAATTTGATGACTACTAATTGCAACCTGGGGAGTTACTTGTGCAATCATCATTGTTTCTGATTTGTATTGTAGTAGATTTTTTATTAATAGTTTCTGTTGGCTATATTTGTGAATCTGATCATATTGGTGTTCTGAGAAATGAGAATTTAGCTGAAGCAAAGATGGATTCGTGTCATCACATGTTAAATCCAGTTATGGTGTTGAGTTTCTCTACTCATATGTGCAATTGTTTGTGAAAAGTTTAGCCAAGTTGGTTTATTATCACATCTTCTACTAACTCAATGTGCTTGTATTGCCCCCTCTTGAAAATCCTGCTTGCTAGTTAGTTAGTTTTTCCATTGTTGGTGCGTGAAACTTCAACGAAATCTATGGCTTCCCTTACTGGTTAATGGGTTGATGTGGTTTTTGTTATGTTTATAATCTGGGATTGGGAAAATCTCATCTTCCATGAATCAATGGCTTCAGTTGTGTGTTTGACTCTTCAATTTGGCGCATTTATGCTGTGAAAGGGTAAGAAGAGAAAGCACATTGATCAAACATCCACTGTGCAGAGATCCACTTCATTTGTTGAATTGAGCAAGTTCTGTAGAACACAGGGATTTCACCTATCAACTATTGCCTGGCATGAAAACTTGGGAAACAACTGAAATATTTCCAAGTATTTCCTGAATGGTATAGGCGAACGCCAGTCTATCCATTGTTCAATTTGGCTCGTAAATTACCTGAACCTGCTGAGTGCTGACTATTTGACCCAAACCTGATCTGGCTTGTAAAATGTAAAAGGTTAGTTAAGATTTATTTATGATTTGAACAAGTTTTGGCACAAATTTATTCGTCAGACATTTGAAGTCCGTTTAGGGAGGATCTTGTTAAGGCTTTGAGGGATTTGATTTAACAGACTTGTTAACTTGCAACCCTCCGTCCGACACTCCACACACTAGACTCTTGCAATCATCATCTGAGATATGATTTAACTAACTTTTATTCTCTTGAAATCACACACCAGAAAAAACTAAATATTTGACCATGACTTAAATTTAAACCAAGCAATGCGAGATAATGTCTATAATCGTTATAACATCTAATTCGGTTGAACATTGTTTACTCAGCTTAATCACACTCCAAGAAGCAAGAAACCCACTTGTCAAGTTTGTATGAATACTCAATATGCACTATATTTCTTTGGATTACATTAAAAAACAAACATGAAAAAAAAAATCCTCAAAGCCGAGTATGTAGCAGTTACTGATCTAATGAGTTGGATTGATAAATTTGTGTTTTTTTATAGTTAGCTTATGACAAACTTCTTAAAACTTCGGATATCAAAAGAAATATATTTTGTTATAGGACGCTAAAAGAAAAAGTAAAAAACTTAAGGTATCAAAGGGAATTTCTTTATTTTAAAATGCTCATATCAAAGTTTATATTTGTTTATAAAATAGCTCCCAAGAATCAAAAGCTGGAATAGCTCAGTTGGTTAGAGCGTGTGGCTGTTAACCACAAGGTCGGAGGTTCAACCCCTCCTTCTAGCGGTTTTTTTTTAAGCTTCTATGATCCACATCATTCACATAACTGTTAAACAGTGACAACTACAGTCTTCCAAGATTGACAACAATAGAATCAAATTCCCACAATTTCAATCAATGAATGTCCAGTCTTCCTAGAATGACAGCAATAGAATCAAATTCAACAATTTCAATCAATGAATGTCTTCCTTATTCACAATTTGAGTTAACAGCATCCCTCACACCCTCTTTTAACCAACTTCACTGGATAAACTTTGCATACAGTCTAGAGCAGCTTTACATGTAGAAGGGGAGTTAGCAGAATACAGGTAATAGCCACAGTGCTTGTGTGTGATCTTCACATATTGAATATGGAGGGTATTTCAGTGAGACCCAACAGGTTGTATGAGCACGAACGTTCAGTCAAAGACAAGATTCGGGGGAGTTTCCTCTGCATTGCGCTTGATTTTAATCACAGGGCACTCAGCATGCTGTGCACAGAATTCGCTCACACTATCCACTAATAACCTGGTAGAATGACAAAAAAAAAACATGCCTTGTCAAAGCTGTTCACTCATAAACTAGCCCAATGCATACAAATATACAATCATAGAGCTCAGCTAGATTTCTCTAGGAACTGCAGAAGTAACCATTTATAGGTATTATTCAAGAAACCCCATTGTAGCTGAAGTCAGATTGAAGTTTGCAAGGGTGCCATGTAAAGTGAAAACTAGTACCTCTGATAGGTTCCAAGTCCACGGGATCCTACAACAAGAAAATCAGGCTGAACACGAGCCACCTCTTGGCAGATTACTTCTTTTGGATCACCCTTCTTGATCCATGCTTCACACTCAATCTGTACAATTTAATTACAGCAATTGGATTAAAAAGCTAATCAATTAGATTTTTAACCAATTGTGCAAATTCATTACCCCAAACTCATAGCATCTTCCGACGAATTCCTTCAGCAGATGAAGTCCTCTCGTCCTATCCCGGTTAATCATGTCAATGAAATCAGCTGGTGATGCGTATATCCTGTGCGTATATCCTGTCCGTGTCATCTAAACCTAAACATTACGCAATACAGTGACAGCAGAAGTGGTGACTTTTCTCATGATGCGTAGCATTTAAGTTACTAAAATCACAGAAAATATGAACAGACAAGATGATTGGAAATGCTGTATGTTATCTGCAAAATTCTTGATTGAGTTGATTCTCATTGCGCTCTCAATCGGAGGTAAACAGTTGCAGATTCAAACTAAGCCCAATTTTACTCAGAAGCATAAACTAATATCCTCATTGTAACCTAAATCAAAGAGCACTGTGCAACCAGTATTTCATTACGCTATAGTCTAGCCAATTCAACCTACACGAGAAGGAGTAATCAAGTTCTACAATCTCCAAGATCGTAAGACCGAAGAGACAAGAATGCAGAAAAGAACGGAAGAAAATTCCATCCGCCTCTAATTTCTTTCCACCTCTAGTTCAAGCCAAGGTACTCCATTGATGAACACACAAGTCAATTAAGAGAGAGGAGCAATGGTAGATCCACCAAGGAGGCACGACAAGCAATAAAATCATCAGCGGTAAAATCACCTGGCCGCATTTGCATACTATAAAACAAGAATCGTTGTTTCGTTCAAGATAACACCACTCAATCCCTAAAATCCTACTCGATTGCAGAGTTAATAATGTAGTAAGATGAAATAGCAAACGGAATCAACTCCAATCGCACTTAATTAGCGCCGCCTACAAGAACAGAAGAAATGCTATGAGAGAGATAGAGAGATAGAGTACGAACCGTCCTCGTTTGGGACTTGGACATGGAGGAGGAGGAGCTTGAATCCAGAGAAATTGTGGCTAACGATCTTGTGGAGAGTCCACCAGAAAGCTCTGTGGCTACTGATGGAGGGGTGAGGGTAGCCATGGATGTTGGACTCGTTGACTCCGATCATCACCCGAGTCTTACTCATCTTCTCCCGCTCGATGTCCATCGAGCTCTCCAGAGGCAGAGAGCTTTTCTTTATTTTTTTGGTCGAACACAGAGAGCTTTTCTTGCAGTGATGTGAGGAACACAGGAGGGGGTTGCGGGAATTGGTTTTTGTAAAGGCTTCGTGGCGCGCAAGCTAGTCTTGCTGGTACCAAATCGCTGGGTTTAGAAGAATGTCATAGGCCAAACGAAGCGTTTGGGCACCATTTTTCTCAGGCTCACAATACTCGATCACTTGAGTTGAATGAGCTCAACAAGTTTAATACAGCTGAAAATACCTTAATTTCACTGAAATTTTTTCCAACATGGGCTTATTATATATTTTAATTCTAGTTATAGGCTTGACAAAAAAATATTTCCGTTGATAGGCTGGTTAGTTGGCTCGGGGCAAATTTACTGGTGGGACCTCAATTTTTCTGGTAAATCGCTGCTTTATGCTATTTTTTACGTTGATTTTCATTTTTTCCCAATATTCTAACGAGAGGGAATTGAAGCTTTCATTTTTTTAAAATGTTAACCAAGGGAATTGAATTTGCTATTTTCGTTTTATTCATAACTAGTTAATTTCTCGTATCATACACTAATAATATATTTTTAAATATTTTTTATTTTTTATTAGGCGAAATCTAAACAAAATCATACAATAAATAAAATGATAAAATAATATAGAAAGTATCAAAGTATGTTATATATTTTATAAAATCTATTTAATTAGAATCTTTTAATATAAAAAAACAAATATGTATAAAAAATAATATAGAAAATATTCATTGGTATATAGAAAATTATATAGAATCATTTTTTCTTTATAATGTATTACTATTAGGGTAGATTTATAGAGAAGTTAAATTTTGACCCGATTTGATAATCCGAGCCGAATCGTTCAAAATTGTAGGTAAAAAATTCGACCCGGTAATTTATGGCTCATACAAGAATTAAACTCCGATTAATTAATGTTTAATTGAGTTGAAATCTGAAATCCGAAATCCATTGGTTTGATCCGAATAATATTCTTGATCCGCTAGTTTGATCCAAACTCGTATGATATACTGTCATAATCCAACTCGATCTGACATGGACTTTGATTAACAAGGACGGACTCAGGAATTAAAATTATGGTGGGCTAGTTGACACTAAATTTTTTTGGGTGGGATAAATTATTTTATTTTAACTAATTTATCTTAAAATTACCTTATTTTTTAATATTAAATTTACCCTATTATATTATTTTTTATTTTTTTAGGATGGGCTGCCGTAAAATGACCGAACCCAAATCATATCGATCTGACCCATATAAAAAGTATTATAATTGCTTTTACAATGTGAGTTAATTTTGTGCAACATTAACCCACTCATGTCATTTATATATGTACTATTTTTATTTGTGTGTAAAAATAGTAATTTGTTTTTTCATTTACTTAAATGTCTTTTAATATTATTTTAAATTATTAGTATAACACATGTAGAGCTGTCAAATCTAAACCTCACTTGACAATTAGATTTGAATAGTCTAAAAGTTTTTTGGGTTGAACTCGACCCAAAAATCAGTGGGCCATAGAAAATCCGGAACTAGACTAACCCAAATCCAATTCGGTTGAAACACGAAACTTGTTAAATTGACATGGATTATTGTTTTAAAAAAATTATAGCATCTAATATAAAATGTTATAATCTATTTTATTATTACAATATATAAAAATTATGTTTTTATTATTAAAAAATAATTAATAAAAAATAATGTTTCTATATACATTTTTGAAATTAAAATAAAATAATACACAATACACAATTTCCTTATCGTGGGTTTTTAAGAGTAAGTACCACGCGTATATATAGCTAATCTTCAACATTCCATTGTTAAACTTTTGGGCAAAAAATTAATAAAAAATTGAACAACACTGCAAAAAGCAGCAACTTGGCAGGAAATTACAATTTTCAGCAGCGACTCTCCCCCGAACCAAACTAACCAGCCTATCCCAAGAATTATTTTCTTGTTGAGCCTATAACTAGAATTAAAATCTTTAGCAAGCCTATTGTGGAAAAAAATTCAATTTCACTTGAGTTTTTTTTTTGGTAGGAAAGGGAACAAGATAAAAATACATCTATCCTAATACATTATAAAGCAGAACCCAAGTCTGTTGTAAAATTTGCGCCATGTGGTATTGTTGAATAAATTAATGTCAAATTATATTTTAATAAATTTTGTAACAACTTATAGTATTCTTGCTATATATACTAAATAGATAACATGTTTATATATTTTTTTATGTATATAATTTTCTATCTATGGATTCTGTATTAGTTTACTACTATAGATAACATATTTATATAGTTTTTATATACATAAATTCCTATGAGAGGATATTTTCCATATTAATTTAATATCTTTATCTTTTATCAAGGCTTGGGCTCCAAGTATAAAATTTATATCTATATAATTATATAATTTAAATAATAAATTTTGTTATGTTGATATTTGTTTTTTTTAAAAAAATATAATTTTATGCTTATGTCCAAGATTATATGTAAATGTCAAATAAAAATAAAAATTCGAATTTTAAGTTAAATTAATAAAATTAGATTTTCTTTATCTTTTTATGCATTTATATTAAATATTTTCCTTAAATCAATGTTTGATAAAAAAAAAATAAAAAATTCAAATCTTGATGAATACTTGCTTAAATTAAATTTTGATAAAAATTTACATTACATTGTTCTTACTTTTCTTTTTTATTTTATTTATGTAAATATAGATTTTTTTATCTCTTCTATACTAATCTCTATATTGTATTTTTCATATTTACAAACATTCATATTATTATAGAGTAAAATATAAGAACCCTAATATATAATTTTAATTAATTAACTTTAAAAAAATTATTTTAATAAACTATATTATGCTTTATAGATAACCTATCCTAATTATTATTATCTTTATAAAAAAACCAAGTATTTCATAAATATTAGTGTCTAACAAAATCAGAAAATATTATTTAAAATATTCAATAAAAAGTAAAATTAATATTTTAATAATTTCAATCTAATTTGGACAAGATCTACACAAATAATGGAAAAATATTTAAAATATATTCAATTAAAATATGTAGTACAATCTAAAAAAATAATTTTTCTAATGCATACTTTATTATAATATATTATATAAATATATTTATTATTTTAAATTAATATTGTAGAATTGTATAGTTTTTTAGTAAAATTATCCCGTGAATATCACGGGACTTTAACTAGTTAGGTTTAATGTTGGTTTTTAATAATGTATCCTTGTATTATAAGTAGGTTATTAATAACTCGTTATATAAAATTAGACAATTTTACCTCTATATTTTAATTTTATTGCATAAAATTTGTTACCTAAACTTTTTGTTACATGAATTTTTTTTATGTATAATATTCCGTATAGGTTAATTTTGTTACGTAAATTCTACTAGATATTTTGTGTAGGTTAATTTTGTTATGTAAAATTTGTTATATAAAATTTGCTTAGATTAATTTTGTTACATCAATCTTGTATAGATATTTCGTGTAGGTTAAATTAGTTACATAAACTAGTTATACTCGTCGTCCCATACACGACTACGACTCGGATTAAGTATGAGCATATTTATTTTAAAGTAATGATACATAAAAGATAATTTAACCTACACGTTCTTGTCCAGAACACTTATATCGTGCAATCTTTGATATTTATTTTAATATAATGATACATAAAAGATAATTATACTAATTGAATCCATCGTTCAATCTTTGATATTCTTCGTTCTCCATTTTTTAGTGATTAAATCGGTTAGATCAGTTCCACAATACATCCAGGATACGGAATTGGCCATTGGCAAATTCTTGTCCACAACACTTACCACATTGATCAAAGGGGTAGGTGGATGAAGTCGATGATTGGGTGGTGCAAGCTCAATTCAAATGGGGCTTCAAGAGGAAATTCAAATGGGAGGTACTCAATCTATTTGTCTTTCCCTCTCCATATTTCTCCGAAAGTTTCGGTTCCTTGAGAACTCACCGCGCTTCAACAACACCCTCTCTTACTCTCCCTAGATCTCTTCATCACTTTTTCTTTAAAAATTGCCACTGTCGCCCATCGGGAACCATCATCTAAGCAGAACTAAACAACAACTATCTAGACTATCTAGTGTATCTTGCATGAGCAAGGCTTGGAGGTAGAGATGTATGTACTCATATAGTCGTATATTATTAAGGAACTCAAACAGGGGCATAGTCTTGTAATCCAAGATTCATAGCAAATGAAAGCAGTTCCACAACTCCAATCAATCAATGTATTCCTTATTCACAATGCTAGTTAAAAGCATCCCCAAAACTTTTTAAACCAAATGAATAAACTTTGAACATAAGAGCTACTTTTATAGAGGGGAAGCAGAGAAAAGGTACTATCCACAATACAAGTAATCTCACATATTGCATATGAAGGTTCTTAAGTGAGATACTCCAACTTGTAGGGGGACAAAATCTCAGTCATAAACAGGATCCTGGGGAGTTTCCTCTGCACTACGGTTGATTGTAATCACGGGGCAGTCAGCATGCTTTACACAGAATTCACTCACACTACCTACAAGTACCCTGAAAAAAAGTTGAAAAACAGGAGGAGTCAAAGCAATAGCAAATGGTCCCTGAGTTCCTACCGAAAACATAATTTAGCCCGTTGCATTCAATCATAGAGTTCATCTAGAAAATGTGCTGTTCATAGAGTTCTGTAAAATGTTATCCAGGATCTAAACAAATGAATATTTACAATTGTTCTTCAAGAAATTCTATTATAGTTGAAAACAGATTGATCTTTGCAAGGAAAAAACAAGTACCTCTGAAAGGGTCCAAGCCCACGGCATCCTACAACAAGAAAATCAGGCTGAACACGAGTCACCTCATGGCAGATTACTTCTTTTGGATCACCCTTCTTAGTCCATGCTTGACACTCAATCTGTATAATTAAATTACTACAGTAGGATTAAAAATCTAATTAGTTTGCACTTCCAGGGAAAGAGGAAAGAATACATTACCCCAAGCTCATAGCATCTTCTGACAAAGTACTCCAGGACATGAAGTCCTCTCTTCCTCTCCCGATGAATCATGTCATTGAAATCATCTGGTGATGTGTATATCCTATCAGTGTCATTGAAACCTATAACAATTGGCAGCAGAAATGGTGACTTCCCTCATAGTACATAACATTTAGTCATTTACAGTTGGCAAAATTTACAAAAACAGGAAGTCCCTAATAGGAGGTAAATTGCTGCAGATTTCAAACTCAGTCCAATTTTACTCGGAAGCATAAAAAATCCTCATTCTTAACCTAAATCATACAGCACTGGTAACAACTAAGAACCACTTTCATTAGGCCGTGATTTAGCCAACTCCTCAACCAGTACAAGCAATCAAGTTCCACAATCTTCAATTTTGTAAGAATGAAAAGACGAGAATGCACAAAAGAAGGGAGGTAAATTCCATCCGCCTATTTCTCTCCGGCTCTAGTTCAAGCCAAAATACTCCATTGATCAACAAACAAACCAATTAAGAGAAAGAAGCAGTAATTAATAGATCACCAAGGAGGCACTATTTGTTTCCTAATAGCCACGACAAGCAACAGAGTCATCAGCGATAAAACACTTCGCCGCATTTGCTGATTTCTGAACAAGTATCGTGTTTCGTTCAAGATTACACCACTCAATCCCTAGAATCCTACTCGATTGCAGAATTGATTAATGTGTGCGGTGAAATAGCTTACGGAATCAACTCCAATCGCATTCAATTAGCGCCTAAGCTAAGAACAAAAGAAATGCTATAAGAGAGAGAGTAAGAACCGTCTTCGTTTGGGACTTGGACATGGAGGAAGAGGAGCTTGAAGCCAGAGGTGTTGTTGCGAACGATCTTGTGGAGTGTCCACACGAAAGCTCTGTGGCTACTGATGGACGGGTGAGGGTAGCCATGGATGCTGGACTCGTTGACTCCGATCAGCACGCGAGTTGACTCGTTCAGACTCATCTTCTCCCGCCCGCTGTGTCTCGAACTCTCCAGAGAGCTCTTCTCTATTGCAATGGTGTGGTGTGAGTGATAGGAGGGGTCACGTGAATATTGGCATTTGGCACGGCTTCGTGGCGCGCAAGCAATCTGGTTAACCAATTGCGGTGTTTAAGGCACACTCTAGACCAAAACGAAGCGTTTAGACGCTATTTGTTTTTATTTTTTTATATTTTTGACGGGACTGTCTCGGTTTTTGGCAAGGAGTTGAAGAGGAGCTTTGACTTTGTTTGAACGTGAGTTTTTTTTTGTTTGAAAGTGAGATAATTTGAGCGAAATATGAATTTAGGAAATTTTGGGTGTTTCTTAAAATTTTCGAAGTATGAATTGTTATTAGAGAAACAATTACGTTATAATGGGGAGGTTGATTCACATGATTCTTATTATGAAATCTAGAAATACATTGGGATCCTTTGATTTGAGTAGGCCTCAACAAAGTCGAACTAACCTGCTTGTTCGGAAAAATGGGCGGACTTGGACAAGTTTTCTAACCCGAAGGGGTAAATAAGCCCGCCCCGCCCGGATTCATAGACAGGATACGGACAATATTTTTGACCGAATATCCCGAATAACCTACCCGAATACACTAATATATTAAATATTTAAAATAAATATTTATATTTATAAATAAAGATATGTTTGCCAAGAATGTCTTGCTGCCATTGATTGTACAATTAGTACAAAAGAGAGTTAGTTATTATAACCTTGTCACCTAAAAAGCTAGCATAAACACGATTTTAATTTCAAGTAATGTTAGACAGTGTAATTATAATACTAGGATTTTCTAGTTTTTTAATGGGCATGAAAAAATAATTATTTATGAATTTATGTTCAGATCCCGATGGGCTACCCGGGTCCGGATGTCCGGGCGGAATTGGACATCCTTGCTGGCTCGAATCACCCGCTTGACCCGAACCCGCTCGAACAAATGAGCATAATTTTTGTTCAAAGTCCGGCCCGAATCCGGCCCGAACCCGAGTTTGTACAAGTCTAGATTTGAGAAATAGATGACTAAGATTAAAAGAGATAGGAGCAAAATGGTAACTTTGACAAAAAATAAAAAATAAAGAAAAAATAAAGAAAATATTTTTTTTTTAATTTTCTTAGTTTTGCTTGTTTTTGCCAAAAATACGAAATTTGAGTTTTTTACGTTACGTTCACATATTTTATGCATATGTTCACACTATTATAATTTATAAGACATGTTCACATATTTATCACATTTTTCAGTTCAGAGATTTTATAATATATTCACATATATTACAAGTATGTTCATATATTAGTACTGTTTGTTCATGTTTTATGGTCATATGTTAATGTTCGATTAAATCATAATACATGCGTTAAAAGACTTTCAAAAAAAATTTGACAAAAAAATAAAAATATTTTTTTCTATTTTTCGCTTATATTTTCCAAAACACGACGTTTGACATTTTGCATTCTGTTCACATATTTTATACACATGTTCACATTATTACAGGGCTGTTCACATATAACCACATTTTAAATTCAAAAAAAAATAGTATACGTTGACATATAATATAGCCTATAGGTACGTAATGTTATCAGGATCGGGATTCTGGGTTGGATCGTTGGGGGTCTTTTGCATCGGATCGTAAGATCGGATCGCTGAATCGTAAGATCGTGCATCATAACTAAAAGTATGCAAGAATAACATAATAGATTGTATATTTTGTTAAATATGAAGTAAGAAAATGAGAAACCTTATTAATTTGATTATTAAAAATGTTGTAGGATGGACTAGTCAACTATTTTAATGGAAATGATACGTTCATAAAATTATTACTAATATATAGTTAAAATTGTCATTTTATAGGATCGTTAGAATCGTTTGGAGGTTCATTAGAATCGATTATAGGATCGTTAAAATCGTACTAAAATCGGGATCAGATCGAGATTTTATTCTAAATCATTTAAGATCATACTCCAATAAGATCCTACTTGGGATCGTGGATCATTTCACGTGTTACAAATCGTAGGATCGTTAGAATCATAGAATCAGATCGGGATTTTGATCGATAACATTGTCGTAAGTTCACATATTAGTATTGCATGTTCACGTTTTATGCCCTTATGTTCATACTCGATTTATATCATTCTACATACATAAAAAAACTTACAAAAATAAAGTAAGAAAAAAAAATTAATTTAATTTTTTTTTTAATTTTTTTTATCGGATGACCTAGATTTATTTCTAATGTTTCAATCGAATGGTCCAGATTCGTTATTAGTTTTCATGATAAGCCCCATTTTCATTTGATTCAATCTCTATAATGGGTGCTTAAACAAAGAATAAGAATGAATTTCGGGTTTTAAAACAGTTCAATACTTCTAGGCTCGGCTAATTGGGTGGGTTAGGAGGGGCGGTTGTCATGGGCCCCAAAATATAAAGACCCCCATATAGAAAATTATTATTAGTAAAAATAGATCTATTAATAATATTTAAAAATCCATTAATATTAAAAAGGGCTTAGCGATTATCTGATGTAAATAAAAATTGTAAGAAAAAACTCATTTATTTATTATATTAAAAAGGCCTATTTATTTATTATGTTTAACGGGCTTTCAAATTTTATTTCGTCATAAGGCCCTTGAAATAATTAAGACAGGTCTGAATACTTCACTTTAGATTTTCTTTAAATGGAGAAAAACTGCATACACAAATTATTGTCAAATTATAAGCATTTTTTCAAAAAAGAATTTGGGAGACACGCGTAGAATGTGTGTGAATTTTGCCTTAGATGTGGGCAAATATCGACCTAAATATGCATACGCATTGAGCTAAAATGTGCATCTAGTTATTGATGCACATTGTGCACGGAATTTAATTTTTAATTTTTTAATTTTTTTTTGGCGAAGGCCACTACCAATGAGAGTTGAACCGATGACCTCTGTGTACTACCCTTGGAGGTTTAACCGATTGACTAGATGTTCAAAGACAATAGTTATGTGCATAAATAAAATGTGTATAAAGTTTTGCATACATGTGCACATATTGTTATTTTTGAAGATGTGGATGAACTCCCACCTAAATGTTCATGGATGCATATTTAGTGCAAAGTATGTATACGTTCGATATTCTCGCCAAAATTTCATTCTGCGTGAAACTTTGCCTAAATATGCATAAAAACCACGTGAAGATTTCAGCAAAAGCTTGTGCACATTTAGAAATGAATTGATCCACATCTACGGTAAAGTTTATGCACATCCTACGCTTGTCCCTTGAGTTTATTCTTTTTGCAAAAATACGCTTATAATTCGGCAATAATTCATTCATATCGTTTTCTCCTTTTTATAATATGCCTAACAAAAACCAAACTTTTTTACAATACTGAAAACTCTCTCTGAAAAACTCACGGAATGCTCACCGGACTTCAAAAACCGCCGGATTTAAAGGATGCTACTAGGAAAAACAAAAAAAAACAAAAAGTTGCGACGATCTGAGACTTCATCCATGGAATTGGATGCTGAAGTTTTTCCACCTCTGGGACTACATGAGAATGCTGGGATGAATCAATCTCCAAGAAAACAGATGGTGTCCTATAAGGACACGATGATAGGATCAAGAACTACTGGAGGAATAAGTGAGTACAATAACCCATTTTGGGAAGATGATATACAAGACAAAGATCTTGTTGATGATGTGCCCAGGGGTGAGGAGGACCCAATGTGCCCGGAAATTCTCCTAATGGATGATGTGAAGAGAAGAATAAGAGCGCCATGGAGAGATGCTATTATCATCAAAGTGCTTGATCGGAATGTGGGGTTCATCTATCTTAGGAACAATGTTATGAATAAATGGAAACCCAAAGGAGAAGTCAAGATGATTGATGTGGGAAACGATTACTATGTCGTTAAATTCGCAAACAACGATGATCTTAGCCATGTTATGACATATGGGCCATGGATTATTGGCGATAGTTATTTGACAATACAACGATGGCGTCCAAATTTCACAAATGAAGAGGAAACGCTTAAAGTTGTTGTTGCGTGGGTTAGAGTTCCAAGTCTCTCTATGGAATACTTTGACATGGAGATATTATGTCAGATCGAAGCGAAGCTTGGAAAAGTTTTGAAGGTTGATAGAACCACGAGTGCAGCGGAAAGAGGCAAATTTACCCATTTATGTATTGAGATAGGCATTACAAAGCCTTTGCTCTCCAAAGTTTACTTAAATGGTTGAGTGTGGAAGATCCAATATGACGGATTGAGAATGGTATACTTGAAATGTGGCAAAATTGGACATACAGAGGAAAAATGTCTGGATAGTGAGGAGTTAAAAACCACTCAACTAAAAGAAAAGCAGAAGAATGTAAATGAGGAGAGATATGGGGAATGGATGATAGCAAAGCGACCGGTAGACAAACAAAGCGACCGGTAGACAAGCAAAGCAAAAGGAGATGCAAAGGAAAGTCATCATGGTGGTGCCGTTTAGAACACCAGGGACGTCGTCGGTCAAACCACTGGGTACACGGGGGGCAAGCATTAGATCGGAGGGAAAAACACGAAACCGGTTCATAGGAAATCCGGTGGAACCGGTCAAGGAGTGAGCGGTTCAAGTTTTGGCGGGTCCAGATTTGAAATTTTGGAAATAGAAGAAAATCAAAGTGCTGCTGATGGACAAGGCAGCAAATCGCTTGAAATCCGGGGAGCGGGAGAGCCAAGCAAATATAAGGAAGGTGAATCAAATGGCAACATTATGGATCAACCCAACAAAAAGAATATGAAGAAAGGAAAAGAAATAAGGAAAGAATCGGATAAGGAGAAGGTAAATAAAGGGGTCGATAATATAGGAAATGAGAAAGGAAAGGATATTGCAACAGACAACTTTCGAAGGCTGAGCAACGGGAATCCTAAGAATAAGGAAGGAAACATAGAGGAGAATCATAATTTGGAAGGGAATAAGGTAGCATTGTCAATCAAGAATAACAAAGAAGGAAATAATAAGGAAGAAGATAACAGGATATTGGACAGGAGGAGCGCTCAAATGAGTACAAAAGGGGAAGAAATATTGCAAAGGAACCCCTCACCAGTAACTCAAACACAATCCACAAGACATACAGGTGACCCTTCAAACGTTCAAGATGACACAATGGCGTTGGATTCTTGATGTTCGCATTTTTGGTATAGTTTTTAATAGGTTTTCTTTGCTTACTAGGATTAATTTTGTCTAGTTTAGGTTTAGTTTTAAGTGTTTTTAGTTAGTTTTGCATAAATCTATGAAAAGGGTGGAATCTACGCTATTTTGTGTATTTTGCAGATTTTAGCTAGGAAAGGAGCTAAATGGAGCTAAATTTGGAGCATCACAGTGAAGGACGGGAAAGTGCAAGATTTAAGAAGTCAAAGCTCAAGAAAACGAGAGGAGGTGTTGAAGAAAACATAACCCCAGGCTCGTTAGCGAGGCTGTGAAGGGTCGTTAACGAGGCCACGAAGAAGAAGATTTCGGAGTATTATTTTATTATTCACCGATCCTGAGCGGGAATTTATTTCCGTATCGGTTGAGTATCTTTTAGAATCTTTATGGGTGATTAGAATATGTATTTTAGGGTTTAATATCTTTCTAGATTTTATTTCTATCTTTTAGAGATTGTTTCTATCTTTTTAGGAAAGTTTTTATCTTTTAGTCTTTTTAGTTTTTTAGGATTTTCTATAAATACCCTTCTATCTAGCATAGAAGAGGGGGGGGGGGGGGGTTAAATTTTGGAGTAGAGTTTTAGAGCTAGTTTTGGAGGAGAAGGAAGGTCGAAGGAGAGGCTGCCGGATCGGAAGTCGGTGACGAGGTTCGGTGACGACGGTTTCCGAGGTTCGTTGATCGAGTTTGTGGTTCGGTGATTGTTTTGTTTTGGTTTTTCTCTGATTCTCTGTAAGACGATATTTTTGTTATTAATTTAAGTTTGAGTTTTTGTTTCAATGTTTGTTTTTATGGAAGTTTTTAGTTTGTTTATCATGAGTAGTGAGTAGTCTACTTTTCTAGGGTCGGGATTGAGCCCGGCATAGTTGAGCATGTTTGATGAGTAAGATAGTGTTTTGAATGTCTTTTATCTTTATTGAAGTTGTTTGTTGTGCTTAATACCGAAACGGAAGTTGAGGTAATTTGAGTTTTAACTTGATTGAAAGAGAAAGTTAGTAACTTGAAGGTTGATATTGTTTGCAAAACGGAAGTTTCAAGCTTTAGATCCAAAACAAGCAATTGAGTGAGTTAGTTTATGAAAATAGATTAATTTACTTGTCTAGTCAATGAAAGTTGAAGACTCTATCTATTTAAAGGCATGATCTTATCTTCTTACGAATTCTTATGCTTGGCTATGTTGTGGTGTCCCTTATCCTAGATATTTGTTTTTATTGAATTATTTCTGATAAATCTTCCTTGCTGAATGTTTGCTTCGGTACCGAGTGTTAGTTAGAATTTTATTAGTTCGTTAATTGGTGTTTTTGTGTTCGGTGGTTCGGTAACGATCCTGACAAGGTCGTTAACGAGGCATCTCGTGAGTGATTGTGTTTGATTTTGTTTGATTTTTATTAGATTGATAGACAAACAACCTTGCTTCCTGTGGAACGATCCTGACTCCACTGTACTCAGCGGGGTCTTGACTTATAAATTTATTTGTTATCAAGAAACCCTATCAACAATTCTCCCCATCAAGAGGCCATCGGTGGAAAGTTGGAGATGTTGGACGCCAGAATGGAGACTGATGTTCAAACCAGAAGGGCGGATGATCAGGACGAGGGTGATGACGTACAAGATGATGACACCATCATGGTCGCATCAGATGCTGGCAGCAATCTCTGATTGGGCTATCGATGATTATAAACTCTTCCACTTGTTATCTATGATAGTGCCAAATCTTAGAATTTTAACTTGGAATGTCCAAGGCGCGGGAAGTAAGGATTTTATGTTCACTCTGAAAGAGTTGATAAGGATGCATGACCCCACTATCCTTATTCTGTTGGAAACAAAAATAAGCAGGAGCCGGGCTAATGAGGTTTGTACGTAAATTGGTTTCGATGGAATCAGGAGGGCGGAAGCAAGGGGGTTTAGAGGAGGCATATGGCTCTTATGGCGTAAGGATAGGGTGCATATGCAACTGGTTGAAATGCACAATCAAGTTGTTACAATTCAGGTGTCGAGATCGGGTGAAGCGACCTGGCTCTTGTCAGCAATCTATGCAAGTCCGCAGCCTGCTACGAGGAAGATTTTGTGGCAAAGGGTGAGAGAGTTTGGGGCTACACACAATCTCTCATGGCTCTTAATGGGGGATTTCAATGAGACAAAATCTCTAGAAGAAAGAATCGGGAACTCAGATGAGTTAATTCGAAGATGCCATAATTTCAACTCATGGATTGAGGAAATGAGCTTCATTAATCTAGGATTCTCCAGACAGAAATACAGTTGGGCTCGGGGAGCGGAACCGGAGACTCGATCAGGTGCTAGGCTTGACCGGGGACTTTGCAATATGGAATGGAGAGGTATGTTTGCAAATGGATCTATCCGACATTTGGCGGCTAATCAGTCTGATCACACGCCTCTTTTGTTGGATTCGAGTGGCTTCAATATGCAAAATCCTCGCCACAAGCCGTTCCGATTCCAGGCGGCTTGGCTTTTGCACAATGAATTCCAGTTTTTTCTTGCTTCAAACTGGATTAGGGGGTGGAACTGAATCAGTCCTTGAGAAACCTTGCTTTGCGTATGGATGAATGGAATAGATTAGTTTTCGGGAATCTATTTCGAAAAAGGGACCGTCTTTGGAGGCGAATTGAAGGGATTCAGAAAAGTATTGGGTTTAGGGAGACGAGGGGACTAATGGAATTGGAGAGAAAGCTGCGTGGTCAGTTGGATATAGTGCTGGAGCAGATTAACTTATTTTGGCAACATAAGGGAAGAACTGATGCTATGGTTGATGGGGATAGAAACACCAAATTCTTCCATGCTTGTGCGGTGGTGAGAAGAAGACAAAATAGAATTGATGGGCTGGTGGATGAGAATGGCGTATTGATTTGGGACCAGGATGCTTTGAAACAACATGTTACAAGCCATCTCCATAGGTTGTACTCGGAAGAATCCAATGATGATATTCCTTTTGATGTGCCTCATGATTGTTTTCCGGATATCTTCGAGGCTGACTATTCTCGGTTGAGTCGGGATTATTCATCAAAGGAGATTAAGGAGGCGGTTGATAGCATGGGTCTGCTGAAAGCGCCGGGGCCGGATGGTTTTCACGCGGTGTTCTATTAGAAAAATTGGGAGACTATTCACATGGAGGTAGAAGATACAGTCTTTAAAATATTGAGAGGTGAACGAGTCCCCTATGAATTGAATGAAACTTTGATAGTGTTGATCCCTAAGGTGGAGAATCCTGAATCACCCAATCAGCTAAGACCGATTAGTCTGTGTAATGTGGCGTTCAAAATTGTTACTAAGGCCATTGAAACAAGATTAAAGACGGTGATGAGGAATATTGTTGCACCAACGCAATCTAGCTTTGTGCCCGGAAGACAAATTACGGATAATATCGCAATTACTCTGGAAGTTATGCATACTATGAGATCGAGGCAGGGGCGAAGAATCATGATGATCAAAATCGATCTGTGCTAAAGACAAGGGTGATTATGGAGTGTGTCACATCTTGCAGTATGAAGATCTTATGGAACGGAGAAATGAGTGACTCTTTTAGGCCGAGTCGGGGAGTCCATCAAGGCGACCCGCTGTCCCCATATCTCTTTGTGTTATTTATGGAGCGCCTCAGACATATCATCGATGAAGCAGTTGAATTGGGAGCTTGGAAACTGATTAGTTTGTCAAAGCATGGGCCGAATTTGTCTCACCATTCTTCGCTGACGATTTGATTCTCTTTGCTGAAGCAAGTGGTGAGCAGATGGAAGTTATCAAAGCGTGCCTAAACAAGTTTTGTGTGGTGTCTGGTGCTAAGATAAACTTCATGAAGTCCAAGGTCTGCTTTTCAAA
Organism: Fallopia convolvulus; assembly: GCA_964016875.1. Taxonomy (NCBI): domain Eukaryota; kingdom Viridiplantae; phylum Streptophyta; class Magnoliopsida; order Caryophyllales; family Polygonaceae; genus Fallopia; species Fallopia convolvulus. The sequence goes on from OZ024725.1 coordinate 52,648,431, forward strand.
CTCGACCCCGAAGAACTTGCAAGAACAAATCAATTCTATTGGAGGCATGCCAAAACGGGTGACTTTGGTAAGTACCTCGGAATCCCGCTTTCTAAATACCCAGTTACGAAGAACACATACAAGTATATCCTTGATAGGGTGGCTTCGAAGATGGCGGGTTGGAAGGGGCGATTGCTCTCTATGGCCGGCCGAGTCACATTGGCACAATCTGCTCTTGCAAGTATTCCATATTATCCGATGCAATCGGGTGAACTTCCAAGGGCAATATGTGATGAAGTTGAGAAAACGACTAGAGGCTTTGTTTTGGGTTCTACTAAGGAGAAAAGAAAGATTCACCTGGTGAACTGGGAGATGATGAAAGAACCAAGAGACGCTGGTGGAAGAAACATGAGGAGTATGAGACATGTTAACACTGCTTTCATTACAAAACTGGGTTGTCGGATGCTTAAGGAGCCAGATGCATTATGGTCTTGTGTTTTAAGGGGAAAATATTGTAGAGGAAGGTGTGATCGAGACATGATTGCGGAGAGGCCCGAAGCTTCTAATACTTGGAGGGGAATTGTTAAAGCAAAGCACCATCTTTTGGATGGGCTAAAAACTGAAATAGGGAATGGGGAAAGGACTCTGTTCTGGATCCACCCCTGGATAACTGATAGGTCTTTAGAAGACCTCACAACTGAGATGGTGGAGGAAGAGGATCTTGGAAAAACGGTGGCAGAATATTAGGATGGATCTGCTTGGAAATGGCAGGAATTCACACACATGCTGAATCCGGAGACATTGCATAAAATTTCTGCGATTTCTTTAAGAAATGAAATGGTGGATGATAATTTCACTTGGGGAGCCGCTTCGTCTGGAGTCTTCACAGTGAAATCGGTGCTAGAGAAAATGAGAGTGGAAGGGCAGCAGAAAAGAGGTACTCTTTGTAAAGCAATTTCGAAAGTAGAAGCTGCAGAGAGGGTTCAAATTTTTTTATGGCTCGTGGCACATGATGCTGTGCTAAGCAACTCGAATCGGGTGCGTCGCCATATTGGTACAAATGCTGGATGTGGAGTTTGTAACGAGGAGGAAACAACGTTGCATATTTTGAGAGAATGTAGAGAAGCGAGGGAAGTTTGGGCTGAATTTCTGATTAATGCTAGAATGCATGATTTTAGTCAAGGCGATATCAGAGAATTTGTGGAAGCGAATCTTTCTAGAGCTGGTACCTGGCCAACTACCTTTGCATATGGTGTCTGGTGGTTATGGCGTTGGCGAAACACCAGGATTTTCAGCGGAGAGACGTCGTTTCATGGTTCCAACTTCCAAGGCAACGTTCATAATTGATCGAGCCAGGGAATACAAGGTTGCTGCAAGGGATAAAAGGCTTCCTGGTGAAGGGGTTGGAATTATTTCACACTGGGAGCGGCCCCAAACAAGGTGGCATAAGATTAATTCTAATGGATCCTTCATTGCAAGGGAAGGTTAGATTGAAGCGGGAGGCCTCATCAGAGATGCTAATGGGAATTTCATTAAGGGCTTTGTGGTGAAATCTAATGGAACGTCTTCTCTTAAGGCTGAGCTTATGGGAATGCTGCAGGGCTTGACAATAGCTAAGCAAATGCAATTGAGGAAAGTGGTGTTGGAAGCTGATGCCATTGAAGCGGTGAAGCTGATCAATTCAAATGTCCCCTATTCCGGACAATACGGTGCGATTGTGGAGAAGATTAAGGAGATCGCAGGGAGTCAAGATTGGATTTTCATGGCCAAGCATATCCATAGACAAGCTAACCAAGCTGCTGACTGGTTTTCAAAGTTTAGCAAATCTTGTATGGGAAATATTATCTTGTTTGAAGAATCACCAGAAGAGGTTAAGAAGATCTTAGATATGGATAAGAATATGAGCTCTATTATGTTTTGGCTTTTATTAATACATCAATAAAAGGGTTATAATCCCTCCGTTTTTATCAAAAAAATAATAATATGATCGGTACCCTTGATTTCTCTTAATACGTACAACACCCAAAATTCATTTTCATTTTACATGTAAGTGATCATTTAATGTATCATATTGTATTAAACCTTAGTATTTTATGACAAAAAATCATTTTTAATTCAAGAAGTTGAGAAAAAGAAAATTAGGAACAATATATTTTGGATTAGGAATAAATCACTGTAAAAAGATTCGGATTCAACAACAAATTCGTTGGCTGGATTAGAGAGTGCGTCGAGACTGTTTCTTTCTCGTTCTTAGTCAATAACAGACCAACAAAACAATTCTTCCCACAAAGGGGGTTAGACAAGGGGACCCTATATCCCCATACTTGTTCATTCTTGTTCTCGAGATACTTGCAAGGTAACTTCAGTTGGATAGTTTTGATCCCAAAAGTGGTATTGGAATCCAAATCTCAAGGGACAGGACAAAAATTCCCTTTCTTGCGTTTGTTGATGACATCATTATTTATGCAAAAGCAAACAACACTACTTGTAAAAACATTAACAATATCATTGAGGAATACCGACAAATATCTTTTCAAAAAGTCAGTTTGCAGAAATCTACATTCCAAGTTACAAAGAACACAAGTGATAACACTAGGAACCAAATCAAAAAAATACTTCAGATTACGAACATAGTCGCACTAAATAAATATCTCGGTTACCCTATCATTAATGGTTGAGTGAAAAAAAACATCTTCAAACCACTTACATTGAAAATCAGGGCCCAACTATCCAAATGGAAAGCAAACTCATTATCTCAGGAAGGACGAAAAACCTTAATCACAACAAACCTCTAAGCACAATCGAACTACGTAATACAATCTTTTCTACTACCCCGGACAACCCTCAAAGAACTAGATTAAATAAATAATTTTTTTAGAACAAGGAAAATAACTATAAACCATTAATTGGTTGGAAATCAATTTGTCCCCCCCCATGTGGTGTGGGGATTGCCAAGGTAGAGGAGATGAACCAAGTGCTGCAAATGAAACACTTGTGGAAATTTCTCGCAAACTAGGCAATATATGTGTTAAAATCGTAACTGAAAAATACCTCAAATTCGTACGTAGGTTTCATGAACTACTTTAAAAATAGAACACTTCACGGCAATTGTTAAAGTTGACGAGCCTCCAAGAAATCTTCCTTAAGGGCCTTTTATGGTAAATCGGAGACGGAAAAACTACCCGATTATTGAAGGATAATTGGCCGTGCCAAAAATAAAACCGATAAGTAACATCAATTGGGAGGATCGAATGGTTAATTTCTTCTATGATGACAACAATGGAATACTGACAAATTACTTCAATTTCTCAACCTTGAGATTGCCTCTCACATCTCTCAAATCATCACACCTTTCAACAAAATACCTAATAGGCTTTATTGGCAACCTAGTAAAAATGAATGGTATTCTACGCATTCCACAATGCAATGGATCCATAATAACAAAGGAGAACCCCAAATTAATTTGGAATGGATCAGAAAACTTGATATCCCAGCAAAAATGAAGATTTTTTTGTGGAAAATTGCGTGGTATGAGCTCCTTACTAAAAGCAGACTTGCGACAAACCTTATCACGCTCACACAAGGGTGTACTGCATGTAGACCTGTACAAACCCGGATTCGGGCCGGGCTTTGATAAAAAATTCTGCCCATTTATTCGGGCGGGTTCGGGTCAAGCCTTAGATTCGGGCTAACAAGGCTGCCCAGACCCGTCCATATGTCCGGACCCGGACAACCCACGGGTCCCGGATATAATTACACAACCTGCTTCGTATACAAAAAATTAATATAATAATATAAAACTAATCCGTTGTAAAACTAATCCGGCCTGGTGCATTTTGTAACAATTCACTGACTATCTTTTTCTCTTCCTCATAATTAGCCATTGCATCCCGTTTAATTGTAATCCTACTAACTAGATCAAAATCAGGTGCAGTAGCTCTCATAAGATACTTGAAACCCGGTTCCTCAACTATGCTAAATGCATGTCCACCAGCAACAATGAAAATAGTCAAAGCTTCACGGATATCTTGAAGACTAACTATAGGCTTCCTCAATGAAATTTCATTTGAAGTAGCGTTACTATTGGATGCACCAGAAGATATGACAAAGCTTTTATGGTTTTTATAACGACGTGCAGGACATGGTAGTATATGCCTATTCAGTTGAGTAGTACCATTCTTAGAAGGTGCATGAAAGATTTTCTTACAATGCTTGCATTGAGCCTTGACACTCCCATCATCCAACTGTGTCCTGATCATATCATCCCATGCTGCTGACGTTAATTTTTTGCCTTTTGAAGTGCATTGGATCATTTGGGTCACATCATCCTCCGCACTTTGTCCTACAGCTTCAGAATCTGATGCTAATAATATGTCAATCTGCAATAACATAAATGATTAACTATTACAAATTGCTAGTTTGCTACAGATTGCTATCTAGTTTAACATAAAAGAGATGAATAAAATTTAAACATTTAACAGAGATTAACATTAATTGATTGTTAGACTATCCAGTAATATAATACCAATCAGTTAATTTGGTGTGACTAGTTTAACAGAGATTAACATTAATTGCTAGTTTGCTACAGCTTCAGAATTCTCAATGGTTGTTGCCTGTTGGTACCTTAAAATATTCAGAGATGAACGAATGAAACTTATGAAAGTTGGTACCTTAAAATACCATCAGAAATTACCTTATCCATGGCTAGAATAGAGCAAATCAAGAGGAAGAGTTGGACTGAGGCAAATCTGGACCAAAGAAAGGAGAAACGAGAGTGTCACGATTCAGGAACACTCGTACGTACTACAATAGATCGACTGCAAGTACATGCCAGAAGTGTTACCTTGAATTGGCGTGGAGAACGGTGACCTGCCAAACGAGCTAGAGGCGGACAAGCTTCGAGGGCTTCCGACAAGCGAGCAAGAGGCGGGCCGACGGGCTCAAAGGGGTTAGGGATCGACGGACCGACAGGCTCAGATTGGGTTAGGGCTCGAGTGCTCGATGGACCGACGAGCTCAGATTGAGAGAGGAAGTCGCTCAAAGTGATGCTTCTGATTTTTGGAGGCTCGAGTGCTCGAGTTTCTCGTGAAAGTGTGGAGGCTGGCTGAGAGACAAAGTGCCGCTCTTGACTTTTTTTGGTCGATCTCGTGAAAGTGTGGAGGCGGACAGGATTAGGGTTTTTTGCTTTTCATTGTTGTTCCATTTGGGCTTGTATATACAGGCCATTTGCTTAGAAATACATTTGGGCCATTGGCTATTCATTTGGGCTATTGGCTGGCATAAAAATATAAATTTAGAAATAAGCATTTAATTATTATATACATATTTATTTCTATAAATATTTAATTTATATATTTAATTTATTCGGGTATTCGGGCGGGCTATCCGGGATATTCGGTCAAAAAATATGTCCGTGTCCCGTCCATGAATTCGGGCGGGCGGGCCAAAATACCCTTTCGGGTTAGAAATCTTGTCCAAATCCGCCCATTTTTTCGGGCGGGCGGTACGGGTTGGGCGGGTTAGCCCGCATTTGTTCAGGTCTAACTGCATGTGATAATACCAACGAAGACATTAATTGCATGAATCATGTGAAAGTAGACTTGTCAATCGGGTCGGGTCGATTCGGGTTCAGTCATTTCGGATTCGACTTGAGTCGAGTTCGGGTCATTACGTGTCATGGGTCAATCAGGTCGGGTTGTTGCGGATTTTCGGACGGATTGTTTTAACCAACGGGTCAAAAATATTAATTTTTAATATTTCGTGAACTCTCCCAAATAATTTCGTGAACTTCCATTTTTTGTGTTTTTTTTTTCATATTATTCATAAAAAAACTCAGTCATTAAAAAAAAAAAAAGTCATCAGGCCGGCCCAACAAGTTGTTATTTGGAGCCCAACACATTGGTTCATGGCTTCCCTTTCTTTTGTTGGTACAAACCCTAAAATTGGCTAAGCGCCTTCATCATTTCTCTCTATATAATGAATCTTTCGTAATTGCAATAGCACACAAGCGCAAACACCCTCCATCTCTACAAGACTTAACAGCCGCGCTCCCCAAATCTTTGGTATCTATCTCTGTTTTTTAAACATGATTGGTTTTCTTCGTTCTCTATGATTGAATTCGTGTGAATCGTGTTGGCGGGCAAAGATGAAGAGTGCTATATTTCTGACACCTCTTGTATGAGAAGTTCGCAAGTTCTTCGCTGAGCACATACAGCTACTCTCTGAGCTCTCTCTTTCCTCAATTTGGGATTCATTTTTCTTTTCTGTGTGATTTTAATTTTGTTTTCAAAGTTTCGAATAGGATTGGTTTGAAGTTGAAAACTTTAGTGGGAAAATAATCGAGCAGTTATTCAGGCAGCCCCCTAGCGAAGTTTACATTGGCAAGGGAGGTGTTATTCTACTCGTAGATTAATTTGCTTTTGTTCTTCAGACTTGCTGAGATTCGTCTTTGAAGCTGGTCTAGTAAAGCTTTAGCACATTTTTAACTATCTCCTTCAGATTTTTCATTGGATTCGTTCTCATTCCACAAATTATGATTACCTGATTGAATTGATCGGATGCAATTGAAGTTTTGATAAAGTTGTTTGATTTCGCTTAAAATAAGTGTTTTTACAGGCTGAGTGATTGACATCGAATATGATTCGTCATATTTTCTGACGCACATTGGTCATTGGCTATGCGTTATTTGACTTTGCAGTGTCTCTAATGTGAATTTTAAACGATGCATAATGTATCAATATTATATGCATAATTCGATACTGAATTTGCATTATGATTTTAGTTACAGATCAATTAGGAACTCTATTGTCAGATCATTCTAAAGGCCAATAAGCGAATACTGAATGTCTTGTAAGTTGTTTAGTGACATTGCAGTTTTGTTTGAACTGTGCTTAACGCTCTTCTAGTTACAGATCCAATACCAAACACTTGAGTTTTGAGAAGGTTAATATGGCTGTTGAGAATGAACAAGTAAATGATGCAAATTGGATGACCATAACTCAGATGAATTTAGCTATGGTTTAAACCATGTAATGAGTTGGGTAAGAAAATGTAGCCAAACATTGGAATCGGGTTTGTGATCTTTTGAACAACTTAATTCCATGGGATCTCGTACCTCGTTCCTGACCAAATTGGGCCTGATAACATATCAAAGCTTAACTTAAGTATATGAATCCAGATTTTCGTTGGCTACCTGGCTGAATGATTTTTATTTTTGGTTTCCAAATGTAATTGTATGATTATCGAGCAGTTATTCAGGCAGCCCCCTAGCGAAGAAATTTTACATTGGCAAGGGAGGTGTTAAACTGTTCGTAGATTAATTTGATTTTGCTCTTCAGGCTAGCTGAGATTCTTCTTTGAAGCTAGTCTTGTAAAGCATTAACACATTCTTTTCCATTCTCCATCTTCTTTTGAATGAACATTGCATTCGCACTCTAAGCAAAGCTTACTACCTTTTTAAACTGATCGGATGCCAAAGAACTGTTAACTCTGAGCAAAGCTTACTACCTTCCAATGACTCATTGTTTAGAATGTCAGATACTGATTTTTTTTTCTAGTGACAGATCAATACTGAGCACTTTCTAATAGCATTTATCCTTTCACAACTAGGTGTTGCATCTATTTGATCTTGATGACAAAATCCTCTTCATCTTTGCATCTGAGAGCTGATACTGCATTCTATTATTATCTACTCCATCTCCATCTCCATGGATTATCACTCCAGCCTCCTCTGATAACCTTCGAGCTTCATCTTCTGATCGAATGACTCTGTCAAAACATATAAACCTCCCACCTACATTCTCGTCCATGGTCTCGTACACACTCACGTGTGCTTTCGCCAGCCTAGTAACATCAATCGTCGCTAAGACCCCCTTTTCATACATCTCTCCACAACCTGCAGTTTTTGTCGATCACAGATCAATTAGAACACGAAACTTGTCCTTTTCTTTTATCTGAGCAGAATCTTGTGTTGTATGTACCTTTGAGATATGCAATTGTGGGAGTTTGATTCTTGTGTTGATAATGAGGGCCAGTGATCAAAGCTGGGCAAATTGTAGCAAGCTTTAGATTTGTCTCTGTTGCAATTCTCCATGCCTCTTTTTCTGCCCTCAGCTTCCCAAGAGCAAACCAAAGCTGTTTTCATTGTCAATGGTTGTGTTCTTTCTTCTAATTTGTTAATGAATTAACAATGGCTGTTGTTACCTTTTTATTCATACATGTTGATTCTTGGCTCCAAGAGTTGTGGTCGATTAAGCGAGTGTGGTTGTGGATCTCGTCTTGCCAAATGCAGGAGGCGAGTGATGAAGTGAGAACACACTTGGCTATGGATGGCACCATTGCGCATGTGTTGATGATGTTGACTGTTGCTTTCACTTCTAACTCTGCCATGGATTTCTGTACATTGTAGGGACAGAATTGACGATTTTCTTACATTTGGAGGTTGAATTATTGAATGATTTTGAATGTTAGTTTTTTGGCTCGCTAAAAAAAACAAATTGAATTAACACCACACTGAGAAGGTGCATAATAGAGCTGTATTTTATAGTTTGAAGAATTATCTTAGATTATTTTAAAGTTGACTTGTCTTAATTTCATGTTTTTCACCACACATGGATAAGGCCGATGATGTTTTGAATTGATGAAACTCAAAGACCTAAAATTTGGCAGCCTAAACTTCAAATAAAAAAGGGCTACATTACATTAATGATTTCTAATACTATCCCTCCATATATGCAATACAAATTTTAATTTACCGTTGCTTTTGTGAAATTAAAAAAAAAAAAAAAATTGAGAAAAAAAAAAGAGAGGGAGATGATGATACACTGACCGAATAGCCGGAGAGACCAGAGGGATCAATGAAGGAGGAGGTGTGGAAGACTGCACGGCAGCCACTAAACGCGTCGTATAGACTGATCCTGTCTCCAAATCCATCGTTTTGTGTTAAACTTACCCATCTCATCTCTACCCTTGGTGGCCATGGCCTTGGCTTCCTTCTCTTCTCCTCCACGCCTTGTTGTTCTTGTTGTCCCCTAATTATCCCCATCTTCCTTAACCTCTCTTCATCATCTATACCAATACCATCATCATCATATTCAAATTTATTAAAAACAAACAAGCAAAAATGATGTTTGGATCATGCCTTAAAATACTAAATAACAGAAAATTAGAATTAGATGTGAATAAATGAATTAAGAGATGGATTAATATACCTTGTTTATCAAGAAGGGCACAAACGGAATAGCCCATAGCCAAGAGTTGCTTGACAATGGCAACTCCCAAGTAAGAAGCAGCACTCGTTACACACACCACCTCTTCTTCTTCGAAGTTGACGTTTTTCGGTTTGTTGCTTGAAAGCGAATCGTTGTTGATGAATTCAGCAGCATCTTTAGTGATCATCAACAGACGATCATCAATAATAACAGTATGAAGAGGCTAGAAAAATATACGTACAGGTAGCTATCTAGCTATTTATATGGGAATTGGGAAATGTTTACTTTATATAAAAAAAACCTGCACTAGGAATGTGTATATGGCTATTCACAAAATACCACCCAACTTTGTTGATTGGATTTGTGTAACTACAAAACTATGTGAATTTGAACGGATAAATATTAAAAATAGTTATGGGGAAGTGGTAATAAAATTATGGGAAATTCCGGTTGGTACCCTCGAGTTTTTGGTTTTTTTGAGTGGTGCCCTGAAAAAAAACTTATTCCGAGTGGTACCTCTGAACTTTTGCAAAATTCCGGATGGTACCCTTACTTGTAAATTTTCGTTAGTTTATAGCTAAATTTGTATGTTTTCTAATGAAAAAAAAATATTTTTGTATTTAATTAAATTAAAATACAATTTTAGTTTAATAACCATGAAAATAAACCATATAAAAATAAATTTTATTATATATATATATATTTGTCAAGTAGATTTTATGTTTCATATTTTAAAATTTTTAAGTGAAAACCAAATATTATAATATTTTTAATATATTTAAAGATTAAAATTTTAGATTTTATATAGTAATTTTGACAATTTTTTAAAAAATGATAGAAATTAAAATTTTAAAGTAACTTGAGAGCACCATAATTAAAGTTCTATTACTTTTATAAAAAAAATTAAAATTATTACATAAAACCTACATAATAAATTTTAATCATGTAATATATTTATTTTAATGTAAATATTGTAAGAAAAAAATTTAAACTTAAAAATTTAAATTATGCAACATACAATCTACTTGATATATATATATATATAAAATATTTTAATTTAATATTTTATATGATTTTTTAATTGTTATTGAACTAAAATTTTGTTTAAATTTAACTAAATACAAAAATATATTTTTTTTCATAAGAAAACATATTAATTAGTTATAAACTAACGAAAAAATACAAGTAAGGGCATTAGTCGGACTTTTGCAAAAGTTCAGGGGTACCACTCGAAATAAGTTTTTTTTTTTGGTCTTGCCTTTTGGCTCGCCCGGTTCGATCGGTCGGACACCGCTCTACATCCGGACCGGGTACTTCGTGGCCCCATTTTGGGGGAGACCCTCCCAATATCAATTTTTCTTCCATACATGCTGCCAGTGAGATTCGAACTTCGAACCTCCTGCACAATACTTAAGGAGTCTAGCACCACTTTACCACTAGACCAACTGAGTATTGGTATATATCTATAAATGGTGATCCCTATATTACATGCAAGAGCAAGAGTGACAAATAATCTTAAAGTTTGTACCGTCGATTTTTCTCTACCAGTTATAGAGGGATTGAGATAGACCTTGTTTTAACTTATATATCTTTTTTATTTGACCTACCCGAACCTAATTTAGGCGGGTTGGATTAGTTCTTAATTGCTCAAATTCACAAATTTTAGGTTTCTTCGAGTTTTGTGAGTATCATACACTCTCATTTAGTTTTGGTTGCAAATCACTTGGATTCTCAATAAGTCGCTTTAAAAGTTTACGGTAAATATATACGAAAAACGAGTTTACAAATTTACAAGAAGATGCGTGAAGATATTGAATCTCACGTTTGAAATTATAAGGAATCAAGTTTATGATAAAATTAAACGCGCCTCTAGGGTTTGCACTCCTCTTCACCGGCCTTCACTTTCTGACGACGTCTCCACCGGGTCACTGCTGTTTCTGGTGACCCGATGTCAGCCATAGCCCCCCCCTCCAGGGGCGACAGCTATGGAGGTGGACCCTGACCCAAATCGGCGACTACCTCCGCCGGTGGACACAACACCGCAAAGTTCTACAATTCCATCAACTCCTGCCTCAAACATTCCTGCATTGCCGGCGACACATGTTCCTGTTACACAGACCCCTAGTGCCACAAATGCGCCATCTTACAAAGATATGGTCTCTCATGGTCTACCACAAAACCTCACAATACTCCCGGAAGAACTTGTATGGAAAGAACGTCCGGACCTTTATGATACTGATGATGATGAAGTGCCAGAGGACAAGGACCCGATGTGCCCTACTATCACCCTCACCGCCAAGCAGAAGCGCGAACTCCGCCGCCCTTGGGCACGCGCTTTAATTCTCCACCTTTTTGACAAGGGTCCTGGCTACCAAATTCTCAAGAAAAGGCTCGAGCAGAAATGGGAACTCAAGGGAACTTTAACTCTAGTTGATATCGGCAACGACTATTATGTCGCGAAGTTCACGAATGAAAGTGATTACCACCATGTTCTGACACAAGGACCTTGGATGGTGGGGGACAATTATCTGATGATCCGTCGATGGGTTCCCAACTTTGAACCTTTTTCGGATGTTGATAAAATTCTGATGGCATGGATACGCATCCCGGGCCTTAGTATGGAATACTTCCATGGTGAATTTCTTCGACAAGTTGGCCAGGAGATTGGCCGGGTTATTCGTATCGATAAGACTACTGTTGCTGCTGACAGAGGCCAATTTGTACGCCTTGGAGTGGAAATAGACCTTGACAAACCTCTCCTCTCCAAATTTCGCTTTTGTGGCCGAAAGTGGATAGTGCAATACAAGGGTATCAAAATGCTTTGTTTCCATTGTGGACGTGTTGGACACGTTAGCGAACGGTGCCCTTCGTTGTGTCCGGCAACGCCTGAAAACCCTGCGCCAGCCATTGAAAATGTCCCTGAGGCACCATCGGAGAATATGGAGATGTTCGGGCCATGGAATAAGGTCACTAAGCCGGTTAGGAAGCCTAGAAAACAGGCCGAACCTAAAAATACGACCCAGTCACAGGCTGCACAACAAACGGTCGCCCCCAATCCCCATTCAAGGGCACCGTCGGGAATCCGGCCCTCCCCTCATAATACAGGCTCGAGGTTTTTTGTTCTTAGCAATGAGGAAAATGTTTCGCCACAAGACACTGCTGCTGTTCACTATGCTCAGGCTACCACTAACACGCCAAGAAACACCGCTGCGTCTTCTAGTCACGCGCCGCCACCGCCGCCAAAAAATAACCTAGTAGTTGTCACCAATATTCCGTCCTTGGTGGACCCTGCAAAACAGGCTGTCAATCCAAAATCCAAGGATAGAAAAGATAAGCGGGATCCTAAAGATTCGGCTCTATCTTTACAGAAGCGCACAAAAGGAAAAATCAGCTCTCTAAATACGGTAGTTACCAAAGATTCTGGCCTTAAAAAATCTCATCTTATTGAAGATCTTGTTAAGCAAGCCAAAGCCAACCCTACGAATTCGCAAGTTACCTTAATTCCTACCAGTACGCCAACTTCCACGCCAACACCCGAAGTGGTTCCTGCCTCGCATCCTGCTCCCGCCAATCCATCTACAAACGAAACCCTAACCCCTTTACCCACCCATGGAGACCCAGATTCTACCAGTGTTCAACAGCCGGTCCGTCCTGGCCTCAAACCGCCGGACGGGTCCGTTCATGCTAACACTACCGATCCTAGCAAACCGAATGATAGTAGAAGTTCTACCATTGATAACGGAAACTCATCCGTACCTATGCCGGGTGTCCATACCCTACAAGATTGTTGATGCTATGTCCAGACTTGCTCAGTCTGCGATTGCTTATGCTCTGACTACGTCAAATATAACTTTGCCCATCTCCCGGGACTTTTTTCAAATGGTTTCTATGATTAAGGGACTTAGTTCACTTATCTGGAATACTCGCGGGGCAGGAAGCCCTAATTTCTTAGCCTCTCTTCATGAACTAATTCGGATTCACAACCCCTCCATTATTGTACTCTTGGAGCCTCATATTAGTGGTGATCGGGCTAACCAAGTCTGTTCACGCATTGGATTTGATGGTATCATTCGTGTTGAAGCGGATGGCTATGTTGGTGGAATTTGGCTTCTGTGGAGAACTGATGAGGTAGTTGTAAGCCCCGTATCTTTGAACTTCCAACATCTCACTGTTGAAGTGACTCGTCGAGGTGAAGATCCTTGGCTTTTGTCGGCCATCTACGCCTCTCCGAATAGCTCTACTCGTCTACAGTTATGGAACGCACTAGAAGATTTTGCTGTTTGTAACAACATTCCTTGGCTTCTCGCGGGGGACTTTAATGCCACCCTTTCTGCTAATGAACGTTCTTCATCCTCAGTTGCCTCTAATTCTGCTTCTCATCGTTTTTCCTGCTTCGTTGATGAGCTTGAATTGATTGATATGGGTTTCTCTGGACCCCAATACACTTGGTCAACTGGCCGGTCCCAGGAAACTTGGCGGGCTGCCCGGTTAGATCGTGCACTTTGTTCTGCTGATTGGCGCCTTCGTTTTCCGGAAGCTTCAGTTACCCATCTTTCAGCACCACATTCTGACCATCTCCCTCTGCTTATTAGTCTCAACGGCAGCCTGAATCCGACTACTCCTAATCGCCCGTTTCGCTTCCAGGCGGCTTGGTTAACCCATGATCAGTTTGATTCCTTCTTGTTGGCTAAGTGGAATAAAAATTTACCTCTACCTGATTGTATGGCTGATTTCTCTGAAGCTGTTTCAACTTGGAACAGAGAGGTATTCGATAATATTTTCAAGAAAAAAAGAGAGCTTTGGGCACGCCTTGAAGGGGTGCAAAAACGGCTGTCGTCCAAACCATCTGTTTATTTCTTGACGCTGGAAAGAGACCTCAAATTAGAGCTCCAACAAGTCATGCATCAAGAACAACTACTCTGGTTTCAAAAATCCCGATCAAGCTTTTTCCTTGAAGGTGATCGGAACACTCGTTTTTTTCACTTGTCCACTATTATTCGGCGGCGAAAGAACAACATAGAAAGGTTACAGAATGAGGCTGGCGATTGGATCTCGAATCCGATGGAGCTTCACACGCTGGTGACAAATTTTTTCTCTTCTCTCTACACAGCTGAACCTTCTATCATGGCCTCTCCTGTTGTGGATCATACTTCTTTTCCGGTTTTGGAACCGTCAAGCTTTATGGCTTTGAATCAACCTTTCACACGGGATGAAATCTGGAACGCTCTAAAAATGATGGGACCTTATAAGGCCCCAGGTCCAGACGGCTTTCCGGCGATATTCTATCAGAAACACTGGACTGTTGTTGGCGATCAAGTATGTACCTCAGTCCTTCAGCTTCTCAATGAAAAGATTTATCCTGTTGGTTTTGGAGATGCTCTTATGGTCCTCATTCCAAAGGTCGATCAACCGAGCTCTCCAGCTCAACTTCGTCCGATTTCACTTCTTAACGTCACTTTTAAGCTTGTGACTAAGGCCATCGTGAACAGGCTGAAACCCATTCTTCCTGACCTTGTCTCGCCAGCCCAGGCAAGCTTTATTCCCGGACGCCAGATTATAGATAATGTCGTCATCGTCCAGGAAGTCTTACACTCAATGAATGCATCTCGTTCTTGCAAATGGATGATGCTGAAAATTGATCTTGCTAAAGCATACGACCGGATAAAGTGGTCTTTTCTTGAGGAGATTTTGCACCAAGCGGGCTTTCCTCATCACCTAATCGAAGTCATTATGATGTGCCAGACCCGTGGTTCTATGAATGTTCTTTGGAACGGGAATAAGTCGGGATCTTTTCAACCGTCACGGGGCGTCCGTCAGGGCGACCCCCTCTCCCCTTACTTATTTGTGCTATGCATGGAAAGGCTCTCCCACATTATACAAAGTGCTGTGAACGAGAGGCGTTGGAAACCAATCCGTCTGGGCGATGTTGAGCTATCGCATCTCTTTTTTGCGGATGATTTGATTTTGTTTGGTGAAGCTTCGTTAGATCAGGCTTCCACCATACAACAATGTCTTGCTAACTTTTGCTTGTTGTCTGGAGAAAAAGTAAATTTCGATAAGAGCAGTATGATTTTTTCACATTCTGTCCATGGCGATACTCGGGCTGCTATCTCCAGTTTACTTGCCATTCCTGTTGTTGCTGAATTTGGGTCTTATCTTGGAGTTCCGATGGCTTGTAGCAGACTCTCTAAGGATCGTTATCAGTTCTTGCTTGATAAAATTTCCAACAGATTGCGGGGTTGGCAGGCTCGATCGCTGTCCATGGCGGCCGAGTCACTTTAGCCTCCTCGGTTCTATCTAGCATTCCGATATATGTTATGCAATGTTCTCTCCTCCCCCGTTCGATATGTGATAAGATTGATCAAGTAATTCGGGGCTTTGTCTGGGGCTCGACTTTGGAAAAAAAGAAGCTTCACTTGATTGCCTGGGATAAAATTGCTGCACTAAAATGTGACGGTGGATTAGGTCTACGACCTATGCGTGATACAAACACTGCGGTCCTTGCGAAACTCGGGTGGCGTATGCTGCAAGATCCAACAGCTCTTTGGGTGCGGGTGCTACGATCCAAATATTGCCAAAACAGACTTGACATCGACATGTTTCAACGCTTTCCCCGAGCGTCTCACTCTTGGGCGGGCGTTGTACATGGCGCTCAGTTGCTTTACCGGGGATTACGTACAACCATTGGAGATGGGACTTCAACTTTATTTTGGATGCATTTATGGCTTTGTGAAACTCCACTTATGAACCTTGCTACTGTGGCTGTCCCTGAAGAAATTCAGGGGATGACTGTTGCTGAAGCTTGGACACCACAGGGCTGGAACTGGCCGTTGCTTACTGGTTTTCTTCCTGCAAATATTTGCCGCCAACTAATGTCGATTTGCATTGATGATCACCCAGCTGCGCAGGACAAGTTCTATTGGGCTCTTACGGCGTCTGGAAAATTCACCGCCAACTCGGCCGCTCTTTTACTCCGGCGTCAGCCCCCTTCACCTGTTTTCCCCTGTTGGAATGCAATCTGGAGAGTCCCGGCCCACCAGCGTGTGAGACAGTTTCTTTACTTGGCTGCCCATGATGCCTTTCTATGCAACTCGAACCGTGTACGACGCCACCTCTCGACCTCCTCTGTTTGTATTCGATGTGGACTTGAAGAGACTGCTCTCCATGTGCTTCGTGATTGCCAACCAATTCATGACATTTGGCTTGCTCTATCGGGAAATAAACTCCACCCACAGTTCTTTGTTGTTCAGTCCATTCAAGTTTGGCTATTTATGAACATCAAAAAGAGAGATTCCTGGTGCACAACTTTCTCTTTTATGGTGTGGCATTCTTGGAAATGCCGGAATGAACTCACCTTTCAGGGCTCTTGTTCGCTGAACAAATTGTCTTCTATTGTTACCAAACAAGCTGCGGATTTTCAGTGGATTACAACAGCAGAATTGATCAAGTTCTCCCATACGAGTCGTCACTCTGAAATCCCTGTTGCTGTCTGGAATCCGCCACCTCCGGGCTGGGTCAAGATTAATGTTGACGGTGTCTCCAAAGGTAATCCGGGTGAGTCTGCTGGTGGGGGTCTCGCGCGTAATGCTGCGGGTCATTTTATTCGAGCCTTCACCTTTACTTGCGGCTTTTGCACGGCTATCCGGGCTGAACTTTGGGCTATTCTCCATGCCCTTCAATGGGCTACACATATTGAAGCGTCCTGCTGCATTGTTGAGACTGATTCGCTCCTTGCTTGTACTCTAATTTAGGACAAAACGCTGACTATTCATCCAGACTTATCCATAATTCAGCGATGTCGGCGCCTCATGAAGAATGGTACCTGGAATATCCAGCTTGCTCATGTCCGCCGTACAGCAAATAGCCTTGCTGATAGACTTGCAAATTGGGCCCTTGCCATCCATTCTGATTTTCAAGACTTTACTTCTGTTCCTTTGTGTATTTCTGATGCGTTTCCTGCAAACACTAGTGTTGCTCCTATGACTTAATTATGCAATAAATTTTCAACAGGGCTAGGCCCTCTTTCATGACCAAAAAAAAAAGTTTATGATAAAATTTACTGAATTTATATGTAGGTCTATATTCACAAACACACATGCTAATTTTTTCCATATTAATAAAACGCCTCCTTAGGGGCCGGAGAGTGCCGCCTCTCCTTCAACAAAAAAAAATAAAAATATTGGTCCATTGATATATGTTCGTTTTTTTTTGTAGAAATATATGTTCTTTTCTATAGATCCTTTGTTTTGGGTTTGAAAACTCACAACCTCCACTGTCATATGGTGAATGAGTCAAAACAATGTAGAAAAAAAAATAGTTGTGGAGTATAGTAAGATTAATACTTTAGAAGAGACAAGTTTAATTTAAATCCCATGAACAATTTAAGAGCATATAATTAATAGTTGTGGAAAGTGGTTACAAAGGACAAAAAATGAAGGGCTAAGAAATTTGACATGTATCTTGTCAATCTATCACTCATAGATAAACGGGGGTCGGCTAAACGGTAGGAGGAGGGCCCGTAGCAAATGCCGGCCATGCAAAATGTACCTATCCTTTTCTTAATTTACTACGCTCTAGCTCTAGTTCCTTAGGGACTTGTTTATTTCTATACCACCGGTACCAGGAATCGGGTTACGAATGAGTGAAACCGATACTAGTGTTTGTTATAACAATTGGTATGAGAATGGGTGATTCCCATCCCAACACAATTGCCTTGATGCCATACCCAAGCCAAAACCAAGGTATGAGTCATTCCATGTTCATGCTTCTTCCTTCTCTTGAGCCTCTCGTCAGCAACTGTCGATGGAGTCGTCATCGGAGATATGGACGGAGATTCAGACCCGTCGTCGGAAATCCACCAGACCTGGAAGTTCATTCTTCCTCCTTGGCCTCGTTAGCAGCATCGAGATCCGCTCATGTGTGGAGAGGAGAAAGTGACAGAGAACAGAGAAAAGGAGAAGGAGAAAGTGATCCGCCCAGGTGTGGAGAGGTTTGCCAGATCTCTGATGAAGAGGAGAAAGTGACAGAGAATGAACGAAGAAAAAAGAAGGAGAAGGAGAGCAAGAAAAAGAAGCGTAAAAATAACAGGGAGTTCGATTTTTTTTTCAGCAGATCTGGCAAACCCTAATTTGATTCCTAAGATATTTAACCAAACACAAAAATAGGTATCACTTAACCCGATTCCTTATCCCAACCCGATTCCTTATCCCAACCCGATTCCAGGTATAGAAACAAACGGGCCCTAAATTTGATCAAAAGGACAAGTTTTACACAAATTAAGAAAAAGAGAGAAAAAAAAACAACCAATAAAGAGAGAAGAGAGGTTAAGGGACTTAGGCCATGAGCAATGGTGTACCTAAAATGAGTAAATAAAAGTACATAAGTAATAGAATAATATATATATTTTTCATACTTCTTTACTACTAAATATCCTAATATTTTCGCCTTTTTTATTAGTGTACCCTTCATAAGTATATAAGGGTACTGAGTATATACTTGGCCGTGATTGGGAACTAAGTTTGGACCTGGATTGTTAGGCATGGTCGTGGTGATTTAGCGACTTCTCAAGATCCTTCATCTGGGTGAATGCAACGTTGTTGGTCCTTTGCGTATCAATCTGGATTGTTCTAGGGTTGACCTACTTTAGTTGAACATGTCCTACTTTAGTTAAATTTTTTCACATTCTTTTATTGTTGCATGTTGTTTTTCAATATCAATTGATATGAGTAGTAATTTGTCCCAATCTTACAACACAATGTTAATGCCACTAGATGTGTATGTTTTGTGTATTTTACAGCATCAAATATGATGACTCTAATGAAAGAAATTTTTGGAAGATCAGATAGTTTGTAGTTGCAAAATGTTCTAAAGAATTGGATTGACATGTAGTCACAAATAAAGTTGATTGACATCAATACCGAATATTTCCACAATTGCGAATGGAAGAAGATCATAAAGAAGATAAGAACAATGGATGGAACACAAATCACAGGAGAGACAAATATATGGGAGGAAATAAGAGCAAATTTTAAGAAACAAAACAAAAAGGGAGAAATCAACCAAACATTACATTGTTACAAAACTATATGGAATTAATTAACCCTAAAATATCAAGCGAAGACAATAATGCACTCACCAAAAAAGTTACAAATGAGGAAATCAAAAGCGTGATTATGTCTATAGACGCGGACAAATCACCAGGACCAGATGGTATGTCCTTAGGATTCTATAAGAAATATTGAGACATAGTGGGCCCAACAAATTATCATGGCAGTTAAAAGCTTCTTTCATTTAGGAAAATCCTAAAACAGATAAACAATACATTAATAATACTCATACCCAAAAGAGAAATCCTTAGTCTACAAACAACTACAAGCCCATTAGTCTTTGCTCTACAATTTACAAAATCATAGAAAAAATCATAATGGAACGTCTTAAAGATATAATGCCCAAGCTAACACACATACCCACTATAGGGAGCCTTTGTGACTAAGTGGGCAATCCAAGATAATGTACTAATTGCCCGTGAGATATTCCACTCATTCAAAGGAAAGAAAGGGAAAGAAGGATGGGTAGCAATCAAACTGGATATGGAGAAAGCGTATGATCCTGTAGACTAAGACTTCTTCTTTACTATTATGGGAAAATTCGGCTTCTGCAAATGATTCATTGAATGAATCAAAGTGTGTGCCAACAATGTTATGCTGAGTTCTAGTCAATAATGGCACAACTAATCTGTTCCTCCCAGAGAGAGAGGGATATAACAAGGCGACCCCTTTTCACCATTTCTATCCATAATGGGTACGAAAATACTTGCAAGAAAACTACAACTCAGTAACACATCTAAAAATATTGTGGGATTTGCGCTATCAAGAGCGGGTATGAAAATTGCTAGCTTTTGTAGATGACATTATGATCTTCACAAAAGCAACACAAAGTGTATGTACGGTCATTAAGCAAACCATAGATGAATATTGTGCAATTTTAGACTAAAAAATTAATTACCATAAATTAGCATTCCAAACATAAGAAAATGTAGATAATGAACAAAAACAATGAATACAACAGGTTCTTAACATAACAACCATGACAAATTTAGAGAATACCTACGATATCTCATTATAAATGGAAAAGTAAATAAAGATACATGCGCATCTATTGTTGGAAAGGCCAAGGACCAACTCACAAAATGGAAGACTAATGTTTTATTGCAAGAAGGAAGAGCTATGCTAATCCGAGCCAACCTTGCTACAAAGCCCAACTTCCTAATGCAAAACTTCATGTTCCCAACACATTTACATAATGAGCTTGATTAAATAAATAGATGTTTCTTGTAGAATAAATATCAACACTATAAACCTTTAGTAGGATGGGACAAAATATATAGACCTAAGTCGTATGGAGGACTAGGACTAAAGAAGACCGAACAATGAATAAGGCTATATAAATGAAGCTTCTTGGGAAAATATTAGCGGAACCCAACAACATATGAAATAGATTAATGAATGAAAAATACTTGAAAGTTATTCAAAAACAATCAAACACATCATGACAATGGACCAAACTAATGAGCCAAACCAGAATTTAAAGAAGGCGTAATTTGACAGTTGGAGGATTGGGAAACCACCAAGTTTTGGATGGATAAATGGGCGCTTAAAGAACGACTACTAAAATATGCAATTGAGCAAGCAACATGTAATGGAACGATGACAGTTAAAGAGTTCCTTACAACAGAAAAGGAATGGAGATATAACAAACTAATGCAAGTGCTACCACAACATATAGTTCAAAGGATAGTATCCACTATCCACCCCTTTACCAAAAAATGATATTAAGGACCAACTGTATTGAGCACCCAGTAAAAACAAGTGGTTCAATGCAAGTGCTACCACAACATATAGTACAAAGGATAGTATCCACCCCTTTACCAAAAAATGATATTAAGGACCGACTGTATTGGGCACCTAATAAAAAGGACTGGTTCTCGACAACTTGAGATGTCGAATTGATCACGAACACTAACTCGATGAACCAAGCCCAAATAATTAAATTTGGAAATCATAAACCTTTCCAAAAGTCAAGAATTTTCTTCGGAAAATCGACATTAACGGATTATCAACTAAGGCAAGACTATGTGCTCAACAATGTTCCCACCCCCTATAGTGTTCTAAAAAACGCTAGTCGGGAGCTAGGCCGTGGGATGGGGCCTAGTGCCTAGAAGGCTAGGTGGAGTTTAGGCGGATCAGCATAATTTTTATGTTATAGGTTTATTATTTGTAATTGGTGAAAACATATAAATAAAGAACAACCCCATCATAATATCTCCATATAAATTCCAGATTAGAGCCCACCTAGAGTCCGTCTAAGCCGCCTAGAAGGCCGCTTAACCCGCCTAGAAGGCCGCTTAACCCGCCTAGAAGGCCACCTAGCCTGCACAACTCGTCTAACAACCTTCTGCCCGCCTAGGTGCCCAAGGCTAAATCAGAACAGTGGACCACCGCCGAGCTTCTAGGCGGACGCCTAGACCTTTTTTAAAATAGTGCCCCACAAGATGTCTTATGTGCAACTTCATAAATGAAGATTCCGCTCATTTAATGGTAACCTATCCACACAATGGATATAACAAACAATTTGAACCCCAAAACAACCTATATCTTCAATAAGACACCATCTCAGATTCTATCAGAACTATATGGGATGATGAGTAAAGAAGTGTTACAAAGCTAGTAATGCAGTGATGGTGCATTTGGCACCAAAGAAATAAGCTAGTTTTCTGGAGAGAACCAAACGACTTTATACAAGATCTCGAGAAATATACTCGCTCTCGGATATCAACATGGAAGAAAACTAAAAATGGGAGGATGAGGAGAATGAGTATGTAACGAAATGAATGGTAAGGGCAAAACAAACATTAGGAGAAACCAGAAACTGGGTGGGTTAAAATAAACTTTGATGGATCTTGATGGGAGACAAAAAAAGCAATAACTAGGTTTGTAATTAGGGACCACAAACCTAAGGTACTCGACATAAACAAATCAAAATACCCGTTTAGATCGGTCCATCAAATTGAAATGCTTACCTTAAGAGAAAGCGTAACTGCAACCAGGTGCCCTTGGGAAATTGAAATAATCATCTCCGACTTATGGGTTTTACTCCATGAGTTTGAGATTGTGTGCATTCATCATGTTGGTAGGGATTGAAACTCTATGGTCGATAAAATTGCCAAGATGGGCCACGACCTCCCTACGAAACGCATTGTGAACCATCCAAAATTTAATGTTCTCATCCATCTAGATACTATAGGTCAGCTCCCATAAGGGGTCCACCTAATTCAGAAATATTCTGTAAGATTTGAAAAAACAAATGCATATTATAAGCGAGTATGCTTTTTGTTACAACTGACTGTGCCTAATTTTGTTACTGACATTGTTTTATTTTGTTATTGAATGTGCTTTAATTATCTTATTACTAAATGTACACAACTTTTTCACTGAGTATGCATGTTTTTTTAGATGATTGTGCATGAAAATAACTAAATATGCATAATTTTGTAAATGAGTGTGCATGATTTTTTAATTGAGTGTGCATGCTCTATTTTAGATGAGTGCGCATGATTGTATAAGTGAATGTGCATAATATCGTTATTGAGCGTGCATGATTATATAAGTGAATGTACATAATTTTTGTAATTAAATTTGCATGGCGTTTTATAATTCACTGTTCATGACTTTATATCATCATTCACACTTAGTTAGGGTAATGCACGCTCAATTATACACACTCAATAACAAGATTATGTATACTCAGTTGTAAGATTATGTACAGACATTATAAATTCATACACAATCCTCTAAAATAAAGTATGCACACTCGGTGAAAAAACCATGGACACACAGTTACAAAACAATGCACAATCAAAGTGAAAATTATGCACAGACAATATAAAATTATATAGTCAATTATAAAATTTATGCAGAGACAGTTATAAATTTATGCATAGACAGTTTTTTTTAGCTAACTCACAATCCTAACCATTGAATTTTTGAGATCGGACAACTGAGAGGCGTTCTCATTTTTTTGATTAGGTAAGGATTAAGATGCACTCCATCACGGAGGGCGTCCTAGAGCATCCTTTTGGATGAGAACATAAAGTTCTGAGTGAGTCTTAATGACCTCGACGGGGAGA
Organism: Fallopia convolvulus; assembly: GCA_964016875.1. Classification (NCBI taxonomy): domain Eukaryota; kingdom Viridiplantae; phylum Streptophyta; class Magnoliopsida; order Caryophyllales; family Polygonaceae; genus Fallopia; species Fallopia convolvulus. The sequence goes on from OZ024725.1 coordinate 52,671,804, forward strand.
CTATGGCCCAATTTAGCAATTTTATCGGACACAACATTATAATCTTTTTTTTATCTCTCGCTCGGTTCGATTAGCTGGGGCCAATCTACATCCGAATCTGGTACTGCAGAGGCCCATTGCTGGGGGCGACCCTCCCAATTCAATTTTTTCCATACACGCCGCCAGAAAGATTCGAACATCGAACCTCCTGAACAAACGCTTAAGGAGCCTAGCACCTCATCCCACTAGACCAATTGGTTATTGGTACAACATTACAATCTCTAGTAATATGGTTAAACTGGACCCAAATTTCAATTATATTATCAAATGATTGATTATATGTCGGCCGATATATGCTAAAAAGTGTTGAGATTCAAATATGTCCCATAAAATGTACATATTTGATTAAATTTTGTTACACACATCATACCTAATACTTCTTGTGTTCAGATAAACTTGTCGTTTTAGAATTTGTCTTAAAAATTAAGAAATCGTTTGATTTGACTAAAATATCCTCAAGATTTTGTTAAGATCTTTCACCTTTTATTGTAATATTTTTAATTAATATGAATATTATTGGAAAAATAGGTTAAAATATCTCAAATAATAAATTTTGTTGAAAAAAAAAATTAAGCTAGAATGACAAATTTTTCTGAACATGAGAAAGCGTCTTTTTTCTTCCTACGTGAGATTCATAATTTTATCATGAAGGTTGAAAAGTTTCACACTCACACGGGATCAAACAAGATCCGTTACTAAAAAATTATCACATTTATTGTCATGTCATGTTACTTGTAATAATAAGCATAAACGTAAATAAAATCCCTCAACATGTGCGATAGTTCTAACTTCTAAACAACAAGACAACTTTGTTTCTGCATTATGTCTACAAATGTCCTATATATATACACTTTACTTTTAGTTTGGTTTTATTAAACACTTACATTTAATATTTACATTTCGTTGATTATTGATGTTTTTTTTTTAAAAAGGTAAGAATTCGGAGTACCAAACATGCTTGGTAGTCTGAGAGGCTGTTAAAACGACAGACATGAACGGCTAAAGAGTAAAAAAACCCACACAAGGCTAGTTGGATCACTAAGGGTAGTACAAATCCTCGAAAAAGAAAGAGCAAAACGTGATCGAAATCGGGGTGAGTAAAGCACTAAGGGTCTTAGCGCCACTGACAACGGGTCAACCCATCCTAGGGTGTGCAAAATGGGTAGATGACGTTCCCTCCGCCGAGATGAAGGATCTTCAGATGCCTCAGAACACCAAGCGACCTGGCCAAACACAACTCGGTCCGATACCAAACACAACTCCAACTCCTCCCTCGGAAGATTAGTATGCAAATTAAGTACGAGCCACCTTGGGAAAAAGAAAAAAAATCATCGTTGCACCGAAAGTAGAACATACTTGTGGTGCAAGTAATTCAAGTATGCACCGTAAGTAAATCATACTTGCAGTGCAAGTAATTCAAGTTTGCGCCACAAGCAACTCAAGCTTGCGGCGGAAGTAATTCATTTTTAGACTTGTGTTATACTATTAAAAGTCTATTTAGTAAATTAAAAATCAGATCCTAAAAAAATCTTTTTAAATCCTTTTTTCTTTATATATTCATAAGTGATGAATTTGTAGACCTTTCAATCCATTACAGCTATTCAGGACCATCTATATTGGACTCCAAGTAAGAATGGATGGTATTCCACTTCATGCCATAAAATTAATAACAAATGAAAAAAAAACGGATTTGGAAACTCGATACGCTACCCAAAGTAAAGAACTTTATTTGGAAAATCAGCGCAAATGGTTTTCCAACCAAAGAAAGATTGAGAGAAAAACATGTCTATACGCCTGGAGGTTGTACATTATGTGATTGTACAAATGAGAACATTATACATCTATTGATTATAACACCCCCTTCCTACCCTAGAGGTATTACCGCCAGTAACCCCGATTAAGACTAAACCGAAGCTACCCAAGGCTTTAAACTGACTGAACAAACTAAAAAGAAGGTAAATGAAACCATTTGAAACCTAACAAACTTAAGTTGAATATTACAGTGGAAAAACACGTAAAAGGTCTTATACAAACCTTAACTTAAAAGAATAAATAAATAGAACAACTTTCTATTTAAACAAAATCTTCATCAAGTCTTCCTTGAGTTCTTATTTCTGAAACTCAGCTTCGCTTTGAAGTAGTTCAATCATGATCTTTACTCAAGTATAGCCATTGGAAACCTTTCTTCAACTTCTGGAGCTTCAAACATCTGAATCCGCCTCTTGAATCAACTTCCAAGAAGAATCTGATGTGCCGTAAACCAACGGTGGACAACAGTCGACCATATAAAAGAAAAGAAGATGGACGGGTTAGTCTAATTATAGACTAGCAAGCGGAGAATCTAACATGGTTCTTATGGTTGTAACTAAACATATTGGCATCCAAATCCAATTAGACTCGAATTATGATCCAACAGTTAGCAGTCTTATAGAGAATAAGAAGGAGACTTGCATAATCAAAAGAGAGAACACCACCGCTTGTGGTTTCCTTTACGAAACATGAACAATTGTTGGGAACTCTCATTAATCACATAACATTTTGAAAAGCCTTCATCGACTAATCAGATTGACTTAATCAACGTTTGATTAAGAATCATTTCTAACCGGAAGTAAGAATGGTTATCAAATAGCCCAACCATTCGGGTATATTAATGTGCCTAACACACTTATCTTATATTACTTTCAAACTTTTCACAACAAGTTGACATCTTTTAATCGGCTGGAACTACTGTCGATGGAACACAATACTATCGAGGTCAGAGTTTCTGTTTCATCCTTGAACAACGAATAGCACGGGTCCCAATGATGGAAAAATTAGAGGGCCTGTTTCATCCATAATCCACTACCAACACATATTGAATGGAACACAATACTATCGAGGTCAGAGGGCATATTTCATCCTTGAACAACGAATAATACGGGTCACAATGATGGAGAGATTAGAGGGTCTGTTTCATCCATAATCCACTACCAACACATATTGAATAAATGCACTTAGCTAGAGTGCATAGTCACCCCTCAAGCGTAGAGCGGGCCATGGTCATGTCCTAAGTATTAGGGGATCAATTTTGATACTGCCTAATACGAGTTTTAAAGAGATGCTTCCGAGACTAAGCTCACATCCCTGAACTAAGTTAATCCATATCAATGTCTCAGCATGAGACAACTAAACATACGAGGTCACATACAACGGACCTAAATCCAGTTCTAGCGCGAAACTGAATGAATAACAATATGATCATTATTTCTAACAAAACAACAACCTATCATATTTTATTAATCGTACAAGTTGTTCCCAACGCAAATATTAAATGAGATTCAATTCCTCATTTAATAACAATAACACAAGAGAGAATCATCCACTTGCCTTAGAAGGCGTGTTCAACGTCCTTAGGAATCCCAACAGTAATCTTTATCATCCTTCTGACAAATATAACAAAAGCATTTCTCAGCAACGAGCTCACAGAAACACTTTTTAGTTGTATTCTCAACTCCTACAACTTCCTAATCGATAAATGATTTAATTTCCGAATATCGATATATAATAAATCCTTAGTTATCATGCTTCAAGGAGCCATCTTGGCGGAATTATAACTAATCATCCGCTTCACTTTTGAAACAACTTTCTAAACAAAAAGTGTTCCTCAGTAACAGTTGCTAAAGGTTACCAAATTTCGGATCAAACAGATTAACAACGAATCCCGAGTAATTAACCGAAGTCCTTTACCTGCCAATCGGTAACCAAAACTTGTATTCGCTATAACGGAAGATCCGGACGTCCGTTTCACGAGCGGTTTGAACCTGTGGGACCGTATCAACGTCAAGATTATAAAAACCATAAATTTATTTAGCAAAGCGGAACCAAAAGGCCCTTACGGTGGCTCCGCAATCAGCCCGCTAATTAATTTCGATCGTATATACCTTCACTCGAGCCCATGGCTCGTTTGGCTCGATCATGGCTCGATCCCCAAGCCCGAGGGTGGTTGGATATTGCCCGGCGACGGCCCTTTCTGTGATTGGTGGTCGGAGGAGCTGAGGAACGCCGGCGATGTCGCTTGACGAGGCATGAAGATAGCCGGCGGTGTTGAAGCCGATTCTTCCTCCCCGAGCCCAGCGTTCCGTCCTACTCTTCTGGCTGATTCCGTTCCAACAGCCACAAGCTCCCAAAAATAAGGAAGAAGATGGAGGAGCTAGAGGAAGGTGGAGGAGCTTGCCGACGGTGAAGTAGCTTTCTTCCGAGACCGTCATTTTCGTCCTAATCCTCTCTCGCCCTCACTTTCTCAATTCCTATCCAATTTGCACAAAAGACAAAATGATTTGCCTCCCCATTAAGTAAAGAGATGAGGAGGTTTAAAAAATCCAAAATCGTCTCGGAACGAGACTCGCGTTAAAGCGGTAAAATTATGTACCTCGGATGGAAAAACTTACTAAATACAAAACGTCCCGTAAATTATGTAGACCAATAAAACCAATTTTACATAATTTTATCACGCTACCTTCAATTTTTAAGGCTTCCGTTTCGTATTTTAAATCATTTCCGGTACATAATTTAAAGACGGCTTATCCAATAAAAATTCTTTTTCCACTGAAAAATCCTAGAATTCACACCGATCTATAAAATCATTTCTTTGTGATTTTAGGATATCACCAAGAATTTTCTAGGATTTAATCTCCAACAAAAATATTGGATTAAGCGTTAAAACGAACAAAGAGGTTAAAAAGGATATCCGAGAAAAATTCAAAAATATCCTCAAAAACCACAGTTATTACATTGATAAAGTGCCCTTACACATTAAGAACGGTCAAAACTATAAATCCATCAACTGAAGTGAGGTTACGTGGTTATGATCCAGGAAATAAAGATGCAAAAATTATACTCACAGAGCTCTCCCATATCTTGGGTAGAGAGGACTTTACAGAGTTAGCAGTAGCATGGTGGTGTATATGGCACCAAAGAAATAAAATCACATTTCAGCATACATCTAACGAGATCATTCTAAATCTTCCACTATATATAAGAAGACAAATAGAACAATGGAGAAAGTCAAAGAAATGGTCCGAGGAGGATAACGAAGGTGAGGAAAAAAGAAAAAGACCGAAAAAAAAGACACCAAACAAAAAGTGTGGAAAAAGCCACAAGCTGGCTTTTTAAAATGTAACTTTGATGGGCCACAAGCTGGAGGGACTATTCTTAGGGACCACAATGGAAAGTTGATCGACATAATATCAAAGAAGTTGGGAAACATATCGGCTATTAAAGCAGAAACTCTTGCTCTAAGGGATGGGATTAAACTAGCACGGGAATGGAAATGTCAGAGTCTAGAAATAGAAGGAGATAATTTACAAGTTATTAAAGCAGTTCAAGGGGTTAGAAACTGTCCTTAGGAAATCAAAATGATCATGGCTGATGTTCTGGTCTCGCTCCAAGATTTCTAGAACATCAAAATCTTCCATGTTAACAAGGGCTCTAATGTTGTGGCTGATAAAATTGCTAAACTGGGCCACAACCTCTTTGTTAATGAAATTAGGAACCACCAAGAACTTAAGGTTCTCATCCGTCAGGATGCTCTAGGGCGCCCTCTGTGAAGGAGTGGGTCTTAATTCTTACCTAATAAAAAAAATCAATTACAACTATTAACTATCGTAGCATACTAAAGCACAAGGCTCAAGACCTGAAAACTCCATCTCTTTTTAATGATGCCTTTTCTTTTGCCTTTTTTATTTTAGGCAAAAACCTCCCTCGCTCTTCTCTAATGCCTTGTGCACAAAATTGAAAGGAAATCATCAACTTGGGGGTTTCAATTTCTTGAGCATTGAATAAACACTACATATCATGCACACATTCTTTGTACAACAATCAATGGAGGGCTTGACGAATATGAGAACAAGGAAAGACAAATTAAGGAGATAAAAAAAAACAGAATTATATTCTGTGTTCTTTCTAATATGTGTTAATAGAAATCAAAAACAGCTTTTGTTTGGGGCATAGCTCAAGGTGATACGCTGGTTTTAGTACAGCGTAATTCTGTATTTTTATTAGGATTTTCTGAGTGTTTTAGGCTAGTATAGGATGATTATCTGTAATATCAGAAGAGCCTACAGTTGAAGATTTGGAAGACAGAAGTCCTAATTCGAGCAGAAGAGTCTACAGAGTCAAGATCCGCGCCCTCGGCTACTATCCGAGTCCGCGGTGCCGAGGAAGAATTGAAGATCCGAGGGCGAGGCAAGCTGGATCCGCGTACGAGGTTTAGAACCGCGCTCCCGGTTCGAGGTGATTCCGCGGCCGAGGGATTGAGATAATCCGCGCTCGCGGTTTGGATCCGTGCTCGCGGATCGAGGCGTTTCAGCGCCGACTCCTTTCGTTATCTTCTATCTTTTTAGTATTATTATATCTTTAGGTTTCGGATTTGTTTCTACTATTTAAGCTTAGTTTCGTTTTCACTTTAGGGTTACACATTCTAGCATACTTTCAGAGATTATTCCAGTTTTTAGTTTTATTATGGAGAACTAATTTCTCTTGGAGTTTGTTTAATCAAGGAAGCCTTTTTATGTAATTCGTGAGATTCTGGTAACTTTTATATCCCTTGGTTAATATCAAAACTCTTGTGCTTAATTTCATGATTATCAATTGATTTCTCTTGGTGCGCAACTTGTTGAATTTGATATTCTACTGTTTGGATTAGTTTGATTGTTGTCTGTGCAATCTTATTTATCTTTGAAACAACTCTTTTCTAGGACTGTGGACTATAATTGAGAAAGAGTATTTGATTGTTATTTTATGCATGAGACTCGTAGCTTGATTGCATGATTTAATATCCTTCTATCATTAATACTTTGCATGATTTGAATTAAGCGTTCTTGTTCATATCATCTTTTCGCTTGGACCGTGGACAAACGGATATCTTTTTATAAGGATTGGAATTAACCTGGGAATTAATAGAAAGGTGGATGAATTGATGATCGAATGATTAAAAAGGTGGAATTGATTGAATAAACTCTGCTTTCCTTCCATTGATTTAATCCCATATATTATTTGCTTGTTTGTTTGTTTGCTTAAACTTCCAAAAACCCCTGTCTTGTTTCCTGTTGATTATTCAAAATCCCGATTCTCTTGAGTTCGAGCCCTTGCTTGCTTACTATACTAGTTAGTAGAATAGAGTTATTTATTTTTGATCTTGGCAACAACGACTTTAGCCGAGTCACAAGGATTTCACATCTTTTTCAGAAGAAAATGACACAGAGGCTTCCTCAGCCCTAATGGGTTCCAAACGTTTGGCTTTCTCAGCCTTGGAGGGATTACCTCCTTGTTTTCTCAAGATTTGTTCAAATTTGGGGATTACCTAAAATTTCTTTACTCAAAGAGAGGATTTTTCATAAAAGAACTAGAGATTGAGGGTTAAGAAGGGATGAAGGGTTCTGTTTTGCTTTTGGAGTCATTGAAGAAGATTTGGGATTTTAATGTGTTTCTCACACTAGAGTTTTTTAGAGAGAAGTTTACTAGTTTGTTAATTTGCTTAAACTTCACTCGTTGTTGGGGATAGTGAGGGATGATAGTTAAGAAATTTTTCTTATTTTTCCTTTTTTCTTCTACCCTTTGAATGTGGGTTTTTTTTTCTTCTACAGCCTTTCCTCCACAGCCAGTGCCCTCACGCCGTCCTTCGATCCACTAGCTCCCATGCCGCGCAAGTTCTTAGTGTCATGATGGACTCATGACGAAACCATGGCGCTCATCAACGCCTGCAAGGACAAGTAATACGCCCTCTGCTACCATAACCTCCGTTCTGCCTACTGGGACTCTGTTGCCAAGACCTCCGCGTAGTGCTACCAGCCTACCACAGGATGGAGAAGCTCGAGAATCGTCACGAGATTGAGAAGCAGCGAGCTCTCGCTACCAGACTACATGTTGACCGGATCTTGCTCCAATGACGGATCTAGTCCCAATTTGAAGAGCTTCCCTCTCTTAAGGCTTCCAAGAAAGACGTTCAGAGGAGAAAGGCTTCAATTTGAGGAAAATCAGCTCAAAATTCAAGCAAAGCACCGTTCCGATTCCAGGAAAACCACCGCGTCGATCCAAGTGTCATTTCGATCAAGTTCAATTGGGAAGCTAAATTGGGTCGAGGAAGATGACATTAGGAGAAGGCGACATTTCTAACCTTAATCCCCTCTTCTGTTTTTTCTTTTAATACAACAACAACAACATTTACCCAGTGGAACTTCCCTTACGGGAAATCTGGGGGGTCAAGATGGGGACACCCCTGGCTTAAAGCGACGGGGGAACGACCAATAGACCCGACAAGACCATAAAACACAAGAAAACCAAAGAAACACAAAAGACCAAGGCAACCACAAGGTAAAGAAGACAAAACAGAACAAAACAAAACAAAACCGAGGTGAAAATAAAACATAAAACCAAAACAGAAGCGCCAAAGCCTGAAGGCCCCCGTGATCCGGTCTTCTCGGGTGCCTAGTTGTCCTCCACTCGAATCTTCTCCCTCCACCTATCTTTGCTAACTGCCAGATCTATCGAGATCCCTAGCTGGCTGACATCTTGTCTTATATTATCCTTCCAACATTTCTTTGGTCGACCCCTCCCTCTGCGCACGTCTCCTAAAATCAAGCTATCACATCTACGTACTGGCTCTTCAGGGCCCCGTCTCTGAATGTGTCCAAACCAACGCAGTCTTGACTCACGCAGCTTATCTCCTATAATGGCCACTCCCACACTACTTCTGATCACTTCGTTTCTGATTTTGTCTAGAATCATGTGTCCGCTCATCCACCTTAGCATTCTCATCTCAGCTACCATCAGCCTCTGTTCTTGTGCTTTCGTGGTAGGCCAACACTCTGCCCCATAGAGGATGGCCGGTCTGATTACTGTTTTGTAGAACTTCCCTTTTAACTTGAGCGGTACCTTCTTGTCACACAGCACCCTCGACGCCGCCCTCCACTTCTGCCAACCCCTCTGTATTCGATGCGTGATGTCCTCATCTATGCCTCCGTCACTCTGCAAAACTGACCCCAACTACTTGAAACTCTCCTTCCTCGTTACGACTTCTCCTCCTAATAGCACCTCCTCACTAGGGGTGCATCTTGCCCAAACCTGAATTCCACATACTCCGTCTTGGTCCTACTCAGTTTGAAGCCCTCAGATTCCAGCTTCTCCCTCCAAGTTTCAAGTCTGTTGTTGACTATGGCTCTAGACTCGTCCACCAACACAATATCGTCTGCGAACAACATGCACCACGAGATCTCTCCTTGAATCTCCCTCGTCAGAACGTCCATCACAAGCATAAAAAGGAAGGGACTTAAGGTTGAACCTTGATGTAGACCCGCCTCCACCTTAAAAAACTCTATATCCCCGCCTGAGGTGCACACACTGGTCATCGAGCCCTCGTACATGTCACGGATTACCCGGATAAACGTGCCAGACACTTCCTTAGCTGCCAAACTTTCCCAAATCAGCTCTCTCGATACTCTGTCATACGCTTTCTCCAAGTCGATGAAAACCATATGAAGATTCTTCTTCCTCTCTCTGTATGCCTCTGTCAGCCTCCTCAACAGGTGGATTGCTTACATAGAAGACCTCCTCAACAGGTGGATTCTTCTTCCTCTCTCTGTATGCCTCTGTTTTTTCTTTTAATAAAACAATTTAATTCCCCTTTTAAATTATAACAGGCATTATGTGGCATACATGTAGCATTATGTGAAACAAGCCCTTCACATGTCAGTGGGCCTACAATACACTCAACGTTGATGTCCTCAACCAAGTGTTCAATAAAGCACAATTGTTAAATTCAAGTGTTTAATAGGATACTAGAACCAAAACAAAGGTGATATGTTTAAATGACCAATTTTTTTTAGTAACAAGGATGTTGCGAGGGAGACGAGCCTAATTGCCAAACTAGTATACAAGCCCATAGGGTTCCATCCCAAAACCAATTGTTGATAGGAGGAGTGGCCCATGCATAACCTTATATACTAGCTTGTTTCTACTCCCAACTTCCCATGTGGGATTCATAATTTGAACCCCAACAGAGTAACCCACATTTGGTGACAAACCCCAATCCATGAACTAGCCGGCAAAGCGCATGAACTAAGTAAACCGGCTTGCACCGACCTACTTGACCTAGTGCTAGGGTCTAGAGAGAATGGTGAGACTTGATTTTTTTTACCCAAGCGAATAGGCGGAGGCAAGGATCGAACCTGAAACCTCCCAACATCCTTCATGCCTCTTACCACTAGGCCGCCCCATGTAAGGCTTTAAATGACTAATTTGCCCAAGTTTAGGGGGCGTATATGTTACAAGCCGTCTATGAATGAATGCAGAAGTACAAGACGTTCATTTTACACTATTATATAAATATAAATTAAAGCTTGAAATCCTATGTCAAAATTACAACAACAATACAATACTGGCATTATTATGTATGAAGGAACTCAAAATTTCCATATCCCCCACAAATGTACACCAACAGAAAAGTACGCATACCCAAGAATCAAAGAATCACAAGCAGTTGACAGCTGTGCACAGCATGGCGTCACCAATTGTCATTTCGTAAGAGTGATTAGGGCTTACCATTGACAAAAATTGGTGCCATGTTCAGGAAAAAGGCTGCTTGGTTTTCTGCAATGGGATGCAACTTCTCTATTCTTTCAAGGCCAGAGCGTTCAACCGCTTTTCTAACTGCAAATCAAGAAGAAAGATCGGTACAAACAAATTAGATTACAAAAAAATATAATCACATCTTGTTTTTGAGAAAATGATATGATCAAAGTAAACTGAACCAATGTGATAGAAGAGAACTTTTCACCTGGGCATTTTTTGCCTTTTGCCTCTGTAGTTCTTCGGCCAAGCTTCCGATTCTGTAAATAAAGTAGTTTTTACTATTATAATTGTAACAATGAAATCAATAATTCAATTTCTAAAAAATAAGATTAATTAAGGCCATATAATAAGTATACCTTTGCTGTAATTGGATAGCTTGGGCCATTAGCTCTGTCTCTCCAGAAGTTGGAGGTGTCTACAAATTGACAAGAAAATCAAAGAAATTACAATTGGGATTTACATATGAACATGACATCGTGATGAAATTATGAAAAAGGAAACATATAAAAGATTTCATGCACAATAACTCTGCTTTACACAATGAGATGAGATCATGAGAACCACCCCAAACATGAGTATTCAGATAACAGTCACAAAAACAGGCGACTGACTTAGGTTCAAATGATTTATGGGTTGACTAGTAAATGCAAGTATTTATACATATATCCAAAATTTCTCACAGAGTAGCATCACCACCCACAGATTTTTACTTGGCAATTAGTTTCACTCATCAGAATAAATGGAATAAGATTATGGTTTCTACTGCATAGGGTGAACTGAAAAACCACCTGGCATCTTTGTCACAGTAAATTACCATGAAGCACATTGCAAGAGCAGTTCAAAAGTTGAAATATGTTTTACCTGAGAATTTTCGTTGGTCATAGCATCAGCTGACTCCATTCGGTTACCTGTATCAACCAGAAGGAAGTCATACAAAATTCTCTATAGATATTATATATTGAAATATGAAACAAAAAGTAACAACGGTTTTCATACCAGAGGACTGATCCACACACTTGATCAATTTGACTATTTCTTCCTGTCAGAATTCACAGAAAGGAATTTAGAAAGGGTTGATATAAAAATTCTCTGGAGATGTATTCAAAATATGCATACAGCATACCCTTTGCATATTATTCTGCTGCAGTATACACTGCAATGCAGGAAGAATTGAGGCAGCAGAGATACTCTGAGCTTGCCCGGCTGTATTTACAGAAACTGGATTGAAAAAGTTATTTGTAGAAGCCTGCAAAATAAATGATGAAAGTTGTAACAAAGAGATTGAAACATCAAATATATAAGCATTAGATAATAGTATACTACACATTCGGAAAAATGGAAGATAACAGTACTGTATATGACAAGGAAAGGTCAAAAATCATAAAACACAAGGACAGGAAAATGAAGACTTGCAAAAAGAGTATTAATTAAGAAACAAGAGTCCATTTGACAGAATCATTAGTTATAATGCCACTATAACGACCTTATAGTAGGGACACCAATTGAAAGTAAGTACAATACATGGTGGAAGAGCACTAGTAGTTCATGTACACGAGGTGTAAAATAAGTTCTCAAACAGCTCAGTAGGATTTGAACAAAGTTCAACCAAATTCCATGATTCTCATTATAGTGAATTGATTATGTCTTTCTGTCACTCTTCAGAAAGATTATGCGCATTTTGCTTTTTTTTGGAGAAATATATTGCAGTGGCCCAGCATCCAGCAGTGTGGAAAACATATAGCATGCTGATATCTAGCAATCTAGAGTAATATACTTGTGAACAAGCAACAAGATATAATTTGAAGCGGCATTTGGAGTGGTGGGTCTAGCTTTGCAACAGACCTGAGGAGTAAGATCAGCCGAAGTAACTTTGAAACGACCTCTGCGTTTAACAGATCCGTCTGAAGTATCCTCCACTGAAAATTAATAGAAAGCGCGTTATGAACCTTGCTAGTCTGACAATGAATTGAGACGCAATAAAGGTGTTGCAGATATGAAAAGAAGATACCTGATGCGATGTTATTCGTATCCTTCTTTTGGCGATACAATAATGTACCACTATAATTTCGATTAGATGGGCATCTTCCATGCAAACTTTCCCTATAGCAAAATTTTAAATCTAGAAGTTAACAATATTACTATGTATTGTGGAATTTAAACAATGAATGACATGTGATAAACAGAAGCAACTAAGAATCTGGAAAAAAAACAACGTTGGCACCTTATGAGCTTATATGGATAACGACTGGTGTGTTTGGATAAAATACATTTGCCTTGTAAAGCATACGTATCAACACATTATCACTATTGCAGTTACCTTGTTAGGCCCTATCAACTACCATTTTAATGCTGTTTATATCATAAGCATGTTTAGCATAAACACCCAAGATTGCCTTAATTGACTAGTGTATCCAAAATAGGTAAAAGCTAGATCATTTGAAGTGGAAAACATGATGCATTCAAAGACTTACTCTAGCTGATGTTTCATTTTCCTACTTATTGATCTATAATATGTCATTTTTTAGATTTTTATGCAGTTTTAATGGATGAAAACAGTCAAGTCCTCTTGATCACTCTAATAACAAAAAAATCTCTGGTCACTTGACACAGACAGAATTGTCAAATTCAAAGTGCTGCAGAAGACGGCTTAGCCACAGGTTGGTACATAGCCCATACAAATAAATTCATAAATAGAAGAAAAAGTAGGATTATGGATTACCTGTCCCCTTCACCAATATTCCTTTTGGACCCCATATTCTCGGGTAACAAAGGCCCACTAAAAACCTTTTTCTGCCCAGGAATGATATACTTTGGCAGAGAAAAATTAACAACATCGTTTTCCACTGTTTGATGACTCTCTAATTTAGGTGAACATTGTATATCACCATCAGATGGCACAGATTGTTCACAGCTTGAATTTTTTCCATTTGCATCATCCTCCCCAACATCAAAATAACCTCTGCATTAATGTTGACCGTCAGAAGAGACATTTAATATACCACAAGAGAACTTTACAGTGCTACTTATAATCAACTAAAATATTTTCCAACAAGTAGAATCTTATATATTAAGTAGACAAGGGGCGTCAAAAACAGTTAGGGAATTTCATCCATAGCTATTTAGAATTCTTTCTAGTGTAGAAAATAGTGCACATGTAACAGCAAACTCCACCGAAGTGAAGTGATATACTCGATGAAAATTTGATCAATGTATTTGCTCCACATGCGGGTTTAGATGAGGAAGAGAAGAGGCATTTTTGGGATGACCATGACCTAGATGACATGATTAGAGGGATCCTTGTGACAGACCAGTTTCTAGTGGGGGCAATTTCAATGGCTGCATTGGAAGGGCTAGGGACGGGTACGATGTTGCTCATGGAGGCTTTGGTTTTGGAGACAGAAGTGATGGTGGACGTCCTTTGTTGGATTTTGTCGTTGCCTTTGGGTGTGTGATTGCAAACTCGTTGTTCCGCAGGAGGGATGAGCACTTGGTTACCTTCCAGAGTTTCACAGCTAGATCGCAGATTGACTTTTTTGTGCTTAGAAGAGAAGATAGGGGAAGATGGAAAGATTGTGAGGCTTTTCCAAAGGAAGGTTTATCGACACCACATCATCTTGTAGTCATGGAATTCAAGGTGACATGCAAAAAGAAGAGGATTACCATGCCCCAACCCAGGATCAGATGATGACATTTGTCGGATAGTAATGGACAACTTCTACAAGATAGGATGTGAAGTAAAATGGCAGTGTATAAAGAGTGCAGTGTGTGGTGTGTTGGGTATGTCGAAGGGAAGTAGTGGGTGTAGAAGAGGTGTAGCCTGGTGGAACGAAGAGGTTCAAGAGCTTGGATGGGAATGAAAAAAGGGGAGTCGGGTCAGCTGGATTCGGGGTGGGATCGACTAATTTATATGCTTGGTTTGGGTAGGATAAAACATGTTCTTATTGGTCATGGCTAGCTGCCGCCTAATATCCGGGATACGCCTTGGGCGCAAGGAAAGACCCCACTCTAACTCCCTTCATTGCTCTAGCCGGACCGGGAGAAACTTTTCATTGTGGGTAGTGCCCGCAGACGAGGGATAAGGACGAGAGATGGGCAACTAGGTAGGTCAAGACCAGGCAGATGGCATACAAGATTTGGATGAGTAGCAGCAACGGGGAGATTAGAGCGGAGCGGCTAGCAGAGTACAAGGTCACAAAGAAGAAGGCCAAGAAAGCAGTTGCAATGGCTAAGGAGAAAGTTTTCGAGAGCGTATACAAGGCTTTGGATGAAAAGAGCGGAGAAAGAATACTTCATCGGTTAGCGCAGACAAGGGAGAGAAAAGGTTAGCGCAGACAAGGGAGAGAAAAAGCAGGCGGGACCATACTGGGTCAATGTTGTTGTTGTTGTTGTTGTTTGTTTGTATTTCCTGGGTGTAACTTTCGATTCCTTCCTCAGATGCAAAAATTACAAGAAAGTACAAGTACATACTTCAGTGCCTTCAACGGTTGAATAGGAAATGAAGCAAGTGACCCGTCCAAGCTATCTATATCATCAAATGCTTCCTGAATGAAGGAGAAGTACAGCCAAAAGAAAGTAAAAAGTGTTCACAATCAGATATCATATCAACAAATCGGTTCTTCAATGAAATTGAAGTGAATTTTTATAAAGAAGAAATCAATTTCTAACAACACCATTTTAAAAGAAAAAACTACCTTGTCATTAGGTGCAGAATTTGATCCATTAATCCTCTCAGCTGAAGGCTTGTCTACAGAAGCAGCAACATCATCAAACCCTTCATTTTGGCTACAATTTGAATCTACATTTTCTTGGCATGAAATGCTATCATCATCTTGAATCTATCACAAACATGGCGGGGTGAAAAAGAGAAGCAGATGTCATATTTCTGATTACAATCTAGAATGTTTCCAACTTTCCATGAAGGGGAAAAAAAAGGGTAATCCAAGTAACTAGATATACAGACACCATACAACCACCCCATCCAAAGTCAGAGTAAGAGAAACTGCAATAAGAAACTTACAAGTGCAGCTTGATTCTTCAAATCCTCCAAGTTAAAGTTCCATGCACTTATCCCTCGAATATACTCTTGCTGGAAAAAACAGTGGCCTATGAGTACAAGAGATGCACATACACTTATCGATGCAAAACTTTGAATACTCATACTTGGATATCCTCAAAAGACAAAATATATATAAAAATGCAAATATATTGCAAAGCCATCTTATGTATGATGATCAACTATTATGGCTAATTTTAAGAGACCCTTCAACCAAAATCCAAGTAAGATAGACTACAAAAATTTCAGAAATGTCCAATTTATTTTGTATAAAGCATAAAAACTGATGCACTATAAATGTAACTTTTAGAAAACAGATGAAGATTATTTTAAATCATATTGATGCCCGTTTCTAATTTGAGACCGTCTTTTTGTGAAGCAAACAATAAGTCACTGCATATATGGATACATCAACTACACATGTCAAAGTACAAAAGCACAAGTTCCATATATAGAATATACACATGGGTTAAAAGTTCATATAAATAATTAGATATACTTATTAAGAATTGAACCAAAGACCCTTTCTTCAATATATAAATCTCTCAGCATGCCACTATGTACAAGTTGATGGATTCCAACATTTATGTTGTATTCAAACCATATTCTCAAAAATAGAAAATGAGATATTATCACAAACTTCATCCTTCGAATAAAACATCTCAAATAAATAACACCTCAAATAAACTTCATCCTTCTTCTAATACTGAGAAGAAGTTGCTGCTCATAATTTTACTAGAAATTCAAACTTCGAGTGCAACAAAAATTAGGCAATGCCCAGCAGTTAGGGCAATAGCAGGGTCTAGATTTCAACATTACCCATTGATTTGTCAAATTTGATGACAATAACTATAATATTTTACCTGAGATAAATGTTCTTTATCCCCATACAAAGCTCTGTTTTGCTCCAGGAGATCTGCCTCTTTTGCCTAACAAATTCAAAGAAGTATGGATAAGCCTTCTGTGGTAGCTGTGACAATCAATGATTAGACTTTGAAACTATAAGACAAGGATGAGTATTTGACAAGGAAGTAAATGACCTTCAACATCCTGAACCTTTCACCCAGTGGAGGAAGACCGTCAAGTACAGTGCGAGTCAAATATTCACGAGTTTTGGCATGCTTAAAAAAATTATGCTTCAAAAGTTTCTCTGAAGTAGGGCGTTTCTTTGGATCTTTCACCAAGCAAGCAGCCACCAACTCTTTGAAGGACTGTAACCAGCATGTGTATGTGTGACATACAAACTCCACCAATTTAACAATCAACATAATAATAATTATAAAAGTTGCCAGAAAAATTGACAAACAACCTTTGAGAATTTCTTATCTCTTTCATAGTCAAGACCGGGTGGTGCATTTTGCAAAGTCATCAACAGCACCTAAGATTTCAAAGAGAAACAATGGTGAATTCCAGTTGCAGCCTATAAGCCAATTCATTCAGGGGCCTATTAGTGATCATTGATCAAAATTACCTTCATTGGAGGATGCTTTGAGAATGGGGCGTGACCATGAGCAAGCTCAAGTGCTGTTATGCCAAAGGACCATATATCTGCCCTGTTCAGCCAATAACCAACAATGTGACTAAGTAACTACCGAACAACATCAACTAAATATCAGATGACATAGCAGTTCAGTTCCCATATTCTACAAACTTTCTGGTGCATCAGTACCGAAAAGAATTCATGAAATATTATAGTAGGAGACGTGATGTTGGTTGTTGAAGAATTTAACAATCTATATCAAAGTAACAGATATAACTACACGAAATCACAAGTTTCGGTTCTTACTTGAAATCGTAGCCGTGCAACTGCTGCATGACTTCCGGAGCCATCCTGAAAAACACCATATTCATCAGTGACTTGAATATTACTTTCTTTAATATAAATATATAGCAACTTTTTTAGATAATAGGAATAAAAGGGCTTTTATGAGGGTACTAGACAATTAATCTGTCCCTCCATGAAGCTATTGAAAGCAGCAGTATCTACATAGGATTGAATGCAATGGCGCATTCATTTATAGAAAGCTGCACAACTTTAATTAATTAATGCATTGCTGTAAGAGCATTTAACAAGTCGAGCAACATGCCCATAAGTCTATGCAATTTAAGAGACAATACATAACTATGAGGTAATCTGAAACACAGGTTTGCAAGTTAAAGGCAAGACAAGAAACAACAGATGGTTATATTCATCATATGGAACCTATTCAAAAGCCCCTAATGTTCTTTCAATTACTTGAAAAACCTTGGCAGTTATTCTTGGAACCTGATGCAGGGTTTGAGAATGTTCTATACATCATAACCAGAAAAACAAGCAAATGTTCATTATCTGGCTGTAGTGGAAGGACAGAAAAGCTAGGTCCTGTAAGGATATTTTTTCTTTACTTTGATATAAGGGATTCAAACAACCCAAGAGAGAACAAACACAGCAAGATATTTACCAGCATGGAGTTCCGACAAAGGTATTCCTAGATCGTTGTCTGTCAACTGAGTCAAACATACACGCTGATACTCCAAAGTCTCCTAGTTTGACAGTACCATTGGTGTCTAGTAAAATATTACCAGCCTGCAATAAATAACAAATTAATAATATAAAACAAAACAAAGTTTGAGACCAATAAAGTTTGACCATAGCTAAGACAGTTGTTTCAACTATTATCACCTAGTTTATCTTCTCTTCATTTCTTTATTTCAGGAATATTAAATTTAGATAAACTCATAAACAGTAAACTAAAACAATGGACACAGATGCCACAATATAAGCATAAAGGTGAAGTTATATACATGTAACAACAAGAGTGTACACAGTTCCCATGAACCATAAGGAAAAAATATTACGCAGCTAACATAAAAATTTGCAGAAAAAGTAATATTTTATACAAAAACTAAATTTCTTTCTAAAATCTTTTCTTCGCACACTGCGAAAAAAAGAAAGCATGTGAGAGTCCACCCATAACTATCGCCAGAAGAATTATAACAAATCACATAGTTCCCCCAAAAAAGTTAAACAATGAGCCTAATATCTTGATTCCTTGTCGGAAACAATAATTCAAACATGACAAGTACAATAAGGAGAACAACATCTAAAGTTCCAGATTTCTACTTTTTAATTTCCACTACACCTTCTCCAATAAAGAATGATTGAAAGACTAATTCAGCACGCAAGGCAATTCCCTTTTGTTCAATGAAGTGGTATGAGGAAGTTCTTTACAGGAAAAAAAAGAAGGAAAAGGTATTATCAGAGCCTGAAACAGATTTGATATATTAATGTCAATACTACTACAACAAACTTAAGAGAGCGTATATAATAACTGACCTTCACATCCCTATGAATATGCCCATGGGCATGGAGATAAACAAGAGCCTTAAGAGTTTCCCGCAATAATGAGGCAATGACGGGCTCTTCCAAACCTTCAGGATAAGTGGATTTCATAATGTGCATGCACGACCCTCCAGCCATATAAGGCATCACAACCCAAAGGTTATGCCCGGCTGCGAAGGAGCAATGAGCCCTAAGAACATTAGGATGGTCAATCAAGGTCATAGTGTGCACCTCCTGGCGGATTCCATCCTAACAAATATATATTGGTCAGAATATAGTGTTATTTTTATATTAAACCAAAAAAAGCAACCGCATCAAAATAAACAAGTAATATAGAATCCAATCATGTAATGCCTAAGGTGCATATTTATCCTTCTAGGCCATGCAGCCTTCCTAGAGATATCTTGTACAAGATGGAAACTTCTTATGTTTTGAAGAGAATATATCTAGAACCAAGACCCTGCTTTTTATTAAATAACAGCATATGTGGTGGAAGATCATACAACTCGTTCGATGTGGGGTTCAGGCTGCACATAGATAGCAATTGTATATATACATATACTTCCATATTGAGATGCAATTAATTGTTATCAAATCACTATAAGAAACTCTCTGGGTGAATGAGTATCACAAAATCATAACAAAGTTATTAAAAGTATGCTCATTAAGAAAAATAAATAAGCCATAAAAATTGTGCAAGTTTTAGAAAACAAATAGGCTCATGCACGACTGCACGAGGATGATTCATACTAGTGATAGTCTATGTGGCCCAAACTTCAATACAGCTCAAACGTTATCACTGCAACCCTAATAGAAACTACACCAAGGGAGAAAAGAAATATATTAAACCAAAAAACATATAAAGTAAAGACATGCTATAATAAGAACGAAATCTTTCAAGAAAGCATCTAAAAATTGGGAGGTGATGTTCATTTACATATGAGAAAGGATCCTTAAAAAACAGTTTTCTATTAGTATCAGATCAATATATAAGCAACGAAGTTAGAAACATACCAGGTCATTATTGCACCTCTCCAGATCAAGAACCTTAATAGCAACTGTCTCATTGAATGGAATACAAAGAGCTCTATACACACTAGCACTAACACCATCTCCGACTTCCTCATACAGCTTGTAATCTTTGGAATCGACGGGATATCTTTTCTCTGGCATCCTTTTCACAGTACTTCCTTATAGCTCACAACATTCCCTTTTATTTCAGATGTGAAAGAGATCATAAAGCAACTATACAGAATTTGTTCAATTACTAAAGTGTTGTCAAACTTCTGACAGCATGGACACAATATAGCACAGTGCAACAGCCAATCCTGTTATATAACAATCACCTTATCAAAAGGATACTCTCCATAGAAGATGTTCTTACATGCAAACATAATTGAACTGAAAGTGGTTAAGGATAGAGAGAATACTTTCTGAAAAATGCTTCAGCTTCTACTGAATTAATTATCTTAGACCGGACATTTACACCTACGCCAGTTTCTCCTGCTGGACCCGCCTGTGCAGTAATGGGTATCAAGAACAATCTCCGGGCCACGGAAAAGCACTGCAGCACAACTAAATCCTTCTACGTTCTGCCCAAGAAGCTGCAACCGCAAAGATATATAATAATGTAGCAGTGAAAGCTGTTTCACAAACAGAAAGTTAAATCAACTGCAAAAAGGAATAAAGAAACCCAAAAAAATTTGAAAAAATAAAAAGCATTAAGAATTATAAGGGGTCTTTGTCTCTTCATCCTCTTCATTTAAGTAACTTTCAGCCACAAATCCGTATCAAACTATCACAATTCAATAGAAGAGTACAATATATTCACATACATTTATGTGTAATTACCTCTTCGTTTTGATACTTTAAAAGGCAAACTAAACTTCTTAAGGCTATCTAGGGTTTGAGCTTTGAATAGAACTTTGATTTTTCACACCCTAGGTGATCTGCACTTCGTATAATTATAGAATCTACTTTAGTAACTAGCCTGCAGTTTCACTCCTGATTTGATTCCCTTGATTAGTATGGGAGGGGGTAAATGAGTTTCCTCATCTTCCGAAACCTGACAACGACTCCCCTCCTCACAATCTCTTACGAATTCAAAGCCAATAGCAATGCCAATTAATTCATAATTCGCTAGCAATTACCTTCAAACCACTAGATAAAAAGATGACCTAAAAGCTTATGCCTACAACTAGAGCATGACTTGATGGTGACATTGATCAAGCAAAAACCTAGATTCAAATGTTCGCAGCCTTGCAATCATTTACATTTAAAGCATTGAATGATCAGCAAGATTTCGGCAATTGGCAACAGTTGGTTAGCAAATAAGCCTGTCACGTGCGCAATGTAGAGTAGATAAGGTACAGCGGATAATCCAAGTTCAGCCATGCAAAAATAGGAAACAAATCAACAGAATCAGCTTATTCAGAACTCATACATTACAAACCCTAATTGGTCACCTTTGCCTGATCCAAACCTAGCACTGCCTTCAAATTGATCTCGTCCGCAGCCAAAACAATCCGCTACTTTGATCAAAAAAAATCCCCAAACTTATCACAGAAATCGCGAAACCAAAGCACTCAACTAGCAATTGAATAATAATTTGAAAAAAAAAACAGCTATATCAACCTCTCAACTCCCCAACACAGCCACCGCAATTCCAGAAACAAAGAAAATGGGTGCGAGAATCTCCGGAACCACATTCAAGGGCAAAAGACTGACGAGCAATTAAACGGTAAAAAAATGGTTACTTTACAACTTGCTCCCCTACACAGAACTGGAATTTTTGCAAATATGGGCAGAATCTCTAACGGAAAGCTTGAGGAAACATCAGAAGAAGAAGCAAAGCAAAATCATAGCAGGTTAAAAAGGCAACTGTACCTTTTGTCCCTGAAGAAGCTGATCACGGCCAGGAAGTAAAAGCGAGAGAGAAAGCGATCAGAGAGGTACTACACTACAGAACTTAGATTGGATCGCCCAGTTGGATTGAATGGAGAGAGAAACAGAGACTGATTTCCTTTATTATTATAATTATTACGGAGTATTAATTAATATGAAGTGCTTACTGATTTTATTTATCTTTTTTTAGTGTTGGGAGGAGGCTGAGGAGAAAGAAAGACAGCGGATGTGAATTTAAAGTCGAAAAAACCGAATCGATGTGCTGCGTTTTTGGTGTTTGGCCCACGTTATTGTGAGTTTTTGAGTCAAAACCATAAAAATATCAGTGCTAATCCGGTAGCCCTAAGACCCTAGCAATAAAACATCTCAGTGCTAATCCGGTATCCCGAATCCCTAAAGACCCTAACAAAGACGGTCTTGTGTCATGTTTGGTTTGGTGTCAATTGTCAAAGTGAAGTTAATTAACTTGTAGGTAAACCTAATTTAGTATTTGTTTCCATTAATCATATATGTTTAGTGTGACTCATATAGTATTTGTAGGTTACCTTAATTTCATGTACCCCTTCTTTTCGTTTTTTTTTCGTTATTTACATAATTACGTCTTTCGGTCTCTTTCCAATTCTCAGTTCTCACATGCTCCTTGCTTCTAATTTCTCATTGTTGTTTCAGGTAAATACTTGTTAAAGTTCCGTTTATCCCTTCTTGTTTTTTTATTTCCATTTATGTATATGTGAACACTCGATAATATATTTTTTCTGCGTTTGGTTTTCATCATTGATACATGTGAACATTTTTCAGTTTTCACGTTTCTTGTACACGTTTTAAGTTTTTAAATATCAAGTGTAAAAGTTTTCGTGCACCGCATTTTAGTTAATGCAGCATGTGAACTCTTCTTAAATACGCTTCTTTCCACGTTTTTTTGCAACATTTTATACGAATTTATAATATTTGAACAATCATGTTCAAGAATTAGTCATTATAGAGCGGACTACTTTTTAAATATTGATATCATGCACTTGTAATAATTTATAATTTCCACGACTATTTAACCAGATTGATATACATGTTTACTACAAATGCAATTTAAAATGAGACACAAAAGTCTTATACTTATTACATTTTCATTTGGGTAGAGAATGGGATGAGATCTCATTGTGTTTTTTAAATAAACATATATATTAAAGTTAGTATATCTAAAAAACAATTTAGTTTAGATATAAAACTAGTGTAAGGGCTCGTACCTTGTATGAGTTTTATTAAATATAAATAAAATAAATAAATAGTTTAAGAATAGAAATTTTTGTATTATGAATTTATTTATTTTTCTTAGAAAAATATAGAGTCCAAACTAATATTTCTTAACGTTTATGGTTTAATTGAAAAAATATATAAGTTTTCAAGAAAAAATTTGGTTTTGAAGAGTCATACGTTGAAAATAATATTGCACATTTTTTAACTCTAATATTTATTCTATCTTTGTATAAAATATTTTACCTAGCTCTTATCTAATATTTTAGAACAAAAAATATTATAATTAATTTTTTAGGAAAAGTTTATTTTTGCAGATGGCCAATCTTATTGAAATAATTATATTATCATTGTTTAATATGGGACTATTTTATATATTATTTTAACCTCCGATTTAGTATATAGATAATGATGACATATTTTAAAACACAACATACCAAAACCGACATTAATTAAAAAAATCATACTTAATAATAGAAAAATAGTATAAAATTATGTATGCTTATGGATAGAAAATTCAAAAAATTGTCATACATGTGAATGAAAAATAAATATGAGTCCGGTTCAGGTGTGAATGGGCGCCCATGTGCGAAATAAGAAAGAAGAGTCGTTGGATGGAGAAAAATTAAAGTCGTTGATCATTCCACTTAAAAAGGGGAAAAAATGGCACAGACAAAATTTTGGTGAATTATTCGCGTATTTTTGAAAAAAATGGAAATAGGACGCGCGCCCAGATTGTTCATCAACATTGTGGATTTGTTCATCAACATTGTGATTTTGTTCATCAAAACTGTGATTTTGTGCATAAATAAACTATTGTTCGTGTATGAAAAATCTATTGTTTGTACATAAAAAATGGACACATGTGTATTGAAATTGTATGCAATATGTTCATCAACATCGTGATCTTGTTCATAAAAAAGAAAATAGGACGTGCGTCTAGATTGTTCATCAACATTGTGATTTTGTTCATCAACACTATGACTTTGTTCATCAAAATTGTGATTTTGTGCATACGTCATATTATTGCAAAGTCAAATTCTTTATTTGTTATCATTTGCATTCAAGCTTCTACATCAAATGTACTTATCTTATTTAGGTAATATATTGAGCACTACATTTGTTTCTTTTTGTTGTGCTCATATAGGTAGACATGACAATTGTGTAGCTCACTTTATCTCACGTTTGTATCTTAATCTAGACATGAACAAGTCGTTGTAACTAATATTCCGCCATGTATAATTGACTTAGTTGAATTGGATATTTAATATATTAACACATTGCTCTCAAGAAAGGATTCGTATAACAACTACATAAACTAGATAAATATATATGTGCATTGAAACTAGGGGTGAGCAAAAATGCTCGATCCGTTAATCCGATCCGCCGATCCGGCCTATCCGATCCGAAAAAATCCGGATCCGAATGGATCACAATTTTTTTTATCCGTATCCGATCCGATCCGGGATTTTTTCCGGATATCTGGACCGGATACGGATCGGGGTTTTCAAGCAACCGGATATCCGGTACTATATATATTTTTTAGAAAACATACATTAATACTAAGTAGAATAGATGTTTAAATGACTATTTTGTAAAATTTCAACTCACCAAATGTTCAATTCTCCTCAACCATGGAAACTTTAAATTAAAATTTAAACGGATCGACGGATATCCGGTTCCGATATCCGTCAATCATGCGTATTAATTGGGCCTAAATAAAAATAGTGGAAATATTTTTCAAAACGGATAGTTCGGATATCCGCTCCAAACGGATATTTCTTACCGGATATCCGACAATTAACGGATCGGATACGGATCGAGGTTTTAAGGGAAAAAATTATTGGATATCCGGTATACCGGACCGGACCGGATCGGATATATCCGTTTGCTCACCCCTAATTGAAACTAATTATATGAGTATGTGAGTGAACTATTTATATGAGTAAGGGAAAAAGATAGCCTTAAAGTACAACATAAATGTAAAAAATGCACAAATAGATAGTCCTAAATGTACAAATTGATGGTATTGACACATAAACACAAGTTTATTTCAATTCACAAATAAGGGTATATGAACAAACAAGATTTTATCAATGAACAAATAGGAGAATATTCATGAACAAATAGGGTATATCAATGAATAAACAATGGACAAACAAAGGTTATATCAATGAATAAAAATGGTTGTATCAATGAACAAATAGGGAATATCCATGAACAAACAATGGTATACCAATGAACAAAAAGGAGTATACCAATGAACAAATAATGGTATACCAATGAACAAACATGGGAATATTAATGAACAAATATGGGTATATCAATGAACAAATACGAGTATATCAATGAACAAATATTGGTATATCGAAACTAATTATACGTGCATCAAAAACTACATAATATTGTATTCATACACTTAAATAAGGTTAAAAATTAAACTTAAAAATTAAAAAAATTCGAAATCGATGAACAATGCTATCAAAAATTCGATGCACAATTAGTTAGTATTGATGAACAAATGGTGAATATTGATGAACAAATCGCTAGTTTTGATGAAGAAACTTGGCGCATCTCATAAAACGTATTTTTTCGAAAAATACGTGAATAATACAGGAAAAAATTCGCCCATGCCGTATTTTATTGAAAAATACGCGAATAATACGGAAAAAATTCGCGCGTGCCGTATTTTATATTTTTAAATGAATGTTTAATCAGGGACGTTGATTTTTAGAAGGAACGAGCGAGATTTATTCCTATTTCTCACATGGTGCCCATTCGCACATGACTCATTCTCTATAATAAAATCTAAAAGTTAATATAAATCCTACAATCAAATGCATGGTCCATATTAATTAAAAAGTGGACATAGTTATAGATAAAATACTAATATAAACAATTCCGTAACTAAAATGTGGTGAATAAAATTAAAATTTAATGAAAATATTGCATTTAAGTGTCATATTTGTAGATAGGAAATTAAATTAATATATTAAAACCAACATATTTAAGGGTGCAAATTTAAAAAGTTATCATTCTTAAGCATAGAAAATTAATATTGAAAAATCCGAAATTAATATGTAAAATATGGTCAATATCAATGAAAATTCAAAATTAATATTAAAATACATAATTAAAAATATGGTTCATACTATTAAAAAAATATTATTTTACTTTTTAAGAGAAATTTAATATAAATGAATATGAAAAAGTTAACAATGAAAACCTGTAAAATAAAATATGGTCCATATTTCATAGTTATAGATATAAAAATTTATCTATTTCATTTAGAGATGTTAAATTAATTTATTATGCGATTTTGAAGTAAAAAGGGTATGTAGTTTGGATGTTAAATTACTATTTTATATTTGTTATATTTATGGATAGAAACTTAGAGTAAGATTCAAATAAAACAACTTCTTATCCTATAAAATAAGGAGCGTTTAGAGCCCTTGGATCACCTTGATCCAAGGGCTGATATTCTATCCCCTTTAGGGGCGCGGTGGCATTTTGGTAATTTCTCAAAAATTACAAAAGTGCATCGCTATCGTGAAAAAGTGCATTGCTAAGCCGAAAAAGTGCATTAGTAAGTTGAAAAAGTGCAAGCAAAAATGAGGCCAGCAGGGCACACTCCATGTTTGGTTCATTGTAAAAGTGCATTGTTATGGTGGAAAAGTGCAATGCGAAATACCAAAAAGTGCATTACTAAACCTAAAAAGTGCATCATCTTGGGTGTCCAATTGACTCGATTCTGATTGAACTCAATCGCCCAAAATATTTGGGTTTAGTAATGCACTTTTTGGGATTAATAATGCACTTTTTCACCATAACGATGCACTTTTGTAATTTCAGAGAAATTACAAAAATGCCACCGCGTCCTAATTTCCGAGAATATCAGCCCTTGGATCAAGGAGATCTAAGGGCTCTAAACACTCTTTATTTTATAGGATAAGGAGTTGTTTTATTTTAATCAAACTCTAGAAACTTAATATTAAAAATATGTTACTCAAAATATATTCATAGATAGAAAAAATATTTAAAAATGATTTTATATTTATCATGTTTATGGAAAAAAAAGCTTATCAATTTTACTCAAATATATTAAATTATTATTCTTTATGTGTCTCATACATATGGATATGACTATTATATCATTCTTTGTATTTGTTAAATTTTGATTATGTTGATATATGTAAGGATATTTCTAAAAAACTATATGTTGTTGGAGAACGGCAATACACTTCATTTCTCTAGAGCCATGGCTCTCTCCAAGAAATTTTTTTCATGATTGATTGCTCTAAACTTTAAAGTCAAAAATGCAAAATAAAGATAGAAAAAAATGTTTAGTAAAAATCAAAATCAAAATAAAGAATAATTGAATTCATTAAAAAACCTAAATATCACTACCACAAACCTCTCTTTAGCCAAGGACAGAAAATTTTCAAGGAAGATGAACTCAACCAAGCTTTCTACGCCTGAGTTTTTATAGGCCTCTCTTTAATCCAATTTCTCTCTTTTGTACTGTCTCGGATACCAAGACGGCAAGACTGAAGTTCATTTTATTTATTTTTTCTTCGATTGAGCCGATCGAGATTAAAAAAGACGGGGCGTGAAGTTATTCTGATCAGGGCACCTAGCAGTACCTTTTTCTAAAACCTCGTCAAATGTTACAGTGGAAATTTTCAATCTCTCTTTCAAAGGGTCATTAATATCAACAAAAACTTTCACCAGGAATGGCATGTTCAGTATTCAGGAGCAAGATCTTGGGTAGCTCCCCAAAACCTAGAAAGAGGATGCTGTTTTGTTGGACTTGCTTATCCTTATCCACGGTAAGCTTACAATACGTTGCATTTATTTGAACACTGCACCCAGTAAAAGTGACAGGGGAGGGAAAAAGATCTATCTTTCCCCTCCAGAAATAATCAAATAGCCTTTTTAGATTTTTTAAATTTGAAGTTTCCAAAAAAATAAAATAAAAATAATATCAATTTAATACCCTTGACATTTTAAGCATACATTTTAAATTTATTATAATTATTAATTAAATTTATTTATTTTGGAGGGTGGTTCAGATGTGAATGGAGCCTAAAGAGTTAAATGAAAATGAATATCAGCCGATAATTGTACACCTGGATAATTTTTTTTTACCTTGGGTGTGTAAATTTTCGAAAACGACGTATTGTGCATAATTTTGTGTATAATTTTGTATTTGACTTTGCATTTTCATCTTACTTGTATGTATATGTATGATAATTTTGGGAGTGCATTGTATTACAAGAGATTGTGTATTATCTTGTTAGCAATTGTGAATTACTTTATAAGCAATTATGTGGAGTTTTGTAAGTCAAGTGTAAGGGCACGTATCTTTTACGAGTTTTATTAAATATAAATAAATTAAATTAATATTTCAAAAGAGTAGAAAATTTTGTATTATGGATTTATTTATTTTTCTTAGAAAAATATAGAGTCAAAACTAATATTGCTTAATTTTTATGGTTTAATTGAAAAAGTATATAAGTTTTCAAGAAAAAAAATTGGTTTTGAAGAGTTATACGTTGAAAAGAATATTGCACATTTTTTTACTCCAATCTTTATTCTATCTCTGTATAAAATATTTTACCTAGATCTTATCTAATATTTGTAAGATCCGAGTTTTAGTTCGCAAACCCGATAGCTTAGCTTTGTGTAAAATTCTGCCTTTTCCTCAATCAACTTTTCTTATTCTTATTTGTTTTTGAGCTGAAAGCCCATTTGTTTTGGAGAAGGCTACAAGCCCGATCCATTTGTTGCCTCTTAACCCTTTTCCCTATCCCTTTCTCATACCCTACTTCTCTTTGAGCGTCATTTCCCTACAATAGAAGAACGCCGCCAGTGAAGTTTTTCCATCCCTCTCCCTTTTGACTCACTCTCTTACCCTCCTCCCTCCCCTTCAATTCCACCTATCAACTATGTGCCGCTCGTACATCAGAGAAGAAGAGGAAGAGTGCCCCAAGATCCCGAACTCATCGTTGTCTTCGTTATCGTTCATCGAAGTCTGTCGTTCTATCTCAACCTCGTGGGTGCGGCGTCCTTACTCTGCTAGTTGTCGATTTGTCCTCACCAAGACACCGTTTTCTCTCGCTCTCGTTCCTTCACAATCGTTGCCACCGGCGATCAAGCCACGAAACCGTCGGACGCCTCGGCCTTGCCTCGCGATCAGTAGACGTCGCCGGTCGCAGTGGTTGTCGCTCAAATTGCACAGCAAGTCTTTCGATTCGTCCTCACTTCACCGGACTGTTTTGCCCCGCCGATCCTTCCGTCGAGCTCGTCCCTGTTGAGTACACTAAAGCATCGAGCGTGTAAAAGGAAATCAGGTTGTTGATCGTCGCTGGGGTCGACCCTTACCGAGACTGTGACCTGTTCAAGACTTCCGATTGAGCCTTGCCGAAGTTCAACTAAGATCTAAACCGATTCGTGCCTTGGTAAAGGCTTTTGCCCCTTTCTTGTTCGTGCACTTAATAATCAGTTGATGTTTGTGCATGGGTTTGGATGTAATTAATTGCTTGTGAGTTTGTTAAATACCAAACTAGATTATTAATTTAGAATTTACAAATGGTTAGTAGAAACCTTACTTGCTTTGGATACAAGTGTTTCCTTATTTGTTGACGAAAAGTTTTGCTTGTACGGTGTAAAAATATATCATTATCTCAATTGAATTGGAATTGTTGTTATGTAGTCTGAATTTGATGGGAATCTGTTCTCGGTTGGTTGGATCTTTTATTGGAATGCAAGTAGTAGTCTAAGCTTACAATTATTAATTTACATGTTAATCTCGGGTTGTCGTTGTGTGATAGTATTTGTTTTACTTTGGTTGTAAGCCTGTTGGGTTTGGGAAAGTTTTGCATTGGGTGTCGTGAATGGGGAATCTACGTTATATTTTTGGATAATTATGAATGTGTAGGCTTGTGTGTGCGTTGAGAATGGGGATTGACGTTTCCACCTTGGAGTGTGGACCTTAAAAATTTGTTACCCTTAAGCTATGAGTTTAGTGCCATTTAAGGCTAAGGAAGAAATCGTATTTTGTTAGATTATGGTCGTTTGATGTTGATTCTTGACTTCGATGCGCTTAATTTTGTTTGAAAATGATAGACTCAAGTCAAACCGCTTTTGTTTGAATACCGTGAAAACATGGCGACTTGGACTTAGCGAAGTCACTATAGTTGTGCTTGCCTAGTCGACAATTACTCTTCACGGTTAGTTGATTAACCGCGAACGGTATGATTCGTAGGTCTTTAGTATCGACGCGTTTCTTACTTCATTCGAGGATCGCCTTCCAGGTAAGTCGTTCTCGACTTGCTCGGCTCTATTCTAGCCTTGTTAGATTTCATGCCGTGATTGTCAGATTGGTTTTGGGAATTAGTCGTGAATGTATGTTTTTCTTTTTGAAATGTTTTCTTGCATGATGTGATGCGCTTTCCATTCCAAATGTTTTCTCGAAAAAGAAATGGTGTCGTTTTCTCTGTGCTGGCAGCGTAACCGGCACGATCATGTGCGATGATTGTCGATGGCGAAGAGGCGTCTAGCCAAGGTCGTGTGTCGGCCGGGCCCCTTTAAAAATAAAATTAATTGCTTTGTTTTTGGCAAGTGCTCCGGTGGAGGCTTGACCAGGGGTTGAAAGGATGACGTATATGAAAAGTGAGAGGGTCTGCCTCTGCACTCGGGCACATATGTGTTGGCGCCATAGATTGGAATGCAACGGTGGGAGGAAGAATTGCATTTCCAAATAGGTTTGTGAATGATTTTTGCTTGTGTTTGTGTGTGGTTATTTAGTTGGTTTCTGGCTTGTGAATTGTTGGTATGTTTGATGAATTATTTGTTTCGTTGTGTTTCCTTTCACTTAATAAATGTCGAATTGTTAGTTATTGTTTTCAAAAGCTTTACTTTTGTCGCTTGTTATTTTGTTAGTATGTGTATTGGACATGTTTTGTTCTATTCACTTGTTGCAGGTTAAGTTGTTGGATATTTATTGTTTTCAAACGTCTTACTTTTGCCGCTTGTTATCTAGCTTGCCTAGGATAGTAGCTGACCCCTCGGGGACCTTTATTTTTCAGTTCCAAGTACTTCTACAAGTCCTGTGTTGGAGCCTAGGCGGATGCTACAACGGATTGTTGATGCACGTGTCATTAGGTGTTGGAGTGGGTTGGTGTATCCAAGTTTAGTTGTTGGTTTCGTTTGGATATTTCTCTCTTTTGTTGACTTTAGCGAGTTTCTTGTGTTGGTTGTGACTTAACTAGTTGGTTGGGATCTTGTGCATGACATTGTTGCAAATGTGGTTTATTGAATGACAGTTGAATATTTTTAAATTAATTTTCTTGTCGTGCCCGAGTTGCAAGGTCTATGTATTCTAGTGTCAAGCTAGCTCAGGTAGGACCCGTTAGGAAAACTTTTTTTGGGAAAGGTCATGGAAAACTCATGTCATTAAACTGTGTTGAATTCACTTTTAATCTCTAAAGACTTTTGCAAATACCAATACTTGTTCTATTTTCCCCCCAAAATTACTTTCTATCCAAAAACTACTTTTAACACTTTTAAAATACGTACATTATCTACTTTTTACGTTTAATCTCTAAACTACTTTCTACCAACTAATGCAATTTGGTCTAGTGGTAAAGTGGTGCTACAGGTTAGTATAATTTTGGAAAAAAAATAACACATTTTCCTGTGAGATCATGTCCATTATTGAATTTTTGTACTAATTAGCTTTTCACTTGCGAGTTGCAAACGATAGCATCCATTCCTGAAAATATCAAGGAACTCATAAGTTGCTCTTAATCACAATCCTCTCATTCAATTTCATTTGTTCATTTGTTCATTTGTTCATTTTTCTTCTACAATTGTTCATCGTGTCGATATAGTTATTCATTTAACAATTTGTTTGTAATGTAGTCCATTTTCTTTTTAAATATAAAATGAACAATAATGCATTTTTAAAGAACAACAGTATAGTCATGAATGCATAAACTCTATCAAAAGGACCCATAGTCTTTTAAAAAATATCAAAATTTAATCAAATGAAACCTATGAATATTCATAAATCTCTGTATTATACAATCAACAATAATTCACTTTTCACAGAACACTAACACAAACAAGAATGCAATAATTCCATTACAAGAACATGTATTCTTTTCAAAACCATCTAATTTCAATCAAGTGAAACACGTGAACATTAAAGCACCAACCTAAACCCCCAACTAAAAAAAACACCCTAAGGAATACACTTATAACACAATTGAAACGTATGAACAAAACAATATTTTTGAATGAACAACACTTTATTAAGCACATAATAAATGAATTACAAAAGAAACCACCATTTAGATGAACAACTAATCATTTGTTCATGAATAACAAATACAATTCCATGACCAATTTGAGTAACCAACATCTAAATTTACATACAAGACATGCCCCATGTCCCATGAATAATTAGGCATTTGCAAAAGAACAAAATTTAGCCCCTTAAAATTCCCAAAGAAAACATAAGAATTCCTAGCATTAATTTTGCCCAAATGATGGATCGGTGCAAGTTGTATCCGAAAATCGCAAACTGGAACAAGAAATCCGAGCAAAACATTGGCATCGAAGTCAGAGATGCGCCGACTGAAACCGAAATTCATTAGCAGGCTTCGATCGTAGAAGTGAAGGAAATTGGATTGATCTCTATCATCGGTGTCGGTTTCCGTAGTCGAACAATAACATAATTTTAGGGGGATAAATTTGGGTGAACAATTAGCGTTTGAAGATCCTAAAAATCTTATCATGTGATTTATGCAAGTTACCAAAAACACAATTTAAATTTTTTCACATTATTAAAAAAATAATTCTTATTAAGTCATCACCATTGATTATCTTATATGTAATGATCATGATTTCTCCTTCCTATTTACCAAAAGAACACTATGTACTTGATCCTAACCCTTTATATCACTATACTTTTAGATATATTAGATAAGATAATGAGACTGTTTGGAATTAAGACATTGTTTTTCAAAAGGTTTTGTAAATAAGAATTTTGGTTTAATATAGAAAACAATCAATCCTTATTATTAAAATGTATGAAGGTTGAATGTACATTTCAATGTTACAGAATATATAATAAATGTTAATTTTACACATGGCTATCACTCTATGTAATCTTCTACTTGCCAAATCTTAAGAGATTTTATAGGATCTTTTTCTCTTTTCGTAGATTTCATACTAGATTTCTCTCTTGCAAGTTGATGTTTGCATTAATTTCCTTCCATATTTGAATGCTTCAGTTACTTAATTGCAAGTTCATTGAGATAAAATTTCCATACACCTCAAATTTGTCTATTGATATCCAATTTCTTTCCTTTAAAATTTATTAGGTAGATAGTTATTTTTTTTTCCCTTCAGTTTTGTTCATACCTCTATAAAATGTGTTAGTGACTTAGTTATACATAATAAAAAATACAAAAAGAAGAGTTTATTATTGTTGAGTCTTTCAACTACATTACTACCCAAAATTACTACCTTTTGCACATTCCATTACAATTGTGTGTCTCTCATCCATTGTTGAACTATTGCAAATAACGTAAATGAACCACCTATATGTGTCTTAGTTGTGCCTAAATCCAGAACTTTGACCACAACCCTATTCGCTCTAGTTGTATGTCTTTGCAAGATACTAATTTGCTTAGATCACACGTTGTCTGCCATGTTTGTGACTGCATTCAATCACATGCTTCTTTCCGTACAATTAGTCATATACACATTTTTATTGGGCTATTTCTGCTGCTTAAATTCTATTGCGTATTATCGATTGAGACTTGCATTAATTGATTGAGCATGTACAAGGACTATTTGCTTACATTGCTTGTATACTTGATTTTGCCTTTTATCTTTCTTATATAATCTTAGCACCTAACTTGCCTTATTTCTATATCTTTCCTTCACACTTCACCCTATTTGTGTCTGAATTGAATGATAAAGTTTTGATATGTGTTTGCCAATACTTACATTACATTTGCTAGTTGTATGCCTTTGTTTGTGTGGTATTGCTCTTGTTCTCTTTTGTTCTATTTCAAATTTCGTCGTTATGGCTTGCTATGGTTACTATGAGGTCTTATATGATGATGAGGGTCAGGATCCCTATGATGGTATGCCTATTAACCCACCCCTAATTGAGACTTTTCTGAGGCAATCAATTATACGTAATACTTAGACTATAAACAAGCCACTGAGTACTTCATCGACTACCACGACATTAATGAATGGAGACACCTACTAGTGGTGATTTGCAACTTGATTGGATATGCTTGTTCATGCTAATCTTGGTTGTGTCACTCTAGAAGGAGTCAAGGCTTCACTCAAATTACAAATCGGCCCTAGTTGAAGTTTGTAATACGCAAGATGTATGTTTCCAACGATGATACCATACAAAGACAATATTGGGAAGCTTGTCTTATTGCTCGTCAAAAGAAGTAAAATTCTACATCGTCTTCTTATTCTCTTACCACTAACTCTTCTGTGCAGCAAAAGGAAATTTCAAAGTCACCTATGACATATTTTACACCAAAGTGAAGAGTTATAAGCTCACAACCTCGAATGAGGGCGCATGATATTTTGTGTGTTATGTGTCAAGGTTGAGGGCTATGGGCTACCACACACAATGGTCTATTGTAAGCACAAAATTATGACATACTCAATAAATGGAGAATCTAAGTATCATGGTAAACATGATAAGGAGTGCTTCAGCTAAAGTGGTTAATGATACAAACGCCAATGATGAGGACAACCATGATGCGATTGATACCAGCTTAGATGTCGAATCGATAGTCGTAGACATACCATCTTTTGGTAGCATCTTTGACGAACACATTGCTTCATCCTCTAGCTCAATATAGCATACACATAACAAATCCATGCCGAGGTATTGAGCACCATTAATGAAGAGCCAATGCCCATTGCCGCCACAAGCCATGCATGCCGCAAGCCATGCTTGTCATGCTTAGGTGCATCTATGCATAGGCCTCCATGTATGTAACCACATTCGTCTATACTATGTACACTTTTACATGACTTTCATCTACTTAATATGACCCCAGATATTGGGAGTATCATTTGACATTTTTTGTGTTTACATACAATTTTACATGACATTTTACATACAAAGGCAATCCGTTCCTTGGAGTAGACGTATAACCATCCACATTATTAGTTCTTTGGTCCCTCATCTCAACCACCATTATTAGTTCTTTGCCAAGACTTTTTTAAAGATTACAGATTGAATTACTACTTGGGTTAAACCAAAAAACATATGCCTAAGTAGTCGAATGGAATCTATGGTAAAAGGATGATGTCTACACCGTCTTTAGTTTTCAAGTCCTGTGATTGACACCCATGGAATGTGATGTGTCGTTTAAGGGAAGAAGCAGTTGGTCATTCAATTGAATAAAGTGGTCGGGTTAGTCTACTGAAAGACTAAGCAAGTGGAGAAAAGGAAGTGGTTCGGATGGTAGTGTTTGAACCTACTAGCATCGTAACCCGAATATATAACAACCGAACAATGATTCAACAATCCCATCAAGGAAAGGTTTATGTGGCATGCATAAATATGAGAAAAGAGGACACCACTAAAGAGGTTCCTAAAGGAAATATGAGAGGTCATTGGGAACTTTTATAAAACACACAATTATCGAAAAGCCTCCGTCGACTGATTATAGCCGAGAGCAAGAATAGTTTTTCATGTCGTAGGGACCGTCCTAGTAATTTAAATAATGTGCTTAGCGCGCTTATCTTACTATAGTGACAAAACATTGCACACATGTTGATAGCTTTTAATTTGCTTGCTAAAGCCATCATCAGAGGGGAATTGATTACCCATGATCAAATCTAAGCGTAAAACGCCAAATGAGCACTCATCGCCTCTGGAAGGGGCACACTCCGTTTGAAACTTTACGGAAGCTCGCGTGCCAGCAGCGACTAAAAGAGGCACACTTTCTCTAGAAAGGACGCACGTAGGCGTTTTGCATTTGGGAAGGGTGTTCGTTCGAAAAGCATCTTGATCGATCGTGGCTCGGTACTCCCAGTGCCATTTCGGATATGAAACCTCGAATTGTGTCTCATACACACTGTGCCTCTTTTAACGAGTCCAACTGTTACTGAGATAGATCGGAGCACTCGTTTGGTATTTGTTGTGGAAAGGAAATGGTTAAGAAGATGAATCTAGTCTATTTTTAGTTTATGGTTAATTGATCAAAATAGTGGCCATTACCCCTCCTTCCCTATCTTTTATGTCAAACTTGACATAATTTTTCCCACCCTTCTAACACGAGATAACCATATCCCCTATTCTCCTCTAATCATTACCCCATCTCCTTATTTTTCTTGCAAAAAAGAGAGTATCATTACCATTTTATATGTGAATTTGTTTACTTTTCCTTTCCTTTTCTATTGTTATACCAAACGGGGAAACCTTACTCCCTATGGCTAAATTTTAGCTAATCCGAAATAATAAAAAAATGCATCACACCTGCTACCCGCTCCCAACTAACCCGGTTTCAACTCCAAGTCTCCAAGTCTTTCAACTAATTCTTCCTGTGATAAAGTGTTCAACTACTTCTTCCTCTCTTTCCCACTTACACTTGAAGAACTTCCCTCTACTTCACAAACCCTAATTCCCCAAATTCTCTGATTCGCCAATCCATCTGCTTCTTGCAATTACATTTTTTTTTTACATCTGAAATGCCCCCTTACAAGCTTGCCATCATATGCAGAAATTACTCCAATGATCACGAGTTCCTCATTGTCCAGCAACCTCGGCCACCCAAATTCGGCGACGAGGAGTATGATTCCTTTATCGATTCCGATCTCTGGGACTTGCCTTCTGTTGATTTACAACCCTTGGAAGGCGAATCACGCTCGGAGATTGAATTGGAAGGAGCTGAACCGTGTTCCGATAAGCTTAACCTCCGAAATTTTGATCTGAACTTGGCACTGAATAAGGTATTGCGACTCTCAAAATTACTTTGTTTCTGTGGCACTGGTTTTTTTTATGATAGATTGCATAATTGGAAATTGGACTTGGCTAGGTGTCAGAGCAGATAGGGCTTCAGAGATGTGAGGAGGAGCATTGGAAGTTCTGGAAGTATGTGGAGGAACCAGAGTTTGGACCCGGAACTCCAATTCAAACTGTGTTTATCGTTGGGCAGTTTTCGTTAAGCGGTGGAACGAGCCAAGGTCGTAATTTTTTGAAAACTAATATATACATATGCCTTTGCTAGTGATAACAGACTTCTTATGCTGCAAAAATGCAATTTACTTACTAATAATGGTCGGAGCCATTATTGGAGCCACCAGTTGGTAAAAGTACAAATTGAACTATTTTGAAGAAGTTCATAGTTTTTCTCCAACCATTTACACTACCATCCAAAGAGTTATTATTAGCTCCAGTGAGGATTGCATTATTTTAGCCTATGAAAGTACAAACTGGAGCTACCATGCTAAAAGTACAAACTGAACAATAATACCTAAAGAGTTTTCTGACACAATGCAAACTAATTAAACTATTTTTTGACTTTGAAATTCCTTCGTAGCCTAGGTTAGGTTCCCAGATCACAGAATTTGCTTTAAGCTAGGTCAGTATTATGCTTTTCCAGGGGGAAAAAAGGAGGCTGGATTACCTTTTTGTTACCATGAGCAAAGAGTTAATTATTGTGTAAGAACATGAGATAGTTGTTATTTTATGTGCCTCTTTAAAACTTTATCTGATCACTTACCTCAAGCTTGTGCAGCAGCATGCCAGTGGATATCCAAAGAGAAATGCTGTGATTGGCTTGTGGATATGAAGCAAGGTAGAGATCGAATGGGTCCTCTGGTGGTCTTAGGCCTTCTGAATGGCTTGAAACAGTCAGCAAAGTGTGATATTCCCCAAAGCCTGCGCTACCAGGTTTTTGTTCTCTGTCTTGAAGAATTTCTGCTGTTTTCTCCATCATCATGTTTTTCTACAGGAAAGTTACTTTGGTTTATATGATGAACTCAAACAGTTGTATGTAGATTTGCATTCTACATGTATTTTCCATGTGCATATACATGCTTAAAGCTTATAAGGCTTTTTCTTGTTTTATAACTTTTCCTTCATTCTACCATGGTTCATATATATTTGGCTGATCTAGTGCTGCTTAGTATCTATTTTTTTATTGCTCTTTTAGCTTGCCTCAGTTGTATTATTTAATTCTGCTCTTCAGGAATACCCTCCTGGTGTTACACTTGTGCCAATGGGAAGTAGGACGGGAAAGCCTTTCCATACCACCAACTTGGTCATATTTGCACCACAAAATATACCAAACAAGGGTAGTGATAGAAAATTTGTTGCAAATGGAGATGCGTTGATTGTGGATCCCGGGTGCCTACCACAATTTCACGAAGAGGTATAACCACTTTGATATATAAATGGAATGAAGTTATATAAAATATTATTTATTAGAAGCTCTAGTGATGTATTACAATAATACCTTATTTCTCAAGACCAGAGATCTAATAAATTATATATGTGAAAGCTAACTTCTCTTGGTTGATTCTTGTAGCCTTCCTAGAAACCCTCCAAGTTAACTTAATACTTTTTTTACTCCTGAAAGTTGTGAACTACAGAAGCTTCCAACTGAATTGCTGTGTGATTCTTTGTAACAGCTCACAGAAATTGTTGCTTCTCTACCAAGAAAGTTGATGGTTTTTGTGACTCATCATCATCATGATCATGTTGACGGTAAGTTTGCATCAATCTTTTCTCTACCCACAATGAGGATTTATTGCAGAAGATGAATAATGTCCTCTGCATCTTGTTCATTAGATTCTGTCTGATGAGATATGACACATCAAATGTTTTGCCAATTGCTGTAATGAGTGAGAGCTGATAATAGAATTCGATTACATGGAAGATACACAAGATTTAAAAATATTTCGGGGCTTCATATATACAGTTTGTTAAATATTAATATATACATTCTTGACTGTTGTATTATACATGCACAGTCTGATGAGTAGGTAGTTTTTTTTTGTGGGTCTCTTCTCTTGGTATTGCCTAGTGTTGGTATGGTTCCACGATATCCTTGCTAGGTGGAAGTATGAAGATCTCTAGTCCCCACTTCTGTATGTGTAGAAGACAGAATGATATGTTGTCACTTTCCCTGAATGCCAATCTATTTAAACTGAAATTAACATCTAGCAAGAATAGGAGTTCAATACAAAATAAAAGTGTTTGTTTGCTGTCACAAAGATATCTTCTTCTCATGGCATTTGTGTTTGCTGTCACAATGTCAAAAACATAAGTAATTCTTTGAGAATAGTCTGCAACAAATTGTTCAATAGACCTTTTGATTTGAATGTGATATTTGATGGATATGGTTTCTTGCTTGATAAAAATTTTCAGGTCTCTCTGTCGTTCAGAAGTGCAATCCTGATGCAATTCTCTTAGCTCATGAAAATACAATGTCTCGCATTGGAAAAGGTGATTGTTTTTGTTCTAAGCTGCAACCGCAAAATTGCAATATTTACAACATCCTTAAGCCTGATAGGATTCAACATCAAAGTTATTCATTTTGCAGTTGTTTTGAGTTACATTCAAATGCTAATGCAATAAATCGTAAATACTCCTTTCCCTTTTCTCATGGTCCTTTCTGTGAATGTCTTAGAGTAGGTGTCCGCTTGAAGATAGTTGGACTGCAATGGCTCTTGTAAAGCCGTTCCTTCTACAACCTTAATCTCGAAATTCATTATGTGTTTGCAATTAGATTGACACAAAATGGGAATTTCTGAACAATGTATTGATCATTTGCTCCTAAAAATTTATAAATTTGATGTTGCTGATACATGAGCTTGCAGCTGAAACTTGAATGCTTGAGCTTGTTGTTATTGAATATCATATGAAGTCTGCTTCTCAATTAAATTAGTTTTACTATGTGATGACAATCCTGTTGTTTATGATCAAAGTCATGATATTTATTCGGTATGGCTGCAGTGTTGAGATGGAACTTTTAAACCCTAAACACTTCTGTAAATTATTTTTAATATTTCTGTCCTGACTCTTAGTCGGTGCATCCTCCTACTCATTGGCTGATAGTGTCTTTGAGATGGATATATCCCCTATATTAATATTGGTGCATTTTAACTAAATTCAGTGATTATTGTCACATAGATCAATTTCAGTTTC
Organism: Fallopia convolvulus; assembly: GCA_964016875.1. NCBI lineage: Eukaryota > Viridiplantae > Streptophyta > Magnoliopsida > Caryophyllales > Polygonaceae > Fallopia > Fallopia convolvulus. The sequence goes on from OZ024725.1 coordinate 52,712,187, forward strand.
CTTGGGTCTATTGGGCCCATCCTTCTGCCATATATTCAGGGTATGGATGCCCCCATCTTGACCCTCCATATCCTGCTTGTGCAGGACTATACTGGGGGGATGATGATAATGCTTGGGCCTCCGCATACACCCTCTCGATTTTATGTCGGGGCAGGGTGTGTACATCTTGGCCTCTCAGACCCTGCCCGTGGCAGTTTATTACTCGGTTGGTGTTGTTGTTCTGTCCTGACCTTTTTTTATTGCAGGTGATTGGTCTCGTGGTTTCACCTCTATTTCTGGAGATGATGAAATCTGTGTTGGTGGTGAACGACTCAGGGCCATTTTTGCTCCGGTATATTCATAAGTTTCTCTGACTTTGGCTAGTGGCAATTTTTTCATTATCCTACTAAACTAAAAGTGTCTTTCACTGATATTGATGGCCTTACTATGCATCAATCTATTCATGGTAATTTGGCATAGGTCCAAAAAACTAAAAATGTTTTTGCACATGGTAATTTGTCATAGCCTGCAAGTTTCTTAACACTTTCTTTAGGGTGATAATTTACCATTGTTTATTAGAAGAGGAATATGGATAATTTTTTCGCCATATTGATCAAATAGTGTATTTCCAAAACAGGGGCATACAGATGGTCACCTGGGATTGCTCCATGTCAGTACTGACTCTTTAATTGTCGGTGATCATTGTGTGGGGTATGTTTTGATTTTCTAATAATGTGTATGCATTATTTAAAGTTTTTTTTTCTTTGAAGATCTCTCTATGTTTCATGATAATTTTTACAGATTTAAGTTGGAACAGTTTGGATGCAAGATGCATCATATTTAGATCCACAGAGACACTAAACTGCAGTTTTTGATAATAATGAATGATATTCAGATGAAAGATGCAGCCCATCATACTTTAAAGTAATAATTATAAAGTTGCTAAAGAAGTCAACTTTCACATAAAATGTAAAACCTTAGTGGATTAGAAAGTTACAATTAATACTGAAATTTATTCTTGTTTCCACACTTGTCTGACATATTGACATCCTTGTCCTCTTTCTGAATTCTGGGAACCTTAAAATTTATTTTTTTTCAAAGAAAATATTTATATTTCAAATAAGAGATTTAAAAGAAAATATCTATATTTCGATAAGCAACAAGATTGCTTTTCCAGAGATGGGAGAGTGAATTTGTGGCAAGGTTACAACATTACTGATTCTTGTAATTTTTCAACTTAAAAAACTTTTTTGTTTAATTCTCCTTGGCATTTATGGTGGTTGATCATTCTTTTTGCAGTAATTTTCTTACTTTCTTGGGATGTCAAGTCTTCGTCCTGTATGTATTTGACGTATTATCTTACAGGGAAGGCAGTGCAGTCTTGGATGCCAGTTCTGGTGGAAATATGACAGTAAGTAAATAATTTGAAATTATTTACCTTCTTTTATCCAATTGAAGCATTTTCAGTTATTTCTTGGTAGAGTTTGGTTCAAATGAAAAAAACTCTTATCCTGAAAAATGAAAAGAAATACACTTTTCTTAGTTCGTAGTGCACTTTTCCTACTTTGGAGTGCACTTTTTCGCATTTTCACTTTTCGTACTTTGTAGTGCACTTTTCGTATTTTTTGTAATACACTTTTCGTATTGCACTTTTTCTATTTTGTAACGCACTTTCTTACTTTGTAGTGCATTTTTCATTTTTTAGGATAAGAGTATTTTTCATTTGAACCAAAATCTAATCGTGAAAAATGAAAAGAAATGCATTTTTCCTAGTTCGTAGTGCACTTTTCCTACTTTAAAGTGCACTTTTTCGCATTTGCACTTTTCATACTTTGTAATGCACTTTTTGTATTTTGTAATGCACTTTTCGTACTTTGTAGTGCACTTTTCATTTTTCAGGATAAGAGTTTTTTTCATTTGAACCAAACTCGTAATTTTACCGCATAGCATTCTTCTTGAACATTGGGAAACGTTTTGGGGTCTTGTTCCCTTCAAGAAAACTTGCCTTTTGTTTTCCTATTTTTTTAACTTCTCATATGCAACTGAAATGGATGTTCTAAGGAGAATTAAAGAGTTCAATTTGTTGACATATTATTGGCGTGGAACTCAGAGATATACTTGTCTGACTATGCAGGAATACTTCCAGACAACTTACAAGTTCATGGAGCTATCCCCTCGTGTTTTAATTCCAATTCATGGGAGAGTGAATCTGTGGCCAAAGCACATGCTTTGTGGTTATCTCAAGTATGAATTGTGTTTTCTTGCCTTTGAGTAATTTTTTTAAAAGTTTTTAAAAAGTGAAATAAATTATTAAGATTAGTATACTTCTAGTTCAAATAACGGAAACTGTTCTATGACTCAGTTCAGATATCAAATAAGAGAAAGGTCTCATAAAAAGTGGAATGTGGATACCGTTCTACTTACTATGTACATTGATCCTGAAACTTTTTACTACCTATATATGCCAGAAAATAATCGTTGGACAATCGAATAAAAAGGGAGTTAATTACAATTGTACTTTCTTGCACAAGCAACACCTTCTCACCATGGACCTTTGGCTTCTCTGCAGACCATCTAGCATCACAGCCTTTCATTCAGAAAATAGTCTAGCAAATACAAAACTGATTGTCAAAATTCAATTAGCTTTAGGACTCTTTTGCAATCAATCTCTAAATATATTGAAAAGCACATACCGTTGCTCTAAATATGAAAGGATAATTCTTTGCATATGTTTATGTCATTTCTGCCCCAAATGCCATTGCTATAATCTTATTTAATCTAATAGACAAGTTCTCCTCTATATCATACTTCCTGTACTTAGCACCCTATCAAACTTAAGAGTTCATGATGCAATACCTGGATAATAAATAATCTTAAACTCCTTGATTCCTTGTAAGCAAGAACACTAAAATAATGAGAATATAGACGTTGAATTGGTTCTTTCAAGTTTCAAATACCAACTTAGTTCAACTACATTATTACACTCATTTATCTTAAGATATCTTCATCAAACTATATATGGTTTATGGTATTATCAAAATCTCCTCTGAGAAAAAAGGATAAAGAATTCTCTTGTTCCAGTTAGTCATCTACCTCCATTATCCAGAAATGCCACATAATTGGAATATGCTTGTCTGGTTGACTTGCCTCTTCTCAAATGGAGTGCACACATGTTTGGTATTTATCTGTTTGGTGCATTGCATTTGCATGTTGTTTAGAAGTTTGTCAGAAGTAAAGAGAGGATATGGAAGCCCTTTTGGTAAAATCATCTTGTAAATCCTTTATGCATTTGCTTTAAAAGTCTTCAAACAAACCCAAGTCCACTTTTGGTATAAACCTATTTGGTTGTTTGACTCTCAGATTATGAAGTTTATAGTTGGATGAAATGATCACTGTGTTTTTAAAAAGGTCATTCTTTATTGTAGGAACCGGCGACGTAGAGAATCTGATATCTTGAAGGCCATTGAAAATGGAGGAAAGACACTCTATGATCTAGTTTCCACCGTATATTCAGAGGTTGACCGCAAAGTTTGGTATTATGCTGGATCAAATGTGAGGCTACATGTTGAGCATCTAGCACAGCAGGAAAAACTACCAGAGGTAACGACATAAGCTTGAAATCTTCCATCTTCCTTTGTGAAAGTGGATAAATATAAGTAATATGCAAGCTTATATAACATTTTAGTTTCAATATAATGATATGTTTGCATTGTTGTGATAAACATGCATGAACTTGATGTAACTCAGTATTAAAACAAAAAATGAGTATCTACATTGAGTCTGTTTCTTCCATGTTACCTTTTCATTTAGAGTATCTGAACCATGAAAATGCTAGTTGATTCGCATGTCAATGCATATTCCCTTTAGGAAGCATTTCTATTGTTGAGCAAGGAAATGATATCTATTAAATTTTTGAAGCAAGTTTAAACCTAATACAAAACTATATTTTGTGGGAATGCAGGGGTTCTCATTAGAAACTTACAACCAAAGTCTGGCCACATTTACTGATGATCTGAGTAAACTTTGAACTAGGTGCTGCTTCCACTAGCATTTGTCAGTATTCCCCCTAGTTTCAAGTTTCAACTACTTATCTTGCATGATTTTTACTTGAATGTAAAAACTCCCTGAGAGTTTCTGCTCTTACAATCTGATTAATTTCACTTGCACAGTTGCACATTCTTGGTACTCTCTCGTTTGAATGACTCGGTATTATTTCGTAGGGCTTCTCTCTGCAGAGGTTCCAAAGAACTTGTGGCCTGCATTTCCTCATCAGGTGGCTATGGACACTTTCAAGAAGCGGTCTTGTATCTATAAATAAGAGTAAGCTTATAGTAGCCTTAGCCGTTGGTGGCTTTGCTACATCATACTTGTATCACAAACTACTCCTGAGTTGAAGTTGAATAAATTCTTCAAGTTGCCTCTTGTACCATTTCTTGGGCTTGTTAGATACCTGCAAAGCCCATTTAGGCCCATTACCATGAATAAACATTCCACGATAGCCATTACTTGTTTTTCTTGCTATGTGTGCTACTGCTCGTTTTTACACATTTAAGACACCCATCTAATGTGACTTGCTATGTTTTGCATACCATATACATGAATTTTGACCAAAAAACACACAACTGAATATTCCTCCCATCGAAAAAACACACATACATGAGTTGTGCTGTGCATCATCTCTTTCATTTCTCTCGTGCATATCATCAGGTAAAAAACATAAGTTCAAGGTAACTTCTCACAGTTAAATCTGGTGATCAAAATTCACATTCTTCATGAACTTCTCCTTTGTAGCTGTGTTTCTGGCCTTTTTTTCACCAGGATCCGGAGCCTCTCTCAATTTAAGTCTTCTCTTGATGTAAGCAAATTCAAGTGCAGATCTTTCACAATGAAGATTGTGGAAATCCAGAGAAAAACAAAAATGAACTACACGCCCATTTTCTCTTTCTCATGTCTTAAAGGGAAATTTAGGGGAAACAACTCTCGTATCACAGCCATCCAATTCACAACTACTGTGGTCTTTTTCTTGTCCATGGCCACCTTTGTCATAGTTCTAGCAAGCTTTGTGAATGATCATATCAGAAAGTTTTTGGCTTCTGATGAATACTATTCCTACCCGCAGCACATAAACTTCCCTTGCAGTGTTTCTCTACCTCCTACCATTTCTAGTACAATGACAAGTTTTGAAGATTCAAGCATTGAGAGCAGATTTGGTGATTATATAGCTCCCAAGCAACTAAGGCATTTGATGAGTGATGAAGAGCTAATGTGGCGAGCTTCCATGGTTCCTCGAGTCTCAGACTACCCTTTTAACCGAACGCCTAAGGTGGCGTTCATGTTCTTGACAAGGGGAAGGCTACCGCTTGCACCATTGTGGGACAAGTTCTTCAAGGGTCATGAAGGACTCTACTCGATTTACATCCACACCTCTCCAAAGTTCAAGGATGATGAACCACCACAATCATCTGTCTTTCATAAACGTCGAATACCAAGCAAGGTAAGAGCATATCCAACAAATTTCTCATTCTTTTGATAAGTGTGTTTTTGGAGAATTTAAACTTCTTTTAGCCCAACAAACTCTCTATTATATTCCCTAAAATAGGAATAAATAAAAAAAAATAGAGGTTCTTCCACAAATTTAGGGTATTTTCCATTTTCAAATCTAATTCTCCATTTTTATTTTTACTTTAAAAAAAAAGTAAAATTACACATTGATTGTTTGATTGAAATTTGAAAGAACCATTCTCCTCCATTTTTAAGGATAAGATTGTAACATTTTTGTTTCCTTATTACTTATTGCTCAAATAAAAAAAATACAATTTATCATTTATTAGGGTAAGATTATGCAATATTTTTATTTCCTTATTAGTCAAAAATTAATTATTTACTAAACAAAGATTGTACTCGAATATTTTTCTTTATTAAATAAATAAATAATCATTTATTAAAAAAATTGTAAAATATTATTTTCCTTATTAGTCAATTTTTTTTTATCATTCATTAAAATAAAGAGATTGTAGAATATTTTTTTCCAAACTAGTCGATTAAAAAAATTGTCATTTATTAAATAAATATTGTATGGTATTTAATACCATATAAAATAGATATAATAAATGCATATTTCATTACTTTTTCAAAATAGAGAAGTTGTTGGGTTGGAATAAAAAAAGGGAGAATATTACTTTTTCTTTTTATTTTAAGAAAATTTTAAAAAATCTATAGGGCATGTTCTTATAATCTAGAAATTGATCTTAGGGGAGTTGAAAGGTTGAAAACTTAGGGCTTGTTTTTGGGTGAAAAATTATTTTTTGTGTCTTGAAAAACGTAAAAATTAAAGAGAAATGCACGGATTTTAAGAATATTAAAAGTAGTTTTTGGGTAGAAAGTAATTTTGGAGGGGATGGGGGAATGAAACACACCCTAAACTAACCCGACATAAATCGAAGGTCGGGTTTTGATGAATCCAAAGTTGAACCTAATTCACTGGTTTGCTTTTGTTGGTTCGGATGGAATCCAAATGAAATAACTAACTTCACTTTCTTAAAAAAATCATGTTGAATTGAAGTTAACTAACGTAAACCAAAGTAAACAAACACTAATTTTAGCTTTGGCGGGATTTACCCTAGTTTTTTTTATGTTTTTTAATTTGATTTTAATAAAGTCTGGGTCAGTAGGTAGATAAACTGGAGACGTGTTGGCTACATGCACATTGTACATTATGGGCCTAGCACATAAGCCCATAGAGTTCCATCTTAAAACTAATTGACAATAGGAGGATTAACCTAAGGGTATATATAATCTCTTTGGATTTCAGATGTGGGATAGGTTATTATTCTCAACACGCTACCTCAAGTGCAACTGGGAGGGTTAGTTGACACTTGGACCATCAGTAGGTTTCGTAAGGTAGATAACAGACGAGTAGAAGTAACTCGCTAAGCCTAACCATAAGTAGTCGGTAGAAGTAAGGTAGATAACGGGCGGGTAGTAGTAACTCACTATGGCCAACCCAAAGTCGATATTGGGCCCAGGATCGAATCGTTCTAATACCATTAAAGTCTGTGGGCCAGTGAGGATTGAACTTGGGACTGGAGACGTGTTGGGTACGTGCGCATTGTGCGTTATGGGCCTAGCACATGAGCCCATAAAATTTCATTCTAAAACCCTAGAGTATATATACTAGGTTGGATCTCTTTGGATTTCAGATATTAGATAGGTTATTATTCTCAACAGATTTAAATCAACACCAAACTGAAACATAATAATTGAGAACTGAATACTAAACCCTCGGTTCGGCTATTTGTTTTTTTTGGGGTTTGAACCCATTGATATGTGAACAACCCTAATTGATATAAACAGTATCTTGATTTTTTATGATCATGCAAGAATGAAAGTACAATGACACTCATCTTCTTGTTGCATATATTTTCTAGCCAGTTCAATGGGGAAAGGCAACGATTGTGGACGCGGAGAGGAGATTACTAGCAAATGCCCTACTTGACTTCTCAAATGAGAGATTCGTACTAGTCTCTGAATCATGCATCCCATTGTTCAACTTCTCCACCGTCTACAACTACTTGATCAACTCTAACCATAGCCATGTCGGGTCATTTGATGACCCTAAGCGTATAGGAAGAGGTCGGTACAACAAGAGAATGGGGCCAACACTTTCCTTGTCGGATTGGAGGAAAGGCTCTCAATGGTTTGAAGTTGAGAGAAAGCTTGCAATTGAGATAGTCTCTGAGGTCACATATTATCGTGCTCTCAAAGAACATTGTCACCCTCCTTGTTACATGGATGAGCACTATTTGGCAACTCTTGTACGGAAGCTCGCCAAGGACTACTCAAACTCGAATACGACTCTCACTTGGGTTAATTGGTCCAAACCAGGCGACTTTCACCCTACTACCTTTGTGAGACAGGATGTATCTACAGAGTTTCTAGTTCGAGTTAGAAGTGATGCTAGTTGTGCAAACAATAATACTACTCAGTATACGATTTGCTTCCTTTTTGCAAGAAATTTTCATCCCAGTACCCTACAACCATTGTTAACAATTGCTCCCTCGTTGCTGGGATTCAACACATGAGGGTGTTCAACTAAGGTGTCATAGATCATGTGATTTTAGATTATAAGATTGTTTGAATTGACAAAATTTCAATTCAATTTTGAATATTGAAGCTAGGTTGTCTTTGAATTGTTATGTGCAATTACAATGCAAATGATAGGTCTTTTAGACTATGATATTGGTTGATAAACCATCACTATCATTATTTTCCGAAAGGAGAACCATATCATTTTTCATGCTACCACTTTTATGTAATTAACTTGCAGCTTTGGTAGAACCTATATACAATCCAAAGGTTTTTTATTTGGAAAAAAAACTAGAAGAGTACAGGGAAATGTGTGTTTTTTTAATGAGGGAAAACTTTGATGGTAAATCCCGGGTTCGTAAACAAGTCGGTAATGAGTAGGAACTAGGTAAATTGGCTTGCGTCAACTGGCTCAGCCCAATGAAGGAAGAATGGTGAGTCTTGGTTTTTCACCCAAGTGAATGGGAAGATGTGAGGATTGAACTTTAGACCCCCCCCCCCCCAACATCCCCTTGCCTCTTGACTGACTTAAAATCGTTGATGCCAAATCAAAAATAATTCCCTAGTTACTCAACTAGTATAGTCGGTAAGCCGGGGTCGAAACCAAGAGACACTTGTATTCTAAGTAGTAGTATTATCAACTCAGAAAGGTAACAAAGGGGGGATTTTGATTATTTAAACTAACACTACGGAATTAAAACAAACAAAGCAAGCAATCAAACAAAGCAAAAGTTGGATTTTTATCAATTAGGGAAAAGCAATCCTATTCAAGTATCCACTTTTCTTCCTCAAGTTATTGATCCTAGATTCAAACAAGTTATTTCTTTTGGTTATTCCTATCCCGATCAGAAATATAACATGGCAACGAGACATGCAAACTTAATATCCAAACAATTCAGGAAACGATCATAAATAATATGAATATTAGCAATGAGAACAAGGATAAACAGGATACATGCAATTGAATTCCAACGAGTCAAACAATTAACATGCATTCAAATCTCTTCTCAATTGTTTTAGTCCAATGAGTCCTAAATCAATTGAGTTGCTACAAAGATCAGGCTTTGCTACGAGAAAACCTAAATCTAGCAATAGATAATATTAATTCCAACAAGTTAGCTAAGCCTGAAGAAATCAACACAATCAATATGAATTACGCACAAGAGAATTGAAATAACCTGTAGAAATAAACCTGAATAGACGAATCTCACAACAACTTGAGTCTGAAAAGCTTCAACTTGAATAGAATTTAGGGAGTTTAGTTCTCCATGAGAAAAAACACAAAAGTTTGAAATTAGGTCTAAGAGCGAATACAAAACAAGGTTGAAAAACTAGGTCTTAATAGTCTCGAACACACGGAATAAAAAGATAAAAGGAAACTAAAATAAAAGATAAATAGATAGATAAAACGCCGCCTCGGATCTTCGCTGATGTGTAAAACCACGATCGCGGTGAGTAATGGCTGCGATCGCGGCCCTGCTTCTGACAGCATTTTAACGGTACTTTCGGAAGATGTTTTGACCACCTTAGAATGGGAATTTCGACTCGGAGTAAAAATATGAATTGTAGCTCTTCGAGTTAGCTTTCCAATGATACCAAATTCAGCTTCATCGAATCACTGTAGCTCCCTAAATATGCGTTGTAAGCAAGTGGCGTCGAAACAACAACTTCAATAGATGGCCCGGATTTTAGCATTCTTTTCCACAACCTCTTGGGACTTAATGATCATCAGAAATGGATTGAATATTCTTGGAAAAGACACTTGAATACCTCCAATCTTAAATCCTTTAGCTTAACCAGTCGATACTCCTTAAAACGACCTAAAAACACGAAAACACAAGAGTAGACACCGAAATGCAAAAACTACAAATACTAAGAAAAATGCATGCAACTACCTATGATTTAAACATAAATATGCCCTAAAACTAACACCTAAATGCATGCTATCACCTCTTGTGAAGATTGAACATGTGACCCCCTAACATCTCCCATGCCTCTTACCACTAAGTCACCCCATGTGATTTTCATTCAAACAAAAGTTGTTAAAGGGGAGCCGCATCTGGGATTTTATACTAGACATATACAATGATAGCAGATTTCACTCGAGCACACGCGGAAGGCACACAACAAACTAACAAAAGTGAAATGATTACAACATTTCTATGTTTGATACAAATCTATACACCCCCTCAAATTTGGCATGGTTGAATCAATTATGCCTAATTTTCCCATAAATTCATGACGTTTGTATAGACGTTTCTTGGTCAAAATGTCAGTTGGTTGGTCTTTTGTAGAAGATAGACATTAAAATGAGGCCTTCCAAAAGCTTTTCAGGAACGAAATGACAATAAAAGTCTATGTGTTTGGTTCATTCGTGAAAAACAAGATTCTTGGCAATAAAAAATTACAAATTGATTGTCACATCTCAAAGCTATTGGTTTGATGTTTGAACATCTAATTCAGTAAGATGATGACTTAGCCACGATAACTCTATTGTGGCATTGCCACATGAATCTGTATTCTACCCCAGTGACAAATCTTCGAGTATTAGGGCAAGATGCCCAATCAACATCACAAAAAATTTGGATTCTCCTAAATGGATTAGAGCTAAAATATAATGCTTTGTGAAGTGTACCTTTCAGATATCTAAGAGTGTGCAAAGTTAGTCTCCATATGATTGGATCTTGGTTGTTGTAGGAATTGACTTAAAAACTGAAGTGGATAGGCTAATTAGATCTGCTATGAACCAAAAAACTCAACTTGCCTAAATGATGTTTGTAGTTAGTTGGATTCTTCAATAATTCTCTTGAATTAAGTAGGATATTTATGTTGACCTCTAAAGGACTCACAACATAAGGTAAATTTTGATAATTATACTCAAGAAGCAACTCAAAAATGAATTTTCGTTGACTCATAAAAATTCCACCAATTTTTTTTTGTGAATTGCAAACCAAGAAAAAATGAAGATCTACTAAATCTTTAATTTTGAATACATCATCTGGGAAAGACTTCAAGGAACCAATTTCGTCTTCATTATTTCTAGCAACAAGGATGGTATCAACGTTATTGGCCACAAAAACAAAATCATGAAGAGATTTCTTATGAACTAAAGAATGATCATTGAGAGATTGAACATACGCTTTTGTTCTCAAGGCATGTGATAGTTTTGCATTATTGTCTACAAGCCTGCTTCAAGTTATATAGGGATTTTCTTAACTTGCAAACCATATCTTTTTCAAGTACTTGTAATCTTGGAGGCACTCATATACACTTTTTCATCTAGGCCCCTATGTAAGAAAGCATTATTCACATAAAATTATCTTTTATGAAATCACGGCTACATGAATATGGTATAATGAAATTGTCTTAATATTACGGTAATTAAAATTTTGTTTGCATAAAAATTATCGTTGAACTAAAGGTATTTTATGCACCATAATATTTGTACACTTTTGTTTTCCTATCTGGTAGGAACAATAGATACTAAAAAAATATAGGGATATGTATAAAGATGCATATGTTAAATTCCGATGGGCTTATCATATAAGGGAATGTGGGTCATTTGTGTGCATACGAAAAATAAACTCATCAAATACCTAATTATCCAACTTATGAGACATCCATCCATATTTACCCTTTTTATTTTTCGGTAAGGAATGAAATGAAATTTTATGATCTAAAAGAATAATATCTTAAATGAGGCAACCGTGTATAAATATCCCTTAAAGAGGGTGGATTAATTTCAAAAGAATAGTTTTTAGTTGGAGAGCATATAACATATCCAATATTGATGAAATTGGATCATGTGAGAATCTTTTCTTTAGAGAGAAAAGTGAATGCACACGAACCGTTTAATGGGTTTAATCGTGAGGATGGGGTTGTACGAGTGAGAGTTTCAATTATTTTAAAAAATTGAGATGCACTTTGTACAAGAATTTGTTACAAACGCCTATATTTTCCTAGTAAACTCGATTTGTCTTATGATAGATGTATCAGTTCACTACTCTTCTTTCCCCTTTTTACTCTCTCGATCGATTTTCTGGCGATTTTCTCTCTCAATCGATTCCTACTCTTGTTTCTCGCTAAATCCAACGGTTTTGCTTTCAAAATCTACTGAATAATCAAAGTTAAGATGTCGATTGAAGGTTCAAGCGAATTAATCTGACATGGTGAGTTTGTAGATGATTTTAGGGTTTGATTTTCAATTAGAAGTTGATTATTGTGTTTGCATTTGATTTGTCTTGGTTGTGAAGTTGATTTCGGGTTTTTTATTAAGGTTTGCATGCTTTAAATTTGTGTTTCATGTATTTGAAGTGAGAACTGTTTCGCAAATTTTGAATAGTTTGACGATTGAACCTACAAGGTACATTCCCTTGCTGAATCCTATGGAGGTTGGTGGTAGAATGGTTTAACAACTCCGAACCAAGAGGCTACAAGGCTTATACAAATCGGTATTCAACATTCTTTTGATTATTTTTATGATTGGATTCAAATACAATGACTGTGTACTTTCTGTAAATTGTATGTGCCTACTGTTGGTGAATGATCGTGTGTGGATTTTTATGTTGAATGTGCGTGCACTTGTTTGTTATGCATGTGTTAAAATCAGTTTATACTTTGGTTTTTCATTGCTTATGAGGCTACTATGTGTTTTGTATTCACTGTCTGTTCATTTATATTTTAATGAATATGTGATGTGTTTATCTTTTGATAATGCAATATGATTTGTGGATGATGAGTGCCCAAAAAAGATAAAGACAAGACAAGGTACAAAACAAAAGAGGAACACTAAGACAAAGTAATTTTTGTGGCAAAACAAAAAAGTAACATAAGGCAAACTAATGTTGTGACCAAACAAAAGAGGAAAAGTGGGAAGATTGATTCTCCTAAAAGAGGAAAACAACCAAGAACTATGTCAGTAATTGAAGATGATGAGAGTGATACTCCTTTTGCACATATTATTGGCAGATATAAGAAAAAGGTGGCATTAGAGAAACGACAACCTTCAGTACACAAAGTGGTTCGAAAGAAAATGGAGCCGCAAGTGTCTAAAGTGATCCATAGTGGAGATGATATCATTAGACTAAATTTTGCTAATTGTGCCAAACAAATAATTGAATTGATATCAACCCTGACTCCAGAGCAAATGGATGTTGTCAAAGAGATTGGTTTCGAAAGTGTTTTGAATTAGATAATAAAAGAAATCACATCACGTCTAGCTTATTGGCTTGGTGACAGATTTGATTATGTTTCTTGCACGGTAAAGTTAATGTATGAGACTAAGGAAGTAAGAGTGACTGAAAAAGATGTTGATGTTTATCTTGGCCTGCCAAAGGGATCATGCAATGTTGTACATTCATGTTACTCTCAAAATTGGGTTCTTCTTTCCGAGTTGAAGAAAATTAGTGTTGTATACGATTTAAATGGCTCAAGGCCTAAGTTATTGATAGAGCAAACGTCTAAGCTTGATGCAGGATATTGATTCAAGAGGATTTTTGTGTTGCTCTTTGTGACAGTTGTGGTAGAAATTTAGCCTAATTGCTATGTCAATCTTAAAGTTCTTGATTTATTAGTTGATACAAGCCAAATAAGCCAGTTCAATTGGTGTGGTTTTTATGGAGTGTTCTAAAGAATGGAAAAGAAGAAAAGGACAATGGAGAGGACCAATGTTGTTTTTGATGGTAATCCTAAAACTTGGTTGTGTGTTTTACAAATAATACTTTATGTATGTGCATTGTATAATATATATCTGTTCATTCTCATAATATTTGTCCGTGCATTCTCATTATATTTGTCTGTGCATCTATATACACTTTGTATGTGCATTGTCATACTATTTGTCTGTGCATTTGGTCAGCTCTTTGATTTTGCATTTTATACTAATATTTGTTCCTTTTTTTGTTCATTACATCTTCTTTATGTTGATTGTGTCGTACTGTCAAATAAAGAAACTCCTAGAGATATACTAGTTATAAGGGCATGGTCATCTAAAATGTTGTGAACGAGGGAAGAGAGAGAAATTTCTAATGGAGGCTTTGGTCTAGGTTATCCAAGATTGCCTCATCATCTAACTATGCATGAGGCACATCCTCAACTGGGTTTGCCTGAAACTCAACCATTAAATGAAGTCGGTTTAGCACATGATGATTTTACTCCAAAATTTTCAAAGAATGTTGTTGTCATAAAGGTGAGTATGGAATATAATACTTCGTATTTCCAAGAGAAATAGTCATCACAAAATTATTTTCTTCTTCTTCAATGTTGTCAAACTTATAATTTTTTCCTAAACAAAATATACAAATGTTGTTGAGTGTGCATAGTATTTGACATTTTTTACCTAAACAAAAGAATGTAAGAATTTGTACATTCTTTTCTAGATGTATGCACAGTCATAACATAATTTATGCATAGTCAAGTATAAACGTCATACATAGTCATATGTAGACATTTGCACATTAAAGTGGACAAATGATGCACATTCATATGTAAAACTATGCACAGTCATGTGCACAACTAACGCACAGTCAAAAATTGAGTGTGCATAATGCTCATTGTAACAATTTGTGAGCAAGAAGCTTGATTGAATCTAGATGTCAAAAACTTAGTGTGAGTGGATCATATGATTTTTTATCTATGAATTTGCTTACAAATTGAACCCAATTTAACAATCAATCATCGAGCAATGGAACAATTTGAGATCGAACAACTCGAACAAGTAATGGAACGGTAAAAACGAGTGTAATTGAAGAAAAATCCAGATCGAAAGAGAATAATATTTGTATAAATGTATCGAAATGGAATAATACGTTTATACGCAAGAGAGAAGAAGGAATTTGGAGTACAATTGGATGAACTGCTGCGTACAAAAAAGAAATTTTGATTCGCTTCTAGAGAAGAAGTTGATTTAGGCGGAAGAAGCTAATTAAAACCGCACACGCGCGATTTTAATAGAGGAAATTGTTATTACACTTGGACATTCCTCCCCGTTGGATTAGTGTTGATCTGACAGATGGGATATATTCTCATTTCTCTCTTAGAGAGACATTCTTACCCAAACTGCCCTCAATATTGATTAGATTTTGGATGTTTATTAAAAATAAACTTAATGGTGAATAAATCTTATAAATTTTGATCTTTATTACATACAATATATTTGTTAGATTTGTCTCCATCATTGAATGAACAATTTTACTTCTTTTTTTGAGAGAAACAATTTAATTTCATTGTACTTTCTTTTGGAAAACCCCGCTCAAGCGTTATTGTGTTTTCCTTGTTATTTATAAAAACAAATATTACTACCTTCAGGCATCTAGTCAAGCTGTTAAACTTCTAAGGGTAGTACCCAGATGCCTCCGGTTCGGCTCTCATAAGCAGTGCCCTTTACCAAAAAAAAACAAATATTATTATAAAGATTTGAAATAGGCAAAAAGTAAAACGCATCTTATATTATATCTGCAAAAAACATAACTAAAAATAAAAAAGTACATTGTAGAGTGTATCAAATTTAAAATTTGAATCAAATAAACATCAAATCGAATTATCACTCAAGATCCAAGTTCAGGCTACCACATTTAAGTTATGTTGAAATTTGGAAGTATAATTATTAGAACATATAGATTGTTTCCTTTGCCAAGTAACATAGAAGAGATTTGTTGCTAAAGCATGCAACTTCACCAGGCAGCTGCAAACTTCAGAATCAGATTCTTGCTTATGTTTACCTTCCAATGAGTATCCTATTAACCACATCCACAGGCAAAGCATAAGCGGGGTCTATTGCTTTAATTCCTGGGAACTCAAGAAGTGACAACCCTGTCATTTCCACACCCCCACAATAAGACAGATCAATCAGGCTTGCAGCAATTAAATTAATCCTATTACAATATGGAGAGATTCAATACGGTCTAGAAAAAGTGTGGCTGTTCCAAAAAAAATCCATGTTCTTAAATACTTTAATAACTGATAACTACGTACCAGCGACACCAAAATAAGTATGATAGACATCCACGGCATCATCTGGTCTGTCAGAAATTCCTCCTTTCTCCATGTCCTGCACGTTTACGCCAAGAAGAAAAGCGTTACAATTTATTTTGTTTCCTATAAGAAAGCTAAAGCTTGAATGAAACTTACTTGACAGTCTAATATGAATTTGACAAGCTTTTCCTTGTCAATCCAGTGAGCTCTATCAATTATAATCAGGCTAGAGAGAACCCACCATGAGTAACAGACCTAAAAGCAATGGAAATAGAGAGATGATTCAGAAAATATGAGCCTTGGCACAATTGACATGATGAAAGAGAAAAATAATAGATTTTTAGATGATTACATCTGGAAGCTTCTCAGGACGACCATTCAGACCTCCTGATTTTACTTGCCGCTCACACAACCACCACCCAAGAAGGTCTTTATCGACATGGTGCAGAGCGCCAGTTAAAGCAAGAGCTCCAACACAGCAGAATACTGCATGCAAATATAAAAGGAGATATTTCTAGCATATATATATAGCTGCAATGCAGAAATTTGAAAAAAAGATAAAGGCTGGAGGTTCATGAACAGAATGGACAATCAACATACTAGAAGGCAAAATAATGCTTTTCAACTCAGGATATCTCAATATTTCATTTTTCTATCGCCTAAGAAAAGCTTGAGCCTCATTGAAAATAGCATTAAAGTTCTGCTAGCTAGTATAAACCTCACTGTAATATAATAATACCATCTAAAGAAAATATCTGTCCAAATTTGACAGCTATGCAAATAGGAAGGGAGAAGAACAATTTACAAAAGAATCCAAATCATCAACTAAGAGAATGCTCATGGGTACACCGTACACAGTTTCATGGAACGAGTAACGAAGACAAGTAGAAACATAAGGGCAACATTTAGCAGGATTACATACTTTGTCCGGCATGGGACTCCCCACCAGGTGTGCTCCCGAAGCCACCATCAAGATTTTTGCAGCTCACTATGTAGTTGACAGCCTTCTCCACATCTATCTTATCCAACTGACGCAGAAGAGACAAACAACATATTGCGATGTAAGAGAATCTGGCAAAGAAAGAATACATACTGTCAAGATCTCCATTATAATTACTGGACAAACCATAAGCCAGATCGTGAATTAAAAAAAAATGACAACGGGAAAGTGAAAAACACCTTGTATCAACTTCACCCCACATGTCGCCTGAAAAGGATCCATCCTCATTTTGCAACCCAACGACATCTGACTCAATAAATCAAGGAAAAACAAGGGAAACAACCTACATCATACCTTCCCCTGTTTAGTTGGAAAAAAAATAGACAATAGTATTCACACAAACAAAGAAATCTAACCTTCAACTTTGGAGCAGGTAACTGATTTCATATGGCATGCAAAATTATTTTAATTTTTTAGAGGCATGCAACATTATTTTATTTTTTAGAGGCACGCAACATTATTCAAGGCATGACATTTGAAACATCAAAAAAGGAAAGATTAAGTTAATAATGGATTGATAAATAAGCAAAAATGATCCTGAGACCTGAAGGAGCAGATTTTCATTGCTAAATTAACCAGGATACAGCTAGAGACCTTCTCAATATTAAGCATATGAATCTTGTCAAAGAGTGCCAATACTTGCACAGCACTGAGAGTATAAAGTATGTGTGCATCATGCCCGATGTTGCCTCCAAATCCACCTAAAAAAACGTTGTCGATTTATTAATGTCACTTTCTACATAAACATCTACCTCAATTATAAAAATGAAAGATCCTCAATTTCAAAAGCTACTAGTTACAAATATCTAAAAACAAATACTCTTATCAGAATAGAGGGTCACCAAAAGTTTATTGGCCAAAAGAACAAAGGCCTAAGTTAGTATCAAGACCAACCAGATTCATGCTGGCACTCCATAATCCATGTAATAACTTCCTCTTCATCGACTACATTAAGCTTGTCCAGCATATCCAATGTGGTCAATCCCCAATATGCACCATTCATTCTAAGATGCTCTATGATAACTGATTCGAAACTATCCTTCTTCTTGTTCATCAGGAAAGCACAAACTTGAAAATTAAGCAACATCAACTATAGAAATGGGCACTGAATTTTTACTTAATAATAATACATTAATACTCACCTTTTCTATTGATACTATGTAGCGAACATGTTGTTCAGCTGCCAGCTCCCCCATCCTGCAAAAACCTAAAATATTGGGCAGCAAGTCAAAATTTGGATCTTCCTCAATTGAGAAAGACAAGTTCAAACTGATCAATTTTGGAGACGAATTTGTAGACTTAACGAGGAAGAGAAGGTATGCCGGCAGTGAAGAATTCCTTCTCACAAATCCATTGGGAGAAAGAGTTTAATCAATGAATTAACTAATCAATGAAACCAAGCAATGGGCTTTTTTAGGGCTGTTCATCGGGCCAAAACCAAACCGAATAAAACCCAACCGAAAACTGAACATCGGAATTTGGAGAACCAAAAACCGAACCGAAGTACCACAGTTTGGTTAAGTTTAGATCGGTTCGGGTCGTTTGGGCCTAAACAAACCGAAACAGGCAAAGGTCGGGTTTCTAAGGATCCAATTTAGGACCAATCCAACATAGGACCGAACTATACTTCAATTGTACAAATCAGAAAACAAGTTTATCATATATCAACAACCAATTTAACACATAGACAAAATGAAGTTAAATGTTGGTGAGCATGTTATGCAAAACTCAGACGATACTTCAATTATACAAATCACAGCATAGCATTTTTCAGAATTTCTATAACAGTTGAGTTGAAAATCTTTGGTAGAAGGTAAAATACAGAATCATCAACACACGAACTTTCCTCGAATTTAACTATAGGAAATTTAAGAAGCAATAATCCAAATAAACCATTACTGAACACATAGGAAGCATAATCTATTGGCTACTTCCAAGTACTTGAGATTAGAGACTATTGTAACCTGATGATAGTAGTTTTGCCAACTCCAGGTGGTCCAATCAACACAAGGAACTTCCGTCTTTAACTAAGTCACACAGTAAATCTATAGCACGACTGACTCGACAGGCTAAGACAATAATTTGACCCTTTCTATTTCTGATGGCACTGATAGAGAATACGGCTAATGCCTGCGCGATTGTCAATTGCAAAATCATTGCACGAGTAAAGACATACATTAGGTACAATAATTTAAGTTTGGGATGCCAAAATCTCTGGCAAATAGTGAAGCCCTAACCACAGTGGCGGAGGCAGGTGGGGGCTGCCGGGAGTTCTCAGCCGGCGTCCCAAAAACAATGAATATTTGGATCTTTCTCAATTGAGATATAAGCGCCACAGTTGAAAGAAAAACATAAATTCAATTGAGAGAGACATGTTCAAACCGATCAATTTTGGAGACGAATCTGTAGAGTTTGACGAGGCAGAGAAGATCGGCAGTGAGGAATTCGGATTCTTTCTCCCCGAGTCCGTCGTTGCGTCCTGATTCAACTTTCCTAAAACAAATCAACAAATCAGTTGAATGAACTTGGGCCTATTTACAGACAGGCCCGCTGGACACCTTGGCTATTATTCGCCCTTGCTCCTCTCCACAATCTTACCCAACCTGTAGGCAATATTATACAATAGTACAATTCACTTTTTTTAGAGGTCTTACCATGTGTTTTACAGGTGCTGGTATTGATTCATCCTCTTAATTAAATTAGTGCATTGTGGAAGGGAAGGTCTGTTGGGATTTTTATATTGATAGCCTTGTAATTCGTTCGGATGGAAATCTTCTAGACGCATTAGGTGCTGCCATCAAGGTATTGTTTCTTAATGTGGTGGATTCACTCTTTATATTACTTACTCCGTATCATTTTATTTGTGGTGTGGTGTGCTGTCTGAATTTTGTTCAAGATATTGTGAAGTGGAATTTGAAACTAAAATATCAATATATTGTGAAACGAGGCGGTTCAAGATAAGCCACCCTAATGAACTCCTCAGTAGATCATAAAGCAACAATGCTTGATAAACAAACCAAGTTAAGCCACTATAATAGTATAATGTCTGGATTCCTTGTTGGAGACTTCTTCGTTTCTAGAAAACGAAGAAAAAAGTCCATGGCGGCTTCATCTTTCTAAAAGTAACATTCCCTTACCACTTTGGTGGAATGCAAATGGATTTTTATATTAGTGTTTGAGCACCAAGAAAAAGTATAACGTTAATTGGCGTAATTTATTTCTTTAACATGTGCAAAAAGCAATATGACCTTTTATAGCTTTCACATGATTCCAATGATTAATTAGTAGACCAAATTTTGTTGTTAAATTAATGAAGGTATGAGTCATATAATATGGCATATGTAAGCAAATATGTAACACACCCAGAGATGATTTCTCACTTTTTATACTCTTAATGATTGTCGTTTGTTTACGTATGTCGGTATGTGACTTGGAATGTATGTGTATATTTCTTTCTACGTACTTTTGAAGGATCAATATTCAACTTCTCACTTCCATCTGCGTTGCGGTTAAAAATATACGGAGTATAAATTATAATCCTACTTCTAATTAGGGGCGGAGCTATTTAGGGATGGATATAGGCCATGTCCCACCCTTCTTCAATTTAAATTTTTTTCGTGTTTATATTTTTTTTGTCAATAGTTTTGATTTGATATATTATAAGCTTCATTCTTACATTTGAGCAAAAAGTTATGAACATTTAAAAATTCAACGTATACAAATCACTTATAACAAGTCATTTACTTAGTCAGAACGTTTTTATATTTTGCTAAACTTCATACTTTCATAATATGATTGAACACGAAACATTTGAAACAATAAATTATTGTTAGGATGTGTCTTGAATTACACAATTTATTATTAGCACGAGGGCTTCAGTTCGGGTTTTAGTTTTTAGTTACGAGCCTTTAGTATTTATAGATTCAATCCATTTGTATTCTAAATTTTTTTTGGTTTCCTAACCTAAATGTATTATGAAGCATAATTGTATAAGTTGTCTCTATAAACTCTTGTTTTCTTAATGTAATTGTATTCTGAAATATGTTAGTCCCTCTTTAATAAAATATGTTCTATTCTTTATCTAAATTTGTATTTTATTTCTACATCTTTCTCGGCGTGTCTTACATACTATATTTTTTTAAAATGAAAAAATATTAGCTATATTAGAAAATTTTATTGGTCCATACAATGAGAAGTTTTTTATTCCGTCCCTACTTTCATTTTTCAAAGAAAATATGAAACAAATTCAAACATATACAACTAAACTCAAACCTTAGATGAGTCCACACTAATGGAATATGGACCAGTCTAGTGTTTTTTTTTATGGATGAGGCTTAAAGAAACAAAATCATGTGATTAGGATAGAAAAATTACATTGCAACAAGGCGGCAAGGAAATCTACAACAAAGTTGATTTCGGGAAGATGTGGGTGATACTTCGGCTTTGGAAGCGGGATGGCTCGCACAAGATATCCGATTTGATCATCTCAATCTCCTAGCGACAACTACATTCATCTTACATAACTTTGATTAGACTTAGATTGTCCCCCTCAATTTAAATGTGGAGAATGTCATGGTGTGTGATCTGATCATAAATTCCCTTGCGAAGAACAATAGCTTTAAATATTAAAACGAAGTGTCTTCTGGACGGATCGTCGTCCAAAACGACCGGGGAACCCGATCATAAAGAATGAAATAAAAAAGAGACTGTGTCTGAATTAATAACGTACCCTTAAAATTAAGGTTAATAAAATTCGGTTGAGATTAAACTAGTTAGTTTAATATGGCCAGACAATGAATTGAACTAATTTTCGACTATTTTCTTCATAATACAGTAACTTACATACATTGCTCGAAATACCATCCATTAGTTTTATACTTGCGTAAATAAGGAGATACAAGCAAGCAAGCCATCACAAACTTGCATAATTTTTTTTGGTAGAATCACAAACTTGCATATATACACAAATTGAACCCAACACTCGTCATTCGTCAACCATCACTATATTTATCATAAAGTAAGGAATCACATGATAACATATATACAAATTAAATAAAATCCATTTATTTATATATTAATAAAAAACTTTTCTATCACATGTTAACATATGATTAATTTTACCTACGTACCATCACCATATACTATAACTAAAGACGAATCCCTCTATCCTACGTGTCATCGTCTTAACTATGCCACATAGGCGTCTTAACTTTTCCATTTATCTTTTTACCCTTCATTTGTTTAAGTATTTACAATCTTTATATTATAACAATATTTCTTATATTACTAATATCAATTATATTTAGAAATCTTAAATTTTGGCAAGTTATATTTGGAGTATAATCCATTATACATGGAACATTTTTTATTAAATATAATAATGTTATCAATATTACTTATATACAATTATATATAGAGTCTTAAAATTTGGCAAGCGATAGAAACATAATCTTCATTATAAAATAATTTTTTAAATATAATAATATTATTAATATACAATTATATTTAGATATGTTAAAATTTGGCAAGTTTAGAAACATAATATTCATTATATGACATTTTATTAATCAAAACTCGTACAAGGTAGAGAACAA
Source organism: Fallopia convolvulus (assembly GCA_964016875.1). Lineage (NCBI taxonomy): Eukaryota > Viridiplantae > Streptophyta > Magnoliopsida > Caryophyllales > Polygonaceae > Fallopia > Fallopia convolvulus. The sequence goes on from OZ024725.1 coordinate 52,734,816, forward strand.
ATAGTAATTAACTAAAAAATTAGAAATGGCTTTCACACTACTTTCCTCTCGGACCTAACTTTACAATTTCCTCATTCCTTTTTGGCCTCCTATAAAACCCCATCTATCCAATTGAGTTGAAAATCAGTTCCCATTTCTCCTTTATTTCTTTCTTCTTTCTACACTTAAAAATCTCTCTCTCGCTCTCCGTCTGAGGTGGAATTTGGAAGAAGTTGAGATGCATCCGAATCGAGAAGACAAGAATTCGCCATACTCTCCGAGCTTCAACCGCTTTTACAACCCCAATCTCGAGCAAGTCGCCGCCAGAGTCACCAGCGAGTTTGCAGCCGCAGACGACGACGACGGTTTCTCATCTGACGCCGAAAACAGGGCTGGAAAACGCGAAGATCTAGAAACCGTTTACGAGGACGAAGACAAAGACGAATTTGAGTTCAATCTCCCCGATTTGGTCCTCCCGGAAGGCGAAATCCGGCCTGTCTACCCGGTCTTCGACCGCGATTTGATGCGAGATTTCAATTTGGTAGGCGAGATCGAGTCCTGGCCGTCGAATCACGAAGGCGAGTCTTCCAGGCCTCATCAGAATCGGCTCAAAAACCTATTCCTCGAAGATCGCGGCGGCGGCGGAGCCGATCCTCCGTCCTCTTCCTCCTCGGACGCCGACGATCTGGACAGAATTCCGGCGGGAACGTACTGCGTTTGGGCTCCGAACAAGTCTCCGACGGCGTCGCCGTCTCCTGGGAGGTGTACGAAGAGCAGCTCAACCGGATCGTCGGCGACGGAGAAGCTGAAGCTGTGGAAACTGAGAGATCTTCTGAGGAGGAGCAAGAGCGACGGGAAAGACGGAGGCCGGCGAATGATGCTGTTGACGCCGAAGAAGAAGGCGGAGACGCCGCCAGCGGCCGGGAGGAGTAGTAATTCATCATCGCCGACTAGAGCGGGGATGGAGACGGCGGCGCGTGAGAAGAACAAGCGGAGATCGTATATGCCGTATAAGCAGGGTCTCGTTGGCTTCTTTGTTACTCCTCAGGTGTTGCGCAAATCCTACCTCCCAAAATTTTGATTACAATGCAATGCAATTGTAGTTTTTTCTTGGGAATCTTTTTTTGCGAGTTTTTTATTTTATTTTCAATTTTGGATGTATGTATGTAAATTATACATGTTCGTAGTTACAAACAGTCATGTCATAGAAGCAATTTATTGTATGTATATTTTTGTGTGTCAAGTGTAATCAAGCGTGTTGTGCCTCTATTACTAGCACCCAATCAAGCGTTTCTTTATTATTAATAAAATGCTCCATTAGGAGCCGGAGAGTACCGCCTCTCCTTCTACCAAAAAAAAGCAGCCATATCACAATCAAATGTATCTTAAATCGGAATGTACGTCGATAATATAATAGTTTCGTTAGATATATAAGTGATAGGACGCCATTGTAAATAGTCAAAAGTGTATGGCGCTTGAAATTTTTGGTATGGTAATAATAATTAACCGATGGTAGATTGTCCTTAAGTTTGGGTTGTTCATGACCACAATGCAAGGAAATTACATAAAGTGCTACTCGCTTCTAGAAACGGAAACCATGGTAAATCATTACGGAGTATCAAGTAATGATTTATTTCATTTTTGATAAATATATACTCCGTACTGTAACTATTTACGTACTCTTCATTTGTTGTGTGAGCTCATCATATATATATATGACGAATGGGGTCCAAAATTAAACTCTAATTTATTATTACTTGATAACGAATTAATGTGGCGGATCAAAATTTTCTAACGCACAACTGCTTGTAGCAGGCCCTTCAATTCTGTAGCAGTGGAAGGGTCATCATCATCGTGAATTTAGTGGCCTCTCATTCATTATATGCAACAAGTTCGTCTAAAATGTTTATAAATGGAGAAACGTACTCGATCCATCTGGATAGACGTTAAATCGTACGTGTATGTATTTTCATTTGAAAAAGTACGTACATGTGCCATGTGTGTATTAATGAGGGCATACGTACACTCCATCCTACCTATGTATAAATAGATGCATGTATGTAAATATATATACTCCGAGAATGTACAGGTACGTATTATTATTCATACATAGATAATATGGAAGTCTTCAATAGACAATAGATCTATATATGCAATTTGAGTAACGTACGGACTACGGACTATTTAATTAGGGTTTGTACGTATATATGTGTATACAAAAAGAATAAACTAAAGTTATACATATATAGCTTCGATCAACACTTATATGAACAGGCACGATAAGAGACTCGGACTTTCATGTGTACACATAAATGGCATTTTAGCGGGGGCGGTGCAACCTGTTCAGTTGCACAGGGCCTCCACATTTATAGGGCCTCTATATATTTATACTTAAGTAAAGGTTTGTACTAGTATTATTTTAATTACATTGGTAATGAGCGTGTGGTTTTGACACTTCACTCTTAACCTTTTCTTTTACTTTTTTCTATTACCATTTTTATTAATGAGGCCCCAATATTCTATCAACTTCTTTCAAAAAAAACATTAATGCTTTTTTTTTTTCTTGTTTCTGGAAACGTTTTTTCCGCTTAAATTAATTGCTTTTAATTTTCTTTTTACCATTACTAAAGTAAAGAGCAGATTTTGTTTTTAAATGTCTTATTATTATTTAATTTTCTTCTAACATCATTCAAGATAGAAAAAAAAACATATTAATTTTTCTTATTATATTTTTTTACAGTAATGTTATTAATATATTTTGTCATGATGCTTTAAATTCTTAAGCATTTTACAACTAATGAGAGTTTTTTTTGGTTGATATAATTGTGTTTTTGATATTACATGCATTACATACAGCTCGCTTGGTACTATGCGTCAATGACGCTCTATATTTGAACAAGATACTTTATTATTCCATTTGGAGATAGTTGTACACAAATTATTTAATATATCTTATGCAATTTCATTTTTAATTTGATTTATACAAATAATAATATGTGATATTTCAAACGCAATAATAACTAAATGCAAACATAGGATATAAATGTTGCTAGTCAAATGTTATTTGATCAACGTACGATAAACAATACAATTGCAACTAAATTAATTTTATAACAAAAAATCGGACTATCCAAACTAATTAAACTCTTTTATATACCGTTAAGGTTTATTATTAGGATTTCCTATTAATTTTGAACAGGGTCCCCAAATACAATGGGACGGCCCTGCATTTTAGATATGGAAGACAATAAGACATGACCTTGCTAGCTTATATATATATCATAAAATGTGTGTTCACAATTCAAATTCCTACAATTCGATCATTACTACTCTATCATCTTATAGCTAGGTTTAGGCATTTAATAATATTAAATAGCCGGGACAAATTAATGTAAATGACCCATTTTTAGGTTGAATCTATATTTTCATGGGTGGCTGGAGGGAATTAATGATTTTATAAAAATCGATCAGTAGAGTAGGTGGCCGTATTGTTACACGTACATAAATGTTGGCTGCTTTTGCTCAATACACAATCAAACATTACGGGGCATTCAATTGTGATAGTAGACGAGCGATCGCGAAAGTTGATGAAAGAAATTATAGTAAGTGGATATATCGAATTCAATGCAAGAGTGGTTTGTGGGTCTAGATCACAGGCATGCCATTCTTATGGGAAACGTTCCTTCTTTTTTTTTTTTTTTTGATTAGGTAAGAATTAGGCCGCACTCCTTCATGGAGGGCGTCCTAGAGCATCCTTTTGGATGAGAACATGAAGTTCTGAATGAGTCTTAATGACCTCGGCAGGGAGACTATGACCCAATTTAGCTATTTTATCGGCCACAACATTACAATCCCTAGAAATATGGTTAATTTGTAAATCACGGTCTCCGAAGGTGGAGACAAGGATATCAGATATTATTAATTCAATTTCCCAAGGGCATTTAATTAACCCTTTATATGCATTAATAACCTGGAGGTTGTCTCCTTCAATAATAACCTTGTTTAAATTTCTATTTTTCATTTCCCGAATGGCCTCTCGAAAGGCCAGAGCTTCAGCTTTTAAAATTGAGGTCTTTCCAAGGTTACATGTTTTCAAGTCGATTATCTGGCCAAGGTAATTTCTTAGTACAATTCCTCCCGTTGCTTGGTTGTTAGAGAGTCTAGACGCATCAAAATTGATTTTGACTTGATCTTGATTAGGTTTTTTCCATTTCTTGTTCATTAATTTTCGTTGCCTTTGTAGTCTAGGTTTAATCGTTCTTATGCTTTCCTCGTCTTCCGACCACTGTTTTGCTTTGTCCCAGTTTTTAATTTGGGTTTGGATATACCTTGTCAAATCCGGAATATTATCGCACTGATTTTGCTGAAAGGTTAGTTTGTTTTGTTGGTGCCAGACACTCCACCAAATAATCGCCATTTTTGTGAACTCCTTTTTTCCCAGCAATTGTTTAATTTCATTCAAAAGTTCCCTTGGTGATTTATTATCAGAATCGATTCCCCTAATAACTTGAGCCGTATTTGGGTTTACTTTATTTGTTATATAAGTCATGTACGGGCACTTAGTAAGTATGTGGTTCGTGTCTTCAACAGTACAGTCACATAATATACATCCTCCTGGTGTAACAACCTGTTTTTCCCGTAATCGTGCTTTCGTAGGGAGACCATTGTTATCAATTTTTCATTAAAAATTTTTCACTTTCGGGTATATGTCTAGATTCCATATCCAGTTATTTAGGCTTGGAGTTTGCCCCTCTATGTTAGTAATTAGCTCAATTGCCGAGGCAGTGGAAAACCACCCATTTTTGCTTGGTGCCCAATAGAGCCTATCTTGGATATAGTTGTCTGGTAGGGCAATTGTTTGGATTTGGTCGACTATTTTAATTGGTAGCACTTGTCGTAGTTGGTCTATCTTCCAAGCTTTATCATCTGATATCCAATCTGCAACTTTTGATGTTTCATTGATCATTGAAAGGTCCTTGACATGGGGATGCAAGGGACCTCCAAGGGTCCATCTGTCTTTCCAAAAATTAATCGTTTTTCCATCCCCAACTTGCCATATTAGTCCCTTGCAGAATTCTTCCCTAAGATGAATAAGTTTTTTCCATTGCCAAGATGTATTCTGTTTTGGTTTATATGTAAAGAGGCTATCGTCTTTAAGGTATTTTTGTGTCACTATTCTCACCCAAATATTGTTTGGTTCTGCAAGGATTTTCCATAGCAATTTCATTTGTAGCGCTTTGTTCATATGTTCCGTTTTCCTTATTCCTAGCCCACCCATTTCCTTAGGTTTGCAGATCTTGTCCCATCCTACAAGTGGCTTATATTGTCTATCTTTATTCCAAAAAAACCCTCTATTAATCCTATCCATTTCGGCATGAATGGAGCTAGGAAGCATGAAGCTTTGCATTACATAATTGGGTTTTGTTGCAAGATTGGCTCGAATCAAAGTTGTTCTCCCTTCTTGAGAGAGCGAGTTAGCTTTCCATTTCGTGAGTTGTTTTTGTGCCTTTCCTATGGACTCCTTAAAGGTCTCTTTGTTAACTTTACCACTTATAATCGGGCATCCAAGATATTTTTCAATATTTGTCATTGTTGAGATTCCTAGCGTTTGGTGTACTATGTTCCTTTGTTGTGCATTCATACTTTTAGACGCTTGAAATGCAGATTTGGCGTAATTTACTTTTTGACCTGAAATCCTACAAAATTCATCAATTATGTTTTTAACCTTAGTGCACGAACCTTGAGATGCTTTGGCAAAAATTATGATGTCGTCTGCAAAGGCCAAAAACGGAATTCGGATTCCACCACGAGCGATCGGAAAGCCAATCGATTTCCTATCTGTGTCACTTGTTAACTGTAATTTTCGTGCTAGGATTTCAGCCGCAAGGACAAATAAAAACGGTGATAGAGGATCGCCCTGTCTAAGGCCTCTCTCCGGAATGAACGGATCTGTGGGACCGTTATTGACAAGGATTGAAAATGACACAGAGCATATGCATTCTTGAATCCAACCTACAAATTTCTTATCAAATCCAAATTTCATAAGGACTTCTAGAAGATATTTCCAATCCACTCTATCATATGCTTTTTCCATGTCCAGCTTAATTGCAATCCAGCCGGCTTTAGCTTTGCTATTTCTAAAGGAGTGTAATATCTCATGTGCAATAAGAATATTATCTTGAATGGCCCTATTTGCAATGAAGGCCCCTTGAAGCGGGTGTGTAATTTTACTTATTACTTTCTTCAGTCTTTCCGTTATGATTTTGGATATTATTTTGTATATGGTTGAACACAGGCTAATTGGTCGATAATGATTTGTTGAACTTGGGTTTTCTATTTTCGGAATAAGAGATATAAAAGTGTGGTTTATTTGTTTTAGTATTTTGCCAGAGTGGAAGAAGCTTTTAATAGCTTTGGTTACCAATGGGCCTACAATATCCCAATATCTTTTGTAGAACTCTACCGTTATACCGTCTGGACCTGGAGACTTATCTGATCCAAGGCTCATTACTGTATTTTTAATTTCTTCATTTGTGACCGGTTTTATGAGGCTAATGTTATCCTCCTCCGTTACTTATCTAGTAATTAGGTTCATATAATCACTTGCATTTCTCAGTTATGTTGGTTCTTTTGTATAACGTTTTTTAAAATCTTGTCTTATTTCTTCCCGAATGTTTTCTGTTCCAATGATTACTGTACCATCAGTTGTTCTAATTTCTTTTAAAAACTTTCGATTCCTTCTCCCACTTGCCACTTTGTGGAAGTATCCTGAGTTCGCATCGGAAAGCTTGATGTGTTTCGTTTTTGCTCTTTGCCTCCAATAAGTTTTATGGAAGTTCAAAATACACTCTTTCTTTTTCAATAATCGTAATTGCTTTTGTATAATGTTTGGTTGTGGTGAGATTAAGATATCCTTTTGTATTTCAAGAAGTTGTTCTTCAAGTTCCTTTAATTGTTCAAAAATGTTTCCTAGAGTGTGCTTATTCCATCCTTTTGCGTGTTGCTTAAACACCTGTGTTTTCTTAACTAATTGGAACATGTTAGAGCCCTGAAAATTAGCCCTCCATGCCTGCTTTACTACATTTCTGAAATCTTTTCTGTACATCCACATTTTTTCTAATTTGAAGGGTTGTGCTTTGATCATTTCGTCATTACTTAATTCCACCGAAATTTTGCAATGGTCAGAACTTGTAAAGGCGTGGTTTCTTGTACTTAATTTTGGGAACCATTGGAGAATATTGTTACTTACCAACACTCTGTCTAATTTTTCATAAATGTTGTCAATTTCTGTTTTATTTTTCCTCCATGTGAAGAAATTTCCCGAGGTCGGAATATCTTCGAGGAGGCAATCATTTTTAAAGTTTATTAATCTTTCAAATCTATGTGGTTCCGGGTGAGCTCCTCCTTGTTTTTCATTTAGTTCCTGAATTTCATTTAGGTCTCCAATTATCAAAGTTGGCATATTCAAATTTTGAATAGTTTCAGTTAGTTCATTCCAGAAACCGTTCTTTTCTCTAGCATTAGGTGGAGCGTAAGCGAAACAGAAAGCTATAGTTTTTTTTGGTAATTACATGATAGTATTTAAGAACAATGTACCTTGGTGCTTGGACTAACACGTTGATTTCTTCGTTGATGAGTTGGTGTGCTTGCCAAAAAACTCCTATTCCCCCAGCCCGACCACTTGCAGGAGACCATAGGACGTTATCAAACCCGGCACGACGCCAAACCTGGTCGCTCGGAAGAGTATCAGTTTTTGTCTCTCCAATTGCCATAATTTGAATTTTCTGAATCTTGCAAAAGGAATCTAGCTCGGGCCAAAAAGATTTTCTCCCAATCCCTCTACTATTCCAAAATCCGATCTTCATTTTACACCAATTTTATAATCCTTCGTTCTACTATCTATAATCTCATAGGTTCTACTTTTGATATAAACATGGTTCATTAATTTCGTAATCATATACACCAGGCTGAGGTGACATTTTAACTTACATTGATCATGTTTCTTTATAGCATCCAGGGCATTGCTCACATATTTTAGTCGATATACGTAGTGATCCTGTGACCCCTGTTTTTTCATACCCTTGACATCACTCCATCCTACTGAGTGTACACATCTACATTTTCTATAATACAACTGCAATTTATGCTTAACTAGTCTGCATAAAACATTCACCAACTTTTCTCTAACCAATTCCTTACTCTTGGTAAATAACACTTCCCTATTATACACATAATTTTTATAAATCCTTCTGTTACACCACAATAAATAAGAAAATCTAGTGATCTTTACAAAATGGTTATAATCATTATTCTTTCCAACAAACTTTTCCCCACATCTATAGAGTAGCCAGTGCTCAAGCCACTTAACATCTTTAACAATTCTCGTTACATGGGTATTTTTGCCAGCTTGTTCATCTTTTTTCCAGATCATGGTCTGCAGCTTTATTGTCTGTGTTTTTGTTCCTCTTCTTTCTATCCACCTCCAACCCCTTAAAGAAGTAACTTGGTCCATTCGAAGTTCATCAAAGCAACAGTTGGGACAGATAGCCGCAAGACCAAAAACTTCAACCCAATCAACATCAATAAAAGAATTTAATTTCCTAGACAAGCATTTAACAATCAACCTTCTCTTGGACTTCCTATACGACCAATTTTCTTTATAATCAGTGCCAATTTCATCAATAATTGAATATAGTCTTGTGATAAATTTCAGTTTAAAGTCTTTTATAATACACCTCAGATCAATCACCCCACAAGAAGTAAAGAGATCATCCCTGAAAGTAAGTTTTTTACCAGCATAAACATCAACAACATCATACAACCATAGCATATTAAAATATTTAGATAGACTACAGTACATCATTTCCAACTTTTTCCAAAAAAAGATCATAACCAAACCACCAGAGTACACATCCACACAGGGAAGTGTACACCAAAAGGTTGCCAGTGGTTTAATCATAATCTCTTTCACATAATCCACATCATTACACATCATAGACCCCCTGCAGAGGCAAAAAACTACCCATAATACATCCATGGCTAAGCATTTTACACAAAAGGTGATAAGCATAATCAGCCAAAGGTAAATATTAGAGCCTTGTAATAAAAAGTACTCATTAGCAATTGATAAACACGTACACATTCGATCATACTTTATAGACATATCAATTGCATTATCATGGCACATATCCAGCATTATCAAAATCATTAGCCAACCTCCTGTATTCTTGAAACAAGAGGCCACCTTATCTACATTTCTACTCCTTATGCCAGTAATTCTCATTATCAAAGTACACATCATTTCATACATCACATTTGTTCTAGGAGGAAAAAAAACCATGAAAATGCCATCAAAGTGCCCCATTTCAATATTAGCAAAAAACAGAGGAGATACACTAAGCAAAAGTGGTGATGTTATCACTAAGACAGTGGGCAAAAAACATGTTGCAAGCGTCAAACCAAAATCAAATTCAAGAGTTGGTATTTTTCCTCTAAGAAATTGGCAATCTCAAATCAAACCACCCATGTGTTCTAACAAGCACATAAAGTTCTCCCTTAAGTTGCCAATCTTTCCTAATTTCTTTTCTCAATCTGATGTCTTCTGTAGCATCATCAAGAATACCAATTTTTAGCATAACAATCTTCCACAGATATCCCACAAAAACAAAGGGCGGAAAGCCCATGCCAAATATGGCTTTGTTCTTAAGCATATCTTTCTTAATCCCCAAGGGACCAGCTTCATTTCTGTTATAGATTGCACTACTCTTTAAGGTCTCCTCGACCATAGTAGGCAATTGTTCAGGTTCTTTATTTCTGTTATAGATTGCACTACTCTTTAAGGTCTCCTCGACCAAAGTAGGCAGTTGGTCCAATTGTTCAGTAGGGTTCACTTGATCATATTGTTCAAAAGAGGGTTCTTTCTCAGAGCAAATAGTTTTCTTTAGAGATTGTTTTCCTATCTTTATAATATTTTCCTTACACCACTCAAATGTAGTACATACACCAATGTAATTTGAAAGAAAGGGTCGGATAAGTATAGAGCATAGACATGATATAAGCCCCCCACACATCAGTTTATACCCATCAAACACATACTCAAAGCACCTAGTCATAATTTTTGAATCATTAATATTATTGCACCAGAATGGATATGACCTGGGAGGATTCTTCGATAGACCTCCAAGCATGTGACTTGTTGAGGAAGAACTCCTCGCCTCCTTAGTATCTGGCGCGCGGCGTCCACTCCGAGAACGCCTCTCTTTGTTGCCCCTTTCAAACGCTTCAAGCTTTCCCCTCAGTATTAGAACCAACGAGAACCTCGCTATCACGAACCCTAGGCCCCAAATTGATTTAGGATCTCGAAGGTATAGCCCTCTCTGCTTGTGTTGCCTCCTTCTCTTAGCCGAATTAGGAAGCCCATCGTTCCATATGGGCTTAGGCGACTTCTTATTGATAGGGAAGCAGCGGACGAACATCGAACGACTCTCGTGTTTTTTTGGTTTTTGGGTTGAAAATTCTAGAAGCACCCCATACACAGAGGCGATTGAACTATCTTCACCGATTGGTGATAGGGAGAGTGAGATTACAAGGATCAATTGAGCAAGAATTCTGGATCTAGAGGCTCGATTTAGGGTTTGATAGGGTTTCTCCATGGGAAGGGAAAAGGGAAGGGGCGAGTTTCTCGGGAGCGTTTTCTTTTTCGGGTTTTTTGGGAAACGTTCCTTCTTAAATACAACTATACAAGAGGTTGAGAAGAACTAAAATTAAATACAAGAGGATCAAATAAGACGTACCAAAAAATTATGTGCTGATTAATCAAATAAAAACAGGTTATGTCAACTCGTTCATGTTTCGGATGTTTCAGTTTGGTAAGTCTGAATTGAAGTTGTTATATATAGACGTGTATCAACAAATTCATTATCCAACATCAGGACAAAGAGGATTAATTTGGTCATCTCTCGGTCAATTGTATAGGATTTGGTAATGTTATCGGTTGTTGCGTTCACATAAAGAAAAGCAGTAATTTTTTTGACGAAAAAATTATGCTTTGTAGGATCGTAAATCTGTGTTAGTAAGACAAATTGGAAACTATTCCAACGACAGTTCTCTTACGCAGAGGAATAAAACCAATACAAAAAATCAAACTGAAATACAAACGCAAGGACACGGTTCCTTATAGCGGAACCTCTACATCCAACTAGCTGGAGAGTAAACCTCTACATCCCTTGGAGGATTTTGAACACATACTATATTAGATTGATAGATCTCAAGATACACAATACAAAGACGAACTTCTCTATTGTTCGTAATCCCACTTACAAATAATACTAACGACTAAGTCATCATGGATCCTAGATCTAAACGCAATCAATATAGAATGTAAACCTGACTCGTTTCTTGTGCAGTTCCCTTTAGCACAGGAACCAATTCTCCAAGTTGATAGTGAACTTTAAGCAGTCTCCATCGCTTGGATCTGGAACTTCCTTCTTTGGTTTCTGGTTCGTCGTCTTCACTGAATTTGCTCAAGCTCTCTCTTTCTCACTTTCTCCTTTTGGATCTTGTGCTTTGCGTCTGAGAGCTTGAGATGACCTAGCTGCGTCACTTTCTATTTAAAGGGGTTTCCATTTATCTTGACGCCTTTACCCTTTCTGTCTTGGGGAGTACGACACTATTCAAAAAGACTAGCGTACCCTTTTTGCATCTCTTTCATTTCGGAACTTGGCTTGCCGCCGGCCAAGACAATAGTGAAATGTCTTTATTATTCTTCAATTCATTTGCCACGTCCTCAGATGGCTTCATGGGGAATGTTTCCCTTGCCTTTCCTATAAGCATGTATCTTTCCTATTATCACTTGTATAAGGGAATTAGTTCCATCTGTTTGTCATTATCAAAACTTCAATTGCTCGAATAGAAAAACCATTGTTCCAGCGTTATTTTCCTAACACTGTTCCAACATGCTTCATTATTGTCATTGAAAATTTTCTTCTTGCCCTAGCAGGCTGGCTGCTAATGTGAATGAACATACCTCTCACGTACAAGAGTGATGGAAGAGTAATTGAAATTTGTTTTCTTAGTGGATATATCACAAGGTTGTGTGGCATGTGATAATTTAAATGAAGATATCTATCATCTAATTTTAAAATGTATCCACATAAAATAAATTTTGAAATCTTAAATGTGCTCATATACTTGACTAAATCAACTCTAATAGTAAAAAAATCACATAAAATTCTTGAGGAAATTAGATCCATGACCTCCAATAACGAATTTGAATGGTTTTGCTATTCTTGGTGATTCATTTAGTACCTCGGGAATTTGAAAGCTTTTGGCACCAATAGTAGTCAAATAAGAAACGCCTAAATAAACATTTGTGAATTTGTACGAAAACAGTAATATGATTGGGACATTGCAAACTACGATATGCAAGCCCCCTACCCATCATGCTTTACTAAAGGAGCAACTAAAATTAAACAAGAAGGAAAAGATTAAATCTCAAATCGGAAAAACTCAAACTAAATCACATTAAGCTTAACTTTAATGGAGCTATCAACTCATATGGTGTTTCAACTTTTGGCTTTGTCCTTCGCAATCATCTTGGCTCGCCAATCCATTTCGATGGTGGATTTCAGAGCAGACACGTCGTGTTGATGTTTGAAGCCATTTCTCTTCGACAAGAGATTCTAGAGGCTACCCGACATGGCATCCCACATCCAGGTTGAGGGCGACAAACTTCAACTAATCAATGCCATTTTTGGCGATTGGAGCTATCATTGGGAGATTGAGCTAGTCCGATCGGAAATCTTGTGTTTGTGGTCGCGTCTTCAGGTTGGTGCATCTCCCTCGTTCTTTTGGAAGTCAACTCTGTGACTGACTTTAATGCTATATAGATCGCTTCGACATGTCTCCTCCATCCTTCTTGCAGCTGACTCGGATCTTTGGGGCCTTATCTGTATGGATGTTGTAGGGCAACCTTATTCTCATTAGTAGGGCTTCCTTAATCTAGCCTCTTTCCTTACAGAAAATCAAATACCTAGTATTCATATTGTTGGAAAACATAAAGTTATTTTACAAAATAAGTTTATATTCCTTATAAATCAACATAATTTATTTTTAACTTTATTAATGAGTGTGAAATTTGTAGAAACACATACATGGAACACATATATGGAGAACTAAGAGAATATTTTGTGAGTAGCAAGTGATGCTAGGTGCTATGAAACAAAAAAAAAGCAAGGCTTTCCCTTTCCTTCGAAACGAAAACAAACTACTCCACTTTCCTTGTAGCACGAACTTAGTGTTTTGGTTAATCGTACTACTAGTTTTCACTTTTCTTATCAAACATGAAAGACTATGCACAAAAAAAGGGGGCAGCCCAATAAACACTCATAATCCCAAAAATGACAACACCACAAATACTTCCATCCTATTGAAAAAGGAAGGAGAAGTACAGTTAACATAAAAGAAATCAGAACAAATCAAGGAACCATAATAATGGGAATTGACTACATCAAACACGAGATTAAAACAAACTTCGAAAACCACTTCCAAAATTAACAATACAACACCATGACAAAGATAGGAACAATACGCGAACCAATAAGCCAAAAAATCACGGATGAGGATAATGCCCAGTTTATCTGACCATTATCCATCCAATAAGGAAATTAAAGATGCTCTTTTCTCAGTAGGAGAAAGCAAATCACTCGGTCCAGATGACATGCCATCAAGATTCTACAAAAAATACTGGCAATTAGTTGGACATATATTAAATACTAAGGCTATCAAAAGTTTCGTTCACTCTGGTATAATAATCAAACAAGTTAACAATGCATTCATCTCCCTTATCCCTAAATGCCAGAACCAAAACTCAATCAACCACTACCAACCAATTAGCCTCTGCAATAGCATCTATAAAAATATGCTATCAAAAAATCATCAAAGAAAAGACTTAAAATGGTCATGAACAAAATCATCCATCCCGTTCAAGGAGCCTTTGTCTAAAAAAAGAAGCATACATGACAATATCCTCATAGCACATAAGAATATGAGATATTCCACTCCTTTAGGAACAAATAGGGTAAAGGAGGTTGAGCTACTATAAAACTTGATACGAAAAAATCCTATGACGGGGTTGACTACGATTTCACCCTCCACGTTTTGGAAAAAGACGGTTTTGACTAGAAATTTATTAGCTAGATTAAAGAATGCATAACCATAATTTTCTTCTCTATCCTTGTCAACAACGAACCGAATGATCAATTTTACCCCTTAAGGGGCCTGAGTTAGGGAGATCCCCTCTCCCATACCTATTCATTATAGGAGCATATGTCTTTGCCAAACAACTACAAAGTGATGTGAACCCATTTTCAGATTCACTGTTGGATCTTTGTCTTGGAATCGTAGTAGGTCCCACAAAGGCGAAAACGATATTTTTAAGGTGTGAAGCCTAGAATCAAAAGTGAAATCAAAGTGTAGCGATAAGAGGGCTCGAGTTCAAGGGAGAACACAAGAGAGGAAAAAGAGATTTGAGAGGTGACGCCTAATAATGAGAGCATTGGAGAAATCCGGCAAAACTTCGTTATATCATTCAATTAAGCGTAGGAAATAACAAGTGCGTGGCTCCTTTATATAGAGGTGATCCATTAGAAACCCAAGGGAGGAAGGGGGAGCTAGGGAAAAGTGTGCAAACGAGCCCAACGTCGGCCCAAATCTGTAAATGACTACTAAAACAAGCAACTCATCAAAACTAGAATGTTTTAGAAAGGAAAGGTACTAAAAATAGTAGAAACTAGATTGTGATCATGGTGGCCTAGTCGTGAGTGTCGCGACATGGCCGTGACAAGGACGGCACAACGTGACAAGGGCGTAGGAGCGCCAACACGTATGCGTAAGGCGTGTCGCAGTCCACTGTGTCCGTGTGCAGCACGACTTGGCGCACACGAGAACCTTGTGTGCCGGCGTTTGGGTAGACCGACACTGGCATGCTAGGGGCGTGGTCTGAGGCGAGGTCTTCGGAGACGATAGTGACGATGCATGCAAAGGTTGGCTCGGCCGTGGGTGTGCCGTGGCAAGCGAGCAAGCGTGCGGTGATGGACGTCGTGGCACAAGCAATGGCGCACGTCCTGGCTCGGGTAATTGGTCCGTCGAAACGCTCAGACATAGACTCCTCCTCTTGGCTGGACGTCATGTGCAGGGTCACATCGCCCCCCCCCCCCCCCCCCCCGAGTGGGAAACATCCACATTTCCTCGTCATGATACTCGGGACATTGAAGGAAGCGTGGACATTGTGCTTGCCGAGGAGGTCAAGGCATAAGAGTTGTCTCCGATGCACCAAAGGACTTTGAAGGGGCCATCTCTCCTAGGGTGTAGCTTCGTCTTGCGAGCCTCGGGAAACCGACCTTGCAAAAATGCAAACACACCATGTCTCCGAGCTCGAAGATCAGCGAACGTGTAACACCCCCATTTTTACAGAATTATAATGGGATGTTACCGTCGGCGGTCTTGGACTTCACGTCCAAGGCCGTTGAGGCTTAAGTGGTCGTAAATGAATAAAGACATGTTTACACAACATAATCTGATAAAACAAATTGTCTTATATTCAATAACATACAAGAGTTTACATCGGAATACATACAATAGGAATCGTTGTTTATGGAATTACTTTCAAAATCCTGGAAACGCCTATGTGGAGACAACACGTCTTCCAAAGCTTCCTTTCTTCTTTCCTTCCGTTCCCAACTTCCTTCGATCCCTTTCCAGCCTTCCATGGTCTTCAAGCTTGAACTTCTCCAGTCTTCTTCCTACAACCTGATATTTCCATAGAAGACAGAAATACCAGCCGTACAAAACCTTGAAGAAGCAAAGGTATTAGTCTTCGAAGAGACTAAGCAAGTAGGAGAGTGTGTTTTGGTTCACAAAAGCAAGGTCAAGACGTTTTAATACCATAACAAAAAATTCAAATGGGTAAAGGTATAATAGTCCAAAGGACTATAAAGAATAGGACGATAATACTCTGAATATGTGGTAAACCGATTAATGGCTTGAAAATTAGGAAACTACCAAAAGTAGTTCCTAAGAACGATACTATGTTTGGATACTTGTTGGGAATATTATTAAACAAACAATTATTTTAAAGAAGGTGCGTCCATCAACTAATCAGTTCCATAATCACTCTCACGTTGGATATCTCCAGAGTGAAAAAATGGAAACTTTCATAGCGAGGAGCCAGAGTGGAAACCACCCTGTAAATTATTATTACTATGCCCGAGACACTAGTCTTTCATTAGTCATAAAACCTTGCATTACAGTTATAGATTTTTAATTGTCGATGCTCAACTAGTGAGACTTATAACGACAAGATAATAAGCACTCAAAGGTGCTTCACTTTCTCACGAATTGTTGAGAAAGTAGGTCATGACCAGTATCAGGAGAAGATACCAAAGTATACCACCCGATACAGTTATAAAGAGACTCTCAGAGCATATCCCTGAGATCCCTAGTTCTAATACCTATCCACAACAAAGAGATCTCAAAGGAGACTCTTGAAACATATAAGAGCACAATCAACGACCCTAAACAGTACTAGCAGTACGAATAATATAACGAACAATCGTTAAATCTAAACAGTAAATAAACCTAATTCATTTATTTAACAAACAAGTATTCCCAACATAGAGATGATAACGGAACACAAGTTCCTGATTATCGATTATTCCAAAAATAATGATATCTAAAAACAGAGTTTAAAGATATCGAGTTTAGAAAAGGGTGAACCACCCACTTGCCTTGAAAAGTGAGCTTGAGTCCGATCAAGACAGTAAAGATGAATCCTCATAGCTTTCCTGGTAAGAAAAAGTATACAACATTCAAAAAGACATATGATTAAACTTCTTAACAGTTTATTAAATTTTTAATGTACGTCTTCTTGATACGAGCAACATAACAATTTATTTTTTCTTATGTATATATAACTTGTTATATATATATAATCTTTATAACGTCGTTACTTATGCTAAGATTTTGATAACATAACCTCCTATTTTTGGTACTTTCTTATAAATGAAAAGTGTTCATTTATATTATACGTATGTGGTATTAAATTCTCGGAATTTAATATGGACCAACGGAACATATAAGGGGTCGAAAGTTCATTACCATAAGTTGACGTTATGGAGCCTCGAGACGTCGGTTTCAAGAATGGATTGATCCTAACGACGTCAACGACGGGCATCACAATGGCTCCGAAGGGCTTGGCGAAGGTTCTGAAAAAGATTACGGCGTCGATCAGGTGAACTTCGGGAGTTGCATGTGGCTGCACCGATGGGACCCGAGTTGGCGGCTCGAGAGGCGGTGCTGTGTGGGTTGGGAAGGCACGACAGCTGCTGGTTAGGGTGGTGGTTCGCGGTGTGGCTCGAACGGAGGAAGGACGGGCAAAGAAGGACGTGAACGGAAAGGATTAAATGTACGACTGTACGAGAGCATGGAAAAGGTGGGCTAGTTGCTCACTTTCACACTGAACTGAAATTTCAATTCCTGGATAGCGTGGGAGTAGAGGAAACCAAACGAAGTATTTAAAGGCAAACCAGACGTGGGCACTAAGTAGATAAAGATATTTTAACGTGGGCTGCAAGATTGAATCTGCAAACTTAGTACGCAAGATCAGTGGCACACAAGAATCGTACAGTAGTTAGATAATCTTGGATATCGGCCAAAGAATTTTACACATATTAGATTGGGACTTGTATTCGGGTGGTAAAATTATATACCTCGGATTCAAATACACTTTTTATAGAAATGGTCCTAAAAATTATATAGATTAATAAAATCAACTCGGATGATTTTATCTTGCTACTTTCAATTTTAAAGCTTCCGTTTCAGAGTATAACCTTAACGAGTACATAATTAATTAAGCGGATCTCACCCGATCAAAGTACTTCTTTAATGGAAGTGATCCTAAAAATCATATAGGTTAATATATAAAATCAGTTCCAATGATTTTATTCTGTCACCTTGAATTTTCTAGGAACAATTTCCATTGATCCGATCGTAAGACGCAACGAGATTGATTAAACGGGTCTTAGAAAGATGCTTGAAAAATTTCCAAAATATCCATAAAAACTACAAATATTACAGAACGACGCCCCTTGTTGCATTTGGCGGTGTAATGCTCCAAGCGCTTCTCCAGTTGGGCCTTGGTGCCCTCGTGTAGGTTGCGAACATGATTGGTGCGGTTGGCCGCGTCGACATGCTCGCTGGTCTTGAATGGGCGTGGTTTCAAGTTCATGGGCGTACATGGGTTATGTCCGTATACAACCTCAAACAGAGTCATCTTCGTTGCCGTGTGATAGGACTTGTTATAAGCAAACTCAACATGACACAGTAAGTCCTCCCACCGGTGGGGTTAGCCTTAAGCACCGTCCTAAAAAGGGTGCCTAAAGTCCGATTGGTCACCTCAGTCTGACCATCGGTTTGTGGGTGATAAGCAGTAGAAAACAGGTGTCGTGTCCTTAACTTTCCCCAAAGTGTCCTCCAAAGATGGCTGCAAAACTTGGTGTCCCTATCACTAATGATAGTGCGAGGGATATCATATAGCTTCACCACATTCTCGAAGAACAAGTTTGTGATTTCCACCGCGTTGTTGGTCCCCTTACAAGCGATGAATGGGCCATTTTGGCGTACCGGTCCACGACTACGAAAATGGAGTCTTTATCACGCCTCGAAATTGGGAGTCCCATGATAAAATCTATGGAAAGATCTTCTCACGGGGCGTCCGGGATACGGAGAGGTGTATAAAGTCCATGTGGTTGCGACCGAGACTTGGCCGTTTGGCACAACACACAACCCTGAGAGTACTTATTCACATCTCTAGCCATGTGTGGCCAAAAGAAATGCTCTCGAAGTGCCGCCAACGTTTTTGCTATGCATAAGTGGCCTCGTCCGTCATGAGCCTCCTTGAGCACCAAGTGCCTAACCGAGGAGTTCGGGATGCAAAGCTTCCCAGTTCAATATATGTACTCGTCGTCCAAGAAGTAGGACTCATGGATACGAACTTGCTCAAGTGCCTTGACGATTGGAGAGAAGTATGGATCTGAGGTATACAAATCTTTGGTCAACCCTAAACCTGAGAAGCTTAGAACAAGAGTGATTGTATAAAAAATTCCCCAAAGAAATCTGATTTCGAAGACAAAATCAAGTGACTTTCCAAGCCAAAGAAACAATAGCGTTCTCAGCCTGAGGCAATGGCTTTCTCAGCGTGGTCTAAAAGACCGGGTACTTCGTGACCCCATTTTAGGTTTGGGAGATCCTCCCAATATTAGTTTTTCCATACATGTCGCCAGTAAGATTCGAACCTCAAATCTCCTGAACAACACTTAACAAGTCTAACTCCACTTTACTATTAGACCAACTGAGTATAAAAGCCTCTTATTTGAGTCTTACTCTGTTTATTTATTTATTTTAATGGAAAAAATTACTTTAAAATTCTTTCAATAATACAGTCATCAATCGGCCGGGCGGGGCCCAGTCCAAGTGCTCATGGTCAGCCAATCATGACCGTTGATCCATGTCGACAACTCAATCATCGAAAAGTTTCCTGTAGCACTTTGCACACAAGAGAAGGGGGCACAAAAGCAAAGCAGTACAAGATACACGTGCGCATGTAGGTCCCACGTGATCGCCACGTGGCATGATATTCTCCCTTCTCCTCGCCTCTTCTCCCCACACAAAAAATCTCCCTTCTTCTATGGTTTCCTCCGTTTTTTCTTCCCGAAATTCCCAATCTTAATCAATTTCAATATCTGGAGACAGATTCTGAGATCTTTTTCTCATCTGATCGCTAAATTCTGCAAAATGTCGCTCTGTAGCCCTTCGATTTCGTCCTCCTTTTGGAATAACACCGCTGATATTAGCCAGTTCAACGAGTTCGCTTTGGCTCGTAGAATCAGATTCAAGCTCCGATTCAACCGATCCACTACTAGGGTTGTTGCTATGTCGAAGTCGAACTCTTACAAGATCAATATGAACGAATACATGGTGACTCTGGAGAAGCCGCTTGGGATTCGCTTCGCTCTCTCCATCGATGGCAAGATCTTCGTCCACTCTCTTCGAAAAGGGGTCCGTTTCTTCTCTTTTTTAAGTTTATTGTTAGCTTCCCTGTGAGAAATTGAATATGTTCAGATTGTTATTTTGTAATGCATTTGCTTTCTGGCTTGCTTTGTTTGCAGGGGAATGCGGAGAAGTCCAGGATAGTAATGGTGGGGGATACTTTGAAGAAGGCCAGTAGTGATTCATCAGGCAGCCAATTTATTGAGATAAAGGAAATTGGTGATACCCAGTAAGAGCTTGATTTACTTCTTCAGTAAATCTGATACTAAAGTTTCTTTTCTTATCACTCATTAATGTGTTTTCATAAATCGATTCTAATTGCCTCCTTGTATCTGCATTTTGTGGCTTACTGTTGTTTCATACTGTAGTTAAAGTGGTAGAATTTGTAGATAAAGTTGTGTTTAGTGATGGCTGAAATTTCCTCTTTTTATTTGATGGTATAGATTTGCAATTATACTAGCCTAATTTATTGCATTTTTAACTAATTTACCCTATCAGTAAGAAAATTCAATGATGCATACTCTAATGCCAGTAGAAAATGAAATGCTTTATATTGGGACCACACTGGCACTTATTTCGGTTGCTGTCTGCATCATGTTTGCAACAAACTGTAAAAGTTTGATTGCAAACTACTGAAAATGGTTGTGATTCTTCAGGCATATACTTGAGGAGAAAAATGGATCATTCAGCCTAGTTTTAGAGAGGCCTTTCACGCCGTTCCCCATTCAACAGCTACTTCAGACAAATGAGCATGATATTTTGTTCAACCGAGGCCGTGTTGCTCTTGCCACCTGGAGCAAACCTGCATTGTCATCAGCTCTGAAAGCATCTTCCGACAGCAATGCGAATTCTGGGTTCGCAGTGTTCTCCCCGAAATATCTTAGCCCCAAAGCATGGAAGATGATGAACGATCTGGAAGGAAAACGTCAATTGCTGATGCAAAAGAATGCTATTCATTCTCCCATTAGTCAACTTGTTTGCACTTTCGCTGAGAAAGATTCCGGAGATGCTGAGTGGGCTCATGGAAATTTCCCATTGGAAGAATACACTAAAGCGCTTGATCGCTCTAAAGGAGAGATGTACTACAATCACTCTCTTGGTATGGGATACAGTAAGGTTTGATACTATGCTTGTCTTGTGCTTTCCTCATGTGTTTATATTTATGTTTTTATTCTTTTCGCAGAGGTAATATATGTACTGTTGCTTATTATCAGATCACAGAACAGATATATGTTGGTTCATGCATACAGTCAGAAGATGACATAGATGCTCTGAAGAATGATGCTGTAAGTGCACATGTGTTATGCCATAGAAAGATATTCAATTTTTTGTGTTGTAAAAGGAAAGTGTTACAAGGCAAATTGAATATAACTGTTGTTAACTGTGCTTTATCCTCTATTGCTCTTTTAAGCAGCTCCTATAAGTGAAATTTTAATCTATTTAATCTTATATAAAGTTATTCATCAGACAATTTATGGACTAACTTTGTTAAAAAACATGTGGAAAAATGTCCCCAAGTTATTTTATTACTCTTTATGTTCCTTGTGTTTCCAAGTGTTTGATCTGGGTCATACAGACCTAGGTAATTACCATTTAGTGCCGCATTGACAACGCAAATATGTTGATAGTTTAAATGAAAAAGTGTACATTAATATTGATTAAACTGCTTTCTTTCACCTTAGAGCTCATGTATGATCTACATGCATCAGGGGGTTACTGCTATATTGAATTTCCAGAGTGCGGTTGAAGCAGAAAACTGGGAAATCAATTCCAGTTCCATCAACGAGTCATGCCAAAAGAATGGCATCCTTATGATCAATTATCCAATAAGGCGAGGATCGACTTCTCTCTATATATATATTGTTCAAATTATCTTTCCGGTGAGAAAAGAACTGTTCGATTTCCTTGAGCAACTTATAGTGCTGAACCTTACTATGTGATTTTCGTTTTGCAGGGACGGAGATTCCTTTGACATGAGGAAAAAGCTGCCTTTTACAGTAGGCCTTCTCTTACGTTTATTGAAGAAAAACCATCGGGTTTTCGTCACTTGTACTACGGGTTTAGATCGTTCGCCAGCTTGTGTGGTTGCATATTTGCATTGGATGACTGATACCTCCCTCAACGCGGCTTACAATTTTGTCACTGGGTTGCACTTGTGCAGGCCTGACAGGTAAGCCTTGTCTAATTAACAAACTCGTCATCTCTGCTAACACAATCCTTCATCCTGTTTTTCCTATATGCATTTATGCCGTTTTTTCAAGCATATATGTTGATTCCTCACAGGGCAGCTATTGCTTGGGCGACTTGGGATCTTATAGCAATGGTGGAGAAAGGCAGCCATGACGGACCTGCAACTCACGCTGTAACATTCGTCTGGAATGGGCATGAGGTGACTCAAATTCTAGCTTTTCATTTGGTTCCTCCTAATTTATTCCATAATTATCGTATAGGTCTCAGATTCTTTGTGACCTTATTTTACTATGTTCCGTACCTAGGGTGAGGATGTGTGTTTAATCGGTGACTTTACTGGAAATTGGAAAGAGCCTATCAAGGCAACTCACGTCGGAGGATCAAGATTTGAAGCTGAAGTTAGACTTATACAGGGAAAGTAAGCAACCCTCCTATGCTGGCTCTATCTATCTTTAACTGCACTGAAATAAGTGATTTTAACTGATGCTATTCAAAAGGTGTCATGACAGATTTATATTATGGTTTTCCTTAATGAAAAAAGTATAAACTCTGTCTGTATTGGTTAGGAATCCTTTTGAAGTACTCTCTTTGCCCTTTGATTCTATTTTATTAGCACAGTGAGATTGAGACTTGGTAGACTGAATGGATTGGCTTAATTTTTTATGCCAACTTTGCACATTTGGAAAGTTTTGTTTCTATTACTGATTTGATGGCGGTGCAGATACTACTACAAGTATATTGTAAATGGAGATTGGAGACATTCAAACAGTTCTCCAACAGAAAGAGATGAAAGAGGGAATACCAACAACATCATCATAATCGGGGACACAGCAAATGTGCGACCGTCCCTTCAACACCCCAAAAAGGTAATGTTTTAGTTTAACTCATGCTGAGCCTGTTTTAAGCCTAAGAAAAAACAAAACCCACCTAAAAAAACCCAATCTAATCAGCCGAAAATGTCT
Organism: Fallopia convolvulus; assembly: GCA_964016875.1. Classification (NCBI taxonomy): domain Eukaryota; kingdom Viridiplantae; phylum Streptophyta; class Magnoliopsida; order Caryophyllales; family Polygonaceae; genus Fallopia; species Fallopia convolvulus. Next base: position 52,758,050 of record OZ024725.1, read on the forward strand.
TAATGAGCTAGATTGACATGAAATCATAAAGTTAATTCAAGCCAACATAAATTGAAATAACACCTGAATGCCATGTTTGGTAATGAGTAAGATATTTGTAATTGTAGTAGTAACCTATAGTGTTGCTGTGGCTCAGGATGCAAACATCATTAAAGTGATTGAGAGACCGTTAACGGAAAACGAGCGGTTTGTCCTTGCCAAGGCAGCTCGCTGCATCGCCTTCTCGGTTTGTCCCATAAGGCTGTGCCCCAAGTAGTTCCATTGTAAGGCCCAATTGCACCCTACTGAGTTCAAGTGTAAATCATGCCCTCTTTAGGATGATGTAGGATCAGGGAGAAAACGGATTCGGATCCGTTGAATGATCATACTGAGTTGAATTGTGAAGGTGAGAAGTTTTGTAAAGAAGGGCCAAGTACAGTATGTACTAGGATGTGTTGCCCTAGAGCGTACAAAGGTGTACTTCTTGTGCAATTGAATGGGTGTATAGGATTTTGGTCTTTCTATTGGTAATTTCACCAACCTTGAAATAAAATGATTATTTATCGGTTGTTTGAGCTTTTGTTCGTACAATTATCATCGCATTTTCATTTTATCCACAGATTACTAATGTTTAGAGATGCTCAACACTTGCTAAGGAAGTAATACGACAGTTTGTACACTCGTAGTAGAAGTGTGCAAATAGGTAAAAAGACAAGTACTATGAAACGAATGGGAGTATAAATTACACATTCAATAGGAGTACATTTTGTCAGTAAACAACTCAGCCTGATAAGAAGAAATTCAACACAACATTTGTCAGTAATCAAACTTTCAGTTTCCTCACAAAATGTCTATGACTAAACGGCCTTCATCTGCTTCATATAAACCTCAACTCTGTCAACTGCATCATCCATTCTAACAAGTTTAAGCTCATCCAGCAAAAGCCGAAATGTCAGCTCTCTCGGTTTCAGCCCCTGGCCAATCATCTGCTCAAAGATTTGGTACGCCCACTCAGTTTCCTTGGCTTTACAAAGCCCATGAATCAAGAGTGTATACGCTGAAACATCAAGACTTAAATGATACTTGTTCTTCATCTCATCTAATAGTTCACTCAGTGAACTCTGCATTGTCCCAGATCTAAAGCAAGACTTGAGCAAAGGATAAAAAGTCTGAACATCTGGTTTACATTTTTGTCTTTTCATTTCCTCAAGAAACTTATAAGCCCTTTCTTCCTTATGAAGCCTGCAAAACAAAGCAATCATTGTATTATAAGTTGAAGTATTTGGAGAAATGCATGTCTCGAGCATTTCTATCTCAAAGACTTTAATTGCTTCTCGTACTTTGCCAGCTTTTCCAAGCGTGTGAATCAATGCGTTGTAGAATTGGGTGTCGGGTTTGCATCCAGACGACTTCATTCTGTCGGTTATTCTCAAAGCTTCATCAAACTCCTCTGACTTTGTCAATGACGACATTATACTTGTATACGTTACAACATTGGCTGGACATTGTTGAGAGTCCATTTCATCAAGGATTTCATAGACTTTGCCATAGTTGGATTGCCGACAATAAGACTGGATTATTGTAGAGTAGCTTATAACACAAGGTTGAAATCCATTACCTTTCATTTCTTGGATCGACCAATAAGCCTCGTCTACATGATTAACTTTGCACCAGCCATGGATGAAAATGTTGAATGTGTTTGCATTAGGAGCAATATGAGACTTAAGGTCCAAAAAAACTTCACGGGCCCGGTCTACCTCTTTTTCCTTGCAAAGGCAATCTAGCAAGAGATTCATCGACTCAGTGTTCTTCTCAAGTCCATACTTTTCCAAGTCGTCAAAAACCCTGATAAGATCACTCCACAAATCAGCACCTGCATACCTTCTCATCATTTTAGCTAGGGTTATCAGTGTGACCAGATTCCTTTGATTCATTTCCTCTACTAGTTGTTTCATCCCATCAAACTGTCTCGTCTTCCCCAATATATCAACCATCATATCATAGGATTCTGGTAAATGCTTGAAACCTGGGCGGGTCTCTGCCCATCTGAAAATAGCCAATGCAGATTTCCAGTCATCCCTGAATTTGCAAAGTAAGTTACCCACAAGTTGGTGATTTAAAATTATTGTGTTGCAAGATTCATCATTCAGAAGGGAGGTCATAATTTCGTCCTCACTACTCCCACCATTAATTTTCGAGATGAGAATTTTTTGATCAGATGATGCTCTGAAGTCCAAAGGCTCGTCAGTGGTCCCTGGAGTTGAATGCAACCGTCTAGGACCAGTGTAAAATAAGAAGCTCCTGGTATTAGCAACTATGGCGTTTAGATTCTCCAAGCCTACTAAAACTTGCCATGTTCTCTCCTTTGAACTGATTCTAGAAATTTTTATCAGGAATCGGCAAGACATGAGAAGGATTATTAATCAATGGATGTGATCCTGCATAACCCCAATACAACGAAAGGTTACACTAAACACATTGAAACAAGGTAATGCATTTTCCAAAATGGAGACAGAACATCAGTTAATAGCTAGGCATTTCATCGAGCATATTGCGTGCAAACACGTACTACTGATTAATATCTGATCTCTATCAAGCTATTCGCAATAGCAACAATTCATATACAAAAAGAGAAGCAAGATAAATTAAAATGATAATCTTACACTAGAAAATTTGCATCTGCCGTCCTCCGAGCAAATTCAGTGTGTTAAATTGGCGTTCGTCAAGTAATTACAAATGGCCTGACGTTGTAGAAAAAACTAGTAAAATTAGGGCAAGGGATTTAGATTGCATAATAATTAAAATTGAATTGGTAGGGGAACCCAATCACAAAAGAAAATGCTAATCTGCATTTTATTATCAATCACATTCTCAAATCCCAGCAGCATATCCTCAAAAAAAAAACTAATTAGATAGTATAGTCTCATGATTCGTACACAATCAGCCAACAATTAGAGATAAAGCCAATTAATGGTTTTTCAAGCTTTAAAATTAGGGGCCACTAATTGTAAGAATGAGTGATGAGTCATCACCTTCTTGCAATAATCTTGTCTTCTTGGACTTGAGCAACGGAGAGGCGGGAGAGCAGTCGCCGTCGAATCGTCGATAGAGGACGAGAGGGTCGAGAGGCAGACTAGAGTGGCGGACGGCGGACAAGCACTCTCGGCCGGAGTCGCGGTCCCGCGGACAAGCACTCGTGACTCGCGACTGGCGATGCACTGAAGGACGAGACTCGAGAGGGCGCACCTGCACTAGCGAAAGGCCTCACTGAAATTGATGAATATTGGGAGTTTTAGGAATTTAAGGGGATTTTATTATTATTTTTTTAAACTAGGGGAGGACCGCGCGCGGGTATTTTTTGGTTTTTCTTTCCAAGTAGAAAGTAAACTAAGTTATGTTCTATAGAAGAGTTACAAAACAACCATAAGTTCATAGACTATATCTTGAACTCTAGTTAACGCCTTATCAAAGATCTTGTACCTAGTACCTACACCAGGTTGCATACTACAAGCTTAGCAAAAGTTATCAACAAAGAATGAATGGGCTTGAGTAAGGTTTTTACACTGAACCCAAGAGAATGAATGGGCTTGTTTTAGTAGTTACTCTTTTGGTTGAAATATCAGCTCCTTGAACACACCATATGCTGCAGCTCCTGCAATTCCAAGTCCTGCAAGAATGACCAAGATATACGACGCACCCTCTGTGAATGTTACAGGCTTTCCTGGGATATGATGTGGGGGAATCAAAAGGGTCTTCAACAGTTGAAAGGTCCTTCTTGTTCTGTTGAGAACAAAAGAATGATAAGGAACCTGATATGAGACCCGCAGAAATGTTTTATAACAAAACGAACAGCCTACAAGGAAATCAGAGACCTGATTCTGATTCTTCCCAGGCTGCTCAAAGCCTGACGAAGAAGCAAGGGATCTGGAAATGCATGGATTTAGTCGAGATGAAGAAATCCCAAACTGCTGATTCAAACATCCACGGTTGATTGAAGCCACTGAGTGTGATTTTTGTCTCCATCCATGCAAACAAACTATTTCTTTGAGCAAAAAATAAGCATTTTAGAAAATAGATACAAATAATACTACAAAGAAAATTTATAGAAAAGGCGTGCAATACAGAAGATAGCCAACATGACACATGCACCAATCTTAATTTATGAATATGCATTAAGTTACACTTTAAGTGACTTTTCACAGATGAACATATATTAAGGGATGGCTAAACTTGTCCAATTATCACAAGTGTTAACTTAATTCTACAGTCAGACCGTCTTACGCATAAATATACTTTCAGCGGTGCTCACCAATCTACTATAGTAGCAATTATTATATGTTGATCAACTTTTGCACAAAAGCAAATTGTGGTCTAGCTTTACTTTGAAGTCACTATTCTATGTATGATATGGTTCATCTGTTACATGTGAGAACTGGGAACTAAGAAATAATGTGTTAATATTATAATCGACATCCTATAAGTGGTACTTTTTCTGGTTACTCAGACATAGATTACATATTGGGTTTTTAAAATCTTCAACCCACTCAATCCCATATAATTAGTGATTGACTTAATAGCATAAGTTATCAACAAAGCATAACAATCAACACTCATCATCAAAGAGATATTTGAATAGAAACAAATTGCTTTGATAGATCTGATGTACAATTGCATTTGAGCAACAAAAAATTGAAACCATTGTAATTGATTATTCTAGGAAGAAAAGAGTTTACCTTTAATTGATAATTAAGGCCACCAATGTACACCTACACCACAATGAGGCTATTAAAATACGCATAAGTAAGGCCACAGAGATTGAATCAGTTAGAAATTATAATACATGTACAAAAATTAAATGACCTTTTTATTCAAACCCTGCAACCTTAGTAATCCATATAATTATGATCATATAGAGAAAGTTAAGAACGACATAATTAAAGTTGGAAAGTGGAGATCTAAAAAAAGCAAAATATCTAATCCATTTAAATAATTTAGAAGGAAATGAAAGTGTTAAATATCAGCCTACATCAATTGCAGGAAAAGTTAAATTGTATTTAAAATATATATATTCAAATCTTTATTCATAAAAATAATCATTTATAAATCATGGACTGTTCGGTGATAAAATAAAATTGATGGGCTGCATTTTTACCAGGAAAGAGTAGATCCCTGTTTAAAACTCCGAAAAGATATCCAATGCCCCAAATATCAATTGCAGCTGGTTTATATTGCAGTAGAAATGGCTAGGGTTAGCCCATTTTAGACAAACCCAATCAAAGGTCGGCCTATGTAACTCTCTCTTCTTTACTTCCATTTACTGTAAGTTTAGAAAAAGTTGAGATGATGTTTATAGAACAATCCTAAATAACACACATTTCTCACCAAGATTACAAGGCTACTTCTCCAAACCATTGTTGTTATTTTTTAAAGTAAAAATTAGTGTTCTATTTACATCAGTATATGTGAGATTAGTATCAATTCCATGTTCTGTTGTAACGCATTTACCAGAAGTTAAAATTGAACACTTCAAGAGCTTCTTAGAAGGCAGAAACAGTTCAGCAAGAGAACTTACAGTGTATGATTGTTGATTCCACTGATGAAACGAGCCATCAACTGAAAAACCAATAATTATGCAATGGAATGACTATTGTAGTTTGGCTAAGTAAACTGCAAAAACCACTAATTAGGGCCACTAATTATGCATCACACAGGTCTTTAGAAAGCTAGGTTAACCTCAAATTGAAAAAGTGTCGTAACCCTAGAGTTCAAATCATGAATGAACAACTAAAATTGGGCAAAAGATGACAACCCTAGAACTGAGTTTAGTAACCGTGGAGCCCCAAAATGGAAGAGCGGAGCGGAGGTACCTGGAGAGATCGCATCTCGTACAGTCACGAAGAAAGGGACAAAGGCATGGCGCGCCGGGGAGAGCGAGGAGGAGGCAGGCGCAGGGGAGAGCGAGGAGGATGCAACAAGAAGGCGGAACTGCGGGAGGCGCCGATGATGTGAGGTGGTTGTTGTTGGTGTGCTCTAATGGAGATTACAGGAGATTGGAGAGGGAGGGAGCGGGGCTGACCAAGAAGGGAACCGAGAAAGGGTGATCGCCAAAAAGACGGGGCGGGGCACGAGCACAGAATAAGGGGTGAATTAAAAAAGAGAAATTTAATACATGCCTATGGAAGCGTGTCAAAAACACTGTAGATACGACATTGGTTTTTTTATGGGTTTTTTGATTGAACCAAACTAGCCAAAATCTTCCTAGGAGGACCGAACCGAATTACCTTGGATCAGGTTTGGTTTGATACCGATTAACTTCTTTTACTAGTCTTATAGAAATCTTTAGGAATGGACAGAATATTAGAATGTCCTTTGAATTACCAAAAAAATGAATAGAAACACGCTATTGAGATTGAGGGTGACCAACTGACCATAACAATAATAGCTAGGCGTCGCCTCTTGATGACACCCATCTCGAGACTCGAGTTTGATTTGTAAGAGTCTGAATGGTCTCCTTAACCTCTCTTTCACTCTCTCTCCAAATGAGGATAAACTTTTAGTTTCCACATGCATTATATAGTGTCACTATTATTATTTTTCAAAGCTCAAGGATTTTCGATAACTTGAATTGATCTCTTTGGTTTCCATGGACTGATCTCTTTGGTTTCCATGGACAGAGTAGCATTTAGGAAACCGAAGAAGTTTGATTGCTATTTGATTCTGAATTTCTCTTCTGGCCTAGTGAGTAGTGATAGAACATCAATTCAAGTTTTATTTAAAAGGAAAATTGAGAAGTGGGTAACTAAGTAGAGACAGTTAACGGGTGATTTAATTTACTTCCAACGACATGCTTTATTGATCAAATTTCAACTCCCAAAACTCATCAAGTGATTATCTAAATTTGCAAGATTGCCTCCTAGTCTTGCATGCCTGCAGCAATTGCAACCATTATCTACCAAATTTTACAAATGTGCAGTAAAGCCCACAAACTTTTCTTAAAGGCCGTAGCGCTATAATATTAATAACAAATTGATTATATATGTTTTGCTCAACCAGCCAACAGGTGAAATAATAAAAACCACATTCCCTTTTTCGCACTAACAGACATCGACCATTCAGCTCAATCAATCAAGTAACCAAATAAAGTTACATATAATAATAGTACAAAATATTAGGGAGTAAAAGTCTATTCAGTACAGCACTAAAAAAAATAATTAAATTTAACACATTGTGCCAAAATAGAGACAAGATTTGTCAAGAGCCCGAGAAAAATTCAAGGGCCTCTTGGTACCGATCAAGAACAACGTTATAAAGGGGGTGGATTGGTTCTAAGAGATTGGAGTGCCGACCGAGAATGGCGTGTGGCAGAGGAGCGGAATAACCGTCTTTAGAGTAGCTGTAATGACAAGCCGACAAGCCGCTCAGGCAATAGCATGTGTGGTAGAAGTCTCTCGCCTTCCCGGGTTTATCTCTAAACCCACCTTCTTGTATCTGCACCCATGTCATAATTTGCAAAATGCTCAGAACATAGAACATGCTGATAGTTATGTACATAGCAAATTTGTCAAATTAAAACCGCTACTTACTAAACACCCAAGAACTGAGGGGCCTTAATTAATTTGTGGATGATTGTGACAAGATATCTGGTGACAATCCAATACTTTAAATGATTGTACAAGCTGCAAAGGGCATAAGGATTACCTGAGAGCAGAGTAGTATATATTGCTGCAAAGACAACGAATGAAAAAGTGGACCTATTTCAGCACGCTTTTTTGCAAATTTTGGGCCTATGGCAGAAAGATTTGATCCATCACACCCTCTTCCTTGGCCTACAGGTAATCCATGAAAAAGTTACAGACAAAAACCACCTATTATATACAAATACAATCATGGAGCAAAACCCAATGCTATAAATTCCATGAGATCACCTATGGCCTGCCCAGAGCGGGCCTCGTCAGAGCCAGAAGTTGCTTCCTCATCCATAAGCAGCAATCGTTGGATTAGTGCAAAAACATCTCCCTGCAAAATTAACCTAATGATTTTCTAATAAAAATAAAACATAAAAAGAAGAATAAAGAGGCATTAAAGGTAACCTGCCAGAAGGAATAACAGCCATCAACCAGCTTGTTTGTCCTTCCCTGGAATCCACCCTCCACCCCCTGCCGGAACACCACCCAGTTCTAGCACAACAATGAGCACACATACAAATGAATACCAGTGACCTTTCAGACATTCAAAAACAAACTTTTTAGAAACTTTGTACTACAGATATGATGGTTCACATAACAAAATGCACAGTTAGACCTGCTGTGATATGATGGTTCCTAATTTATGAAGGGTGGTAAAGGGGAGACTGGACTCCTAGAACTTTGAGACATTGAGTAAAAACAGACATTCTATGTTTTGCCTACGTGACATGAAGCTTCAAAAACTTTCAGGAAATTGGACTTTTCATCAAATAACCAAATCTGGAACCACCAAATTCAACTTTAGTAAAAATTACATCAGCTCATTCATACAACCACCAGAAACATGGTCTAGAAACATCTCATTCAAAAATAAAAAATATCATATGATCATCTGAACATTTAAGGACCAAAAATTGCATTTTACCCACATTATCAATCATATATTCATGGAAGAAAGAAAATGCAAGCATAAAAGTTGTCTTACAATTAGACCATCCAAGTCCAACTGATGAACCTCGTTGATAAGAATCATTGCAGCCAAGCCACAAAAGGTATAGCTATTACACAAAAAGAAGAGACATTAATTGACAAATGGCAGAAATAAACTCCTACAAACCAGGTTAAAATCAGTCACTACCAACATACCCGCCATGAGCTTCTGAACCAGGTTCACCACCTATACCACCTTCATAAGTTTGACAGCTGGATAGGAAAAGTATAAGAAATGTTATAATATGTAATTGTAACAAGAAAAGACACACATAAAAAGGACAAACCTTTTAATGAAATTTCCAACATTTTGTACCAATTCATCATCCAAGATGTTCAGTACACTTGCAACCTAATTAACAGAAAAAGATAGCGATTAGAAAAAATACACCTCAGCAGTACATGCAGAAGTACAGGTTTACAAAAAGAAACATGTGATCCAACTTACTGAAATTGCAGTGTAGCAGGCCCGGACATCCATTTCTCCTCGTTCATGCATCCTAAAAAAGATGTAATAAACAACTCAAGGATTACAGTCCATAAAAAATCACTCATTGGTCCAAAGCTTCAACAAACATGTGCATATGCTTAATAGAAATGATGAGGCAGTCAGCAGCAAATACAGAGGAGTAAAAAACAAGCAAATACCTCAAGTTGCCAAAAATAAACAAGAAACAAAGGTCTACCTAGCAAAGCCTAATGAACAGAAAGTGTTGGTTTAATAATATGTAACTATCCTCTTGATCACTCCAGGTAAGTAGGTGACCAAGTTTACAAGACCAGCATGCACTTAAAACTGATATTTACACCTCAACCCATTAGATCATGAGATATTAAGCATAAATACTTCAGAACCACAGGTTTCAACATAAGAGATTTAGCAGAGGTTCACACTCGAGACTACGTTGATTTCCATGTAAGAAGACAAAAACAAGTTAAATGTTCACCCAAACAGCAAGAGCAGAAGAAATCACCTGAAACCTCCACATGGGTCCTTCATTCTCTGTAAGAATGAATATAATTTCTCTCTGTAAAACAGTAAAATCCCATATAACTAACAGGACAATGGAAACTATGATTTTTTTCCCCTTATAATAAGAAAGGAAGGGTGAAAAGCAGAAAACAGAAAGGGCCTGACCACCTATTAATAGATGCCAAGGATTCGTAACCGCCCAATGTAATCAGGGAATTGACTGCAGCATATGTTGTTGCAAGATGAGGCAACTAAGGAAAAAAAATTGTTTAGTACATTGCAGATACAGCCAGGAACACTACGGATACGAGTGCAAAAGACAGATACTTAATGTATGCGCTTCACTCTGGTAGTAATTGAAAGATGCTATATATGCATACTACATCTAAGAAATTCAAAACTATCAAATTAATAATTTGAGGCATGCTAATTTTTCTTTGAATATTTCAACTGCTGCTTCATGTTTAGGACTGAAAAGAATCATAACAAAAAATTAGTTTAGGATGGAGTATTTCCACTCTATTTTCACGAGAGCCTTCGGATGGCAAAGAGAAAAAAAGAATATATCTTTCAATCGTAGTAATTGCTGGAATCTTTTTGCTAGCTTAGCTAAATGAAATTCATGACTATAAAACATATGAAGATGTTTTTAATACAAATAAGACGTTGATCAATAAAACCAAAATTGCATTATAAAGGATGATGCAACGCCCGCAAATAACAAAAGTTGCCATTATTAAATACAGAGAGCACTTAATCCGTAAACGAAAACAATAGAAGACAATTAAAGGTTCTTGCCTGTCCAGGTCCACCACCATATCCACCATTAGGGTCCTGCCAATGCTTACACTCATCAATTTTACTTCTCTTTTCTCTTACAAAAGTGGAAAAGAGGAGATGATTTCTAAGAATTAAATACCTGGCAACGGCCAAGAAAATCGATTGCATTACTATGCAATTCTTCCTCAAATGGCTCATCTAACAGAGCCAACGAATGAAGGATCCAATAGCAAAGCCATGGCCGACTGCAATAGACAATCAGAGCACAGTGTTAAAGGAAACAAATCAGTTGAGCAAATCCACTATAATCCAACAAGGAAACTTTTTTATTCAATAAGCAGTATAATACTTGGCATCGAGGACGCAAAAAGAAGAGGGGAGCTTCTGAAGGCCCTTGGTGAGATACTCGATGTGACTATCCCGAGCGAGCTCCAGCCTGCGAATCATAACCCAAAAAGTTCAATTTCATGCTTGGACAGATTCGGGGAGAAAAGAGAAACCCTAGTGGTACAGAAAGGGAAGAATGAGCTGACATGACGGATTGGGGTCTAGGAGGGAGATCGGAGAATTGCTTGTAGATATAGAAGACATGGCCTTCCACCAAACGTTGCTCTCGCTGGCTAACTGTGAGATTGGAATCCTCAGCATCCATTGCGAAAATCAGATTACGGAGATCTTCCTCTTCTAATTTGTACTTACTACTGACATAACTCGACTGCTTCTTCTTCCTGCGGCAATTGGGCCAAAATGTGGGTTAAAAATAGGCCCAATTTGAAACAAGTAGACTAGGCCAAGATATATTTCTTTTTAGACCAATTTGAATAACATTAAAATATTTATATTAAAATAAATATATAATATATTAAAAAATTAACATTTTCCATGTATATTTTATATAGTAATTTTGAAAATTTTTTAAATATCGATAGAAATTAAAATTTTAATGCAACTCGAGAATACCATAATGAAAGTTTTATTACTTTTTTTCTAAAACATTATTACATAAAACCTACATGAAAATTTTTAATTATGTAATATATTTATTTTTGTGTAAATATTGTAAAAAAAAATTAAAATTAATAATTTAAATTATAAAACATACAATCTACTTGACAAATATATACATAATACATTATATATATAATATTTTAAATTTTATATTTTATATGCTTTTTTATTATTATAAACCTATTTTTTTTTTTAAATATAAAAATATATTTTTTCATTGAAAAACATACTAATTTAGTTATAAAATAACGAAAATTTATAAGTAAGGGCACCAGCCATACTTTTGCAAAAGTTCAGGGATACCACTCGGAATAAGTTTTTTTCAGGGCACCACTCGGAAAAGCCAAAAACTTGAGGGTACCAACCAAAACTACCCTTTATTTTATTTTATCATATTTAAACCAAAGAAATATGGGTTTGGTTTAGGAGATAGCACCCCTTTAGGAAAGAATTGAGAACATCTCTCATCCATCTGATCTTGAAAATTCAATAGTTGAGATTACACGTTAGCTAAATTTAAAAACAGAAAAAACTTGTAAGTGCATAAATTTATAACCATTTGTGCATAAATTTTATAATTGACAGTGCATAATTTGCATATTAATGTGTATAATTTCACATTGGTTGTACATTGTTTTGTAAATGAGTGTTCATGTTTTGTTCACCGAGTATAAAAGCTCTATTTTAGAGGAGTGTATATGAGTTTATAATGAACTAGATGGCTTGTCATGTCCGTTGGATGATCTGTATTTATTAATTTTATAATTGGACATCGTTAATTGCGTATGTTATTTAAATTAGAATAGAAATGCAAATTATATGTGTTAACCCGTTCAATAAAACAATGAGCAAAACATTGAGTAATATTGTTCCATGCAGTGCATTGCATAAGATTCCCTTATAATCATAAATGAACAAAACTATGTTAAGAGGAAAGTTTTTACAAATTAGGCCTCCAAATATGTCATGTTTTACCTAATTGTTAGGGACCAGGAATTCTGTACTTAGATATTTTCCATATGCATTAGTTGCATCCCACTTTCCACATACCATCACTTCAAGCTCATGATGAACACCAAGATGCACTTCATTAAGTGTGCAAATTCTGGGTTGTTGTGTTTTGTTAGCCAATGGAGACAATGTTTGGATATCCATGGATGGACTTGCAACCATTTTCCTTGCAAAATATAAAACAAAAAGATAATGTTTGTTCCTAATATTTGCATGATTATAGAATGAAACCAAAATGGGAAGAAGAGGCAACCTATATCATATCTTGAAATGGGTCTGAAAGCGGAATCTAAACGACAATCGATGACTGTCTGGATGAAAGGTAAAGGCTTTGAGACTATGACTATTTATACATTGTAGGGGCTACTAGCTTTTGGGAAGGGGAAAGGGTAAGTGTTTATTACTTTGTTACAACATTAAGGAAGAAAGCTAAATGGAATATGATGACAACGTTGATGGATGAATTTGAAAGACTAAAAAATTGATCCTGGAATATAAAATGTTGATCATAGAAGTCGGAAAGGCCAAACCCATTAATGGAAAGACAGAGAGTCTAGAATCAAATTTCGAAAACAAAAAATATAATATGACATTTATCATCTTTGGGAGACCCTTTTTAGCCATTGTTGGAGCTGATATTGATGTCACGAATGACAAGATGTCACTCACTATTGAATGCGAATTCCAATACATCCGTCGTAGATTTTTTGTTTGTGCTTATATTGTATGTGTCATGTAGATTTTCCGGTTTCCATGTCAGTATATCCACAAAATATATTACCGAAAAATGGTCTCGTATAATGCTGAGTTAATATCAAAATAGTTCGTATTGTTGCGGGTGATTTTTAAAGTTTGTATTATTATTGGTTAAAAGTTAATACTAGATATTTTTAAGAGTCATTTTTCCTTGTTATTAGGGCATGCCCAACAATTACCCTAATTTTTTCTAAAATAGGGAACCTAAATTCAAATTCTCTAAATAATATCTACTTCAACTCCAACAATTTTTTTTATTTTAAAGAACCTATCATTTATTAATTTGATTTTATATAAAAAATATTTTACAAAATACTAATTTAATATGACCAATTGTAAGGTAACATGTATACATCTACATTTAATTCTTTCTCCAAATGCATTTGGAGAATTCCCTAAATTTAGGGAAAACACTTCACCTTTCCTCCTCCATCCCTATTTTGAAGAATGTATTAGAGAATTTTTTGGACAAAAAAAAGTCTAACATTCTCCAAAAACACAAATATCAATTTATATGGAGAATCTCTTGGGGTTGCTCTTACGACCTTTCCTCTTTTATTTGATGGAATAATCTTAATTAAAATTTCAGCTTATAGTGAGACATTAGAGCCTCTAAGTGTTGAAGACAATTAATTAGTATTTTTTTGTTCTACATAGGTTATTTCATGCTTTTCTTTTTTGTCAATTGTAGGAGTAGGTATGAGTTGTTGTTCATAGAATATATGCAGAGAAGTTTGCTTGTGTTTTTGATAAACACCACTCTCACCAGAATCTAGTAAGAGGACAAAGTTGAAGGAAGACAATCCTACGACTCTTTTCCTTGATTAATAATGAATTCAGATCCTTACAACTGAGAATAAAACCATCTTTAAATAGTAAATACTAGCCTAGGAAACCCACTAATCCACTACGTTAGTTGGAGAAGTACCAGGAACTAACTACTGAAATTAAGCAAAGACTATTGACTTAGTGCTAAGGCTAATAAAAGAAAATACAGTAATTAAAATGTTGACTCAATAATACTAATTTGAAAATCAGTCTCTCTTCCTCCTGACATACGGAACACATAGCTTACTCATCCAAGCCTTTGTCAGTACTGTATCATTTCTCACCCCTTGAAAACTCGACTTGTCCTCAAGTCGAAAGTCAGGAAACTGTTGCTGCAAAAGGTCGTACTCCTCCCAACTTGCTTCTTCCAGAGGGAGATCAATCCATTTCACAAGGACTTCAAGTATAATGGAATCACCAAATTTAATGTGCAACTACCGCATCGGGCTTCACATTGAACTCAAAGGAGTCGTTGATAGTCAGTGAGGATGGAGTTTGAGAAATGGACTGACCTCTACCTGGTTTGAGTAGAGAAACGTGGAACACTGGATGTAGTTTCGTCCCAGCCGGGAGATCGAGCTCATAAGCAACATACCCAATGTGTTTCAGCACTTTATATGGTCCAAAAAACCTAGGCGACAGCCGACAACTTCTGAATGATCCTCCTAGCTAAGGATTTCTGGCGGTAAGGTTGCAGTCTTAAGAAGACCAAATCCCCCACATCAAAAGAGACTTCCCTCCTGTGAGAATTAGCAACCCTTTTCATCTGAGCTTGGGCTTTCAATAAATTCTGCCGAAGAACCTGAAGAACCTCATCTCTTGCTACTAATTGTGCTTCTAGGTTAGGCAACCGTGTTTCTCCATGAACAAAAGGCAGGATTGGTGGTGGGTCTCGCCCATAAACGATCTTGAAAGGAGTCATACCTGCTGCCGTGTGGAAGCTTGTGTTAAAAAGAAAATTCAGCCCAAGGCAGAAAATTGCTCCATTGACGAGGCTTCTCCATGGCCAAACAACGAAGGTAGGTTTCTAAGGAGCGGTTCACCACCTTGGTCTGCCCGTCCGATTGGGGATGGTAGGCCGAGCTCATCCGTAACGTCGTTTGACTCAAACGAAACAACTCAGTCCAAAAAGAACTCAGAAAGACCGGATCCCGATTCGAAACAACCGACCTCAGAATGCCATGTAACCGAACGATATCCTTGTAGAAAAGGTTGGCTACTGTTTTTGTTGAATATGGGTGCTCTAGACCGATAATGAAAATATTTGCTGAGGCGATCAACCACCACTAAAATCACATCGAAACCTCCTGATTTGGGCAGCCCGGAGATAAAATCAAGTGAGATGTCTTCCCATATATGCACTGGCACGGGCAAAGGTTGCAGTAGACCTGCTGGAGCTAAAGTCTCATATTTAGCTTTTTGACAAACGTTGCAATCTTGAATATGACGACGAACATCAGCTTTCTGATTTGGCCAATAGAATTCCGAAGAGACCCGTTTCAAAGTTTTGACAAAACCACCATGTCCTGCAGGCTGCAGCAGGGGAGTCGTGTGCTTCAACCATGATTTTGTGCCGTATGGATTCTACATCAGGTACCACCAGTCGGTTTTTAAAGAACAGCTTCTCGCCGACTATGGAAAAGAGCGGGTAAGCGAACTGATCTACCCGTTTTTCTACCAGAATTTGGCTGGAGAAAGAATCCCTTTGCATGGCCTCAGACCAGTTTTTGAGCTCCTGGATTACAGGAATTGCTAACGCCAACAACTCAGCTTGTTGTGGTCGCCGTGATAGGGCATCGACGCCAGTATTTGATAGCTTGCATTTAGGTAGTGTTTAGTATGCATATTTATGTTTATTTTGCATAAGTTTTAGTTAGTTTTAGTTGGTTTTAGCTTAGTTTCTAGGATCTTGTGTTTTCGGGTAGTTACGCTTGTTTTGTTCGGTTTTGCAGATCTTTAGGTAAACAAGCATGGACGGGATGGATCTTAGACGATTGTGGTGGAGTTTGATGAAGCTTAGAGTGATACAAGTGAAGATTAGAAGAGTTAACGCCCAAGAGCTTGTGTGAAAAGAACGCTTAAACCCGGGTTATGCATTGGAGTTCTTGTTTCGACACCTCTATCTTGCAATGCTTGGTTTGGGAGGTATATTGCTCGGATGAGGCTCAATTTGGTATCAATGGAAAGCTAATTCAAAGAGCTACAATTCATGTTTGTACTCCGAGTCCAAATTCCAACTCTAAGTGGGTCAAAACAGCCTCTGAAGTGTCACCTGAATGCTGAACCGAGAGTAATTGCGCGGGATGACAATTGCTCGGCGCGCAATTCAGATGCTATCCCGAGCAATCCCAACTGAGGGATGATTGCGCGGGATGACAATTGTTCGGCCGCGCAATCCTCATGCAAACCGAGCAATCGGTGTTTTCTACGCGGGGAAGTTTTGGGCTTGACTTTTGGGCTAGGGTTATATCATATCCGAGTATGCTTAAGATATAGTTGTTTGAGGGTTATTTGAGAGACATATTTAAACCTTATGTTAGTTTATTTTTCTCATAACTTTTGTCATACTTTTGGAGGCTAGGGTTTTCTCTCAAGGAAGACTTTGAACCTTTGTAAGTTTGATTTTAATTTCAATTATGCATTGCTAATTTTCCTTTGTGTTTGACTAATTAGTGAAGTCATGATTTGTGTATGATTGTGAGATTTAATTGATTCTCAACAAACTTGAATAGAAATTATTCCCTGTGCTTAATTAAATCAGAATTATTCTAGGGCTTTGTTAGATTAGCTACCTAATAGAATTTCTAGGTTAATTTACAACTGAATCTGATTAATTACCGGTTGGAGTTAATCTGATCAAGAGTAGACTTTAAATTTAGTACCGGTTGGACAAGTTGGTTAAAGTAGGGAATAAATTCACAAATCACTTAGATGTCTGGTTGCTCTAGGTGCTTGTTTCTATTGATAACTTGAATCGTCAAGCTGTTATTTAATTGAATCTAGAAGGTCTTCTAGGTTATTAGATAATTAGGGTTGTTAGAACTAGTTGGTCTATCAACTAAATCTGAAGTTTGGGCTTTAGTCCTTAGTAGGATCATTATCCACGATAGATTATTCAAGTGAGGAGAGAATTAAGAGAATCGATGATCAATAAAGCAATATCATGATGGATCTAATTAGTTGAACACGCTTTTCTCATATTTGTTAAACTCAATCATATTTGCATTCATAGTTAGTTTTCAATTTGCATAGTAGTTTAGACTTTCAATCAATAAACCCCCATATTAGTTACTTGGCACTTAAGCAATAATACAAATACAAGAGTCTATGTGGGTTCGACCCTTACTTGCCGCTCTACTGAGTTGGTTAAGCTAAGGTTTCTTTGATAGGTATAACGACCACTGAAAATACCTCATCAGTATTCTCCTTCCCTGGTCGGTATTCGATGATGAAATCAAATGGCATTAACTTGAGCAATAATCTCTGTTGTGAGTTTGTAGTAACATGCTGACTGAGGAGGAATTGGAGACTCTTGTGATCAATTCGGACTACAAATCTCGACCCCATAAGGTAATGTTTCCACTTTTGTAAAACCAAAACCAGTGCAAGTAGCTATCTGTCATAAGTAGACTTAAAGCGATTTGAGAAAGAGAAACCCTTATTGAAATAAGCCACAGAATGACCAGACTGTAATAGCATAGCGCCTACTCCATCTATTGATGCATCACATTCCACAGTGAAAGGTTCACTGAAATTGGGAAGTCTGAGGATGAGCACTGTATTTAGGGCGGACTTCAGCTTCTGAAATGTTTGTTCAATCGTGGAGTTCCACTGGAAAGCGTCCTTTTTTGTCAAGTCAGTTAAAGGACGAGCTAAGATGCCATATCCCTACACAAAACGGCGGTAATAGCCCGTTAATCCAAGAAAACCGCACAGCTCCTTGACCTTCTTTGGAACCGACCAATTTGTAACGGCGACAATCTTCTCTTGATCAACAGCGACGCCAGCTGCGGAAACAATGTGCCCTAAGAACCCGATCTCCTGCTGACCAAAAAGGCACTTTGTTGGTTTAGCAAAGAACTAATGTTGTAGAAGCTATATGATGGTTTTCAAATGCTGAACATGTTGCTCTTCCGAGGTGCTGTACACAAGAATGTCGTCAAAGAAAACGACAACAAACTTGCGTAAGAAGGGTCGAAAAAGATCGTTCATAACTGCCTGAAATCTCGAGGGGGCATTTGTGAGCCCAAACAGCATTACCAAGAACTTGTAGTGGCCCAAATGTGTGCGGAAGCCAGTTTTGTGAACGTTTGATGGATGAACCCTGGTTTGATGATACCCTGAGCGGAGATCAATCTTGGAGAATATAACAGCCCTATGGAGTTCGTCCAAAAGCTCGTCGATGACGGGGATGGGGTATTTGTCTGGCACCGTAATCTGATTGAGCTTATGATAGTCTACACACATCCTCCAGGAGTCATCTTACAAAACCTGATTGCAACAGCGCTGAAGTCTGGGTTTCGATCTCTGTTTTTTGATGGTAGGGATATCGGTATGGGTGTAGGTTAGGTGGTTTGGCATTCGAGAGTAGATGGATGGTGTGAGTTTGGTTTCTTGGCGGAGGTAGGGACGTTGGTGGTTGAAAGAGGGGCTGGAAGTTCTGTAATACCAGTTGTACTGCATCTGGAATGGCAGTTTTCGGCTATGTGCTGTCAGCTAAGGTTAGGGACATCGTGGCTAGGGAGGAGTTTTCTGGTTTGCTTTGTACCCCATGTATTTTGACCTTCCGCCCTTGCTGATGAAATACTAAGAACAACTCCTTTCAGTTGGCCTCAATTGTGTCCAAAGAAGCCAACCACTTGATACCTAGGACCAATTCAACACTTCCCATGGCCAAGGGAAAGAAGTCTTGACGTATGATGATGCGTGGCATGTGTATGGCTACATCTGGACAGATTCGATTTCAAGTAATTACCTCGTTGTTGCTGATGGTAACTCCGAAAGCCAGCACCTCTTCAGTTGGGAGACCTAATTCTACCGCCAAGGTGTTGGAGATGAAATTGTGGGTCGACCCACTATCGACTAGGATGAGCACCGTCTGCCCTTTTATGGTGCCCTTCAATCTCATGGTGGCGGTAATATTCTGACCAGAGCTTTGATGGAACGAAATTTCAACTTTTCCGTCGTCTTCTCCCTAATCGGCCCATTCATCGCTGGCCTCGTCCACATTCTGCTCATTGTCGTCTGTGAACTCCAATTAAGAGAATGAGGTCTTGCATTGATGGCCAGGGGTGAACTTTTCTCCACAATGGAAACAAAGTCCCTTCTCCCGTCGTGTTTGTCGTTCGGCGTCAGAAAGCCTGTTGGTTGGGACGTTGGTCTGATTTGGATTCGTGGATGGACGTGGAAAAGATTGTGGAGGTTTGTTATAGTTGGGTCTGTAAGTGGGCTGGGTAGGTTTGTATTTTTGATGGAGCCCAATTTGGACTCGAATTCAAGGGCTAGAGTGGCAGCCCTAAAAACAAATCTGGGCGAGTGAATTCTGACCTCGGCCTTCAATTCTTCCTTCAGTCCTGAGACGAAGGCCCCCAGATGTGCGGTTTCCGGCCAGTCCCTCACCCTAGCCGCACACCTAGCGAACTCCATATGGTATTCAGTAACGGTACCGGCCTGTTTGATGGAGCATAAGGTTTCGTCCGGAATTTGGAAATTCGGTGGACCATAGTGCTCTTGAAAGACATGGATCAAGTCCTCCCACACTAAGATTGCTCGTTTGCTATTGATCCACGCGTAGAGATCCAGGGCGTAGCCTTCCAAGTACACAACTCGACCTCGACTTTCATCTCTTTCGCTACGTCATAGTAGCGAAAATACTTTTCTGCTCGAAGAATCCAGCCACGTGGATCACCTCCATCAAACTTTGGAAAGTCGATGCGAGCCCGGGGGCGGTGGACAGCCTGATAACTCCTGCGTCCATCGTCATCGTCGTCATCGTCGTCCGTAGAGCGGTATGGGTTGCGCTCTGTTCTAGGCGTATGAGGAGATCGAGCATGATCTCGTTGGAACCCTTCGTACTGATTGACGGTGGATCTGACTCGAGAGCCTCTCTGATGGGAACTCTTAGGGTTACCGTTGTGATTGTTGTGTGGACCTAGGGGCTGGGAATTTGCCTCTAGGGTGGCTACTTTGGCAACGACTGAATCCAAGACCTCCAATTTAGAGGTGATGAAGGCCAGCTGTTGTGCAATCTATAGGTTGGATGGTGGTTGTGATGGAAGAGGAGGGGGCGGGGGTGGATCCTTTGGATCGTTTGTGTTGGAGGAAGAACGAGTTTGTACCATATTGGATCGGATTGCTCTGATACCAAATTGATAAATACCACTCTCACCAGAATCTAGTAAGAGGACAAAGTTGCAGGAAGACAGTCCCACGACTCTTTTCTTTGATTAATAATGAATTCAAATCCTTACAACTGAGAACAAGACCATCTTTAAATAGTAATACTAGCCTAGGAAACCCACTAATCCACTACGTTAGTTGGAGAAGTGCCAGGAACTAACTATTGAAATTAAGCAAAGACTTATTGACTCAGTCCTAAGGCTAATAAAAGAAAAAACAGTAATTAAAATGTTGACTCAATAATACTAATCTGAAAATCAGTCTCTCTTCCTCCTGACATACGAAACACATGGCTTACTCATCCAAGCCTTTGCCGGTACTATATCAGTTTTATAAGGGAAAAATACATAAACGGCCCCCTAAACTTGTGGACTTTAGTCACTTAGCCCCCTCCCCTATACTTTGACCCTATTCGATTGAACCCTTATAGTTGCACTTCGTGACCTATTGAATACCTGCTCGCTGATTTGGCAAGGCGAGTGCAATTTAAACGCAATTGGACTCTTCTTTGGGCAAGTGAGTACGTTGATATGGCCTTTTTTCAATTTTTTTCCTCTTTTCTTTTCCCTTTTCTTTTTCTTTTCTTTTCCCCTTTTTCTTTTCTTTCTATTGGCTTAATTTCCATTGATAAGTGTTTAAAGAACACCCAATTCTATTTGTTGAAGTGAGTTTTAATTTGGAATTGGAATTGAGATTTTATGTGGGTGGATTTGGGTTTTTGATGAAACAAAGGATATGTAAAAATAGAAATGAGATTTGGGGACCTTCTTTCATCTACTTCTTCACACATTTCCCTCACCTTCTCTCATGACTTCTTCAATGGAAGCTTACACAAGGTTTTCAATTAAGAATAAAAATTTAAGCAATTTGCACTCAAATTATGGGGCAAACATAAATTTAACTCAGATCTACTCATATCTTCAAGCAATGTCAAGATTCAAGGCTATAAAAGTATGAATTTCAGATCTGAAAATTATGGGTTCATGAACCCTAAAATTTAAATCCGAAAATTGCTTCAAAAAAAAATCTACCATGCTCCATCAACCAACAAAAACAACATAATGTTAGATTTAAGCATTGACATGAGGCAAACATTTTATTCAAGTCTAAAAAAATTCAAGTAAATATGCAAAAGCTTGATGAAGAAGATGAGTTTAAGTTTATTTATTTTTATATTTTTTTTTGTTTTAATCTTTTTTCCGTTTTGCTTTAATTAAAATAAATGACGTGGCAATTACGTGGAAAAAAAATTGCACACCTCAGCGTGCGTACAATACACGTAAAAAAGTCTCAGCGAACATGTGTTCAATAGGTCCCGAAGTGCAACTGTAGAGGTTCAATCGAATAGGGCCAAAGTATAGGGGCTAAGTGACTAATGGGCACAAGTTCAGGGGGCCTTTTATGTATTTTGCCTTTTTATAAGAACAACAAATAAAAGAAGATATATAGAATAATTAATTGTTTGGTTTATTGGTCTGTCAAAAGTTGACCGACCCCGCCAATCCGACCCGAACTGCCCGATAATTTTAGGGTCAAGAACCGAAAATTTGAACCCGAAACCCGAAATGAACCGAAACTGATAGAACCCGAAACCCGTTGGGTTGACCGATTTAGTATATTTATAGAATTTTTAAAATTGATTTTGAAAATTATAATATATTTTATTATTAAAATAAATGAAAATAATTTATTATAATTAAATATTATTATTTAATTAAAAATTGATTTAATAATTATAATAAAAGGATATTTTAGACCCGCATGTCAACCCGACCCGACCGAAAACCCGCTACAATCCGACCCGATTGACCCGTGACCCATAACGAAACCAAATCCGGTTTAACCCGAACCTGAAATGACCGAACCCGAACCCGCCTGACCCTACCCGATTGATAGGTCTAATTGGTAGCATACTAGCATATATTATCTAGTGTGTTCTAGGTGTGTTGATTGCAGTTGGCAGCTTGTGTTTCTTTTCAGGTGAGTTTGAACAATATTTGTTTGATGAATCTCCATGAGCTATCTTGTACCAATAAACCCATAATCGGACTATGGGACTATTTTGCACCATTTGTAGAGCCCATATTATTTAAAAAAGAAGTTCATGCTGTTTTTCAGCCCAAATGTGAAACTCTTACAATTTGGCCTTATTTGAAAATCTTCACATACCACCTTCAAAACTTATTTATTTCATTTTGGTCAACCACCTTCACATACCACCTTCAAAACTTATTTACAATTTGGATTTGTTTGACTAGGTCCATCACCCAAATTCCTTAAACAACCTTATTTATTTCATTTTGGTCAACCACCTTCAAAAGTGTACAATATAGAAAGCAAAATCCAACAAAACCACGATGGGGAAAATGGATTTATTCCAGATCAGCATGTAAATTCCACCTCATCTTCTTCATTCTCCTCTCTTCCCCGGTAACACCCTCTCGCTTCTCTCTATCTGTATGAATAAAATTCAATTTTAATCAATCCGTACATACCTAGGAATACAAAAATGCACAATCTGTACACAGACTCCGTCATAAACAATGCTTTATCTTTCTCCTTCAATGGAGGATACCCATCTTCCTCTTGCTGTTGCTGCTGTTGTTCTTGCAATTGTTGCTCTTCAATTCCAATCAACACTCTTTCTAGTTCCAGGTTAGTGCCCATAAACCCTAGCCCCTTTTATGGGTTCAGCCAATCCATTCTAATTCAACACCCCCCTTCTAGAAGGAGGATGATCCTCGCCAAGGGCGCTCCGAGTCCGACCTGGAACACCAATCGAAATTTATCTTGTATTAGGGATGTGGGTTCTGATTGGATTAGATATCAGGCCATGAAATCAAAGCGCAAGGGGATTGAATTTAGGGGTTATGGTCGGATGAGTGTTCTTAAGGAGAGCTATATTTTTAATAAGGTGAGTGCTGTTTGTGATGATGATGATGCTGAGTCCATAATTAGCTTGCTAACTGATGAATTTGGTGAGGAGAGGAGGAAGAAGAAGGTGAGTTCATCCAAGAAAGGGACTTTTAGAGAGAGTGTTGTGGATGAGGGATATAAGGATTTTGTGAAGTGTAAAGATTCAAGGTTGAAAAAAGGAGGAGCTACTAGTTCATCTTATTGCTCGTGTTCGGACTTAGGCGATTCAGAAGTTAGAGTAGCAAAGCGTAAGGAGTGTACAGAGCTGGGAAGTGAGAAGGAATTTAGAAAGAGGGTTGGTGGTGTTGCAATTAAAGAGCAAGTGAAGGAGAAACTAGAGGATCAAAGATTTGAGAAAAATCATTACTTGGGAAGTGGCAGAAGAGATCATGTTGAAGTAGGGACTTCTGGAAGGTTGGATTTGAGAAAGAATTCTAGGAAAAAGCTTAGGGAGGAATCTGTTTCTGTGTTAAGTCAATCCAGGCTATCTGATGCTTATGTTAGTGATTCCCACAAGGGTTCTGGTATGAAGAAGCAATACAATTATGGAGTCGGTGGATCAATTTCTGAGCTGAATTGCTCAGATTCTAGCTATATATACAAACATGTAACAGGAAGTAGTGGTTTTGTTGATGAAAAAAGTACTGGTTACTCGAGCAAAGCGAGTGGGAATAAAGAAAGTGTAGTTTCATCTGGTGAGTTTTGTACAACATGTGGTCAGGCGACTTCAGGCAATGAGCAACAATCTAAACTTATTCAGTGTAATAATGCCGGATTCATCTCAAATGCAGAGACAAAAGGTGCATCTAGGCAAAAGGAGAGTTTCAGTTTGATAAAAGAATCAGCAAATGAAGTTTATGAGCAGAATAAACAAGAGCACCTTCTTGCCTCCAATCAAGTTAACTTGAGGAAATATAAAGATTATAATGAAAGAGTAGATGCAGCTGAAAGTTTTGAGGAGAATACCAACATTTCCAGGCGCCGTTCTAAACTTTCTGAGACTCAGAACACTGGCACGGGGCTGAACTCAACTTTAAGGCAGGAATCTGAGACTAGGATAAAGAGACAAGAAGATATGTCAAATTTGAATCGAATTTCTCTGAAGGAAGTGAATGAGAAAAGTCATCAAGAGCATCATGTAGCTACTAGCCAAGCTGAATTAATGAGGAAAAATCAGAAGCGTATTGAAGTAGTAGACACTAGTAATAGTAATGTCCAAGATACTTCCAGATTTCAACAGAAAATAGAGCATGTGGTCTCACTTTCATCTCAGCTTGCTAAGGGAGAGAGGTTCCAGACAGGTATGCAAGTGAAGAGTCAAAAGCAATCTAGAAAATCATCAAAAGATCTATCAGGTAGTTTACAAGTTCATTTTGATGAGACAATGATTGCAGATTCTTCGAGTGCTTCTGAAGAAAGACTGCATTATGAGCAAAGTTACTTGAGAGAAAGGGTGAAAGCGACTCATGAACATGTTAAGGATACAGTCAAGCAAACAGAACTCAGACATGAGATCCAGACGCCTCTTAGAGAACCAAATGTATCCTCAACATCTCAAATTAGAATTGAAGAAATTGCCGAAGAAGAAGATAAGAGAAACTTACCTTCAGGTATATCACCAAGGTTGAATCCACCTCCTCAGTCTATAGAAGTGACACATGAACATGTTGATATAGGCAAGCAAGCAGAACTCAGATATGAGGACCAAATGCCACTTAGAGAACCAAGTTTTGTGAAGGAAACAAGCAGACATCCGCGTGTAACCTCAACTTCTGAAGTTAGAACTGAAGAACTTGGTGAAGAAGAAGATGAGAGAAATTTACCTTACGGTCCATCACAAAAGTTAGATCCACATCCTCAGTCTATAGAAGTGAAAGAAACACATGAAAATGTTATGAAGACGGTCAGGCAAACAGAACTCAGGTATGAGGTTCAGACACCCCTTAGAAAGCGGAGTTCTGTTAGGGAAACAAGTGGACCTCCCTGTGTAACTTCAACTTCTCAAGTAAGAATTGAAGAACTTGGTGAAGAAGAAGATAGAAATTTACCTTCAAGTGTATCGGGTCCATCACAAAGGTTAGATCCACCTCCTCAGTCTATAGAACTGCATCCTGTGTATGTTGGATCAGCTAGCGCGTTCCCAAGTCAAGATTCGCACAGGAATTCAGGAAGAGAATCAAGCATTTTCATTGATCTTCAATCCACAGACGCGTCACCCCATGATGATTTACTGGGTTCAGATGAATCAAGCATTTATGTTGACTCTGAGAATGGTAAATTGAGGAAAGAGTGCTCAAGCCATTTGTCTGGTTCTTTTACTACTAATGAACCTAATAATGAAATATTAACTCTTGAGCAACAACCTCCAGAGAGGGAACAATCAGATAATTCTGAAGCTCCTCATAGAGGTATTGTCAGGAGAAGTGGGAGAGTCTTATGGAATGTCCTTGCTGATATGGTCCAGCTTCAATGGGGTTTGCTTGCTGAAGCCCGTAATAATTCCACTGTTAAAACCAGTGGACAGAGCTCATTGAGTGATACTGTTGGCAACAATGCACATGATCTTAATGATGCCCAAGGTGGTATTATGGAAATGGGTACTTCAAGAACACCACCAGAACCTTCTTCTACATATCAACCCTTGCTAGTCAGAACTCCCACTCGAACTCCAATAGAAGGTGCTAGAGTTTTCTCATCGTCATTTGGAAGCCTTTCAGGGGAGACAAACATTGACTTGAGTGCTGACAAGATGAATTGGTCCCAATCTGATGTCAGGAAGTTGAGGAGATCTCATAGAAGATCTGATGCTATTTATGAGCTCCAAGAGAGTGGCAAAGAGGCTACAGGAAGTGGTACACTGGGCCAGAGTAAAGGTGATAGTGATCTAAGTCTAACTGTTGTTTCAGGCTCTAAGGAAAATGAAGCAGAACTGAGACAAGGGAAGCTTCTGAGAAGCAATCAAGTCATGAAAGAAAGATTTGATGAGTGGGAAGAAGCTTATAGGCTGGAAAGTGAGGAGAGAAAGATTGATCAAACTTATATGAGAGAAGCACTTGAGGAAGCAAAGAAAGCTGCTGAAATTTGGGAGGTTCCGGTTGGGGCGGTTTTAGTGCAAGATGGGAAAATCATTGCTCGTGGACACAACCTGTAAGAAATTCTACATCTTGTATAGTTTTAAGACCTAGAAAACTCTCTTTACCATGTATCTGATGAGAAACTTTCTTTCAGTGTGGAGGACTTAAGGGACTCGACAGCCCATGCAGAAATTATATGCATACGTGATGCGTCAAACATTCTTAAAACATGGAGGCTTTCGGTAATTGAACTCTTTTCTAATTGATATGTTTAATTTTTTTCAAGCCTGGGATATGCCAAGTTTTGGAATTAATATACAGTTCTACATAGAGAGGAAAGAATTTGAATCCTGTTTGATCTCTAAATTACGTCTTTTTTTGCTTCCCTGAGCTCTGGTTTCTTCTTTGGATGATTGGACCACAAGTCCTCGAATGAAGGGTGAATAATAGCAAGATTTGGGAATGATGATATTCCTTTTTGTTCAAGAAGATCATATTTTTTTCTTATTTCTTCCTATAGAGCATACATTCTAACAGTGCTCTTGGCCATTATATAAGTTTATGGTTTAGAAAAAGGGTGTCCTAAGAAAGCTTCTGTTGTAATGATTCCAATAGGAATATCAGCTTCAATTTTATAAATCTGGTATTTCAGGTAAAGACAGCGTAGTATAAATAAAGTTTGTTTATATGGCACTTTTATGAGGCTAACCCTCATGCGGAATCAGGGTTCAGGAGTGACGTTTCACCGCCTGATGGGGGGGGGGGGGGGGGGGGGTACATGTCAGCCTGTAATTTGTCAGAATATAACTTGGATGAAAATGTATTTTTTTTTTTGGGTAGAAACTTGGATGAAAATGTCAAGTGTGATTACCAGCAAACAAGGTCTGAAAGAGCTTCCAATTTTTTTTCCTTGCAAAATGTGAATTCTAAACGGCTTGGTTTGATATTTGCTTGATTTGTGTGGAGATATCAGTCTTGAAAAAGGATCTCTTCATGTGCTAAAAGAAAATCGAGCTAAATGCAGCAGAATATGTGATGCCTGAATTCCCTACTATATACAGTGTTGCTCTATTGAACAAAAGAATCTAAACACACATGAAAAAAAAGGAGAATTTGTTTATAAAGTGATGTGATTGATCTGTTGAGTAAACTGCTATGAACTTCTGCCTCTGATACTCGAATGGCTTCATGTCACCTTTTGATAAACCTGGCCTCCCTTCAGGAAACTACACTATACGTAACGCTGGAGCCATGTGCCATGTGCGCTGGTGCAATACTTCAAGCAAGAATCGGCACATTAGTGTATGGAGCTCCTAACAAGCTTCTAGGAGCTGATGGTAGCTGGGTCAGGTACCTCTTACTCACTGATACTATTTTTCCTGTTAAAGGAATGATGTTTACTTGCTTACATCAATTCTATTGGCTTAAATGATCTAATTTCTTGGTTTGATGATGTTGTAATTGGTGCATAAATGATTTGCAGACTTTTTCCGGGAAGCGTAGATGGAGAAGGGGGCTCAGAATCCACAGCCAAAGGAGAAGGCCCCGTCCACCCTTTCCACCCAAAGATGAAGATAAGGCGAGGGATACTAGAGGCCGAGTGTGGAGACTTAATGCACCAGTCCTTCAAGCTGAGAAGGAAGAAAGGTAACAAAACCGATGAGCAACCTGTCAGAAAACTGCACAACCCTTCTAAAATGTTGCATAAGATGCATCACAGGTTCAATTTCCTGTTTTGTTTGTAGCATACACACTTGAATGAAACTTGAACATGTATATATGAATAGTTGAAGTAGGCATTGTTTGAACATGGCTTGGTGCCTTGGTGTTTGGAAGTTAATAATGGAACGTCTTTGTGGTCAGTGACTTACATGTCTTATTAGTAGGGAAAAATCCAGAGACACGAATCGAAATTATAGTAATGTAAAACAATTTCAAATGACAAATAAACTAATTAATCATCTTCAGTGCATTAAGTTCCAAAAGCATATGCACATGTTCCAGTACTTCATAGTGCTGTCTTAGGAATGTTATGGTGTCTTTGAATAATTCTCCAACTCTTACCCTAATTGAGATTTTGGCTCGAAAAAAGCAAAATTGAGATTTGACCCCGTTCCATTGTAAAAAGTAAAAACCAGGGCGAAATCGATGGAGGGTGCTTAAGTAGGCGTTAACGAGTCATTAACGCAAAAGAGCGTATCTCTTTTATTTACACTTTCAAGTACTAGAAGAATCTTAGATTTACAATGATACCCTGAATTGATTCCCTTCTAAAAGTTTTCCTAGCGTTAATCAGGAAGCATAAAATTGATGCCTTGTTACAATATTTTAGTACAATGACAAGAAAAGGCAACTATATCAGAATCATTCTTCCTCATCCACTTCATGAAAGGGAAGTGGCACTGTCCTGACTGCCCTAAACTTGCCAGCATTATTAAGATGCTCATTCTCCAACCTGTCACATAATACAACATTGTTCTTATGCTAATAATGGAATCTGTGGATTCTGCAAAGAAGCATATTTTGTACACAAATAAGATATAAGTAGGAAACCAAAACTTACCTATAGAAATTCCATTGCCCTCTTCTGATCACTTCTAGGGCTGCCAAAAATAGTCCCATGACTCTATAATCCACATTTCCGAAGCTCGGGTGAAGAACAGTTTGTAACCATGCTAGCCTTAGAACAAGGTTGAGTACCTGAAATGGCATAGGCCAATTTTTAGCCAAGTTTTCTCAGTCTTTTAAGCTCTGACTACCAATTAACTTCTTATGAGCCTTCAAGTTTCCTATAGTGAAAGGTGGAAATTAAAAAAGGCCTGAAAGGATATAATTTGGTTGTATACCATGGAAAAATAGTAGATAAACTTGTGGCGGATCATTAATTCATTCCTTAACCAAGGGTTTTTGGAATCGAATTGTAGTAATCCCCAATCCTTAACATAATCCCAGTACAATTGGTACAATGTTGCACCACTTGACATGCCTACAACAAGACACAAATATCCAACACTCTTCTCTTTGTCATATGCCAACTTTGCCCCTGCAGCCAACATTGCTGACACATACTTGCCAAGATTGATCAGGTGGCTAGTCTGTCCTTCATCAAACCATCTTCTAGCACACTGAAAAAAGATCAAAGACAACAACAAAAAAATTCACTCTCATCAGTAAAATTTAAATAGCAAGTTAAATCCTTAGAACAAAAGCTATGTTGTACAAGGACTTCTGAGTCTTGACCTGCATTGCTCGCCAGTAGTAAGGTAAGAACGAAACGACGTAAGCCAGGTCCCTGTAATTAGGTGTTCTGTTGCAATATCCATAATCCTGAGTTTTGTAACTCCCTGTTATGTAGTAGCAAGCTACATACTCAAGATTTCTCAGCAAAGGGACCTATATTCAATAATAAAACTCTCATAATTAGTCTAGTCTGCTTTTAAAATAGGAAAAGTAACTCAAAATTATACCAACTATATTGCAAATTGATATTCATGCTATTGCCATATATACCAAATATAGTAAGGTTTGCCTTAATGGTGAAACATGGCAGGAATTTGAGACAATTTTTTTTTTTGTAATATATTGCATTATTTTTGATCTATTATCAATAGCTGATGTATTCTTGAGTTTATTTCCTTTGAAATATGTATCAACTTTCTATTTTTTTTTTTTGCTAATGCTTTGATTTTTACCTGACTACAAAGCTGATCAGCCATGAAGAAGTCCAGCATGACAACCTGGAAAGAATCACCAAGCATATATACATTTAGGAAGCACTCATACATGACTATAGTTTTATAGATTGTTTCGTATACAAGTTCAAGTTACCTTGTACAGTGGAGATAACGCTATGTTTCTTATCACACGAAGAAATCTGTACCGGCTTGATTTGTAGACTATGTTGAATGGAGAGATAAGGAGGAGCAGAAAACACTGCAGGGTAACACAATTGAAGCAAAGAAAAAAAAATCAAACTCTGAACTTAAGAGGATTTATGATAAATGACTATAGATTTATGAATTTGAATTACCAATAGAAGGATTCCGGGGATAGCCTGAACTTGAGTTGATGTATACCCTTTAGCTATAATTGACAAGTGAATGAATAAGACTCCAATTATGGCAGTCATTGATGTTGAACAGATCAAGAACACCTCTCTGAACTTGAGCTCTTTTGTTGGGGCGAGCTCAAAGATGAAGGTGTAGTTTACGCGAGCTTTCCTCCACATAAAGATGTTGCATCCATAGAGGAGGAAGTGTAGAAACAGTAGGCTTAAAATGCTGCAAATATTAGTTTTGGATCATTATTATTATTGATTTATTGATTTATTGATTTATTGATTAAGGAATCAATAAATATTGTCCAAGATGAATACTTGAAAAATGAGGTTCTTGCCTTAGGACAGGGTAAACAGTTTCCATGTAAATTGTATCTGAACGCTGTGTGTACATTCCTGCAATGTGGGCCATGATCACATATC
Organism: Fallopia convolvulus; assembly: GCA_964016875.1. NCBI lineage: Eukaryota > Viridiplantae > Streptophyta > Magnoliopsida > Caryophyllales > Polygonaceae > Fallopia > Fallopia convolvulus. The sequence continues at coordinate 52,788,929 of OZ024725.1, forward strand.
CTGCAAGTAGTGCTAGGAAACACCCTGTGAACAGACCTGTAGAGCAAAATATAAGAATCAGCACACTATTCTCAAGTAACATATCTAGATTAAGAGAATCAGCACATCGAGAATTATATGACACCAAACCTATTGCATAATTTCTCAGGTTACTTTTATTGCCAACTAGTTTTAGGATCAAGTCCTACTGAGCTTGTGTACTGCACTTACATATGTGTAACTGTCTATCGGCCCACGGACTTTCACAATCTAAACATCTTAATGCATTTCTATTTTTAATATCCGACAATATATAAGTTCTTTATGCTGCATGACATCAAAATATAAGATATTTACTAAAATTTCTTGGGCAAAAATGATCTGTGAAAATATGCTCTCAGATTTAGTGGGCCTCTTCTTGATAACTAAGGCTAGTGAAGATCATATTTGTCTGTGGTAAATAGTAGTTATGTTGTGGACCTTTTTTTCTTTTAAACCCACCCACATAAAGTGGACATTGATAATTTGATATAACAAGGACCCATAAATGTTTTTGTTGTTTTCCCTTGTTAATCCCTTTTTGCTTGTACTATATTATCAACTAAGTGGTAGCAAAGCTATTAACCTCTATCATAAAGAAATGGGTCAAAAGGAAGTCAAGTTTTATTATAAGTTATCTCTATGAGTGATAATACTTTAGAAGCACTTTTAATTTTTAACTTTTTGGACTGGTGTGCACTTCTAATAATCACAATCAGAACAGACAAATACACATCTCTCACCTATGAAGAAAGTTACTGCATGAGATTCCTTCCTATGATTTGGTTTGAGGTACTTCATGGCCGTCTTGTGATCACCTTTGGTGAATTGTTTGACAAATAGATCTTCAATTTCATCTGCTAATCTTGTAACCTATCAAAAAACAGGAAAACGAGTATAAGCAACTTCGTTTGATTAGTTAACTTTCCATTTTCTTGAGTAGGTTACGTATATCTCTCTTTAAACTAAAGGCAAATTATCAGACAAACATATCTTAGTTATATCCATCAAGATCAAGGCCTTTCTTGTGTGGGGTTACAGGTGTTGTGGTTTGTGGCCCCTTAAAATTGTCCTTAGATATATTATCTTTTGCGAATAAGATTTAGAGGCTAATACTGTAATACATGGTGGGGTGAAATTATTTTTACCTTATCAGACATGTTAAAATAGGAGCTCTCCACCACCCTAAGATAGATTGGGGAAACTCCTTTGTTAGTGACCTGAAAATCAAGAAAAGGATCTCCTGGTTACAATTGTCATGTATGTCAATTGTCAAGTTACTTGTGATTAAGGTGTGGTTTATTAATAAAGAAGTTACTTACCTTGTCAAACTTCTCTAATACTTTTACAAAGCCGAGCTTGTTCAAGTTCCTACACAACAAAATTAATTTGCCTTGAGATTAAGCTTTTTGCCTTTTTTTTGGTGAAAACCAGTGAAAAGGGAATCTAACCTTGTTGTTCTTATGGATGTTTACCTGTATGTTTGTAGATAGTTTAACCCCTTGAAGAGTTCAATGAAAGCACCTCTAATCATCTTCTCAGCCTGTTGTAGCTTTGTTTTGTTGACATGAAGCTTGGTTCCTGATGAACTCCATTTGTTTGACTGATTGATCACATCCTCCTTTAACAAGTAAGTTATAGCAGAAAACGCACGAGACGGATTCGTAAGCGGAATGTTTAATTTTACATTCTTTCCGCGACAATTTAGAACCCGACCCGAAAAACCCTTTGAACTGCTGTCTTCTTTTGTGATCCTCCTTGATCCCTCTGTCTCATCTCTTCTTGAGGATTCTTCACTTTCTTCTGAATTACCATCCTTCCTCTGTTGTTGTTCTGTTTTCTCTATGTTCTCTTCAACTTCAGTGCTCTGTTCTTGCTCTGTTTCCTCTGTTTTGTCCATAAGGCATACAAACAATGGTAAATGACTGAAATAGACAATTAAATTTCATAGGCAATTGAATTGTTTGTACATTACCATCAGATATGTGGCAATAAATAGAAGGAACATCAGTGTTGGACTCATTGGATTGAGATCCTTTCTTGAGAGCAGTTTTGAGCTCAATGAGAATCTCCATTTGCTTCTTCAAAGATTCTCCTCTCTCAAGAAACTCACTCTCCTTGGTCTTATAGAATTGGTTCACCTTGTTGAGTTGCAAGTCTAACAATGTGAAGAACTCACTTGCAGCCTCCACATCAGCAAGCTGATCAAACAATTCAGTTTCATACATTTCGCCTTTGCTGCTAGCTGAAGACTCCAGTTTCTTATGAACCTGTTCATTGTAACAATTCATCAGTTCAAACATTTTCCATATCAACTTAATTAAGAATGTAAAAAAAAAGGTAGTATATAAGTACTTGAATTGGGCCATGCTCTCTGTGTTTCTGACCAAATTGAGAGATTTTCCTTAGAGAGGATAAAAGGGTAATTTTCAAAGAATCTTTTTTCTTATGTGGTGACTCGTTGGTGTTGTTACTGTTTAAGAAATGGATTTTCTTGATCTCCTTCTTGAGTTGCCAATAATCCAAGAAGGCGTCCTTCCATTCGGGGACGAGTTGATCTTCAAACTGTTTTGCAAACTTCACCATTTTTTGTTTGTGTGAGTTTGGGAGTGATGGAGTGAAGTAGAAGAGGTGAGAATTTATGGAGATGAGAGATTGAGAAAGGGATTATTAGGCTGATGTGCTTAATGCTGATTCCCGACAGCACATCCTCATATATATTCCTGGCACAAAATTGAAAAAACAAGGAGGATTTGATATCCTAAATATTATTCTCTTGATCTCTTCCACTAGATTTGGAAGGATTTTGCAGTCGAGAAGGTTCGCCGGAGTATGCGAAAAAATTACCCTTATGCCACCACCATCCTTCTAATTTAGTTGAGTCTGGTGGTGACTTCTAACTTGGCCAAGGTGATGCTCCTTATATGAACATCTTGGAAAGGTGAAACTTGGGCTAGTAAAGAAAGTGGGGCCTTTTTTGCTTTATTTTTCTTGTTCAATTTTATGTTAAAACAAAACTCATGTTGTCCTTGGTGTAGGGTTGGTTATAGAGAATGTGTGACACAGCTGCAGAATACTAATTAGCAACCATACATTTTGAGTTGAATGTTTACAGCAAATAGCACTTGAGCAGACGATGAAAGATCTTTGTATAATTATTTGTTGGGGGATGATAAATGATTTAGATTGACCCTGGATCACTCGATCGGTGAAGAAAAGCAAGCCTCCACCATAGGTTCATGCAAATGTCAGTTGGGTTACTTTTGGGGAAATTTGCATACCACTCCTTATATTGTTTATTTTTTATCTTAATTGCCCCTTATTTTTCAACTTTAGAGAAAATCACCCTCAATAGTATATTTTTATTATTTAACCTTTCCTCAGTTTCCAAAGTTTTCATTTCATCACCCTTGATTTTCTGTATATCTCGTTTAACTACCACTTAAATATACAACAAATTCATATACTTATTCTTTATAGGCTATGGTGTTAAAAGATTAAGAAAGGGTTGTTGAATGAAACAACAAATAATTATAAATTAGGGTTGCTTATTTTTTTGCAGAAAAGAAAAGGATGATTAAGTAAAAATCTGAAAAATAAAGAGCGCATAAGTGCAATTTACCCTTACTCTTGAACAAAATGGGACTCGCCTTGTAGGCATATATTAATTAGTGGACCCGGTCCGGATGTAGAGCGGTGTCCGACCGATCGAACCGGGCGAGCCAAAAAGACAAGACCAAAAAAAAAATTAGTGGATGTGGATTGATTACACGTTTTTATATTGAGTTGAGTTAATGGTCACACTATGTAAGTATGCTTTATTCATCATATACCTATTTAGATAACCAAACTATTTATAAAAAAAAAAACATACCAGCTATGCAACACCCCACCTTTTTAATTTACAACTCTCTATTTTTTATTTATTATAAAATAATCTCAAATTGAAGTCTCGTTTTAAAGAAGATTAGGGTTTCACAATTCCCCTCTCTTTACTCAAAACTCTTTGAATCCCCATTCAAAATCCTCTTTTAACGTTCAAACTTCTCGTCACTCACTCGCTCATTGATTTCGACCTTCGTCGGGCTTTTACGTGTTTTATCGTGCAGCCTTCGGACGAAGCACACAAATTTTTCGCGTGCATACAAATTTTGCACGCAACAATTTGATGTGCATTTCTTATATGCACACAATCTTTATGCGTGCACTGCTTCTTTGCACACACAAACTTCCTGTGTGCACTGCTATCATGCACACTTGCAAATTGCGTGCACAATTGTTTTGCACACAATCTGCGCACGTGCATGAACAACTGCGAAAAAAAAACGCTTATATGAATGGTGAACGTACCATGTAATTTCGATTACGTAACTCATATTCGGAGTTTCTTTCATTGTTACTCGATATTCCTTAAACAATAAGAGTATGAAGAGATTTAGATTTGAATTAGAGTTGTGTACAATAGAGAATGAGAAGGGAAGGAGGAAAAGTAATTTTGGACTGATTTTATAATTTTAAAAAAGTTAAAAGTTGCAAACTAATTTTAAGAATGTTGCATAATATGACCAAAAAAAAAACCAAATTGCGTCTGTTGTAATCAATGTTTTAAAAATTCTATCTAAACTTTATCTAGACAGTGGAAGATCTTAGTCAGCCTAACTGTTTAATCCGTCTAGGATCGCCAAGGCAATCGTTCTGACCGTTTAGGCGCTAGGCAACCCCTCTCTACTCAGGATCTGCTTAGTATTTTTTTAAAATATTGATTGTAACCCATGTTTGAGATATTCGTAAGGGGTTAAATTGAAGGAATCAACTCGATCGATCTAAGCTCGTATCATTGGAAGAAGATAAGGGTTAGACAAAAAGGGGAAATTTTTGTGTATTCTACCATCTAGGGTAGATACAAGAAAGTAATAAATATATACTACCTCCAGTACAATCTGATATATTAAAACTAAGCTAATCTAAGGTAATGCTTACTTAAGCTAATAAGGAAAATAAACTAACCTACTCTGGCCCACTTTAGTTAAAATAAAATATACACCAATATGCTTATATCCCCCCTCACACTAGGCATTTATTGTTAATTACAAGGCCTAGTTTGGAACAAAGAAACATGTGTTGCTAAGTACTTAAAGGTTTTGGTCATTAAATCAACTAGTTGTAAATTAAACTGAACATGAATAGTTGAAAAGAAGCCTTACTTCACCATGTCGTGTACGAAGTGCCAGTCAATGTGGAGGTGCTTTGTCCTCTCATAAAAAATGAGGTTAGCAGCAAGATATTGTGCAGCCCAGTTATCACAACACAAAGGAGTTGAGAGAGGGATTGTGATGCCACAATCAGAAAGAAGACCTTCCAACCAAACCAATTAACTAGTAGTGGCAAACATGCTGCGACATTCACTTTTTGCACCCGATTATGAGAGGATATTATGCTTCTTAATTTTCCAAGAAACCAGAGAACCTTCAAGGAAAACGCAGTAATTAGTTAGAGATCGACAAGTTTAGGGGCAACTTCCTCAATCAGCATCATGTTATGCAAGAAGATTCAAATCAAAGTTGGAAGGATAAAAGAGAGCACAATATATGGTTTCATTAAGATATCTGAGCAAAAATAAAGCAGCTTAGAAATGAGGAGAACGTGAAGAAGTCAAAAACTGACTAAGTTGCTGGACTATATATGCAATATTTGGACGAAATAGGGTCAAAAAAGGAGTCTTCATGTAAGCCTTTGATATGGCTAGAGATCAGAGAGAAGTTCTCCTGTATCGGGTGAAAGTTGAAGCCCCTTTTATATAGGGAATGTAGCAAGTTTACAATTCATCATGTTGGCAACATGTAGTAAATCAACAACATATTTTCTTTAATTTGAAAGGATACCTTATTGATAGCTTGCATTTAGGTAGTGTTTATGATGCATATTTATGTTTATTTTGTTTAATTTTAGCCTAGCTTAGCTTAGTTCTTTGGTTTTTATGTTCTCTAGGAAATTCAGATTTGCTCTAGTGAAGAGGAGAACCAACGGCTATCTCCTCACGATCAAGAAAAGGCTGTCAATAACTCCTCAAAAGTCATCGACACAGATATTGGTGTGGAGAATGTCGACAAGCTGGATGACAAGGACTTCTCCCAAAAGGAACCGACAGAAACTTCTGAAGAAGGTACACCCTCTGATCCCATTTTGGTTTCTTCCAAATATGGTGATTTTGTTAAAAGAAATCTAGAAAAAGATCTTTTTGGAGATGATTATGAGTTGCTTAAGGATGATGAGATTGAAATGCCTCCTCCTTTTCGCCCTAAGACTAGATCTGCTAGTGCTAGAGCCTCGACAGTGGCTCTTAAAGCCAAGAAGGACAAGGGGTTGGAAACCCCTGAGGCTGCCTCAGAGGGAGGTGACTCTTCTTTCTCTGAGAAAGTCACTAGGAAAAAAGGGGGGAGATCTCCTAAGTCTGCTGTTGGTTCTAGAAAAAAGTGTAAGAAAACCAGTGTGATCATTGATATGTCGTCTAGGGATTTCACTAAGGATCTGTTGTGGGAAGAAAGTTTCATGAAGGAGTTCAAACTGACCAAGGTCACCGATTGGAAGAAAAAGCAGAAATGGGACAAGTTAGTGCAGGGGGAGCATGAATACAGTCCTCTGATGGTTAAGATGTTCTATGAAAATCATAGATTGAAGATACAAGGAATATGACCATAGGGAGGTACACGATAGATAAGAAGACGTACTCCTTCACTAGCAAGGCTGTCAGTGACATTCTAGAGATCCCTCATGAAGGTCTTGTTGAATATTACAAAGGAGGTTGGCCTGAAGGGGTCGATGACCGTGAGATCATCAAAGCTGTCACTAACAGTGATGATAATTTCACTCTCCTTTATCTGGTCAACAAGATGGGAACAGAGAAGAAGATGGTGTTCAATTACCTCATCAACAACCTGCTGCCAAGGGAACTGAAACGAAATGCTGCCTCCATTCCAGATCTGCTGGTCATGGACAAGATCATAAGAGGGAAGAAGGTTAACATGCCACGACTGATGATGCTTCACATGAAGCACGTGCTTGAAACTGCTAAGCATGCTCTTCCTTACGACATGCTGATCGCCTTGATGATGTATGAGCAGAAGGTTTATGTGGATAGCGGTGGTGACGTCCTCAACACCAGAGTTCTCAACAAAGAAATGATCAGGAAGTTTGGATGGAACTAGGTTGATGGACAGTGGGTGTCGAAGATGTCTAAAGTCAGTGACAAGGGCCACCAGGAAGAAGGAATGAAGTCTGCTCCAGCGAACGATGAATTGAAGGAAATCAGGGAGCAGAATATGATTATGAAAGGAATGATGGAGAAGCTTCAGAATATGGTCGACAACGCACTTTCAAAGCTTGATGCAATAGAGGAGAGGCTCAATGACTTTGGAGCCTAATGTCAGTGAATGTCGTACATTCATGGCCTTCTCTATCCCTTTCTTCTACCCTTGCCACATTATCCCTCCAGTTTAAAAGACTTTTCTTTATAGTTCAATATGGTTGTAATGTATTTCTGGATTATGTGTGTTTGCATCCTACTTTTTATTTCGCCGTGGTGGATGTCTTTCTATGACTGTTTTGATATTATGCTTTAAGTTTCTATATTTGCCTCTGATTTCTTTTCTTATTTTAGCAATCTTGTTGATGATGCCAAAAGGGGGAATTAACCGGGGGAATAGATTTATTAGGGGGATCAAAATACTGAAATCATGTGGTTACTAAGCTTAGGAGGAACTTTTTATGGTTTTTGTGCTTTGCTCTTTCTATTGTGTCATTTTTGTGTGCTGGATAGTTTTTATCAGAACATGTTGTTTGTCACCATCAAGGGGGAATTTGTTAGATGGAAGTTTGAGTTTTGATGGTTCCAGAGTCAGTGGTCTGAGTTTGCAAGTCGATTCGGCAACTTGGCAAAGTCACTGACATAACCAGCTGGCGAAGCGATCTATTTACGGAAGGAACGCACAGATCATGTGCGTTTAATTGAAGACAACTGCGTTGTTCTATTTTAGGAGAAGATCATCAAAAGAGTGCTAAAATCAAGATGAAGATAATTTGATTCTCCTAGAATATTTTAGTGTGCGTACAATTGTATATTTGGAAAGATCTGTAAAAGATTGAATGTATATTGTTTTCCTAATCGAATGGAAAATAATATACATGAGATCTCTCTTACCTTAGTTTAAATACCCTAGTGTTTAGGCTAATCATAGACTCTTGAGCGAAAATTTCATAATCGTGTGTAAGAAAGAAAGAGAATACTTGTGCGTAGGATTCGTACGAGTGGTGAGTCAAGAGATCTTAGGCATAGAGTGAGATTGAGAGTGTGAGTGCAAAGGTAGAGTGTGGTTCAAGGGTGTGGGATTCATTCTTGTACACGGGAGAGCTTTGTAATCACTCAAGAAATTAATAGAGCGAGTCTAAGGACTCTTGAAATCCGACCAAGTGATAAACTTGGAAGGGAGTGGTTTTTCTCTAAGTAAACTAGTTGGTTTATGAAAAGTTTCCACTATACATCACTTGTCACTGACCGTTGATAACATTTATTTTCTCAAAGTCGACGACTTTGTAGGAGTCACCGACTCGTCCTAATACTAACGATCCTATAAAAGCTAAGCTAAACTAACCTACTCTGACACACTTTAGGTAAAAATAAAATATAATTCAATATGTATACCTTGTGAAATTATCATAATATCATATTTGTCTTTGGATTTTTCCCACTTACGCATGTTATGGTAATTGGAATATGATGAAATATTTCGGTCACACTTGCTTGGAAGTGCTCGGGCACTTTTTTTTTTTTTACTTTCTTCTTTTTACATAATTCAGAGCTTATTGGTTGGGAATAATAGAAATCACACAAATGTCTCCTCTTATTAGACAGTCTACATTTCCACTATGTGTTTTTGGCCTTTTTTTTGGAGTAAGAATGGGGTGTTTGCTATAATTTCTGAAGTTTTATTATATGATCATCCAATGATGAGTCTTCATTTTTGATCATAATGATGCATGCAAGTTGACATAAGATTTAGAGTCGTCACTTATACCTATATATATATGGTTAATGTTATCTTATGTGTTTTTATTTTATTTTATTGTGAATAGAAATCCTTTTATGTAGACAGATTTTGTTATTCCAAATCATAGAAGCTAAGGGATATATTCCTTGTGATCACACATGGTTGCGAGCATAACCTATTTGATGATCTGGTTGTTCTAGTTACTTCTTACACTACACCATTCTGCAGATTTAGCGACCACGAAATATGGTCGCTAATTTGCGACCATATGGACGCCAATGGTCGCAAATCTGGTCGTCAAAACGGGAAAAAAATAAAAACAAATTAGCGACCATATGGTCGCTAACTTTAGCGACCACATGGTCGCTAGGCTTTTATAGTCGCAAAAGGTGCGCGGGAAGAATTCTCGCCAGCATTTAGCGACCATATGGTCGCGGATATTAGCGACCATATGGTCGCCAAAACAAGAAGACATATTGGCGACCATATGGTCGCAAATGTCTGCGACCATATGGTCGCTACAGGTTTAGCGACCATATGATTGCAAACATCCGCGACCATATGGTCGCAACAACTAGAAAACATATCTGCGACCATATGGTCGCGGATATTTGCGACCACTTGGTCGCAGACTTGGTCAGATGTTTTGGCGCTTCACATCTATTTTGGCGGGTAATAGCCAGCGTTTTTAGCGACCATATGGTCGCGAAAACCCCTAATTGGTAAAATTCTCGCCATTTCAGCATGTATTGCATTCTCATTCCACAAAAAAATGCACTCTCGTTCCGCTTCAACACAACTTCACTCTCATTCCGCTCTCTTCCAAAATATTCAGAAAAGAGAAAAAAATCAACCACAACTGTGAATTGATTGTAGGAAGAAATTACGTCAAATTTTACCGACATCATCACTAAAGGTATGTATTTAAATCTTATTCCTAATTTTTCATTCCGTCATTATATTGTTTTAGAAAGATATTGAAGGTAGAAAGCTTTCGTTTATATATTTATAAGAGATTGTGTTACAGAATTTTACCGCAAATAGCAATTGGTTATGTTGTGAATGCTATTCTACTGTTCTGAAGATGGCGACCATATGGTCGCTAATTAGCGTCCATATGGTCGCTAAAAGCGTATCAGCGACCATATGGTCGCTAATTAGAGACCATATGGTCGCTAATTAGAGACCATATGGTCGCTAAATGTAGTTGAATTAATTTAATTGTACTCTTATTTTGAAATGCAGGAAGGAAAAAATGCGTGAGTGGATGTATGTGCGTAATATAAATGGTTTTTTGAACGACGAGTTTTTAGCTGGCGTAAAGCAATTTCTGGATTTCTGCAAATCTATGCCGTCCTATAACCCATCCGAATTAAGGTGTCCGTGTCGTAGGTGCAAGAATAAGAAAATGAAATCTGCGGATGATGTGCATTATCACCTTGTTAAGGAAGGTTTTGTTCCGAACTATTACCATTGGGTTTCGCACGGGGAGACAGATGAAAGGTTCGCTGCATTGTTGGCCGAGTCTAGACAACATGAAGGTTGTAGCAGTTCCGATCCAACACCACCATTAAATGTTGGCAATGATAATCGAATGGAACAGATGGTGTATGATGGTTTTAATTATGGCCGAAGTGATTACACTGCTGATGATCCCGTGCAGAATGCGGATATAAGCCATGAGCAAAGGGAGCAATATTATAATGAAGCGCCTAATCCCGATGCACAACGTATGTACGACATGTTGTCGGCCGCAAATAGGCCTTTGTGGCCTGGATGTGATATGACGCAATTGGAGGTTGCGACTGAGCTACTGAACATAAAGTCTAAGCTGAGGATGACGGAGCGCGGATATGACATGATCTCGGATTTTTGCGGACGCGTTTCTCACCCGGAGACGACATTACCAGCCACGTTTTACGACACGAAAAAATTGGTTGAGGGTCTTGGTCTTCCTTACGAGATGATTGATTGTTGTCCAAACTCTTGCATGATATATTGGAGTGCAGATGCAGAATACGCGACATGCAAGATATGTGACTATCCTAGATGGAAGCAAGGCAAGACAAAACTCATTCCCTATTCTCGTATGTTTTACTTGCCAATAACTCCACGGTTGCAGAGGTTGTACGCATCTGTGGTGACTGCCGAACACATGAGATGGCATGCAGAGCACGCACAAGATGGGGTGATGAGACATCCTTCAGATGCAGAGGCATGGAGGCACTTCAATGCTATGTTCAATGCTATGTGGCCAGATTTTGCATCAGAAACACGAAATGTAAGACTAGGCTTGTGCACGGACGGTTTCAATCCGTTCGGGGCGTCCGGGCGCCAGTACTCATGTTGGCCTGTGATTCTAACACCCTACAACCTTCCGCCGTCGATGTGTATGCGAGAAGAGGTTATGTTTTTGATGGTTATTGTACCTGGACCGAAGAGCCCGAAGCAGAAGTTGGATGTCTACTTGCAGCCGTTGATAGCCGAGCTGAAGGATCTGTGGCTTAATGGGGTGTGCACATACGATTCTTGGAGGAAGCAGAATTTTGTGTTGCGTGCAGCTGTTATATGGACTATTAGTGACTTCCCCGCATATTCGATGTTGTCTGGTATGTTGTTAATTTTACATGTGCTAATTAATTTGAGACTATTATATATAATAATAATGCATATAAATGATTTGTGAACTTTAATTAATGTGTGATATAAAATATATGTTTGTGTAGGCTGGAGCACTTCTGGGAAATACGCATGTCCTTATTGTATGGAGGACACCGATGCATTTTATCTAACACATGGACACAAAATGTGCTGGTTCGATTGTCACAGGAGGTTTACAGAACCTGATCATCGCTTCCGAAACAACAAGACTGATTTCAAGAAAGGTAGACGGGAGCGTCGTGGTCCCCCGGTACTTCGTGATGGATACGAGATATTAGACCAGATAAACAATATGGGCTTGATGAAGATAACTGAAGTGGGAGCTGAGGAGCACAATGCCGCGGTCAGTAGAGGTTTGGGTTGGAAGAAGAAAAGCATTTTCTGGGACGTACCTTACTGGCCTAGTCTGCTGGTAAGACATAATTTAGATGTCATGCACATTGAGAAAAATGTCTTCGATAATATTTTCTTTACCATTCTCGATGTTCCGGGGAAGTCGAAAGACAAGTGGTCGGCTAGAAAGGATATGAAGGAATTGTGCAAGCGTCCGGAGTTGGAACCTGATGAGGAGGACAATAGGTACCCAAAGGCTTGCTATGCACTAGATCGTCATGAAAAACAAGTGCTTCTAGATTGGTTGAGATCCGTAAAATTCCCGGATGGCTACGTCTCCAACTTGAGCCGCTGCATTGACTTGCACAAGCTTAGGCTCTTTGGGATGAAGAGTCATGATTGTCATGTGTTCATGCAAAGGTTGATGCCTGTTGCTTTTCGTCCATTTCTTGATGACAAAGTATGGGAGCCCATAGCTCAGCTAAGTGCGTTCTTCAGAGACTTGACGTGTTACGAGCTGAAGCCTGAGGTGGTTACGCAGTTGCACAAGGAAATACCAATAATTTTGTGCAAGCTGGAGCGCATCTTTCCCCCTGCGTTATTTGATTCAATGGAGCACTTGCCTATTCATCTGCCACGGGAAGCTTCACTTTGTGGCCCTGTCAATTATAGATGGATGTATCCAGAAGAAAGGTACGTATAGTTGTATGCAGTTGTTCAGTTTTGGATTCATATAATTAACTTGTACAATAAATATTAATGGTTTTGAATGTATATCATGTAGGCTCTTAAAAAGGCTGAAGGCCTCAGTTGGCAACAAAGCCCACGTTGAGGGGTCAATTTGTAGTGCCTTTCTCGTTAAGGAGACGTCCACATTCTGCTCGTATTATTTTAGCGACCATGTGGCGAGTACTCATATGGATAACGCCCGCAACGTCAGTTGCACACTTCCAGTTGGGGTTGATCCGGGAGATTTGTCTATTTTCACAACAACTGGTCGAACCCTGGGCAGATCAACTGCTCGTTTCCTCACAAATGATGAATTCCATGTGATCCAAACTTACATTCTCATGAACTGCGTCGAAGTGGAACCCTATATTGAGTACGTTTCTATAATCTCAACTAAAGTTGGTTCGATATATATAAAGTATGTATTTCATTCAATTACTCTGTCGTAGGTACTATTTGACAAACTTCGTGCGGTCGTCAAATCCAACAATAACCGATGCTGAAGAGCAAAACATTTTGGAAAGACACTTTCGCCTCTGGTTTTACTCCCATGTAAGGATTTCTTATATTAATTTCAATTTAGTTTCAAAATGTACATTTTTATGTTGCATCCGAAATTGTATATACATGCTGATTTAAAATAGCATGCAGGCCGACAGTCCGGCAGTTACAGATCCTAACATTGCAACACTTGCTCGTGGACCCTCTAAAAAAGTGAGGACGTATCCTGGTTACTTTGTCAATGGTTACCGATTCCACACGAGGGCACACGCATCAACCAGAGCCACAGAAAGTAGTGGAGTTTGTGTTCTAGGACAAAGCTTCGACACCGACGAGGAAGACTTCTATGGTGTGCTAGATGAAATCATTGAGCTGCATTACCTATCTCCAACCGTAAAGCGTCCTATTGTCTTTAATTGTTCGTGGTTTGACACTAGAAGTCGTGGGGGAACACGCATTCACCCTCACCTAAAGCTTGTCGATGTTCATCGACATAAAATGTTGAGAACAAAAGATCGTTACATATTAGCACATCAAGCCACTCAAGTTTATTTCCTCGATTACCCAAAGGTGAGGCGTGCAGATGCTGAATGGAGAGAGGTCTGTAAAGTGAAGTCACGAGTGTGGCCCGATGAAGGTACGTGCGTAGACCCTCATGAGAGTGGGTCAAGGGGCGTTGCTGTTGAGGAGGCATTTCAACATGATTCTTCCCTTCCACGAGTTATCGACGACAGTACACAAGATAATTATCCACTTGGTCCGTTAAACGACCCAAACGGAGAGGATCATGTCGTTGAGGATCAAGAAGAGACGTCTACTGAAACGTCTGAGGGTGAGGAAGACATGTAATCGAAATAACACTATTGTTTAGTTGTTCACTTTTCTGATAACACTATTGTTTTAATTTGTCATTCACTTTTCTGATAAAACTATTGTTTTGCCATTCACTTTTCTGATAACACTATTGTTTTAATTTGTCATTCACTTTTCTGATAACACTATTGTTTTGCCATTCACTTTTCTGATAACACTATTGTTTTGCCATTCACTTTTCTGATAACACTATTGTTTTAATTTGTCATCACTTTTCTGATAACACTATTCTTTTGCCATTCACTTTTCTGATAATACTATTGTTTTGCCATCCTTTCCAACCATAAAAGGAGATAACCATCTCCAATGCTGAAATACCTTCCAAGTGAAAACTCCCCATCTTCACCTGAAGCTCATCCTCACCTCAAATCCGACCTAAAACTTCCTTCCTCAAATGGCTCAGAGCAGGAGAGCGTGTACCAGGCGAACGACCGCCTTAGCTCCTGAATTCATCAATTTCTCCATTGTGCGTGTGCGAGGCGGAGAGGAGACAAGAACCCAGTGGAGCGCTTCACCAAATCGACAACTAAGACGGGTCATCGATGATTGGACAGTATCTCCCGGGGGAGCACCACCAGGTTATAGCCGTTTTTTCTTGAACGGCGACGATATCACTGATCGTATTGCAGCTAAGAAAACGGTTATGCAGCTTCGCGTGATCGAAGGTGCTGATATCCGAGCGGTTTATATTCCACGTACAACATGAGAGTCCGTTAATTGTAGTAGTTTGTTACTTCGTTTACTTTGTGTTGTTTGATTTAGTTGTTTGTCACTTCGTTTAATGCACTTAGGTCGCAAGCTAGTGTTTGTAACTTGGTTTCGTTTGGAACCAATGAAGTTGTTTGTAACTTGGTTTCGTTTCGAATCAATGAAATTATTATCATTTTCCATATATTCTGATGTACTAAGACGAATTGTAGTTAGATGTCACAGTTGAACACGTTTGTTTTCTCCCATTTGAGTCCTCAACCCAAATATTTCGTTCTTAGCGACCATATGGTCGCTAAATCTAAAATTTTGGCACGAAATTTGGTTTTTAAGCGCGTAGTTTGATTTAATTTCGTAAATAGCGACCATGTGGTCTCTAAATAGCGACCATATGGTCGCTAAGAACGAAATTTATGGCGCCACGTGGAGGGAAAATCTGAGAATTCGATTTTTCACGAAATATTTCGATTAGCGACCATATGGTCGCTAATTGTACCTAGCGACCATGTGGTCGCTAAATTGCGACCATATGGTCGCCGAAATATCGGCCTGGTCCCACCCCTTTTTCACTTACAAGTAGCGACCATATGGTCGCAAATTAGAGACCATATGGTCGCTAATTTGCGACCATGTGGTCGCCGATATATCGACTGGTCCCACCCCTTTTTCACTTACAAGTAGCGACCATATGGTCGCTAAATGCGAATAAGAAGGAGAACACCAGTTCTCCTTCTTCATTTCGCCCGACTCCTCTCTTTCGCTCTCTCGCTCGACTCTCGCCGCCTCTGTCGTCTCGACGCGTCCGCCTCCTCTCCGCCTCCGTCCGACTCGCCTCCGTCCGCCTCTCCGCCTCCGTCCGACTCGCCTCCCCCGCCTCCTCCTCCCGTCCGAGCACCCCTCTCTTTATTTGTAAGTGATTTGTGGATTTGTTGTTGGTTTTGATATTGATTTTTGTTGTTTGTATTGTTTAGGGTTTGTTGATTGAGAAATTTGGTATTGTTTAGGGTTTGTTGTTGTTTGAGAAAATTGGTATTGTTTAGGGATTGTTGTTGTTTGAGAAAATTGGTATTGTTTAGGGGTTCTTGTTTAGGGTGAAATTGATTGAGAAATTGAATGAGAAAATTTTAGAAATTGATTGAGAAAATTTGAAAAATTGGTATTGTTTAGGGGTTATTGTTTAGTTGTTGTTGTTTGAGAAATTTAAAAAATTTGAGAAATTGACAGAGAAAATTTGATTGATTGAGAAATTTGTGAAATTGAATTTGAGATTGTTTAGTTGAAATTTGAGAAATTTGTGAAATTTGAGAAATTGGTATGGTTTAGTTGTTGTTGTTGTTGAATTTGAGAAAATATAATTGAGAAATTGTTGTTGTAGCTTGTTGTTGTTATTGGTTAGTTGTTGTTGTTGTTTTAGAAATTGATTGAGCAAAATTTGATTGATTAAGATAGAGTTTGATTTGGAAAAAAAAATTGGATTAAATTGATTGTTGTTGTTGAAATGTTGAGAAAAATTGATTGAGATAGAGAAATATGAAATTGATAGAGTTTGAATGAATTAGAACAAGTTGATTGTTGATTTGTCAAGTTTGAATGAAATTGATTGTTGTTGTGCAAATGTTGGGAAAAATAAATTTGTATTGGATTGTTTGTTTTTTAGTTGTGTTATTATGGCCGGAGCCGGAGGATCACACCGACGTGGACGAGGTCCTCGTCCGGACGAGCCGAACTCGTCCCGGATACCGATCGATGACGAGTCCGAGGCCACCCACACGGACACACCACATTTGTCCGATGACGACGGGGCCCACACGGGCACCGAAGCGGAGGCGACCCGAGCAACTACGTCCGCGTCCTCGTCGGGATCGTGTCGAGGGTTCGATCCCAATCGCATTTATGAGCTTTATATTGCCGGCGGGTGGTACGTATAATTTCTTCTAAGACAAAATTTTTATTTTAAGTCTTTTCTTACTTTTAAAAATGTTATAATATGTGTTTTCAAATCTCGTAGCTTGCAGCCGTCGGGACCGGTGTCGCGGTGGTCGACAACTATCCTACAAAGTCAACCCGACGATAAGGCGTCGCAGTTCGACTTTGCCACTGCCGCGTCGAAGCAACGTTGGTTTGATGCCTGGAAGGTAAATTTTAATTTTTTATATTTCTTTTTACAATTTCTGCATTAATTAATTACTATTTTTAATTAATTGTTTGTTGGATTTAATTAGATGCACTTTAGGTGGGATGAGTCCGAGCCGGGTATGGACGTGGAGTCCGTCTGGTTGTTGTGGGAGAAGAGAGCGAAGAAGAGATACAATGACTACATCGGGAAGCACCGCCGGGATGGGAAGAGGCCAGATTTCATCGCAGAGGCCACTTGGGAGAAGTGGCAGACGACGGATTGGGCCACAGATGAGTTCAAAGCCAAGTGTGCCCGCCAGAAGGCAATCCGGAATGCCAATCCGGCGAACCATAGTAGTGGTTCGAGGTCCCACCTCGACACCAAGCGTCGTTTGGTAAGTATTTTATCTTAATTTGATTAAATTTAAATTAAGTTAATTTTTTCTAATAGTTTGTAACACCCTTAATGAATTTCGTAGGAGCAACACCTGCAACGCCCCTGCACGCCTCTTGAGCTTCTCATCGAGACGCACACGCAGGGCGCCGATCGATATTTTATAGACGAGCGGTCGTCCTTAATCGCTATAAGTTTTAATAATTTTTCCTCTATTTTAAAAGGAGTTGGTGTTGTGTGTTTGTAGTTGTTGTTGTTGTTTGACTTGATTGAAAAATTGTTGTTGTTGTTGTTGTTGTTGTTGTTGTTGTTGTTGTTGTTGTTGTTGTTGTTGTTGTTGTTGTTGTTGTTGTTGTTGTTGTTGTTGTTGTTGTTGTTGTTGTTGTTGTTGTTGTTGTTGTTGTTGTTGTTGTTGTTGTTGTTGTTGTTGTTGTTGTTGTTGTTGTTGTTGTTGTTGTTGTTGTTGTTGTTGTTGTTGTTGTTGTTGTTGTTGTTGTTGTTGTTGTTGTTGTTGTTGTTGTTGTTGTTGTTGTTGTTGTTGTTGTTGTTGTTGTTGTTGTTGTTGTTGTTGTTGTTGTTGTTGTTGTTGTTGTTGTTGTTGTTGTTGTTGTTGTTGTTGTTGTTGTTGTTGTTGTTGTTGTTGTTGTTGTTGTTGTTGTTGTTGTTGTTGTTGTTGTTGTTGTTGTTGTTGTTGTTGTTGTTGTTGTTGTTGTTGTTGTTGTTGTTGTTGTTGTTGTTGTTGTTGTTGTTGTTGTTGTTGTTGTTGTTGTTGTTGTTGTTGTTGTTGTTGTTGTTGTTGTTGTTGTTGTTGTTGTTGTTGTTGTTGTTGTTGTTGTTGTTGTTGTTGTTGTTGTTGTTGTTGTTGTTGTTGTTGTTGTTGTTGTTGTTGTTGTTGTTGTTGTTGTTGTTGTTGTTGTTGTTGTTGTTGTTGTTGTTGTTGTTGTTGTTGTTGTTGTTGTTGTTGTTGTTGTTGTTGTTGTTGTTGTTGTTGTTGTTGTTGTTGTTGTTGTTGTTGTTGTTGTTGTTGTTGTTGTTGTTGTTGTTGTTGTTGTTGTTGTTGTTGTTGTTGTTGTTGTTGTTGTTGTTGTTGTTGTTGTTGTTGTTGTTGTTGTTGTTGTTGTTGTTGTTGTTGTTGTTGTTGTTGTTGTTGTTGTTGTTGTTGTTGTTGTTGTTGTTGTTGTTGTTGTTGTTGTTGTTGTTGTTGTTGTTGTTGTTGTTGTTGTTGTTGTTGTTGTTGTTGTTGTTGTTGTTGTTGTTGTTGTTGTTGTTGTTGTTGTTGTTGTTGTTGTTGTTGTTGTTGTTGTTGTTGTTGTTGTTGTTGTTGTTGTTGTTGTTGTTGTTGTTGTTGTTGTTGTTGTTGTTGTTGTTGTTGTTGTTGTTGTTGTTGTTGTTGTTGTTGTTGTTGTTGTTGTTGTTGTTGTTGTTGTTGTTGTTGTTGTTGTTGTTGTTGTTGTTGTTGTTGTTGTTGTTGTTGTTGTTGTTGTTGTTGTTGTTGTTGTTGTTGTTGTTGTTGTTGTTGTTGTTGTTGTTGTTGTTGTTGTTGTTGTTGTTGTTGTTGTTGTTGTTGTTGTTGTTGTTGTTGTTGTTGTTGTTGTTGTTGTTGTTGTTGTTGTTGTTGTTGTTGTTGTTGTTGTTGTTGTTGTTGGTTTTATTTTAATTGTTTGATTAGGCTCGGACCCAGGAGATCCTTACCCAGTGGTCGGAGGAAACGGGCACCCCGCCGTCCTTCCAGGACCAGTGTGATGCCTTTCTTACGGCCGCTGGGGGGTGGGCCCGGGAGGTGCCGTCTTCGGCCTTGGCAACGCCGCACATGAGTTTTACGGCAATCGATTGACGGCGCCGCGTCGTCCACCTCCTCGGGTGGTGGAATTATCGCAGGAAAACGCCAGCCTTAGGCAAGACGTAAATGAGCTCAAGAGTAAGTTCTCGATGTTCGAGGAGTGGATGCGCCAGCAGAAAGGCGGTGAGGGCACCTCCCACCCGTCTGGTCCCGACGACGACGGCGATGACGACGGCTCCGGCGCAGCCGTATAGATTAGCGTAGTTTTATTATGTTATTGTAAATTATTTGAATTTATGTAAATTAATGAATTTATATATGTAAATTATTGAAATTAATGAATTTCTAGTAATTAATGAAACATTAAATATTAACTATTTATATTAATTCGTAATTATTTATAATATTTCGTAATTATTTTTTTTTAAATTAAAAACAATTAGCGACCATTTGGTCGCTAATTTAACACATGATCGTGCTGTTTATTTGGTGCTTTTAGCGACCATATGGTCTCTAATTAGAGTCCATATGGTCGCTAAAATCGGCGACCAAGTGGTCGCTAAACCAGCGACCATATGGTCGCTAAAATCGGCGACCAAGTGGTAGCTAAAACCAGCGACCATATGGTCGCCAACATTAGCGACCAAGTGGTAGCTAAAATCAGCGACCATCTGGTCGCTAACTATAGCGACCACCTGGTCGCTGTGGTCGCCAAACTGGTCGCCGCATGGGGGCGACCACCAGCGACCATGGTCGCGTGGTCGCTAAAATTAGCGACCATATGGTCGCCACATGGTTAGCGACCGGCCTTTTATCGACCATTTTTAGTGACCATATTATGGTCGCTAAATGCATTTAGCGACCATAAATATGGTCGCTAATTTCGCTTTTTTTTTGTAGTGTTATGTTACATTTATGAATGATACAACTTTTTTTTTTCAAATTGATTCCATATATATGGCCTGATTTGATCAATAGTTTTAAAGATGAATTTTTTTTGGTATAAATTAAACCACATAACCCAATCTTTAATAATTAATAGTGCTAAATCAAAATCCTACCCATTTATATGGAAAATTAATGCACCAAACTTACCTATGCATGTTAAACAGGTGCTCCAACACATTTAATTAAGAGGTTGAAGTCTAGACAAATATTATAGAAACTTGTCCTTATTTTATACTTTTTTTTCTTTCAGAAAACCACCACTCTTGTATAATCAAGCCACATAGCCCAATCTTTTTTTTCTTTTTCTACACGATCATGTATTTAATTTTCAGATTTGAAAAAATTGGTATATATCGATCTTATTGTGTGGTTGTGGTTTCTGAGAGACGATATTGCTCAGATGAAATTAGAACAAATATTAATGGATATATATGGGAAGACACAATATCTGAACAACTAATATACAATATTTTAAGTGATAAAGACTGGTGGTTATAGGATTCACACATTTGTTCGTGTGCATATACGTGTTAGGCTTAACACATAAGTTCATGGAGTTCCATCCTAAAACCAATTGGTAATAGGGACCCAATAGCTTATATACTAGGCAAGTTTTTACTACAATTCCCGATTTGGGAAAGATATATTCTTTCGCACTAGGATATCGGCTGACTACCATCCCCGCAGTTTGTAGGTGAGGTTTCTGAATGCACAAATTGGACCGAAAATCTTTGAATAAAGAATAAGGTAGACCTTTTGTCATAACATCAACAAATTGCAGCAAAGAAGGAACGTGAATGACACGAACTGAGGCCATGACAACTTTGCAGCGTACAAAATGCACGATTTCTATATGTACATTGACTCTCTTTAATGTACGTTTTAAGATCACTGAGTACACTTTGGTTCCAACATGATTCATCTATTGCATTAGCTACAGCTCTATATTCTGCCTCCGCACTAGAACGAGCAACTGTTGACTACCATTTTGAGGACCATGAGATGAGAAAGCTACCAAGAGACATACAATAACCGAATGTGGATCTTCTAGAATCAAGGCAACCTGGCTAGTCAATATCGGAGTATGCTACTTGTTAATTGAGAAGTAGAACCCTTTTGAAGATGAAGATCAAGTGTGAGAGTATCTTCTACGTACTCTAGGATATGCTTGAGTGCTAAGACGTGTGTTTCCCTTGGATCGTGCATGTACAAGGAACAATGCTAAACAACATAGCACATATCTGGTTTTGTAAAAGTTAAATATTAGAGATCCCTGACCAAGGAACAATATGAAGTCGGGTCAGAAATTGGAGCACCAACATCTTGGCCAAATTTAACATTAGTATCGACCAGGGTTCGATAAGAGTTGCAGTTCGCCATGTTAACTTTTTGTAGGATTTCTCTTGCATATTTTTCTTGACTGAGAAACATACCCGAGGTGTTCCGAGTTACCGATATACCAATAAAGTAATGAAGGTCGCCGATATCCGTCATAGAGAATTCTCTACTGAGAGCTTGGATAATCTAAGATATGAAGGAACAAGATGATGATACAAGTACAATGACATCATTTATGTACACTAGGAGGTGTGCTTCATCATTCCTAGATTTGTAAACAAAGAGACTTGGATTAGATTTTGTACCATGAAAACCAAATCTGATCAGATAGGTAGCGAATCTTTGAAAGCAAGCACGCGGGGCCTTCTTTAGACCGTATAATTCCTTGTTCAAATGACACACATAATCCGGATACTGGCTACTTACAATCATGAAGGCTTTTGACAATAGACAACTTTATTTAGTGTGTCGTGGAGAAAGGCATTCTTTACATCTAGTTGATGAATTGGCCAATCTCCGGGAGAGAGACAGGGTAAGGACCATGCGAACAGTGGCCGACTTGACCATCAATGAGAATGTATCCTCGAAATCGATGCCTTGTTGTTGAGAGTAGCCTCAGGCTACCCTTTATATCTCGATAAGCATCCATCGAGGCCAAACTTGTGCGGAACTGTCGATATAACTACTTCACTGTGACAACATTAGCATTGGATGTCATGGGAACAAGTTCCCAAGGAACGATAGAATTGTCCCATTGAGGATAGCCAAGAAATTGAGAATACCTGGCTTAGTTGCTATTCCACCTTTGACTGGGTAAGGATGGGCATGGGCTAAGAATGCCATGACCCCAATTTGATTTTTATTGTTGTTTCCATGGACCAAACCAGTTTGGTAGCCACTACCATGATTGTCCATTCCAAATTTGACCATTATTTCCATGACCTCCATTGTTACGACCACGTACGACCCCTTCCATGACCATATCCGCCTCGACCATGTCCTCCTCCATTATTGTTGAAGTCGTTGTTGTTGGAGGGAGGTGGTGTGGACGGATGAGAGTTATCCCATTTTGATGGTGGTGCGGGTTTAGTGGTAGTGTTGAGAGTGGTTTCTTTTGGAGCATTGTTAGCTCGACAAGATTCCTCCAAAAGTAGTATGCTTTGACTTTGTTGGAAAGTCGGAAAAGGCTTCTAAATCAGGATGATAGCAGTCATGGTTGCAAAATCATCATTGAGACCCCGAATATTTTTGAAGCACCAAAGTTTCATAAAAAATAAGGGTATCGACATCTACACGACCGTCTTCCAAGGTTTTGAGTTTCTAACAATATTCAGTGACTATCATAGTTCCCTGAGAGAGGTTACAAAATTGGCTTTCAAGATGAGTTGTCTTGCTTTTCTTGTTATCTCGGAACAAGTTCTCAATAGCAACCCAGATCTATTGAGCGGATGCATTGGACATCATGATGATGTCGAATACATCGATACATATGGACCCGTAGATCCATTAGAGGACTAAATAATCCAGCATCTTCCATGTCGAATCTGTTGAGTCAAATGGACCTTTGACATGATGTTTGAGTGTGAACATTCCGAGCCTGATGAGAAAGAGTTCTTGCCACTGTTATAGTTTGAGGAGGAAAGGTCTAGTTGAATGTGAACATGTGTTTTGATACTTGCGACATGAAGGGCTTGAGAAGTCGCTGAGTGGGTTGGGTTTGTGTTTGCGGGAGAAGAAGTGGGAGGGTTTTGTAGGTGCTCTCTGTCAACAAGGGTAGGGGTGGTGGGTTGAGACTTCCATCGTCAGTTGACATTGCCGAGAGAGGAGAAAAAATAAGTAGAGTTAGGCCAGTAAGGAGCCTGATAGTCTGATACCATGAGAGACAATATTTCTCAAATGATGGGACTGCTTGTATTCATGTTTGTTAAATAGAACAAGGAGTTACATGTAGTTATAGATATCAATGGATGTAGCAAAAGAGTTTGGTTCAAATGAAACGAACTCTTATCCTCAAACGAGTGCACTTTTCCGATTTCAGAGTGCACTTTTTTGAATTTGCACTTTTCGTACTTTGTAGTGCACTTTTCGTACTTTTTGTAGTAGGTTTTTTCGGATTACACTTTTTGTATTTTGCAATGTACTTTTGTATGAAAAATGCACTACAAACTTGGAAAAGTGCATTCGTTTCACGTTTTAGGATAAGCGTTTGGTTCAAATGAAACAAACTCTGTAGCAAGATATATTTTTTATCTAAATAATAATATTTAATAATAATAGGTCAGGTCGACCCAACATGCCAAGAAAATCGATTTTTTTACAATTAATAAAAAAAATTTAGGGAAATTCCGTCTGGTACCCCTGAAGTTTTTGTTTTTCCGAGTGGTGCCCTAAAAAAAAAGTTATTCCAGATGGTACCCCTGAGATTTTGAAAAAGTTCGCCTCATGCCCCCAAACTTTGATAAAAGTTCGCCCTATACCCCTTCTTGGGTTTTTTCGTAAAAAAATTTATTAGTTTTGATTTTTTTTTATTTTTTTTGTTTAAAAAATTTAGTGTAACTTAATATATTAAATAATATGATCCAAAAACGGGCTAAATGGGTAAGAAAAATCCATTATTAGTTAAGAACATTTGCATAATGTTACTACATAGTAAAATTGGTGACAACATTCGTTAATAATTAACGATTTTAAAACAAAAAAATAGCCTCCACAAACAATGCAACTTGCATTTTTTTGTTATCATATTGCATTAATTGAGTACAAAAAGTCTGCATTTTTATAATTTTATTTGGTAAAGGCCATGGATTTTACATCCTACCTTACATTTTAGAGTTGATTAGTTATGCTTCATATCTATAATTATTAACAGATGTATTTGATGATGATGATGATGATGATGATGATAATAATAATAATAATAATAATAATAATAATAATAATAATAATAATAATAATAATAATAATAATTTAATTTACTATGATAAATATTAGATTGACATTAATGATGGTTGGATTTTGTCACCTAACATATTCTTCCAGTTCCAAATGAGAATTTTTAACTCTAAATATTGGTACAAATCCACACTAGTGGTCTTGCGGATGAAAATGTAAAAAAAATCATTTAAGTAGCTATACAACTCGCCTCTCAAAAGATATGAAATTAGAATGTACGCATTTAGTTATTTACTTATTCACTTGGACAACAACAAAAATATTTTTTAAAACAAAAAAATCAAAACTAACGATTTTTTTATGAAAAACCCAAGAAGGGTATAGGGCGAACTTTTACCAAAGTTCGGGGGTACGGGGAGAACTTTTCCGAAACCTCAAGGGTATCATCCAGAATAACTTTTTTTTAGGGCACCACTCGGAAAAACAAAAACCTCAGGGGTATCAGACGGAATTTTCCAAAATTTTATTTAAATAACAATCTATTATTTTTATATTTTTTAGAATAAAATATACTATAATTTTAAAAAATATTATATATATTGAAAATATAACAAATCGGGTCAAACCAACGGGTTTTCGAGTTTCTACCCCAACAGGTTTCGAGTATCGCGTTCGATTTATTTCGAATCTTGACTCTAAAATTTTCGGACCGTTCGAATCGGGTCAGCTTTTGACAGCTCTACCATTGGTATTAACCTATTGGAATAATCCGAATTCGCACCGGACTTGAATTTTTCTGAACCGACTCGGTTGACATGTTTAGACACGACCTTTAATTATTACCCTACTCAACAATATTTAGGCATTTAGCAATTAGCAGATGCATTTGGCCCAATAGTCTAACCTATTAGCTTTTATAACTTTAAAGTGTATAGTACAACACCAGTACCACACCTTAGTTTAAAAAGTTGATTACATAACATTAGGCTTGTAGGACATAAATTTCAAATTGTTAAAACGACCTTTGAATAAGAAGTTATAAGCTACAATCTTACAATAATGTACGTGTATATATAAACACGTACATTATTTAGAGTAATCTTTCACATTAGACCTTATTCTCTTTGTTGCTTTAACTTTTCATCTAAACTTACTTTCAACCAACAAATACAACAAGGTCAAAAGTCTTTTTGGGAGTTGTGGTTGCTACAAATCTCACCTTTAATTCGTATCAAATACACCAATTAAGAACTCCGCCTCTTCCGCTCCTCTTCCGTCTCCTGACCTAGAAAACCTGCAAAACAATGGACAAAGGGGGCGGGGAACCCCTAATCCACCTTCGAAGCCTAAGGTCAGAAGAGCAGTTGTCGTTGAGCGTTCGAGGTACAACAAGAGAGCGATGAAACCCTAAACAGTCGAGCTAAGCGAATATTAGCCTGCTAGGATTTCTGAATATGCAATGAACATGTGTCTCTCCCCTATATGCCTAGGGCATGTATTTATATGAAAGAAGAGAGATACAGGGGCGCCGAAAATTCTATC